>OX336366.1:39285822-40485822 GCA_946902895.1 Fragum fragum | reverse complement strand
GGTGTAAAATTGATTTAGTGGGACTATTTTCTATTGTGACGATTTAACGTCAGGAGCTGACGGTTAGCCATTTGATACTCGACTGTTTAACCTCAGAATCTGTTTCTTCGAGATGGACGGTTTGCACATAAAGTTCACTTTACAACATGTATGCAAGATATCCAGTCTAAACTCTTAGAGGTATCTGAAAACAAACTGGTCATTCAACCTTAGTAGGCTACCATTCTTAATACAAGTTCTAAACTAGCATAAACCATTCCCACACTATGCCGCTTTTGGACGCCCCAAGAGACATTGTGTAAAATGAAGAAATTGTTTGCCAATTGCTTCATTATACACAATGTTTTTTAGCCTCAAAATCAAACATTTAGAATTTCATCAACTATAAACTGTCATCTGCAACTTCTTTGAATTTGGGCCTGTCTAAAATTTGGTCGCCAGGTAATGGGTTAAATAGGTTCTAATTTCCCCAGATGATCCAGATATTTGATGTTATGGTACATGTTAAAATATAGGATCCCGTAAGAAAATAAAAACCTGTCATATAGATATTATACATGAGGGATAGCGAATTGTCAATCAATAATCGAATGATCAATCAAATCATTAATTCATATTGGAAGTGAACTTGGAATTCAAACATTTATGTTAAGCGTTTTTGTAATTGTTTCGTTTAAAGCGAAATGCCAAAAATTTCGCCATTTGTAACAATTTCCAGTTGGAGTTCAGTGGGCTTGGCCAGCGATACGTAAGTTCTACCAGTTTAGGGCATTATAACAGATATCATTTCTCAATTTTGCGGCATTGATTGATCGCGTGTGTGAATCAAAGAATCAATCGATCAATCAAATGATTCATTTAGAAGTAAACACGGATCTCCAACATTGATCAATACGCATTTTGTTGGTTTGATGACAAAATCATCGTAGCTACAGCTCATTCAAGCTATAATTACGACGTTTAAATCGCCAACCCATAATTTCACTTTTTGTTACATGATACTGGTCATAAACTTTACAAAACAATGCGGTTTAATATCGAAGTGATATTTCCTATCGGAATCAGCGGACGCGGCCAGCGGTGTGGTGGACAGAGCTAATTTCGTTGGCCCCGCTTGGTTGGTTGGCGACTCAAACATCGTAACTTCAGCTTGAATAAGTTGTAGCTACGATGTTTTACGACGCAAAACCAACAAAAATGTTAACAAAAATGGCGGCCAATGTCGGAGTTCAAAACTCCTTTCTAGTCTAAATGAATGATTTTATTGGTCAACTTATTATCTGATTGACAGCTGCGATTGGTCAATTAATTACAAAGACAGACGCATCTGTTGGTGGAGCACTCGACTTCAAACAGCGTGATAACGGGTTCGAGCCTCGGGTTGACCAAACTAACACACTAATTGTCTTTCGGGTGAGACGTTAAACCGAGGCCTGCATGCTGTGACTGTGCTATCCATCGAGCACGACGGGGATATCAGCAGTTTCGATCTGTATCCTCCCACTATCCGCAATAACCAACCTTATCATGGGGGCGTCGTTCATGTTGGTATGTGGATAAATAAACGGAAATACACACAGACCTTTTAGCATAACATCTCAAAAATAAAGGATCAACTAATAGAAGATATTCTAGAAATAAGACCACTTCATGTGAAATGTCTCTAACGTTTATAGGAACCCGTCCAATTTTACACGAAAATTGTCAACTTTGAACATTGTAACCCGTTGAATATTTTCGATTTGTGCCAATCAACCTGACAGCTAATCAATCCATTAAATTAATGTGTTCTTTACAGCATGTTGTCCTGTCAGATTCAGTCAAAAATAAACACTGTATTAATGGGTGAAATTTTAGGTTTACCTTTATACCAAAATGGACTGCGGTTGATTGCTACCACAAAGTTTCTATGTGAAAAAAATGTGGTCCCTATGCGTAGAAAAAAATGTGGAATTGGAGTCAACATAAGAGATCTGTATACAGAATTAAACCTTTATTTTTAGCTTTGTAATTAAACTAAAGATCTAAAGTTGGTAAGGACTTTTCATGCTTTTTAAACTTTTGGTGGTTTTGAAATGAAATACACAAAAACGCTTTTAAACGCCCTTCAACGTAAATGCTTTAGAAAACATTGCAGAAAATAAGAAACTGCTTTTTACAAGCAATTTTTTCATTATCCTCAATGTTTTCAACTAAAAATGACCAAGATTTTAAAAATGTTATCAATTTAAAAGCGTCGTCTGCAACAACTTTTACTTTGGACAGATCTAAAATTTTATGGAGTGGTAATTGTCCTTTCAGAAATGGAAGCTGTCACTACCTTTTTTAATATCTATTTTTCTTGCTTCGCCCAAAGGATAGGCTTAATTCATTATCTAGTAAGATCAATACTTACCAACGTACCCAAAAAGACAACAGAATAAAGGGAAATGCCTTGGAAATTAAACTAAAGAATAGAACTTGTAGTATTTTCATGTAATTTGATTAAAAGATATTGTAAAAAGTAACAGAAACTCTTGTTAATAATCGCATAATGCATTTATGTTACTAGAATTACTCATGTATCCCTCGATAAAAAGGACTTCAGTATTGCCGTCGTCCTAACGAAAATAAGAACTATTTGTCAGGAGTAGTGAAACACGCGCGAAAGATATTTTGATTTTAAATATTTTGATTTTGAAATTCAAATATGCAAACAACCTCTAATTATTTTTTCGCGTGTTTGGTTTATCCCTATTGAAATTCATAAAACCATAGAAACCTCTTGCCGATCGTTAAATTGGAATTTTTAAGATAAACGATATATGTCGCCTTTTTCTATACGAAAACGAAACGACTTTTATATAAGCTCTTTTCGAACAACCCCGGCAAAGGATCCGTTTCCTAATCGTTTTCTTATTAGAAAAAATGTTTTAAACGTTTAGTATGAATTCGTTATATGGCTGTAAAGGCATTGAGACTTAACATTAGGTATCCTATTTTCACGTAAATGTCTTTATTGCTTTATTGAATATAACTCAAGGGTTTGAAAGAAAACACACAAAATACTTCTAGATAATGTCGGTTGGTATCATCGAAAACAAAACGCACGTCAAAACCTTATAATTGATCAATCGCGGCTCACTTAAGAGATGAAGAGAATATTTTTTGTTTTTATGGAGGTATGAACCGAAAAAACTAATCACACTGTAGGAATACGCGAAGCGGATTCATACATTGTGTGATTAGGTTTTTCGGTTTATACCTCCATGAAAACGAAAAATATTCTCTTCATTCCTTATAATTTAATAGTATCGAGCGAAAAAAGCAAAAAACCTACATCTTTTGATACCTTTTTGTATGGGACTATTTTGTGTGGAAGCATACAAAATCACTGCGTGCTCAAAATTTTGTTCGTGGAGGTATGAATTCAATTTTTCGACCAATCAGAACGCTTGTTTTTGATAGACGAAACAAACAATTAAATTATAATCAAATAACGAGTCGACCGATGTAATGATTCATTGAGACCAGAAATGAGATTTGCCCGCCATTTCGTTAATCTTTTTTGTTGGTTTGGCGAGTTAAACTTATTCAAGCTGTAGTTACGACGTTTAAGTCGCCAACCAACTATATTACTTTTCTTGCTACGTGCTACTGGCCACAAATCTTTCAAAATAACAAAGTTTATAATCGAAGCGGCACTTCCTGTCAGAGTCATTGGGCGGGGTAAGCGATTGGTCAATTACATCGCACGAAAAAACTTTTTATTTTTTCATTATGTCATCTTTGATCAAAATCAAGTTAGATTTATTGACACTTTCAAAAATTAAATAATAATCATGTTTCATAAAATGGCGTCTTTCAAGATTTTTGGTAAATCTTCAAAATGTTCATGAACGTTGTCAACTCACAACAAAGTAACCAAAGGAATATGTTCGACAGCTGATCAATCATTTATTTATGAGTTCTTTAAAGCATGATTCAGTAAAAAAAAATCTCAGGTAATATATCAAGGTGATGTAAAATCCATGGTTTGTACAGGTAAGGGTTAAGAAAGTTTTCTTTTTATTCCTTGATCGAAATAGATGGTTGCGGGTTTTGCAGTCAACTCGGATCTGGTGTATTAATAAAAGTACTACGGTAAAACAAAATACAATTTGATTTTGCATTTTAAATGCAGAAGAGAGCCTAGAAATATCTTTTTGCGTGTTGGATTAATCCACGATTGACGGAACCTGCTTGCGACAGTTTGTAACCGAAATCGTTTCCAAGAAAAATGATACGTTCTTTTCAAGGAAGAACATTTCAAAACCCATCACCCACAGTCTTCATAACCACGGACAAAGCCTACTTCCCTAAAGTTATCATTTTACAAAATATATTTATACTTGTTTATAAAAAAATAGTTAGAGACGTCGGAGCCATGGACTGCCAATAATATTTGTTTGACAAATAGCTAAAGCAGTGTTCGGGGTTACTTTAGTCTTATGTTAAAGGGACATTTGTGCATTTGATACAACTGTACATTTTCGTTTGAAAGAAAAAGGAAACATCCAAGACGTCCCGATTCGTAGCCAAGTAGTATCATCGGAAAATTTACGACGCCAGTATTCTGTTGGTACTTTTCTTCAAATCTTTTCTTCGATTAGTGGGATGTCATGGGTTCGATCCCCGCTGAGGGCACATATTCTTTCCAACATTTATCTCTCACCAAAGGGTGGATAATCGTAAACCTAAGTGGGATAGCATCTGTAGGCTAGAAAAGGATGTAATGGTAGTAGTGGTGTGAGAAATAACAGGAATCCATTGTAAGGTGCTCCAGCAGATATGATTGAAATACTGTCAAAAGTGGCGTTAAACCCCCTTAAATCAATCAATCAATTCTTCGAATAATTATATATTTCATACCAAACCAATAGGTGAGAGCCAATTTAAATATTAATTTGAAAGAAACAAACGCTGAATGGGGGCCTACACCAAAGTCACGTTGCCCGAAATATGTCAGCTTTAATGTAAGAAATTTTCACAAAGATTGTTTTAAACACATCGATTAATTGAGAAGTAGTTTTTAAATTTCATCAAAAACAGTTAGAAAGAAACCAGACAAAGCTTTGGGTTGATTTGTTGTTGTTGTTGTTGTTGTTGTTGATTTAATTTTATTTTATCATTTTCAAGGTTTATTTTCAATTTATTCAAGAATACTTTGCGTCAAGAATAGGCTAATTCAGATTATAATTATAATTCGGCGTATCGAAAGGTATTTTCCCGTGTAAGCATTTGCTATTTGCCGAAACGTATTAAATTGACTATACGTGCATGCCTTCTTGGTATTGATGTGTTTATCCGATCCACTTCCGATCCACTTTGATTTAATACGGTCTTGACTTGAAAATTGCGTCAGGAATAGGGTAAATCAGATTGTGATTATTATTCGAATTAACGAATGGTGTGTAACTCTAGCGGATTAAGTTTTTTGTTTGTTTGTTGTTTTTTGTTTGTTTTGTTATGTTGTTTTTTTGCTTTGTTTTTGGAGGAGTTTTGTTTGCTTTGGGGTTTTTTTGGAGGGGGGGTAGCATGTGTTTGTGTGGTTTTTTTTTTTTTTTTTTTCTTCTTTTGTGGGGGGTGGGGGTGGGGGTAAAGATATTTTCCCGTTTAAGCATTTGATATTTGCCGAAATGTATTAAATCGATCATACAGTGTGTGTCTACTTGGTATTGATATGATATATCCTATCCACTTTGGTATAACTCGGTCTCGGCTTAAAATCCGATAAAAATTTTCTCTGTATAGAAAATAACGACAAAAGAAAAGAGAAATTCGTCTATGTTTCTACTATCGAGATATTTTAATGCAATGATTGAAACCAGATGCAACCTGCAAATGCAGCTACAAAACAAAGCTATGGTCTGTTACACCCGTTGAAACCGAACAGAAAAAAGTTCAACCTTCTTTCAAGTCACGACTTACGCAGATTTAACCATGCTCGGATCGCATTATGAATATAGAGCAAAATCAAAATAACTCTTACTTAATGCTTTCTGGTTGAAAAACAGTTATCGAAATGATAGACTCGTTGTTTCTATATCTGTAGTCCTGGCCTAATGTATGTTGACCAATATTCTCGAGCATCTTATTCAGATTTTTAAGACAAAACTTTCTTTAGATTAAGATTTTTAAGCCGCTACAGTTAATATTTTTAGAAATCTTATTCAGGAATTAAAAGTAAATAAATGTCAAGAAGTCGGGGTCATATTGAAATACATGTTATCCTATCGATTGTTAATTCGGATACTGTTCTAATGGTCTATTCAATGTAGAGACACTTAGAACAATATCGCAATTAAGCCCTGGTATATGAAGCAAATCTCTCTCGTTGGAATATATGTTAAACAGAACGACCATGAAAAGACGATAGAACGAGAGATCCATGGCGAGAACGCGAAGCAACGACAGGTGGAGGGCGAAAATACGAGAGTGCTTTGGTATTGGTTCAATATATCTCGCGTCCTTTAGTTTTATTCGATTCTCCTTGTAGCAGCAGTCTCATTATCTCTTTTTTTTTTCCCGAGGTATTCTCGAGTTCTCGACGTCGTACTCTCGGGGTTCTCGCCTCTTGGTATGCTTGCTCTAGAATTAATTGTTCTTCGTATGTAAATCTCAGGTCAAACGGACGAAGGAAGTGTAT
This sequence comes from Fragum fragum, assembly GCA_946902895.1. Taxonomy (NCBI): domain Eukaryota; kingdom Metazoa; phylum Mollusca; class Bivalvia; order Cardiida; family Cardiidae; genus Fragum; species Fragum fragum. Next base: position 40,479,155 of record OX336366.1, on the reverse strand, counting down.
CACACTTCAAACATCAATTCTTTTATTTGAAGCTTTCTTTAAAATTTCTTCGCTGCATGCGCACGCGAAAATGAGATAGTGACATTATTGCAAAGAGAACACCAGAATATAGGGTTAGGTCGTAATTGGACAACGGTACGACAATGATTACACGAGAGTGTGACGATGAGAAACAATAGTACGATGGTGAGAACACGAGAATACTTCGGATAGATCACGAGAAGTTGACATTGAGAATAGGAGTGGGCAGCAAAATGATTACGAGAGAAGAATAGTGGTGCGATGAGATCTCTACGACGAAAGGGAACGTGCTGAAACAAGTGATTCATTTTTGCAGTCTTTGTGTCGGTTTTGGTTTTCAGAGTGCCTATGAAATAATTTGCGGGTACCTTGCATTAGACTCATGTGTTATAAATGGAACACGCAGTTAAGGGTAAATAGAATTCAGCAAATCGGGAGACATCTTGCATGTTTGGATAGTAGGTGACATGTAGATCTAAATTATATAGATTAAATGGGTATGCCAATCTAATGTTCCTACACGGGTCTTCGGTGATTCAGTCCACAATAATTAATTTATCGTACTTTAATCAAACTTGTATTGAATCGTTTTCGTTCAGTTCAGATGAGTAAATACATAATCATTACACACGTATATATATACATAATCTATATAAAAAATATATTTGATACAATTCTAGGGTTTTTGTGCATTATGACCACAACTTATCTGGCTATTCGTAGAGGTTTACAAGTTTCTCAGCGGTATGGTGTTATATTAATAAACGTCAAATATATGTGATCTTCAAAATAAGATTCACATGATGATCAAAAGATGACACTTCATAGAACTAAGACATTTGTGAACACTTCTCGAAAAATACACCCTCATTGTTCAACAATGGTACGTTCAACATTCCCACACGTCTAAGATGGATTGACATGCAGCTTAGCTTGTCCCAGATATAGGTAAGGGCTGCGTGAGGGCCAGTCTATTATTAGGATCCAATACCAGCATTCCTCGGAAAGTATTGCGTTAGAAATGTTTCGTGTGTCCTAGCATAATCGTGCTGAAACATAAGACAAGAACCGTGTCTCTTCACAAAAGGGGTTTAAAAAAAGGTGCAAAATATTATCCCTTTACTTATTAGCGGTTAGGTTGCATTGAACAACAACAGGGGTAGAACGCACATGAGTACAAAGACATCAAGATACTATATGACTCTCACCGTCAAGTTTACCTACCTCTCTGACAGATGCTTAACCCATTCCAGCTCAACAAAATTTTGGACTGGTCCAAATTGAAAGACGCTGCAGACGATATTTTCAAGTTGGTGGAATTTAAATTTTCTTTGTCTTTTTGGATAGAAAACATAGTGGATATTGAAGAAATTGCTTGATACAAGCAATTTCTTCATTATCCACAATGTTTTCCAAAGCTTTTTTCTTGAGGGGCGTAAAAAGGAGGGATTGAGTGGGAATGGGTTAAGCATGACGTTCTATAGGCCTGTTGTACACACACTCCTTGCCACCAGCAAACCGCAAAGTGAAACGTGATTCATCACTTAAGATATTCGAGTTCCATTGTCTTCTATCGAACAGTAGGTGCTGTGTGGCCTATGTCAACATGTTACGCCTTTGAAAATGTGTAAGAACCGGTCCTTTATGTGGCCTTCGAGCTTGAGGTCCAGAGGCTCGCAAACGGTTCCTAGCAGTTTGGGATGTAACCTTACCACCAAATACCTCTTAATTAATGGATGTTGCTGACGTAAATCTGTTTTTTGAGATGTTTCAGCCGTATTTCACGAACAACTCGATGTGATATCACTCGCAACGTTATAGGTCTCAGCCGGTCAGCAGCTGGACCAGTGTGATGTACACGAGCTCTCAAATCAATTATTAGTCTCTAATTCTCTAGCGAAAACGGTCACAGACTGGGCAGCTAAAGGCCTTCCAGTGGTTTCTTGACGTTGCTCATTCGAAAGTCGTGGTATTTTCAATAATAGTGTCAAGGCCGAAATTCTCATTTCAATGTTTCTCTTTAGCTTAAGCTTATTCGCAAACTTAAAGCAAATTTTTACCAAATGACGACAATGTTTATGGCATGCAAGCGCATTAGCTGTTTTCCGTTGTTGTTTTTTTCAAATTTTACATGATAACGGAAGGCACATGCTTTTAGAATTTTAAAGATCTAATTCAGTCACGTGTTTACTATTTCCTATGTCATAGCTTAGGACGTTTTTTTTTTACAGAGGAGAACAAAAATATGGGAAACTTAAATAGTGTCAAATTTTTCATGTTTGCTCAGATTTGTTTTTGAATGTTTTGCATTTTTGCATGTGCAGTCCGCGATAGACGAATAAATCATCGGTAAGCGATCTTGTTGCAATTTTTGTTACTTACACAAACAATAAATCACATCAGGATTACTTTTAAAACAACGCATTACTCTGGCTTGAGCTTTAAAGTGTGCAACTAAATAACAACAAAGTTTGTCAAAATTTAAAAACACCATCAGCGCGCAGTGTTTTATTTTTCCAAAATAAAAGCAAAAGAACCGCTCCTCCGAGCTCCCTCAAGGAACTCAAAATGTTGCGAAACGCCATGGGATCGATTGTCCCTCAGTAAATTAATAGTCTATGTACCATGTTAGTAACGTCGACGCAGCTGTAACGTCGGTATGGCGTTAAAACCTGTGTTAGAAAATGGTAAGTAATCCGTTCTTAATTTATTTGCTTTAACTTGAACTCTAGACTGTTATCAGAAAAAATAGCAGTAGAAATGGCCAATCTTGATATTTCTTAACCCGGCTTTTATTGTATGGGCTCATAGATTTGCCTTTTAGACACATTTTACAATTTCCACTAGCTGTTGCTGGTAGAAAAATTTGTTTCGGGAGTTTAAAGTTATCCTTGATTTAGCTTACAATATTCTTTATTTGTTGTCTTTTCGTGAAAATATATTTCTTTGGTGAATTTAGGCACTTTTCTGAGCAATTTTGCTATTGAGAAAATTGAAGATCATAATAAGGAAAATCAAATTACGGTTACGAAACAGCGTTTGAGTACTAACACGTGTATCTTGAAAGGCGTTAAGGCGTTGGTTGTGGTGTTGATTTCTTTTGCTAGTATTTCATATACATCGATTGTAATACGACAATACAGTTCATATATCCATTTTTAATGAACCCCTTCTTTCATTCGCACATGTAAAAACTGTCAACGATTTTTGAGATAATCTCCAGTCAATCGACGTTAGATTACCAAATCATCATACTTCTACCAGAACTGATATTTTAGCGGCCCCAACGAAGTTATATGATTATTCATGATATCATATGATCAGTCGGGATATTATCAACAATACCAGTTGATTACTAATGACATTTCTATAAAGTACAAATAGGAATAGTTTTTTAAAAAGGAGTATTTTGTCATTTTTTTCAGCTCGAAGCAAACTTTTAGCCAATTACCGGAGTTTTGATTGATAAAACTGAAAATTTCAATCAATCAATCAATTGACAAATTGACTAATCGCGGCTTTCAATCATGGAATCAACCAACCAATCAAATCATTTATTCAGCCCCGACCTGAGCTTTCAATTCCGACATCTGCCGCCATTTCTGTTTACTGCTTTGGTTGGTTTGGCGATTTAAACGTCGTAACTACGTTTAAGTCGCTACCAACCATTTTAATTTTTGTTACATACTACTGGCCATAAATTTTGCAAAATAAATCGAATCGAAACTTTCTGTTGGAGTCAGTAGACGGGGCTAGCGATTGGTCAATTGACTATGCGGGTTTCAAAGTTTATTCCAACACTTATCTTAAACTACTTCTTTTTTGTGGGGACGACAATATGTTATAACTAAAGCTTACTTATCGTCGTTGTCATTCTAAAACGTCGTAACTACAGCTTAAATAAAGCTGTAGTTACGACGTTTCAGAACGACCATGACGTTATGCTATATCTATTACGTTCAGAATTCCCACTGAGGTATTTCTATTTTTCCCATTGAAATGTCTCCGACCACCTACTGAAAACTACATATATATTCCTATTAAGGATATTTTGTAGTGATTTTTCTTTGTAATGGACTCATCTAGCGGTTCTTAATCCATTACCAGATGGCACAATTTTAGACTGGTCTAAATTCAATGAAGTTGAAGGGAAAAAATTCAAAGTTTGGAGAATTTTGAGTATCTCTGTCTTTTTGCCACGAAAAAAATATTGAAAATGAAGAAATTGCTTGTAATAAGCAATTTCTTCATTTACAACATTATTTTCATTAACCTTTTTCTTGAGAAGCATAAAAAAGCTGGTAGGATTGTGAAGGAAAGGGTTAAACAGTGTTAATGGCTATACGCGAAGATTTTGCTTTGTTGATTAAAAAGACTGTAATTTACAAGTACAAGGCCTTAGAAGAACCATAAGTGAGTAAAACATTCCAAAATCAATGAACTCTTGTAAATAATCTACATGTCACTTCACGGCAATAGTTTTGTTTTATATGTGTGGATGTGGATGGGGTAGGGGTGTAATAAAATTGCTGACCACGCCCACTGACTCCGCTGACCACGCCCACTGACACCAACATGAGGTTCCACTTCGGTATTAAACGGTTGCTTGGCAACCCAAACGTCGTAACTGCAGCTTGAATAAAACTGTAGTTACGACGTTTAAGTTGCCATGCCAACTAAAACATTCCACATTGTGTGGCCAATGTAGGAGTCAATGATCCCTTTTCAATCGTATCCAATAGATTCCGTAGTTAGCTTCCAGTCTACACAATTTTATTACTACAGAGAAACGTGATTTGAATGTAGACAAAAACAATGTTTTTATGCATATGTTTAGAAACATCCAAGCATTTGTCAGTTGTTTGTTTAAAGGTAAAGAACATTTTTGCCTTAAATCAAAACTGTCAATAAAAAACATATATTGAAGAATCAAGTCCTTCATTCAAACCGGGAGTGAAATTTGACCTAGACATTTGTGTTTAGTGTCGTAACTACAGCTTATTCAACCTACATCTAGGTCCTTTAGATCGTCAACCAACAATTTACCTTTTATTGCATATCCCTGACCACATGTATTACGTGGTTTACTATTTTAATCGATTATCATCTCGGACTGTAACTGACAATTCGAAAGGTCTGTGGGCATGGTAAGCGATTTCTTTTATAGATATGTGTTTCTTTAACCAAATGTGGTTCTAGAATTTCGTAACTAAAGCTGTTCTTGCGAGGTTTTGCAAATACACCGACGATATCGATATGTATATTGAATACATAATCGTTAGATAACGAAAAAATATATGAAATATACCAGCTATATGATTGATTTAAAAAAAAATTAGTAATAATAAGTTACAAATGGTGTCGTCGACGGGCGGCCGATGTCGTATGTGCAACTTGATTAATGCGGTGGTTGCACGGATTATACGCACATAATTGTTGATCATGCCTGTAATCATACACACAACTTGTTTGTTTGCATGTCTTTTGTTGTTCAAATGTATGTCTCTGGCTATTTTTGGTGCTTGTTTGAATATGCACGTTCCTTTGTTAATATCTGTTTAACCGGGGAGAATTAAAATAAATGAAATGAGTGAAAAACGATCGGTTAGAGTGAAATATCTTGGAAAAAGGTTTTCGAATCGAAACTCAGGACATGTTTCATGGGGTTGAATAAATCGGATTCCATTGTGAGCTTTCAACACTCAGAATGGGCTTCAATCATACTATTACCACACAGAAACGTGCTCTGAATATATTTACAGATTTTTGTATCCTAGCTACACGACGAACGGCTTATTTAGAGATGAGAACTTGGGGAATAATTGTCTGCAAATCTTGAGACTTTTTTTAATTTGTCTTTTAAGCCCAACTACTTTAAAACCACAAAAATGTCTTACGCGATACATGTTATAATTTCAAAAAGACAATAGGGCAAGATCTTAATAGGACCGGAAGCGTTGTCATATGTTTTTGACTTATAGTTTTATGATACAATTAGTAAATGGCACCAAAGTCGCCGAATACACAAACATTATTTCATACTGAGTTAAGTTATATCCTGGATGACGAATATCATTCCATTTTAGATTTTCCTATACAGCTTTCAGCTCTTACTACAAACTTCTTCAAAATATTGATTATTCTATTTGTTATCCTGTGTAGAATAGGATTATCTCATTCAAAACAGCACAGTCTTTGGCTTTGTTAGAGCTTTTCAGAACAACGCTAATAAGTATTTCCTGTTCTTCCTTTTCTACATTAACCGAATTGTCTGACTTGTTATTTCGTTTTCGAAACAAGAGTTAACGAAGAAGACAACTTTGAACACATTTGAATAAAGCATCGTCTGTGGTCTCATTATCCAAACACAATTCACATGTAAGCGCCATTATTAGGTCAAATACAATTTGACGTATCCCCTTTCCCATTCAACCCCTTCTTTTTTAGCTTTGGAAAACATTGTGGCAAATAAAGAAATTGCTTAATATTTTCTATCCAAAAAGACGAAAAAAAAATAAATAAATAAAATTCCATCATTTTGAAATCGTCGTCTGCAACTTCTTTCATTTTGACCAGTTTAAAATTTTGTTGTGTGGGAATGGGTTAAAATTGTTTACGGAAACAGTAGATCTACTTACGAGAGGCCATAATCGGCAACAATATTCTAACATAATCTGTCTTTTGCGAAAAATATGGTTAGACGGTATAATCCTTTACTTTTTCGACCACGGGTAACAATTTTAGTGATAAATATTGTTGATCATGACGTATTTGTGAAAAATAAATTATCCATCTCTCTATGACCATTTTTACGTCCATGATAATATAAGACCTTGTCAGATGTAGTTGCACCTACTGAAGTTGCCTACCTACCCAATTTGAGTATTGTATCAGCGACGGTCTTTGAGTAACATTGTAAGTATACCTGGGTTAACCCATTTCCCCACAATGGCGCTTTTTGACGCCCATTAAGAAATACAATTTGGAAAACATTGTGTAAAATGAGGAAATTGCTTGTTTCAAGCAATTTCTACATTTTCCACAATGTTTTCTTCCAATGATAGTAGAACAAGTCTAAAACGTCTCAAACTTAAAATTGTCGTCTGCAACTTCTTTCTATTTAGACCAGTTTAAAAATTTGCCGTCTGGTAATGGGTTAAGCTTTCAGTCAGCCAGGCAGAACAAATGCTGAACCAAATACCCAGGATCTTTTGATGTGATATCATGAATGCTTTCTCACCAGTTGATTTACACAGACATATAGGGAATTCCGAAGACGGGGTACGGAAAAAAGCCTTATAGGTACAAAGTGAGTTACAAACTCTCGAGGGTGGGGGTGGTGGTGTCTGGCATAAAACTACATATCTGAAGTTGTTTCGTCCTTTCAATGCCGTTCAAGTATCGAATCTTTTATATTAGTTGCCATTTCCAATTAGTGTTTTGTCTTATTTGCATTTACCTACAACGAGCTTGCCTTCACACGGGGATTCAATGTACCCCAAACACAGTGTTTAAAATATGTGTAGCTTGGTTGCCAAGATAGCAGCTTTGGCCAGCTCGCATAATTAGCAAGAATCCCAAACCCAAACGGCAGCCAGTCGTCATGCTGAAAATATAGCCTTTCTTCATACAGTACTAGATTTCTTGGAACAAAGAAGAAACCAATGTGGCCTCGATTTAACCCTTTCCCGTTCAAAAACGGGATTTTACGTTCCCGTGATTTCATACTCAAGAAAACATTGTGGAAAAAGAAGAAATTGCTTGTAACAAGCAATTTCTCCTTTTTCCACAATATTTTCTACCACATAGGTTGGTTTCATTTTAAATGGCATCCAGTTTTCATTGTCGTCTGCAGCCTCTTTCAATTTGGACTATTCTAAAATTTCCAAAAACGGGAAAGGGATAAAATTGCCCCCCTGTAATGGCTTTCAGATTTATTTAACCCATTCCCACACATTGACTCTTGGAGGCCCATCGAGTAAAACAGTTTTTTTTTTTTATAATATTGAGGACAATGAAGAAATTGCTTGTCACAAGCAAATATTGCCTGCAACTTCTTTGAATTTGAACCAGGCTAAAATTGTGTTGTCTGGTAATGGGTTAACCAGAAACACCATGTATCCCTTATATACCATTTATAAGCCAAAGCACTGGAAGTATTTACAACGCGGTATCAGAGAACGCATTTAACGGGTATTTATTACTTCCAAACATAACTCATCATTACAGGCTTTTTGACGCCCCTGGAGAAGATCATTAATATTTTAACACCTATGGGAAAAGGGGAAATAATTTAAATAATCAAATTCTCCTTTTGATAAATGATTTCTGCCCCGCATTTACTTCATAATAGTTTGAATGTAGTATAAATTTATGTCGTCTGCCAATAAAGAAATAAGGATCTGTTCAAGGGGAACCAATCCTGTAACGGTATTTCTCTCGAGTCGGTAAGTTTTTGCTCCCATTATCATCTATTAATGTGCACAGATCATGGGATGGGTTTATAAAATGTAGATAAATCACTGTATCCCGTACAATCCCTGATTTTTACGTTCTTATGATATTAAACTTGGGAAAACATTGTGGAAAATGAAGACATTGCTTTTAACAAGCAATTGAATTATTTACAACGATATTTTCTACAGTTACTATATGGTAACTTATGAACAGTTTTGTTTGTTTGAATGGAGTTTTACGCCGCTTTCAACAATCTTTCGGTTATATCGCGGCGGCTGGATCACCTATAACAATGGAATCCTGGTATTTCTCACACCAGTACTGCCATTACATCCTTTGCTAGCCTCCAGCTGCTATCCCACATAGGTCTACGATTATCGACCTATTGGTGAGAGACAAATAGTCGGAAAGGATGAGTGCCGCCGTCGTGGATCGAACCCGGGACCTCTAGGTTGACAGTCCGACTGCGCTATGACGGCGGCGGCACTTTTTGAACAGTACTTATTTCATAATGTCGTCTGATACCCGTTTCAATTTGGATACGTCTAAAATTTTAAAAAATAGCAAGGAATTATTGTAACATCAATTGTTCAATGTCGATTATTACAACAGAAATTGGATCAATATAAAGAATGAATTGTCATTTTAACCAATTCCCACACAATCCCGCTTTTGGACTTCTCACAAGATTTTTTTAAAACATTGTGGAAAATGAAGAAATTGCTTGTTATGAACAATTTCTTTATTATCTAGTTATGAAATAAAGATTTGAATATCACGATTCTTAACCCATACCATACCGCCTTCTTGATTTGTGCTTGTCTTTCTTTTTCTAGATAAAAATTTAGTATATTTATATATGAGCCTAAGCGTGACATTTCCAACCATTTCGCACGTGCGTGACTTGCACACTTTGAGCAACCTGGACAGCCATTCGGGGCAATTAGATTATTCGCTGATTGTTTAAAGAAGCTTTGGGTCAGTATCTATCTACAGAGCGCAGAGTGAAGACTCTGATCAGACTGTGCGGACGCACAGGCTGATCTGAGTCTTTACTTGGCGCACATGTGTAATGGTTGGAAATGTCACCCATGCGCTCATATGTCATTTGTCGCTTTGAAAACTACTCAACTTACGGCAATGATAAATGTACTCACACATTTTTATCTGTTTTGATGCAAGATTGTCCTAGGGTCTGTACATTGTAGCGACTTAGTACAATATTGCGCCGAATTCCCAATTTGAGGCTAAGCGTTTATTGTTACAAGTATTATGTCATTTATAACTTGAGGACGCCTCATATCAAATATTATCTGGATTAAGTCAGTATGGTGTTTGAATTGGACAAGTTCGTTGAGAAATACGACGTGCGACCAGAAACAATCGAGTTCATTAAAGCACGTATAGCCGATGGAGGGAAGCCGTATTTTGAGATTGGTGTAGAAGCAGCGAGGCAGGCTAGCATCGCATCGGCTGAGAAATATGGGGGCAAAATTGAGTTTGATGGAGAGGAGAGAGAAATGGTTATACCGTCACCTTATGATAAAGGTAGGTTTTTCGAATATGTAGGGACATACCTGGGTCGTATAGATAATGAGGTATAATTTACGTTTAACTATTTTTCATTCAGTCCTTAAGGTATCGGTGCTCTCATTAAGGACCAATTTCGGGAGTTTTCAAGTGTCCGGTTTCGATTTCAGGAAGATTTACAAATAAACAGATATACATACCCCCCCCCCCCCCTACCGACCATACCCCCTGAAAAGGGAAGATAAAATGAAAATAAATCGATAAAGCATACAGTACATTCTTTCCCACCATTTACTTTATAGTCCCTCGATTTCTTATGTCTTTGAAATGAATTGTAGAAACATTGTGGTAAAAAAGGAGATTGTTATGTGTATTAATTCATCTTTTACCTACAATGTTTCCTCTCCTGGGTTATTTTTTGTGTTTTTTTTTAGTTGAAAAATTTCTGTTTGCAGGAATTTGTCTGGTTTTCAAAGCCATTGGAAAAAATGCGAATAAATGGAAAATAAACTACACATAAAACATGATTACCTAAAGATTATTGTTTTGAAAAGAAATGTAAATACAAATGCATTTTGGTTTGAAAGAAATCCCTCGCTGTTGATCTCCTAATCAATGATCTGACGGGTAAAATGTTGCTAATATTTCATGAAATTCTTTACACGCATTAAAATAAACAGGTGGTAACATCATTAATTCAAAGTAAACACTTCATACTTCATAAATAGTAACTCTAAAGGGTGAAGTATGAAGTATGAAAACGGGGCCCATCGAAAGACCGATTGTGACTTCATCAATTCACAGTTCACACTTCATACATACAAACGCTGAAGTGTAAAGTATGAAGTCGTAAGTTTGAAGATGAAACTCGGAAGTTTGACATGTGAAGTGTGAAGTCAGAAGTAGGAAGTGCTAAGTGTGAAGTCGGAAGTTCGAAGTGTGAAGTCGTAAGTGTAATGTGTGAAAGGTTCCGACTTCAAACTTCTCTTTTCACACTTCATACTTCAGACTTCGTACTGCCGCCTTCAAACTTCAAACTTCTTCATCCGAGTTCACACTTCCGAATTCGGAGTTCAAAATTCTCACTTTTTACACTTTACACGTCTCACTACAACCTTCACAGGACTTCACATTTAAAACATTATTCTTCACACTTCACTCTTCGAACTTATGACTTAACGCTTTCGACTTCAATTCTCACTTCACATTTCGTCCTTCCGACTTCACACTGACTTCAAACTTCCTACTTTACACATGATACTTCTGACTTCACACTTAATACTCCCGACTCTCACTTAAAGCACTTCCGTGTTCATCTTTTAGAATTCGGGGTTTAAACTTCACGCTCTACAATTTACACGTCTCATTACAACTTTCACAGAACTTCATATAAGCGACCTCATACTTAACACTTCAATCTTAAAACTTCCAACTTCACACTTTCAATTCACACTTTTGACTTCACACTTCAAAATTCCGACTACACATTCAAACTATCGACTGCACCCTTCATACATCTCACTTCAAACTTCCTACTACACACTTCAGACATCCGATTTGGCACTACAAACTTCCGGTCGCATACTTCTATCTTCTTTATTCACACTACATATTCCTTACTTCTCACTTCAAACTTCCTGCTTCATTCTTCAGACTTCCGATTTCGGCTTTCATACTTCCGACTACACTCTTCAAAATTCCCAACTTTACACTACATACTTCTGACCTCACAATTCAAACACCCGACTTCAAGCTTCATACCTCGATTGCACACTTCATACTTTCGACCTCATACTTCACTCTTTAATCTTCCGATTTCACTTATTCGGAGTTCACACTTCAGACATAACCATTCGTACTCCCCCCTTCAAACTTCCGACTTCCCACTTCATACTTCTACTTCAAACTTCCTACTCACACAGCTTTACATTTAAAACATCACACTTCAAACTTCCGACTTCACAATGCCTACTTCTAACTTCAGACTTCAAACTTCAGACTTCAGACTTCCGATTTAACTTTAAACTTCCGACTTCAAACTACATACACCCGACTTCACATTTTATACCTCCATCTAATTACTTCATACGTCACACTTCATACTTCCGACTTCATACTTCATACTGTCGAATTCATATTTCAAACTCCCGAATTCACTCTTAAATTTCCGACGTCACCCTACGTACACCTGACTTTCCATTTTATACTTCCGATTTCACGCTTCAAACTTTCGACTTCACACTTCATACTCCTGACTTCACACTTCAATCTTCCGATTCTTTACATACTTCCGATTTAACACTTCAAACTTTCACTTCATACCTCCGTTATCACATTTCAAATTTCCAACTTTAAACTTCACACTTCCGACTTCACATTTCGAATTGCCGAGTTCACACTTCAAACTTCCTACTTCAAAATTCAAAATTTCTATTTAACACTGAAGACTATGTAAGCTTCATTTGAAATAATATATCGCTTTTAATGTCTTTTATAGAGACACTGTTTCCTATACTCTTAGATTGAAATAGTGAGTAGTGGAAATGTAAAACATTTATTTCTCTTTCTAACCAAAGTTGTGTCTGCTCTTTGAGATTTCCTTGATGATGCATTTTTAAACAATTCCATTACAGCTATTTGTTGTGAACAAAGTACACAATTTTACATATCGAAATCGAATTCTGAAGATTTACTATGGCAATTTCGCAATGAAAAAAATCCCTATTTGAATTATTTTGAAAAAAAAAAGAAAAGGAAAAATGTATACCGGTCTAAGAAAAAGATCTGTAGCAGGTTCGAACCGTGCACCTCTTAAAACAAAGTACGCAACCTTAGGCCAGCCGCTATTTCTAGATATGTAAATTTGTTATTTCAGCTAATGTTCAAACTTTATATCTGGAAGTTCATTCCGAATAGTAATGAGGGTCAAAAAGAATATTATATTACCGCCATTACAATTTCAAAATACAAAATATGTATATAATTAAACAGTACATTATTCTGTCTATTTAAATCAGGTGGAATTCCAGTTTCAATCTATCATCCCCGTGCTTGCCGAAATAATCCTAAACCGACAGTCTTGATTTATTTTCATGGCGGAGGAAACGCACTTGGCTGTCGTCGAACGCACGAAACGGTGTGCAAAATCTTATCAAGGTAAATAACAGAAGTGACAAAAAATATTGATGCATAGCATCAATGTTGTATTAACCTATTCCCACATGATAAAAGTTTGGACTTTTCCTTATTCTTAGAAGATGAACACAACAATTTCAAATTATTGAATTTGAAAACATTTGTACTTTATGGTAGAAAACATCGTGGATAATGAAGAAATTACTTTTAACAAGCAAGTTCTTCATTTTGCACATTTTTTCCAAAGCTTTATTTCTATGGGGTAAAAGTGTGATTGTACGGCAATAAGTTAAGCAATTAAAAAACTAGAATTTCTGTGAAGCCATAACATATTCTACAGAATATAATCTGAAATTGTTGCTCGAATTGGCTAACTTTGAAACAATTATTTAACCCATTCCCATTGTATCAAAATTTTCTTCATTAACCACAATGTTTTCTATCCAAAATGATGAAAAGATTTAAAATTCCACCGACTTGAAATTGTCGTCTGCATTTTCTTTCAATTTCTAGTCTAAAATTTTGGTGTGTGGCAATGGGTTAAACAAATCTCTGGTTTATTGCGTGTAAGAGACTGTAGCTACATCGTCAGCAGCATTAGTAGCAATGAGCTGTTGGAATATGAATACAACTAGGTCAGAATACTTTAGAGACAGATTCATTCACAATGTTTGAGTGAAATCCGCACAAAAAGTGAAGTAATTCTGTTCCAGAGTTAAAAGTCCTCAAAATGTTGAGATATAGATTGAAGCTTCTTTAGACCTTATCCAATGATAAGAAAGATGCTTACAATATCTAATGGAATACAAAAGTAAAGAAATTTACACGAAATCACGCTTTTTAAGCCCCCCCCCCTCCCTCCGAAAAGAAAATCGGAAATTATTATCGAAAATGAAAAAAAAATACTTGTTACAAGCAATTTCTTCATTATCCACCATGTTTCATCATCTTAAACTTGCTTTTCTACAACCTCTTTGAATCTGGACAAGTCTGTAAATGTGTCGTCTATTAATGGATTAAACACTTTCTGATAAACGTTGGGTATCACAGAAATATCACATTCAAAACATAAATGTTATTAGTGAAAGGTATAAAAAAAAACTTTCAGAAAATCTATGGAAAAAAATAAAAAAAAAAGATTTTACGTATCAAAGAATTGACCAATCGCGACTGTCAGTCAAATAATCAGTCGACCAATCAAATCATCTACTCAGCCCGGAATTGAGACATTTTTGTTGGTTTTGCGACTTAAACGTCGTAACTACAGCTTATTTAAGCTGTAGTTACGACGTTCAGGTCGCTAACCAATAATTTTACTTTTTTGTGTGTGTTTCATGCTACTGGCCATAAATTTTGCAAAAAAAAAAAACCCGCCTTTAAAGTTCGAAGCGGAACTTCCTGTTGGAGTGAATGTGCGGGGCCTATAGGGAGTTAGCGTGTGGGGTAAGCGATTGGTCAATTGGGCAATTATCGAACATTTGTTTGTTTCAAATTATAACTCATTTAATATTTAGATAAAATCTGAATAAAATAATTAAGGACGATCGCTACGGTTTATTTCGACGATTTGACAAACGGTTTATCATCAACTCCACTGATTTTTTACGATGCAGATTATTCAATTGTTTTTAAAATCAACTAATCATAGATTTTTAATGATTCAATGTTTATACCTTAATAAGATATACCTAATTGAGATATACCTTATGGGTAGTTGTTACAAATTTGATTTTATTCATATATTAACTTCACAAAATATAAACTTTAAATTGTTGAAGAACAAAGCTAGCTGTATATATATTTTTCAAGCTTTCTTGTTGCATTTTGTTACCTTTAGATGGTCCTTGGAAGAAATGAAGGATATGTAAATGTTCAATGTTTTAAAACGAGTAGTTAAATGATTTTTGGATTATCAGCTTCTTATAATGAAATGCTTAAATACCTAAATATGCAATAAAAAGGTTTTGTAGAAAAACAAACCTGTTGGCATATGGGCTTTTGTTGAAAGTTAATTACTGATTTTTTTAATTCATTCCCACACAAAAATTTTTTAGACTGGTCCAAATCGAAAGAAGCTGCATACGTCACTTTCAAGCTGGTGGATTTTTTTTTCGTCTTTTCGGGGTAGAAAACACTGTGAACAATGAAGAAATTGCTTGATACAAGCAATTTCTTCTTCATTTTCCACTATGTTTTCCATAGCTTTTTTCTTGGGGGCGTAAAAATGAGGGGTTGTGTGGAGATTGGGGAATGAGAAAAATTTTCGAATGATATAACCTTTAAAAATTGCTCATTTTTCTTTCTTTCCGATTAAATTGCAACTTTGCCAAAATGATTGAATTTATTGCCAAGAAACATACTCGAATAATCGTTATGCCCACCACCCACACACACACACTTTATTTAATGGATCAAAATAGAAAGCGATAAAATTTGCTGCTGATCAATTCTATTTTATACTAATTAGATACTATTTATAAACTTTTTTCATCTTTACTGCTATGAAAGTAATGTGAACACGTACTTGAAACACACCGTTATTAGTTTATCATTTATTAATTTCAGCTGGTGACTCTCCTTTGTTTTTGTTGTTGTTGTTGTTGTTGTTGTCATTGTTTTCACGTGTATAACTAACGGTGCAAATCTGAATGTTATGGTGAAAATGTAGCGATTGTAGTTATTGCGTTCCATGAAATATTTCGTCAATGGGCGACCAAAAACTCGTAACTGCAGCTGTACTAAGCGAGTTTTACTAGGAACCCCTTCTGGGCACTCCTATTTGGGCACTTTTTAAATTTCAATGGTCTATGAATTGTCGTCTGTAACTTCTTTCAACTTGAACCGATCTCAGGTTCATCGTCTAGTTATGAGTTAATAACTTGTTTGTGTTCAACCTATTTTTATTTCATTTACTTTCGTTTTGACAGGGATACACCATGTATAGTCCTGAACGTAGATTATAGACTGGCGCCTGAACATAAGTTTCCAGCCAACCTAGATGACGCAAAAATTGTAGTTCAGTGGGTCTCTGCTAACAAACCAATAGTTGGTGAGTCTACCACGTAAACGTTATCCAATTACCAGACGACAAAATTAGACTGGTCCAATTTTAAAGAAGTTGTATAAGGCAATTTCGTTTTGCTATAGTTTTCTGTTTTTCAGTTTTGTGGTAAAAAACGTTGTGGATATTGGAGAAGTTGCTTGTTTCAAACAATCTCTTCATTTTTCTTTATGTTTTCGAAAGCTTTTTCATTTCTTGGAGGGGGAGGTCAAAAGAAGCGGTATTGTGGGGGAATAGTTTAACAAGCTTAGCGTGCTAAGTGTTCATTAGAATTAAATACGGCGGAACCTATATTAGATGAAGATATTGGTGATCTACCAAAAGCGGTTCTTACTCAGCCGGCCGCTTATCAAAATCCATGTATCAGATAGCTTATTTCGTCTGCAGACAAAATAAGCAACCTGATTCATGGATCTTGATAGCATCAACTCTTGACTTTGCAAGTATTCTTCATAGGGTTATCACAGAATACGAATTGAGTAATGCAATAAAATTAAACGTCACAGTCCTTGGTGGAATAGAGGTGACATCTTTGGTTTTTTTGTTTTTTTGTTTTTTTTTTTGGGGGGGGGTGGTTAGATCTACCTTTTTAAGTTTATATCGGAGCAAACTTTAGACTATTTCTTAATGAAATAAATGAAATGCAACGTTTGAACCATTTCCTGTGTTATAAAATAGCTGCTAAACTACATTGAACATCAGTTATAGGCTTTACTTGACTGTTAAAATAAGCGTGGTGGTGGTGGTGGTTTTGTGACAACCCTCCCTTTTCTACTTTATTTGCTTTATAGTTATTATATTTATTGATACCGAAAGTAAAATGTTGAACACCTACATTTATGTCAAATATTTTCGTTGGTTGGTGTTTATTCTAGGGGCCAGTAAAGACAGCAAACTAGGGGTAGCAGGTGATAGTGCAGGCGGTCGTATTTCTGCTGTTATGTGTCACGAATTGTACAGTATCATCGACTTTTCGGTATTACAGACCTCTGTTCATTTTACCTTACTTTTCAAGATGTAAAATAAATCATTTTGTGTGTGTGTGTGTGTGTAAAGTTTTGCATACAACTGTTTCTGTGATTAGTAAATTTCATAGTTTTTTGGAATGAAACATTTAAAAACGAAAATACACCGTTCTCTGAAATAAGATAACTCAGAAAAACTTTTACAAACAACCGTCCAACGGACTACAAAAGGTGGTCGCTAGATAGACTGTCACCAACGTTATTTAACCCTTTCCTGTTTTTCAAAATTTTAGACCTGTCCAAATTCAGAGGTTTTGCAGGCGACAGTTTAAAGTGGATTAAATTTGAAAAATAATAATTCAGTGGGGTAGGAAATATTGTGGAAGAATATGAAATTGATTGTTACAAGCAATTTCTTTTTTTTTTTTTTTTTTTTTTTTCCAAAATGTTTTCTTGTGTATATAAGCACGAGGACGTTAAATCCAGGTATTGAACAGTAAAGGGATAAAGAGGATAGACGTGACTTGTTAAAACTGTAAAACTTGTATTAATCCTTTCTTCTTTTACGAAATTTTATACTTGTCCAATTTGAAAGAGGTCGCAGATGACAATTTAAAGTGAACAATCCTATGGGTTGGAAAATATTGTGGGAAAAGAAGAAATTGCTTGTATAAAGCAATTTCTTCTTTTTTCAACATTGTTTTCTTAAGTATAAAATCATGTGGACATAAAGAGCATTGGTTGTACGGGAAAAGATTAACACTTAGTAAACATTAAAGAGACTTCGAAAAGGTAGTATTTTATGAGAATGATCGCTAAATATATATACTTTTTGTGGCATATGTTAAGGATAGATCAATATTAGTTACAATAGTTACAATATTGTTTGAAGAAATTCGTTCACCTCTTAACGTTTACTTCTGGGGGGAAAATTTTGAAAGCGGGCGCGTAATGTAAATGGTCACTTAGCCCTTGTCATGCTGTATAAATTACCTTACCTAATTGCTGTCAAATCAAAGGGCTGAAAGGACTGATAGAACTGATTGTTCAAAAATCAACATTTTTTAGGAAATCAACTTCATAAGCAACTCTGGCAGGAAAAGTACAAGCAGGAGGTATAGACTAAGATCAGCCTGCACATAAGTGCAGTCTGATCTTAGTCTACACCTCCTGCCAAAACCGGAATATTCCGGGTTCAGCATGACAAGGGTTAATAGAGGTGACCGCCTGGGCAAGATTGCCTTTATGAAATACCAAAATGGTGTAAAAATGATTTACATGAAGTGTAGGTTGTAAAATAGTTAGATTGGGATTGGTTGTTCAGTAGACGAGTGTTATGGAAGTTTTGATTAACAACCAATCATAGGTGTTTAAAATTCGAAGCACCTATAAAAACTATGATAAAGGCAAATTAGCCCATTCCCACACGACAAAATTTTAGACGTGTCCAAATTGAAAAAAAAATTGTAGACGACATTTTTAGTTGTTGAAATTTTATGTTTTGTTGTTGTTGTTGTTGTTTTTATTGTTATTATTATTTGTCTTTTAGGATAGAAACCATTGTGTAAAATGAAGAAATTGCTTGTATCAAGCAATTTCTTCACTTTAAACAATGTTTTCCAAAGGTATTTTTCAAAGGTGTAAAACGTGGGATTGTGTGGGAATGGGTTAATAGGTCTTACGTTGTAGGTATTGGTATATCCAAACGTTGACTCCAATTTCACGTTCCCGTCTGTAAAAGAGTTTGAGGACGGACCCGTACTGTCTACAGCTGTCATTAACTGGTAAGAAAAAATGAAGAAAAATATGATCGCTCATTCTAAAATGGGGAAATCGCATAACTAGCAGAGGTCAATCAGCAAGATTTTGTTTCTTTTGAAAACAAACATAAAGGGTTAAAGACCAGTTTTGGTTCAGAAAATCTGCGATGAGCAAAAGTATAGACACTCAAATAGTTCTGCACGGGCTGACTACAGTAGATAATTTACCCTTCCGAGAATGCTCCGTTTTCAACTATTGGGTCACAAACACAAATCAAATAACTGTTTTTTTTTTTGTTTTTTTTTTTTTGTTTTTTTTTTTGTTTTTTTTTGTTGTTGTTGTTTGTTTGTTTGTTTGTTTGTTTGTTTGTTTTGTTATGCTTCTTTTTTGGGGGAGAGATCTCCTGGGATAATAAATATTATTCAAAGCGTCGTATAACACAATAGAAACAGACAATTTAGTTAAAGGATTTTTGCCATATCTGTAGCTACAGCTTGGGTAGGCTTTAGTTATGACTTTGGGTCACCCGACATCGATGAATGAACAAGTGTCAACGTTAAAAAACATGGGATATCGACTCATGTCTTTGTTCCTCTGTCCAATTATTCTCAGCCTTATACTTATCTATTTTGTTTATAACTGTATATTTGGTCATTTTTGTAGCTATGTTTCGTTTACGTACAGAAATTCCGCAAGAATTGCATTTTCTTATTGTCGAAATGAATGTAATTTTGAAATTGTTCTTATCTCTAGTAATTTCTCATTTGACAAAATTTTTATCTGGGATGTCACAGACAAGAAAAGAGGGAGCTTTAACCCTTTCCTGGTTAATCCCTGGTTTTTACGCCCCTGTGATTTTATAATTGGGAAAACATTGTGGAAAAAGAAGAAATTGCTTGTAACAAGCAATTTCTTTTTTTCCCACAATTTTTCCTACCCTACTAAATGGTTATTTTTCAAATGAGATCAACTTTCGTCTGCAAAACCTTTGAATTTGGATGGGTCTAAATTTTTGAAAATCAGGAAAGGGTTAACCAATTCCAAGACAAAGACCGGCTTTTATTTTTGTCCCTCTAGGAAAAAAAGCTTGGGAAACAATGTGGCAAGTTAGGAAATTGCTTGTTACAACCAATTCTTTCCAATTTCCAAATTGCTTTCCACCATATAAAACAGAGAAATGTGGAAACCTGAGAACTTGAAATTGTCGTTTGCAACTTTTTTCAAGTCTGAACATTTGTGAGCTATCAATGTGTTTTAAGAAATGTGACCAATCGAACGAAAAGGGACCACCCCGATACTGAAAAAGGTCCAAATAAAAGATTTTTTCCTTGCAGACTGTGCTGCGGGGCTGGCAGGCTGAACAGGAGCGAAACTTTTCGCTCTAAGACGACTTTCTGAGTCTATAACGACTAATTTTACTTACTTTAAAGTTATTTTCGGAATACAACGTTTAAGCTCTGTTTTACCTAAACTGGACCTTATTCAAGTATTTCTTTTATCGAACACTCAGAGACTCTTTGTCGCCCGACCGGTCACACACAAAAAAATTACCAGGCGACACAATTTTAGACAGGTCCAGGGTTCAACTGGTTCAAAGAAGTTACCGGCGACAAATTTCAGCGGATGGAATTTAGAAACATCCTTGTCTTTCGGGGTATTGTGGATAATGACGAGATTGCTTGTAATAAGCAATTTCTTCCTTTTCCCAAAATGTTTTCCAAAGCTTTGTCTTCGAGGCGTTAAAAAGCAGGACTTTGTAGAAATGTTTTGACAGATTCGCAAAGAACACATCTACAATCTTGTCGTCAAATATTAGATTAGACAGAAGTATTTGTTCTGTTTGCTGTGCGGTTTTTTACCTCAAATTATCAAAATTTGCTCCCGCAAATAAACCGAGTCGAAAGGTATTACTGACCGCGATGGTTTTGAATTAGTCTATCCATGTTTATATCTTCCTTTTATCAATTGATAATCAGGTTTATGAGCCAATACTTGAACGGTGCAGACCGCTCAGACGTTCGAGCCTCACCATTGTTGAACAAAGATTTTTCGAATTTACCGCCAACAATATTGATAGTCGCCGAGCTGGATCCGTTGAGAGATGGTTGTTATGGTAAATCATTCCATTATATACATACCAAAATTCCTTGTAAGACACTTTCACTGCCCACGGGCAAATTAAAAAATAAATCTGTATCAGACATGTACCGAACTGACACAGATATGGTCAGCTGACGTCATTTTTCCGTTAGATTGACGTAGTTCTTACTAGAAAGATAAAAATGTTAATTTAAGACAAGATTCATTTGCTTCTCGACCTTGGGTCTCGTTTAAATATCCGTTTTTTCTTACGAGGCTCTAATCAAATAAACGGTTTTGTATCGCAACTTTAATATAGCTTACCTTATGTACGAAGACTCTGTAGCGAGCGACCAGTGTACCGTAAAGAAATCGTCTATAAAATGTGAAAGCATTCGACACAACTCGGCCGAATCCGTACCTACATCTAGATTGATCGGAGACTTCGGAGATCGCCCGAGGATTGCCGATTGCCCTTCTAAATGTGCTATCTATTAGTGAGATCTGCTAAATCCGGTCTCTTTTTCAAATGTTCGTTTCTTGGATTTTCTTGATTTTTGCCTTTTTTCTTTTCGGATATATTAAAAACACCCACGTTGCATACTCACTGAGCTCTTTTAAGCTCAGGAATAATGCGTTAAGCTCTGTTAGCTCTGTCGATAACGCGCTGGAATCTGTTCGATCAGTCGACAACGCGCTGAGCTCCGTTAGCTCAGTTGATAACGCACTGAGCTCTTTCAGCAAAGTTGATTATGCGTTGAGTTATTTTAGCTCTGTGAGCTCAGAAGATAATGCGTTGAGCTCTGTTAGCTCAGTTGATAACGCGCTGAGTTCTGCTAGTTCAGTAAACAACGCACTGAGCTCTGTTAGCTAATAACGCACTGAGCTCTGTTTACACAGTTGATGTTGAGTTGAGCTCTTTAGCTCTGTTAGCTCAGAAGATTACGCGTTGAGCTCCGTTAGCTCAGGTATAACAGCTTTTGCAAAATAACTGAAACACCGTTGAAATGTGCGTTAAAAAACCATTTATACAAACAAAAGAATCACTTGTATGCCATAAATAAGTAGGAATATGTGTATAAGAAATTTTAGATAGAAAACATTATAAGAATAGTGTAAAATATATCAACATTTCCTTTCTCCACACTTTTTTCACGAGTCTTTAACAACTTGTTCATTAATGTTTAATGTTTAATGTTTACTTTGTTGATAAATACAAAGGGTTTTCTTCGAAAAAATTCAAAGAAACTGTAAACGACCGTTTTGATGAAATTCTAAAGATCCTTGTCTATTGGGCTTTAAAACATTGTGGATAATAAAGAAATTGCTTGTAACAAAATAAAAAAAAAAGCGTCATTGTGTGGAAATTGGATAATCCTTGTTATGCTTAATAAATATCTTTACCGGAATTGATTTAGAGTCACACGAGTATTCAACAGCATCAGATGTATTGATATTGGATAACTTTTTCTTTCAAAAATTGTTTTTTATAAAACGCTTTGGATTCAAGTAGACAATCTTGTGGTGTATACTAAGATCAGACTGCACATATGTGCAATCTGATCATTGTCTATATCTCATGCCAAAACAGGAATGTTTCGAGTTGAGCATGACATAGATTACGTAACTAAAGGAGTAATTTCTATTTAGCTTATTACAGGAAGCTGCAGGAGGCTGGGGTCAAATCAGAGTTGGTGACCATAAAAGGAGTTCCTCATGCATTCTGGCATATATGTGGTAATCCCAATTTACTTGAGTCTTAGAAATTCAAAGAGGTTGCCGACGTCAAATCAAAGCGCTGTAACCCTTTACTGTATTGCAAAATTTTAGGCCTGTCTTAATTCAAAGGTTTTGCATGCGATAATTTAAAATTGATTTTATTTGAAAAAAAAAAATGACCCAGAAGGGTAGAAAATATTGTGTAAAAAGGAAAAATTGCTTGTTAAAAGCACTGTTTTCTTTTTCCTCTATGTTTTTTCATGTAAAAACACAGAAACGTTTAATCAAGGGATTAAGCAAAAAAAAAAGGGGTAAAACAAAAATTATGTTTTTAAAGGTAGGAAACAGTGGCAAAGAGATAGATTGTTTTTACAATTTCTTGTGTTGCGACAATGTTTTTTTTTTTTTTTTTTTTTCAGTGCGTCAAGATGTTGAATTGGGTGGTATGGAGTGGTAGGCTCTAAGGACTAACTTATATCTCATTTTTTATCATTGCCTATATAAGATCACGTTTTAAACCACCAAAATGTTGTTTTTTACTAGAGTTATTTCCTGTCCCCTTAATGCCCGAACGAAATTCTCGAAAGTATATCATTTGATATTAGCATTGGTAGATCGACGAAATAATCAGAATAATTCAGAACTAATTATTTTGGTCTAATTGACGGATCGCTGCTGTCAATCAAATAATCAATCGACCAATGAAAACATTTATTTAGACAAGAAGTGAACTTTGACTACGATATTGACCGACATTTCTATGAAGCATTCAAGCTGTAGTTGCGACGTTTAGGTCGCCAACCAAACATTTTACTGTTCTGTTATATTCTGTGACTGACCACAAATTTTTTAAACTCAAGGGGTGGAGCTCAGTCGGCGTTCGATAAAAATCGTTTATTTCCGGGATCTTAGAGTAATTTACGGACCATTTTTTGCAGATCAGACTAGGCGTTCCTGGTACTAAATAATTTCCACTATCTCTTCACAGGGGCCTTCAAGGAATCTTGCAAGGAAGCTCACACGGCTGCTGTGGAATTTATACAGAAACTAAACTTTTAAGTTTACTTCCGAACTGTACCAGTTTGACAACAGAAGTTGATCTTACGCTCAAGATATACGGAGAGCTTTTAATTTCAAGAATACCATTCAAAGGGTGTTTTGGATTTTTAGAAGCTAAAATTGAAGTACTCGGTTTTGCAGTTGGTACTCTCTTTCATGATTAGTATCGAACTTTGATAAGGAATAATTACAGATGGATATCGTCCTTTAACCCAAACCCGGTCAATTCTAGTGAATTTATGATTGAGAAAACAAACCAGAAATAGAAGAAATTGCTTGTAACAAGCAATTTCTTCTTTTTCACAATATTTTCTACCCAACTGAATGGTTATTTTTCAAATTTAGTCAACCTGTAAAACTTTTAAATTTGGACAGGCCTAAAATTTTGCAATACAGGGAAGGGTTAAATCGATCAACTGCGATAATCGGTAGAGTAGTTTGATTCGTTTAATTGAACGAATACATTTGTCTCAATAACGCGTTTCCACTTAGAAACCTTACAAGTGACCAGTCGCGATCGTCAATACATCTACCAATCAAATCATTCATTCTGCCCTTGAATTGAGATTGATTCCAACATTCACCAACATTTTTGTGAAACATCTTTGTTGGTTTGGCGACTTAAACGTCGTAACTACAGCTTATTCAAGCTGTAGATACGACGTTCAAGTAGCCAACCAACCATTCTACCTTTTATTACATGCTACTGGCTATAAATTTTGTAAAATAACGCCATTTAAAATCGAAGCTACACTTCTTGTTAGAGTTAGTGGGCGTGACAAATGGAGTTAGAGGGCGGGGCAGCGATTGGTCAAATGGGTTTGAGGGAAATAATATGTCCATCACGGGACCCTCTGCTCTAGACTGTTTATCGTTCAGCTCATACATTCGAAAAGTGGTGCATAAAAATCTGCATCACCTACCTAAAAAATGTATAAAAATTATCAGGTAATAAACAGATTTTGAATCCCAAATAGTCTGTCATTCCTTGGATCAATCAATAGCCACTATAAAGCAAGTGCAGTATGACTGACCAATCGTGGCTGTCAACCAAATAACAAGTCGATAAATGAAATTGTTCATTGAGATCAGAAATGGGTTTTGAACCCCTACATTGGTCGTAAATTGTGTTAACCTATTTTGATGGTTTTGCGACTTAATCGTCGCATCTACAGCTTTTTCAATCTGTGGTAACGGCGTTTAGGTCGCCAACCAACATTGAATAAAAAAATGATACACATATTAAATCATACATTTAGACCGAAAGTGAACTTTGGGTTGCCACATTGATGACATTTATATGAAGTATTTTTATTTGGTTTGCGACTTAACCCTTTCCTGTCCAATCCCTGGTTTTCACGTCCCACTAATTCTATAACTGGGAAAATATTTTGGAAAAAGAAGAAATTGCTTGCAACAAGCAATTTCTTCTTTTTCCACAATATTTTCTACCCTACTGAATAGTTATTTTCCAAATGTAATCCACTTTAAATTTTTGCCTGCAAAACTTTTGAATTTGGACAGGTGTATAATTCTGTAAAACAGGAAAGGGTTAAACGTCAAAACTACAGCATTCAAGCTAAAGTTACGGCGTCTAGGTCGCCAACCGACCATTTTACTTTTTTTGTTACATATTACTGGCTATAATTTTTTTTGGGGGGGGGGGGACGCCTTAAAAATATCTAAGTGGAATTTGACGTCGGAGCTCAATGGATGGGGCCAGCGATGCACCAGTTGGGCTGTCAACCAAGTCTCAGTAATGTTTCTCTTTGTACAAAAGTAATCTCAAATCTATTTGCTGGCCAGGAGCAAAGCGGGTCCCACAGTGAAAAGTACAAGATTAAGTGAGAAAATACTGGCCAGAATATTATGCCTGAGTCGTGAAGTCTGTCAAGGATAGGTACTTTTGCGATTCTTCCATTATCTGGATGGGATCATTCCCACATAATCCCACCTTTTTACAAAAAAGCTTTGGAAAAGACTGTGGAAAATCAAGAAATCGCTTGTCACAGACAATTTCTTCATTTTCCAAAATGTTTTCCACCCTTAATGAAAATAAAATATATAATAAGATCAATCAACTTGATGTCTTCGTTTCTTTCAGTTTGGACCAGTCTAAAATTTTTGATTGTGGGAATAGGTTAAAAAGAAAGTGTCGGCTCTCTGTTTTTGTGTACATGCAGCAAAATTACCAAAGGTGCGAGAAAAGAAAAAATCGTGACATGTCAATTTCTTTTTTGTTAATCAGTATTTGGAATCCTGGAGTTTTGTGGTATTAAATAAGTTTTTACTGACCTCGTTTTTAATAAAAGCTCGGGGTTTACAAACCAAAGCCTGATAAACAAATACATCTACTTCTACTCGATTTCAGGACCCTTGTCTCAATTCCTAAAAACGCCCGGACCCTGTGGGAAAAAAGAACAACTTCTAGTTATACTGCGGTACATTGCCGCCTTTTATTTATATTAGGCTAGCACACCACAGCTTTCATTTTCTTTCAAAAAAAGGGGAAGGCGCCGCGAGATAAATCGAACATAGAACAATATTTCATCTTTTGGTGCCACTTCGAAACGTATTGGAGTTGAAATGTAATAAATTTAGCAATTGAATAAAAAAAAAGTCACAAACAAGGCCTAAAAATCAAAACACTGAGAGTGCTGAAGTGGAATAATGTTTTCAGAAAACTAACCAATGGGCCTTTTTACAATACTATTACATCGATGAAGCACCAAAATAAAAATAAGTCACAAACGTTGCTTAAAAAGACGACAACTGAGAATAGTGTGATTTAGATCAAACATTATTCGATATTTCTGATATATTCTAAATGTTTCTAACTCTGAACAAATGACATCAGGGCAATCTAAAAA
Organism: Fragum fragum; assembly: GCA_946902895.1. Classification (NCBI taxonomy): domain Eukaryota; kingdom Metazoa; phylum Mollusca; class Bivalvia; order Cardiida; family Cardiidae; genus Fragum; species Fragum fragum. Next base: position 40,452,498 of record OX336366.1, on the reverse strand, counting down.
GGGCTGAAAGGAAAAACGGCCCCAGGCCTGTGAACAAGCTTTTGCGTGTTCAAGGGTAAATTTAAAAATCAAGCATATTACGTGGTCGAAATTTGTTTGGAAAGAAATAAATAAAATATTTTAAGCGATTTCCCTTTACCATTATGTATATGTTAATGAAATACCATACTGTACCACAACGAAACCCAAATGTCTTTCAGTCTACTTTGGTAGTTACATGTACTTGAATTTGACCAACTTTGGTGGCTCGTATTCTACCAAATTTAATTTCTCTCCCTTCATCACTATTCGTTCTTTGACTTTTATTGACATTTAAGATATTTTGAGGTAAGGCATCCTCTTGAATTGACGCTGCTATAGTGACTCTGAAGTTTTTATATTTAACCATACAAAAGTATTTGTTTGATAAAGAATTATATGCAATATATTGAGGTTAAAGGGGCTGGTGTTTGTGGTGGTGATGGACTCTCTTGCACACCAATGCACTCCTAATTCAACATGCTGTGGGATGAAAGTAACGAACTACAACTCTGATTGGAGATTGGTGGCGGTGGTGGTGGTTAATGCTGTTGCTAAATATCATGTTCAAGAATTTGGTTATGATAAATAAAGGAAATACTCATCTCGCCCATTAGTTTGTGGATAAAACTAGTGTATCTAAAAATACTTCAGCTAATCTACGGATCATGCAATGACCATGTATTATCCTTAATTAAGTTCGTATGGTCCGACAGGTAAAGTATTATTCAAGACCGGACCAATGTCTATCCTAGCAGGCAGAATTCGAATTTCTTTCATCTTTCTGATATAGAATTCTTTAAGGTCGTTGTGTTGTATGGCAACACAGATAATAGAGCGAATATTTTGGTCACGAGGGGACATAGTTAATGTAACCTTGTTCGCTTGTTTCTTCTTTGTGAGTTTGTGGCTAAATCTCTTGTCTTCTAAAAGATCTTGGCCGTTCTCGTCACCAGATCGAAGCTCGAGCTTAGGAAGAGGGCTTCCCGAAGCTTTGCAAACCACTATTACCTTTTCTGTCATGTTTTTAACCACCCTCGTTTTCTTGTTGTCAATCTCTGCCTTGATTAAAGGTAAGTATTTGGTTTCTTCTAGAACTGTTGTTTTTCCGTCTGATGCTTCGCAAACAATTGTCTTATTTATAACTGAATTGCTGTTTTGGAAATAATTAATTACTTTGTACACGAAAGGTTCGAGCTCAATCTTATAGTCTGCTGGCAATTCTTTCTTCTTGCCATCGTTCGTCTTCATAAAGATCTTTAGTTTAGGAATTGGTATTCCGAATGCCTTGCATACCAAACTGAAAGACGATCCGGGTATATATCTGTTTACACCAATCCTTCCGAGTTCGATTGATCCATAGGGCAAAATATCGCCCATTTCTTCATTTACAAATTTAATCTGAACGCCATAGGAATAACCTCGCAGATACTCATTCCTGTTAGAGTCATGGCAAAAGTAAATCTTTATAATTCCTCCGAACACGGCGAGGTCATTCTCTACTTTAATTTCAAGTTCGTTTCCAGAGTCATTTTTAATACTTAAAGAAATGCTGTCCTGTTTAGTAATGGGTTGATACCATTTATTTAAATGAATAGGTGGCCTTGATGTCCAATTAAAGACATCCATTGACGCTTCGATTTCTAAACTCTGACTATTTATTTCGTCGATAGTATCTTCGGTTACCGTAAGTGCCGTCTTAAATCCTTCCAATCGTAAAGTATTATCTGGCACACTCACTTGTGGTTTGTAATCAAGGATTCTATTTTTCTCTGGTTTGAATAATTCTTTTCCTTTCACGGTCAGCATTGGTGTGTTGATGTCTAGGTACGCATTGTATGTTTGAGAGTTAATAGACAAAACTAGAAATTCGAGAGACTCAAAATTTCGAAGTATAATTCTTGAAGTGAACTCAACCCTGCCATGATGTTTCACCTTTTTTTCGGTGACTCCATTCGTTGTCATTCCTGAAAAATTCTTCATTCTGATAAACCATTCTGATACGTAAGTTTTATCGGCTAAATAAACAACTGAAACGTTAGCAACACCTTCGATAATTCCTTCAGACTGGACACTAACCAATTCCAGCGCGACAGATCTCTCTTTATCATTGTCAACATCTTTGATATTTTCGTTTGCATTAGTGATTACTCTACCCTGTATCATACAGTCACCAGTTCGTTTATCCTTTTCGTCACACAGAATAGTATGCTTTCGGTTGTGGTCAATATCTGGTGCTTTAGTTTGGCGAAATGTTTCACAAAGTTGTTCGAATCCAGCTATAAGAGCGTCCACTTTTGCCAATTTAGTGTCAATGACATCAAGACGTTGGAAAACTTTATCAATCTCTGTTTCCCCTTCAATACAGACATGCTGTAAATAGAATAATAAGAAAAAAACATATACATGTGTACATTAGCCCTTGTGTGACATTTCGAAAAGCCAACCCTGCATTCAGTGCAGATACTGAACACCCTGGACAGCCACTGAGGGCATTTGGGATGTTCACTGAACGCACAAATACGGTCTAAGTCGGTAAGGCGCGTGGTAAAGACTCTGATGACACTGTGTGGATGCACAGGCTGATCTGAGTCTTTGCGTGGCGCATATGTGTAAATGTGGTAGGAAACACAAGCACAAGCGTATATATGAATTTATACAATAACGTTTCACGGAGGATTATGTCGCTGGTAAAATGATTAAATCTTACCAACGGATGTATATCCGTTTGTCAGATTTGATCATTTTACAAGCGACGTGTCTCTCTTGGCAATGCTCATTAAGTTACTAGTTCTTATGCATGTAATTATACTACTAGTGTCGAAACTAAAGCTTCGTTCAAGCTGTAGTTACTACGATTTGTTCATCCATCGAATATTTGCTCTAATAAATGACACTCGGTTCAATAGTCTGGAAACTTGTTTTCTTCGTCTTTTTTCAAGCAGTTTACAATATGAATGCCCCTTCTTCATGTAGCGGAGGGGAATAAATATTTACATCTATCAATCTGTGAGTGCTTGCGTAGTTTTAATATAAAACGTGTATCCCATGCGTGTCCGAAGCTTATTTTTACTGCAGATGTAATTCGATAAAAGTATTATACTTCAACGGGAATGAAATGTCACTTGTTTATAAACAAAAACATTAAAAAACCACAACATTGGCGCCTGTGCTGTTTTGAGCAATTAGCGTCTATCGGTCACTGTATTAACCCATTCCCACATACAGACTCTTTTTCACAGCTTTGGAAAACATTGTAAAAATGAAGAAATTTCTTGTCGCAAGCAATTTCTTCATTATCCACACTGTTTTCTATCCTATAAGACAAATATTTTTAAAACCCTATCATCTTAAGAATGTCGTCCGCGACGTCTTTGAATTTGGATCAGTCTAAAATTTCAACCTGTGGGAATGGGTTAAATGTTTTCAGTTTATAAGCTCTAAAGATCAGAACGAAATTATAATAAACGCCAATCAGTTTTCGTCAGGTGACACATCATCGCAGTCAGATTATAGTGTCGGGAGAAATCGTGTTTATCATAATTATTATTTCATGTTTATGGTTGTTGAAGGTCAGATGAGAACGCTGTCATTGTCTTGAGCATGTGACTTGTGCAATTATTCTACAAGCTATTCAGGGTTTTTGTTCGGATATGACTCGAAGCATGGCCTTATTAAGTTGTCTCATTACAAAATTCATCATGTCATATTCATTATGTTCTAATGCCAGCACAATTGACCAATCGCGACTGTCAATCAAGGAATCTACCAACCAATCAAATCATTTATTCAGCCCGGACCAGAGCTTTCAACTCCAACATTTTTGTCATCCTTTTTTTGTCGAGTTTGCGACTTGAACGTCGTAACTACAGCTTATTCAAGCTGTAGTTACGACGTTTAGGTCGCCAACCAACCTTTTTTTACTTTTTGTTACATCCTACTGGTAATACATTTTGAAAAATATCGCCATTAAAAACCAATGCGGAACTCCTGTCGGAGTTAATGGACGGGGCCAAGGGAGTCAGTGGGCAGGGCCAGCGATTAATCAATTATGTTAGAGGTATGTGTCAGTTAAGTCAAGGTCAAGAGAAACATGCAAGAGACAAGACAGGGGGTGTTTAGGATATCGTTTGGAACATTCCTTACAGGGTCAGAGACTACTAGGAAATTGTGTCCCTTTTGGTCTAGGTCCAATGTCTAAATGTCTAAATGTAAGAACTTAGCAAACGTGTTTCTTTATACTTGTTTGTCTGATAAAGGGTAATATTTTGGGGTCCGTCCGTGCATTTCTTGTCTTAAATTTCATAGTTATGGTTGTGTTACTGCAATCATTACTTTTGGGATTAAGCATCTGAAAGTCAATGAAAAATGATGCCTTTAAGCGGTCAGTCTGTGCAATCTACGGCACGACAAACGCCCATTTGTTTCATAGTTAATAGATCGCTGACTGCATTATTTTGTATGGATATTACAATAACAGGTCGTTGCTTGGCGACCTAATCGTGATAGATTCCCCTAGAATTAGCCGTTCTCATGACGTTTAAGTCGCTAAACAAAGAAAATGCTTAAAATAAGTGTCGGAGTGTATTTGGTCAATCGCTTTTTAATTGACAGAAGCGACCCTTCAATTCCGAGATTGTACCTAGTAATAGGTTACAAATATTTTCTTACCTGGTGTATTATTCCCAGAACAAGGATTAACTTTAACTTTAAGTACATCCCGAATCCTCAAAATGTGTTTTTTCTTCGATCTGTTATTGTTTATTCGGTTTCCCAAGAATGTTTAGTCACCAATTGAAATCAGAAAATACAACGATTTTTTACCCCAGATATGTTATTGTACAGTGAAACCCAAAAGTTGGGAAACAGTGACGTGTGACTCGTCAAGCAAAACGGGACTTCGATGGGACTTAGACAAATATTTTGAGGAGAAAATGTAGATGTCTCATTCTAAATATACATACGGTTGTCGGGCGTGCAAAATGTCGTAACTGCAACTATGATAAAGCTGTAGCTACGACATTTTGTACACCCAACGACGATATATTATTAGGCATACTTGCCTTCTTGATACATAAAGTCTTCACACATCTACACAATAAATAACTAAAATCCTAGTGCAATCTTTTTACATGTAGGTAAGAAATCAAGTATGGCAAACTTGTCTACGAATATGTTTGCAACAGACCTAAAGAATGAATCGGCCAATCATATCGTTCATTTAAACCTAAAGTGAATCGGAAATTGGCCGACAATGAAAATAAGCTTTTTTTCAGGGAGCGATTTAGAGTTGTAACTAAAGCTAATTTAGGCTATAGTTACGACCTTTTAGGTAAAACCATTCTACTTTCTTGTTAAAAATATTACTTGCCCTAAATTTTGCAAAATAACGCGGTTTGATATCGAAGTGGATCTCAGCGGGGTGTCCATAGATTTGTCAATAGCACGTAGATTTAACCCCTTCCTGCTTTGGAAAATTTTAGACTCGTCCAAATTCAAAGGTTTTGCAGACGACAATTTAAAGTCTATTTTATTTGAAAAATAATTATTCAGAAGGGTAGAAAATATTGTTGAAAAAGAAGAAATTGCTTGTGACAAGCAATTTCTTCTTTTTCCACAATTTTTTCTAAAGTTTAAAAACACAGGGTTTGAACAGGAAAGGGTTAAGGACTATACATTCATATACGCCATCATAAATAAAAATTGGTTCATAGTGTATTGTAAAACTATGTAATATTGTGTAGAGCGGAAAATATAAATCGGTGTTTACTATGACCATTCATGACGCTATGTGATACATTTTGCCAGATCCGAATTTATAGGAAACAACAATTAAATCTTTAAAAAAAATACACAGACACAGACCATTGGGTAAGTTCATAATTCGCGCGTAACCCATTGTCACAAATAGAAGTGAATTCAGATTGATAAAAAGCTTTCATTTGGTTCGGAAACAGCCTATTAAGAATTCTTTCGTTCCGAAGATACTTTTCGTACGGACACGAAACTATTTACTTTTGGTATAGCATAGATATTTAGAAACTTTATTTTCTGTGAAGTCCGCCCCCCATTTTTTTCGGGCACTGTATATATAACAGCAGATTGAGGACTTTTTATCTGAACATATGCATTCGATTTGAATCTTGGCATGTACTTGCCTTATCAGATAATTTAACGAATGTATAGCAACTTTTGGCACGACTTTATCATAAACGTTTTGCGTTTCCAGCCGATGTCGATGATAATTTCTCACTTCAAAGAGGACACTCCAAACCTCTAGAATCATTTCCTGTTTTATGCCCCGAAATAAAAAGGCTTGGAAAGCACTGCGGATAATGAAGAAATTGCTTGTCACAGAAAATTTCTTCGTTATTCACGATGTATTTCAACTCAAAAAACAAAGATTTTTTTTTAAATTCCATCAACTATAAATTGTCAATTTATGCAAGTCTAAATTTTAGTCGTCCGTGAATGGGTTAGGGGCCCCTCTGAGGTCCCATCATTTAGAATCATAGAAAAAAATGAAATCGATGCAAGTGTAGGCTAATTTATTAATGATAATTTCTCTAAGTCTGTATGTCTGTCTGTTTGTGTCTATGCATGTCTTTCTCAGCCTCTACGCCATCTCTCTATCTCTGTCAGTCTATCTGTCTGTCTGTCTCTGTCTCTCTCTCTCTGTCTCTCTCTCTTTCTCTCTCTCTCTCTCTCTCCCTCTCTCTCTCTCTCCCTCTCTCTCTCTCTCTCTCTCCCTCCCATATATTAAGCTCTACTAGCCGAAGGCCAGAAGAGCTATTGCGATTCCTTTGTCCAGTTCGGCCGTCCGTCCGTTTTCCTTGTTTACGCCCTATAGTCCATAGTTTTCTTTGGGTTCTCTTCAAATTTTCTCAGAATTATTGTACCATCATAAGGATCGTTTCTTTCGAAATTCGTCCAGATCCATCAAAAACATGGGAAATGGGGCCTTATTAAGAATTGACTGTGTGAGATCCGTCGAAATTTGGTCGGATCCGTCAAGACACACGGAAAATGGGCCTTATGAAAATTTGATTAAAAAACTTTTAAAAATCATCGTTTACGCTCTAATATCCACAGTTATCATCGGATTCTCTTCAATTATGCTCAGAATGAGTGTACCATCATAAGGATCGTTTCTTTCGAAAATGAGTCAGATTCGTCAAGTAACACAGGTAAGGGGGACAAATTAAAATTTGATTTAAAAATCCCCGTTTACACTTTATAGTACACAGTTTTCGTCGGGTTCTCTTCAAACTTTCAAAGAATAATTTTACCATCATAAGGATCGTTCCTTTCGAAATTTTGACAGATCCAGCAAAACCCGAGAAAGCGGCCTTATCAAAAATTGATTGAAAATCTATTAAAAATCTTTGTTAATACACCAGAGCCCACAGTTATCATCGTTTTCTATTCAAACTTTCTCAGAATGATTGTTCCATCATAAGGATCGTTCTTTTCGAAATAGGGTCTGGATCCGTCAAGTATCACGGGAAAAGGGACCTTAGAAAAGTTTGATTTAACAATCCTTGTTAACACTCTAGAGTCTATAGTTTTCATCGGATTCTCTTCAAACTTTCACAGAATCATTGTACGTACGTTATGATTGTGCATTTCGAAATTTGGTCTAATCCGTCAAACACAGGAAAAAGGGGCTTTATGAAAAATTAATTTCAAAAAATAGTTAATGGAAAATAATTCCACGGATTTCATCGGATTGTCTTCATACTCTAAACAGAATCCTTATACTATTGCAAGGATAGTTCATTTCGAAATTGGGTCTGATCCATCAAGTAACATGGGAAAAGGGTCTATATGAAAATTTAATTAAAAAATCCTCATTTATGCAATAAATCCCACAGAATTGGTCAGATTTTTTTTTAAAAAAACTTTCATAGAATGATTGTAAGGTTAAAAGGATCATTCTTTTCAAAATGGGGTCTGAACTATTACGAAACATGGGAAAAGGTGCATTATGAAAATTTCATTTCAAATCTTTGTTACTTAGTCTAGAGCTTTCGTCGGATTTTCTTCAAACTTTCACAGAATGCTGATCTGTCAAGCATCACAGGAAAAGGTGCCCTAAGAAAATATCATTTTAAGATCCTTGTACAACAATAAAGTCCAAAGTTTTCATCAGATTCTTTTCAATCATTTATAGAATTATTGTACCATAATCAAGATTGTTTCTTTACAAATTCTGTCTGATTAGTCAAGTATCGGTTACAAAAGGGCATAACAATAATTTTATTAAAAATCCTCGTTAACATAATTTAGTCTACAGTTTTCATCGGATTCTGTTCAAACTTTCACAGAATGTTTTTACCATCATTAGGATTGTTTCTTTCCAAATTAGGTCTAATCTGTCTAATATCACAAGCAAAAGGACTGTATGAAAATTTATTACAAAATCCTCATTAACACAAGAATGTCCCCAGTCTTTATCAGAATCTCTTCAAACTTTAAATAGAATAAATGTACCATCATTTGTATTGTTCCTTTGTAACTTGGGTCTGAATGGTTAAATGACACTAGAAAAGGGGCCTTGTCAAAATTTTATTACAAAAACGTCATTATTACAATAAAGTCTTCTGGGTTTTTTTATCATTTGCTTCAAACTATCTATCGTTAGGAATGTTCCTTTGTAAATTGGGTCTGATTTGTTAAGTTTTACGAGAAAAGGGGCCTTATGCAATTTTTTTTTACAAAAAATTCTTGACACTATTTAGTCCACTGTTTTCATTGATTCTCTTTCAACTTTTACAGGATGATTGTACCTTCATTAGAATTGTTCCGTTTGAAATTTGGTTTGTTCTGTAGAGTATCATAGGAAAAGGGGTCATATGAAAATTTCACTATAAAATCTTCATTAACACAATGAATTCCATAGATTACACAGATTAATCGTACCATTATTATGATTGTTGATTTTGACAATGGATCGGATACGACAAGTATCACGTGAAAAGGGGCCTTATGAAAAACTTATTTAAATATTCTAGTTAACACAATGATGTCTCTAGATTTCACCGGATTCACTTCAAAATTTCACAGAATGATTGTACAATCACAAGGATGGTTCTTTTCAGAATTGAGTACAATCCGTCAAGTATCATGTGAAAAGGGACCATATGATTTTTTTTAAAAAAATATTCTAGTCAACATAATGAAGTCCCCATATTGCATCGTATTCACTTTAAACTTTCACAAAATGATTAAACCAAAAATAAAGTATCACGGAAAAAGGGGCCTTTTGAGAGCTTGATTAAATTTTCTTTCTTAACACAATAAAGTCAACAGTTTTTATCGTATCCTCTTCAAACATGCATTGAATAATTGTGGCATTGGAAACACAGGCAAAGGGGCCTTGCAGATTATCATTCAAACCATTCTTGTTTGTGAGATGAAGCTCACAATTGTTATCAGATTGTCTTTAAAATTTCACAGGACAAGTGTAGGGTCGTAAGGAAAGTTCCTTTTTCGAAATGAAGTGGATCCGTCATGAAACGCGGGAACAGGGGCCTTGAGGATTGTTGCTAAAAATAATAAAGGGGATAAAGTCCAATTTGTTATTATTATTTTTTTTTTCATGCACTTTTACGCAATAAACTTAAATATCAGTTTTCTTTAACGGAAAACTTGATAACCAGTAGAGCTTCTCAAGCCCTCATGGGCCTCTTCCTCAAATTCGATGTACTGAACTAGTTTCAACAAAACTGCATTTGATTTAACTTCGCCAGGAATCCACACGCCTTCATCAGAGTTGGTATTATTAGAGTTCCTGCGGCCCTACTTGCACGCCTGGTCAGAATTAGTCGCGGACAAGGTGTCGGCATAAAGTAAGTAGGTAAATCGCTTGTCTATTAGAATAAATGTGCTGTAATCATTGTAATTAGTCGCCGCTTAAAATTGGACAGACCTTTGCATTCCGATATATTTTTTCCAAACGATGTTATTTTAACTCATGTCTGAAAAATATTTATGTGGCAGTACCATCCATTATGAAGATTCGTTCTCTACTTTGATATGAATCGAGCCGCCGTAATAGTGCAGTTGGTAGCGCATCAGACTCCCAATCCTAAATCATGGTGTGTCATGGGTTCGATCCCCCACGGCGGCATATATCCTTTCCGACATTTGTCTCTCAACGATAGGTAGATAATCGTAGTAAACCTAAGTGGGATAGTAGCTGGGGGCTAGGAAAGGATGTAATGGTGGTACTGGTGCGAGATATACCAGGAATCCATTGTTGGGTGCTCCAGCCGCCTCGATATGACTGAAACGTGTTAACTGCGGTGTTGAACCCCATTCAAACAAACAAACAATGATATAATTCGACGCATGGGTTGGTCACATGACTTGTCGACGCGTTCATCCCTGTAGCCTGTTTGAATTGTGTAACAATCTTGTTTTCCTTTATTCCATTTTGATCAATCTTAACTTGTAAAATGCATTTATATTTTGCCGTTTACCCATTAGTGTCGAGTGTTTCATTTTATCGAACACATTAAAGTTTACAATTTTACTATTCCTGCAAAGAAATTCAAAAAGTCGCAATAATCGAAGCAGTTTATTTACAAATTTGTCTAATGCGTATGTCCGGTAAATTGGGGCAACACAATTTCAAGTTTGTGGTTATACAAATTAGTCTTCGACCAATTAAAACAGTTCTAAAAACACTTATTCGCTTTCTTTCCACGCCATGATTATAGACTTTCTCAGATTGAATGTGGGTGCATATTTTACCCCTGGACATTTAGTTAGATTCAGGTCTTCAAATGTGAGAGTGTTTAGTGATGAGTTGATGCAAAAGATATTGTATTCTATATCTATAATTATGTTGTGGTATTTTGACGGAAGTAGATTCGGCTCTTTTGAGTAGTTTCTTCGTCAGTTTCAATGGAAGCTGCCTCTAATGATTTTATTACATTTAGTATACATTTCCACATCTGCATTTCTCTTTGAGAAAGTTCGAAATGACCAACTTCCTCTGAAAGAGGACATCGCAAAACTCCCCCAGTTTTCCATAATTTTTGGTACAATTAGATCTATGATTTTTCTAAGTATTTGATATTTTTATATTTAAGAGATGAAGAGAATATTTTTTGTTTTCATGGAGGTATGAACCGAAAAAACTAATCACACTGTATGAATACGCGAAGCGGATTCATACATAAGTGTGATTAGGTTTTTCGGTTCATACCTCCATGAAAACAAAAAATATTCCATTCATTTCTTATAATTTAATAGCATCGAGCAAAAAAAGCAAAACTTTACAAATGTTGATACCTTTTTGTATAGAACTATTTTGTGCGGAAGCATACAAAATGACTGCGTGCTCAAAATTGTGTTCATGGAGGTATGAATTAAATTTTTCGACCAATCAGATCGCTCGTTTTTGAGAGACGAAACTAACAATTAAATTATTGTAGAATGAACTGGTTGGTTGACACAAAGGCACTGATATACTTATCTTTTTTATGTGCGATTGCTGTGACTTTGGGTAAGGCTATCAAACTAGAAATTTTCTACTTCTCAATCCCCCACCCCATCCCCCACCCCCGGAAGCTCAGTAAAGTCTTGTGACTAAACTAGGGAAAGTCTGAAATCAATACATAACAGCATTAGTGAGCGACCAAAATGTCGTAATTATATAAGCTATACTTACAACATTTACTCACCCACAGTGACCGTCACGATTGCAAGACAAGGTATTCGATTGGAACAACATCACCCACCCCCCCTCTTGTGTTCTTAAAATCTGGGAAGGGGGACTTTGGGTGTATGTGTTTTGAATATGTCTCAAAGTTGTTAGAAATACTTGAGATGGGACGCTTTTTCGGTTTATATAGTTTGCTGTACGTGTATATTATTACATTGTTTAACTCCTTACCATACGGCAACATTCTAGACTCGTCAAAATTCTCAGGCGACATTTCAATGCGTAGTAAATCTGACAATAAGTGCCAAAATAATGTAAATGCAATTTCTCCTCTTTTCCTCTGAAATTCATACGAAAACTTCTTTTGTCCCAGAGGTGTCTAAAAGTGCCTTGCAGCTCGAAGATTTTTCCATGAGCAGAGATATGACATTTATTGTCGCCTTCTTAGCCCACACGAGCACTAGGGCTCTAGTTCTTGATGGTGGAATTCCTAGATCACATCTTTTCTTTATGCATTTTAGCAGGAGGTCGTAACCAAACGATAAATATTTGGACTGATCCAAATTGAAAAAAAAAGACCTAGTAAGTGTAATTTTTAAAGTATTGACTAAATATAGTAAAACACTCTGAGAAAAGGGGAAATGGCTAGTTAAGAGCCATTTTTCATTTTCCCACAAGACTCTCCATAGAAGAATTTTACAGGGGCGCCAAAAGGCGTCATTGAGTGGTAATGGGTCATATACACAACCCGTACTTAACCACGCGGCAATTTTGAATTTATATACTTTGCATGGCCCTCTTTAAACCTACGTATGACTAACTGTTATCAAGTGGCTGACCTAAAAATGGTACAGTTTGAAAAGGCTATAGCTACGACGTTATACAAACTGTTCTAACCCTTTCCCGTTTTTTGAAATTTTTGACTGGTCCAAGTTGAAAGAGCTTGCAGACGACAATAAAAGTGGGATGCAATTCGAAAAGTAACCATTCTAAAGCTTAGAAAATATTGTGGGAAAAGAAGAAATTGCTTGTAACAAGCAATTTCTTCTTTTTCCACAATGTTTTCTCAAGTTTAAAATCATAGGGACGTAGAATCCCGGGTTTGTACAGGAAAGGGTTAAATTAATTTTGGTAGTCAACTTTGTGGTATCAATGACCTATTTTATTGATCAATCGATTATAATCTAATTGTTAGTTTTGTCTATCAAAAACGAGCGTACTGATTGGTCGAAAAATTTAATTCATACCTCCATGGACAAAATTTTGAGCACACAGCCATTTTGTATGCTTCCGCATAAAATAGTCCCATACAAAAAGGTATCAAAATGTGTACAGCTTTTGGTTTTTTCGCTCGATGTTATTAAATTATAAGAAATGAAGTGAATGTTTTTGTTTTCATGGAGGTATGAACCGAAAAAACTAATCACACAATGTATGAATCTGCTTCGCGAATTCATACAGTGTGATTAGTTTTTTCGGTTCATACCTCCATGAAAACAAAAAATATTCTCTTCATCTCTTAAATAATTTAATTTCTTGTTTCCTCTATCCAAAACGAGCGTTCTGATTGGTCGAAAAAAATATTCATAACTCCATGAACAAAATTTTGAGCACGCAACGATTTTGTATGCATCCGCACAAAATAGTCCCATACAAAAAGGTATCACAATTTGTAAAGATTTTGCTTTTTTCGCTCAATGCTATTAAATTATAAGAAATGAAGAGAATATTATGAAAACAAAAAATATTCTCTTCATTTCTTAATTGAGTGACAGCAGGGTATCGTCGCTGTCGATCAAAAAATAACAAATCAAATGATTCGTTTGATTTGGAAGTGAATGGTGACATCAGGCATTTATTTCAAGCATTTTCTTCCTTAGTCTTAATTTTGGCGACATAAACGCCGTAACTACAGCTTATTCAAGCAACAATTACGACGTTTTGGTATCCAACAAACGATCAGTTTTAACTTATGTCCCTGTTCATATATTTTGGAAAAAAACCCAAACATTTAAGAAATGAAGAGAGTATGTTTTTGTTTTCTTGCAGGTATTAAACGAAAAACCTAATTACACTTATTTATAATTCCGCGATACATACGTGTGATTAGGTTTTTCGTTTCATACCTCCATAAAAAAATCTCTTCATTTCTTATAATTTAATGACATCGAGCGAAAAGGGAAATATTTTATGATTTTTATAGTTTTTTATGTGAAACTTTTTTTTCTTTTTTTGCGGGGCATACAAAATAGCTGCGTGCTCAAAATGTTGTTCATGGAGATATGAATTGTTGTTTTTCCGGCCAATCAGAACGCTCATTTTTTGATAGACGAAATAATAATTATTTCATTACTTCATATCTCAGTCGAACGGCCTTGTATACCTGAATCATGTCTGTTCTTAGTCTTCTGTAGCGAAGGCAGATCTAGCGTCCCAAGTTTTTCTTGATTAAAGACGCATCTGGTTTGGTAGAAGTTTTGTGGCCCTTCTCTAGATATTTTCAATGTCTGCTCTTCTTTTTCGTGATGCTTCAGATTTGATATCCATACTCAACGTATGGTTTAATAATACTGACTTTTGTATATAGTGTTAGAAGCAGACTTCTTACTATTTTTTTTTTTTTTTTTTTTTTTTTTTTAAAGATCTTCTTATGATACCTAGTAATCTGTTTGCCTTTTTATTTTAATTATTAACATAGGTTGCGAATTTCTCATTCATGTATATGGTAATAGCAAGATCGTTTACAATTTTACTTTCTGTTCATTCCGCTGCGTTGCTGTTGTGATGTTCCAAATTAAATGTCTTTGCTGCACTTAGATTCATTGAATTTAAGTATCTAGTCATTTGTCCAATCACTAAGGGTATGTAGGGCTTTTTGCGCTGAGTTTTTTTTTGGGGGGGATAAGTGCGTTATTTACAATAAAAATATTTTGGTTTCATTGTCAAAGAGCCATGTTAAACTGTGTAATGTGTCAGTGGAAGTTCATAACTTAGGTAAATTGTATGGGTTTTGGTACACTTCCCCGTGGAACATGTTAAAAGCGTTTTCAATTGCTCACTACTCTTTGTTGTCTATTTTCTAAGAAATTAGCCAACCAACTGAAGAATTTTTCGCCCGATATGCCATAAGGCTTTGAGTGTTTTTTTATTTTGTTTTTGTTTGTGTGTGTGTGTGTGTGTGTGTGTGTGGTTTTTTTTTTTTTTTTTTGTTTTGTTTTGTTTTGTTTGGGTTTTTTTGTGTGTGTTTTGTTTTGTTTTTTATTTAAGTATTTTGTGTGGGATGTTGCCGGCGTAGAGATTTGATTTCTTTGAATTTCCAAGTGATGTTATCTTGTGTCTTATTTCATGTTATTTAGGATTTGCAAGATAGTGTTCTTTAGAACAACCTCTTTAAGATTTGTCCACAACTGGCTAAAAACAAAGCATCGGGACAGGACAACCACCCTAATTTCTATTTGTAAATCTTCCAGCTTACAAATCTTTCGTAATGTGCAGCATATCTTAAATATCAATATTCTAATGTGGATTTCTAAGATTTTATTTTAACTTAAAAAATATGTTTTGAATATTTTTTCCAACTTCATCATTTTTTTTTTTTTTTTACATTTATTTGTCTGATTTAAATAGTGACGTGAACATCTGTTATCCTCCATGGAGGAAAGTATGAAAACAACAGAACAGAAAAATAGCATTTTGTTTGATATTTGGACTCAAAGAGGACTGAAGTATGATTGATTTATGCAGCACGTATATTTTGGATGTGCTCCAAGCTTACAATGAAGACTCGGAGTAGATTAGGATCCGACAACGGTCACCCATCTTCGCCATCTCTCAAACGAAAAACGTCACGTCGAAAGGAACCGTTCTCTACCTCATGTGCAGCTGGCACAAGTGACGCTGAAATTAAAGGTACCAGCAACTTAGTATAGAACAGAGTTTGTTTTTTACTGTAACTTGGTAAAACGGGCAATTGAAATTCTGTCATTAGATTTCGTGGTTTATTTGAAATGTGATGCAGTTGTTTAGGAAACGAGTCAACCCGGCCTCTCATGAATCAGGCCCTCGGCCAAACGAGTCCTAAAATAGGCAAGTCAGCTAGACATTATAGTCAAACTGTCCCCTACTTTCAAAAAGATGGGCCGAAACACAACAAACTGGTTCCTATTCAGGGGCTATTGTCAAACTGGTCCTACTTTTTCTTAATGCTTGAACTGATATGTGGACAATGCCAAATATCTAGGAGTTACAATATCTGGAGATCTTTCCCGGAACAAAGACATTGACAACATAACATCAAATGCTAGTAAAACTTTCTGTTTTCTCCGCAGAAACATCCAGACCAATAATAAGGAGATAAGAGAAATAACATATAAAACTTTAGTGAGACCCCAGGTACGCATCAACAGTTTGGAGCCCATACACAAATATCTATATCAACAAAGTTGAAAAAAAAAACCGTAGAGCGGCAAGATGGGTTCAAAATAATTTCTCTTATTATGACAGTGTTACTTGCATGCAGAAGGAGCTTGGTTGGGAAACTCTTCAATACAGATGAGACATTTCCAGAGTCACCATATTTATAAAATCGTTAATAATTTTGTTGCAGTGCCAGTACCAGCTTACCTCGAAAGACCAGTGAGGACCACCGACATATGCACACAGTATCTTTCAGACAGATCCACACAAATGCAGCCTACTTTAAATTTTCTTTTTTTCCCTACACAGTGATACTATGGAACAGCCTACCAGAAACAATTGTACAGCAGCCTGATATTGCAGCGTTCAAAAAGAGTCTCGATTCTTTTCAGGTAGTGAGCCGTCCCTGAATGACCAAAATATGTTTTATCAGCTCTTTTAATCTAACTCAATACTTTTAAAATTTTGCACCCTAACCAATGAATAACAGTTTTTATTCCAGCACAGATGCGCACCTGCCAGTAATACCCGAAAGGGGAGTTGGGCAGTATATATAGATAGATAGATAGATGTCAGACATGCCATTTTTCCTAGATTATCTGGGACAGTACAGGATTTTCAGTCTGTCTTGGCATCCTGCATATTTTCCCTTTGACCTTATAACATTTAAGCCAATTATTTATTGTTAAATGTATATCAGCTGGGCTACATTTACATGAGACATGTTTATAAAGGATCCATTATTGAACAATAACTCTACAGTTAGGGTCAATTTTTTGTGGATTTTATCATTTTAATCTGCGCTGCCATCCACACAGAAATGAAGTCCACGCAGAAAATAATGCTGTACGGCATGACACTGTTGAAAATTTAGAGTCAATCGACTCAGGATTGGACTTACGTAGAATAGATTTGCCATTCAAAACAGTTTTGTAAAACATAAAGGGTCATGTTTTAAGGAAAGTTTCTCCTTCACTGGGTTAGTTCAGTTTAATTAAGGTACATGTACATGTACTTGTTTCAACCCTTGCTGACTCCAATTACAGATACAGACATTTATCCTTTCTTATGCTATAAATTGTTCTCTATATTTTTCCAGGCAAAGAGGTAAAACTTAAAACTCCCAAATTGAATAGACAGAGAGAAGTCAAAGTAAGAACACCTGGAAGTGGAAGTGGGAGAGAGGATCTTTTGTGTTCCCAACATTTTGATTCTCAAACTGTTGTTGGATGGGATTGTAATTCACCTGCTGCAGTAAGGAATCTTTCATCTAGGAAGCATGGTACTTATATTTGAACTTATTTGTATTTTCCTTTAGGAACAATTCAAAGCTTGATTCAATTCAAAGCCTGACAAGGCGATAGATTAACCTATTCTCACATAAGGGTCCTTTTAGACCCCCCTCAAGAATGAAAAAAGGAAAAACATTGTGGAAAATGAAGAAGTTGCTTGTAATAAGCAACTTCTTGATTTTCTACAATGTTTTCTACTTAGAAAGTTGAAAAAAATTGAAATTTCACAGACTTTAGATTGTTGTCTGCAACTCCTTTGAATTTGGACCAGTATAAAACTTTGCATCTGGTAATGGGTTGAAAAGTCCTTGGAATTATGCCCAAAACAATTGAAGTGATAAAAATGTTGGTTTCTAAGATAATTCTTTCTCTGCAATTTTGCATATGTTTCCTTTCTTAAAAGTTAGGATTCACTTGAGTTCAGAGTAAGATATTTCAGAACTGCAGCTTAACACTTGTAGCATCAAGAAAATGCATGTGCTTAATTAGTGATCATTGCTACAACTATTGATTACTTTCAACCCTCTGCCATACAACAGAATTTTAGAATTTTTGACCAAATACAAAGAAGATGCGAACAATTCAAAGTTGGTATTAGTGTAAAACTAGTACCTAATAGTTTATAGCATAATGAAATAAGAAGAAATGGCTTCAATTTCTCTTTTTTTCCAAGGCTTTAGGTTGTCTGATTGTGAAAATGAGGGATTGTGTGGTAGACAGGTTAATCTTTTAACTCATTTCAATATTATCCCACTTTTTAGCTTTTTCTGGGACGAAAGTCCTGGAGAGTTATTGTCATGGTTTAGATTTTCAATCTTGATCACACCCTTACCAAACAATTAAATTTTAGACTGTTCCATAGTGAAAAAAGTTGCAGAGGTCAGAAGACAATTTCAGTCTGATGCAATTTTAAAGTTCTTTCACTTGGTTAATAGAAAACATACTTTGTATTTAAGGAAATACATGTTAAGACTTCAACAATGTCCTTTTGGTGATTTTTAACCCTTCCCTGTTCACTCCCGGTTTTTTATACTTGAGAAAACATTGTAGAAAAAGAAGAAATTACTTATGATAAGCAATTCTTCTTTTTCCACAATATTTCTACCTCACTGAATGGTTATTTTTCAAATAAAATCAATTTTACAAGTCAATTTTAAAGTCCTCTATAAACCTTTGAATTTGGACAGGTCTAAAATTTTGCAAAACGGGAAAGGATTGAGCAGCATATGGTAGGGTAAGCTATGATGACAACTCTTGCTAACAACCATCATGGGAAAAGATTTTGAAATTATTGCAGGGCTCTGCAGAGTGGGCGACTCAGGCGAAAAAGTCGCCTGGTTTCATAAAACTTCGCCTGATTTGCTGATCAAAGCGAAGTCGAAGTCGCCTGGAATTTTCGGGAAGTCGCCTGGATACGATAGGTGATAGCCAAATCTGGCCCAGTGGCTATAAAAGTAGGGGACAGTGTGCAATTATACAACTGCAGGTCGGAAGCCCTTTGATCGTAATTCAAGCGTGTATCGATAGTCACGAGGCCTACAGGTTCAGAAAGAGGGGTATTTTGCGGCAGCTAATAGTCAAACACTTGCTTCATTCACACCTACGCTGATTGGTTTCGGCAATGCTTTGTGTACTATCGGCACCAGAAATCTTTATTTAAAATCCTTTCCCTTCTGAAGTTTTAATTATTTTTGTAAATTAAGTTATCATAAGTCTATGAGATTTGTTGCTTACTTTCACATAATGAGAATAATGGCCGACATTTACAGACGCCGTGTCATTTACCAGAAGTCAAAATTTTGTTAAAAACTTGAAATCTTGATGAAAAATAAGTCTGCCGAAAATCTACGTAGAGTAAATTCATTTTTCATTAGAATCCTTCAATTTGAATTATCTGCTTTAATTGTAACAAGTGAAGAAAATTATGGCAAACAATTTAAATGCTGCTACGATCTTTTCCTGGGTTTCTAGTTATGCTACATTCTTCCATAAACTAAATTTCACTTACTTGTGTTGGTAACAATTCCTTTAAATAACATGTAATCCTATAAAATGGGGCAAATTATCCTGTGTTAACTTTAAACCTCTGCATGTAAACAGTCTAGTTTTGTGTACTCGACAGTAACCCTTACCTTTAACACACAATAATTGACTTTATCACAGAGGACCTTTTTTGATCAATTAATGACAATTTTTATCCATTTATATGTTATCAGGTAAAGTGGACAGACTTTAACTCATTACCACACAATCCCCCATTTTGAAATCTTTAAATGTTTTTATGGGAAACTGTGGAAAAAGGAGGAAATGATTGTAGCAAGCAATTTATCCTTTCCCCACATGTTTCTACCCTTTTTGGCACCTCGTTTCTTATTTAAGCTCTCTCTGAAATGCCTTATTTAGCTTCTTTCAATTTGTACCAGTCTGAATTTTTTCTTCTGGTAATGGTTTGATTAAATACATGTTGTTACAATAAAATCTTTTCTCATTTTCTGCTTCAAATAGGAACACTACTCATTTTATTCAGACCTCCTATACACTATTTGCTTTTTTTTTTAATTAGTTGGCTTTTTTATCATATATGAATCTATTAAGAAATATTAAAAAAAAAATCAGAATCAAACTCTTGAATTCTCAAACCTAAAAAAAGAAAAATAATAAAGTATTTGTTCACAGGAATAAGATCTTTATTGAGGACTGAAAGGATGAGCAGTATTTTCTATGTTTATTGCATAATACATAATATAAAATTCAACTACTTGGTTGTAAAGCTATTTTATTTTCTGATAGAAATAAGGAGTACACGCAAAAAACTTAATTTTTAACGCGATCCACTTCTCCTGAAAGTCTCACCACTTCTCCCTATTTTGAAAAACTTCTCCCAATTCTCAGACAAGTGAGAAGTGACTTCTCCCCAAATTCTGGGAGTCTGCAGAGCCCTGTATTGTTGTAAAAGAAGAAATCGATTGTAACAGATAGAATGTTTTTCATTTCCCACAGTATTTCCTACTCTTTTAGACTCTGATTTAAAATCATCATCTACTATTTATTTGAATTTGACCTGTCTAAATTCTAGTTGTTGTGTGATGGATTTGAAAATTTTTAAAAGGTCTCAAAGAGGTTTGGTGACAATGTATAGATTTTCACATACCATCTGTACACTAGATACACATTTAACCAATTCCAAAACAACAAAATTTAGATTGGTCCAAATTGAAATAAGTTGCAAACAACAAAACAAAGTTTGTTGAAGTTGAAAAACAAGGACCATATGAGGTAGAAAAGACTGTGAGAAAAAAAGAAATTGGTTGCTACAAGCAATTTCTTCTTTTCTCACATTTTCCACAGATATATATTCTTCAGTGGGTGAATATGTAGGATTGTGTAGGAATGGGTTTAATAGTGTATGCCAGGCAAGTCCGTAGACTAAGAGTATCTACAAAATAGGGTATTCATCCATTACCACATGACGAAATTCTAGATAAATCTAAATTGAAAGATATTGCAGATGACAACTTCATGTTGATGAAAATATTTGCCTTCCTTGGTAGAAAACACTGTGGCTAATGAAGATATTGCTTTAATAAGCTTTAGTTAAGACATTTGAGTTGAAGCAAACAAAACTTCTTCACATAAATGTCAGCTAATGACAAAGGACAAAGTTCACTTCCAGTCTCAATGAATGATTTGATTGGTTGATGGTGTCTTTGATTGACAGACACCATCTTTCATTTACTCCTTTACTTAGCTTACTGAAATATGTCATTGTTTATATAGTTGTAGGTTTAGAAGATGATGGTGTTGAGGATCTTGTATTACAGCTGATTGGAGATCAGGTAATCCACTTAAACGGTATATCACAAAAATACAAGACAGTTTCCAAATGATGACTTATTTGAGTGCTGTCTTTTTCTGTTTTGAAATCATTTTTATTAAACTTTTTAACCCATTGCCCCACAAAGATTTATACTGGTCCAAATTCAAAGATATTGCAGACGGCAATTCTAAATTATTTCTGTGGGATCCCTGATTTTACATAGAAATAAATAAAGAAATCCTAAAAATCTTCCTCTCCCAAACTATAAGGCTTAGAGCTCTGATATACAGTATAAATCATCATCTATTGACCCTCAACGAAAATTCTTCAATGAAATATTGTATCATGAAAATTAGCACTTTTCTGTTTGATCCCTAATTTTACATATTATTAAAGAAGGATAAATTTTAAAATCTTTTCTGCCAAACCATAAGACCTAGAGCTTTTATATATGGCATAAATCATTATCTAATGACTCTCTACCAAATTACTTCAAAGAATTTTCTTACTCTGAAAATTAGCTCTTTTCTGTATGATGCCTGATTTTACATAGAAATAAAGAATGATATCTTTGAAAATCTTCTTCTCCAAAACCATAAGGCCCATAGCTTTAATATTTGTATGTGTCCATGTCTATTGACCCTCTACCAAAATACTTCAAAGAATCGCTGTACTCTGAAAATTAGCCTGTTGCCATAGGATCCCTGATTTTACATAATAATAAAGAAGGAAATCTTTGATAATTTTCTTCTCCCAAACCATAAGGCCTAGAGCTTTAATAGTTGTTATGTATCAATACCATTGACCCTTTACCAAAATTCTTCAAAGAATACTGTACTCTTAAAATAAGCCATTATCTTTGCAATCCAAGATTTTAGAAGGATATTTTTGAAAATCTTCTCCTCCTAAACTACCAGGCCTAGAATTTTGACAGTAAGTATGTATCAATGCCTATTCACCCTCTACCAAATTACTTCAAAGAATTACCATACGCTGGAAATAAGCTCTAAATGGTAGTATCTTCAATATACCTAGGATTAATGGAGAAAATCTTGAAAAAATCTTCAACAAAATAATTAGGTGTAGGGGGCTTTGATATTTTGTATACATCATAAAGCCTTAACCCATTCCCACTCAGTGACGCTTTTAGACACCCCCAAGGAAAAAGCTTTGGAAAACATTGTGTAAAATGAAGAAATTGCTTGTGACAAGCAATTTCTCCATTTTCCACAATGTTTTCTACCCAGAAAGTTGAAAAAATCCAAAATTCATAACTTTAAAATTATCGTCTGCAACTCAATTTGGGCCAGGTTAAATTTTATCCGTCTGGTAATGGGTTAGGCCATCATACTCGGGAGTATTGTGATAAAATTCTATAGAGTTGATAGTTAAAGCAGTTGTATACTTGTAAAACTAACCAAGGTTTTAACGATTGATTCACACTAAAGATTTAATGATTTAATAATATTAGCCCCAAGACGATGATGGCAGAAGAGGAAATACACCACCCTTACTGGGACTATGGCGTGACAAACCGAAAGATCAATGTGACGTCTTTGGGAAAGGCCAGGGAAATTACCGAAATAGGTAAGTATGAGCTTGGATATAGCAAAATTAGGACTATTCCAGTTTTGTATCTCTGTTGCTCTACAATGCTATGGCAACAAAGCTTTGTACGCACCTTTAAGACTAATATTGTCCCCTTGACTTAGATTTATTACTCTGATTTATTTATTTTATTACTTCTACTGCTAGAAGGCCAGAAGGCTAATGTCACTGTATTTTGTGTCAATCGTTTGTTCTTCCATTCCTTCTTTAATCTCTTTCTTTTGAAATCTTGTCCTCAAAAATGGAGATTGAACCAAATTTAACAGAAAAGGTCTTAAGGGTTACCGAATTTCACAGAAATGGTCTCTTAGAGACCCTTTGATGAAAAACATAGCTTTTATGGGCATTGCTAATTTTCATATTAAATACATATAGTCAAATCTTTGAAAATCTTCTCAAAACTTGCTGGATCATTTCCAAGTTTCATAGAAATGATCCTTTCCTAGATTCCTTGAACAAAATGATTGACAAGAAAAAATATTTTCATATATCAATGATCTCAATAAATGGATGTCAATTATGTTCAGAAAATCAACAAAAAAAAGTTAGACCTTTGAATAAACTTTGTGAGTAAATTTGGATCATTTGGAATTATTGACTAATTTGGCCTAATTTTGTAAGATTTTTGAAAGATAGCTCTGTGTAGATTTTTAAAACAAAATAGTTAGAAATAATTTTAGGATATAGCATTAATGATATTGAAATTACAATTTAAAACAAACACAACTTGTTGTTTCCAATGTGTTAGGCTCGTGATTTTACATCTGTCTTGATTAACAGAGTTTACATAAAAATTTACCATGACTCAGGCATAATAAAGAATACTTGGATTTATTCTGTATAGCTGTAAAAAAAAAATTGTTGACAGAATTACACATAATGGCCCTTATGTAGTTTTTTCTTAACAAATTCAGTAAATCAATATAGCCTCTGTCACTCAAAATATTGATTAGCCAATCAAATCATTCATTTACAATAGATGTGAACTTTGAACTCTGAAATTTAAGCATTTTTGTTGGTTTAGCCACTTAAACATTGTAACCACAGCTTATTCAAGCTGTAGTGATCACATTTTGGCTACCATAAAACAATTTGTTTTTCCTTTATGTCCCTGACCATGACCTTGTCATGCTGTATAAACTACCATACTGAATTGCTGTAAAATCAAGGGGCTGAAAGTACTATCAGAACTTGTTGTTTAAAAATCAATATTTCCTTTAGAAATCAATTTCATAAACAACTTGTCAGGAAAAGTACAAGCAGGCAGTGTTGACCAAGATCAGACTGCACTAATGTGCATGCTGATCTTAATCTACACCTCCTGCCAAAATTGGAATATTCCGGGTTGAGTATGACAAGGGTTAAAACCAACATTGTTTGATATGTCATTCGAACTGCCATGTTGGAGGTCAGAGGGATGTTCAGCAATCTGTAAAGTAGCATCCTTACTTGATTGCTTGAAACAAGGTAAAGAACATCTTTATCTTAGAAATGGATTTTATTCATTAATTATTACTGATGTTTTCCTTTATCACATACAGTTCATTTTTCTATATTTTAGATTCAGAAAGCGCCATGGAAGATTAAGAAAGCACAGTGGTGTGTCCTTGGTATCTCATGAGGTGTTGGACAAACTTACAGCTGTCCTAAATAACTGTTCTGGTATGTGTCATTAGAACTCAAATTGAGAGGGGATGGTCCTTGTCTAAACCCATTCCCACACAACAAAATTTTAGACTGGACTAAATTGGAAGAAACTGCAGACTTCAATTTCAAGTTGATGGCATTTTATTTTGGAAAGAAAACATTGTGTATAATGAAGAATTGCTTGAAACAAGCAATTTCGTTATTTTCCATCATGTTTTTCAAAGCTTTTTTCTTAGAGGGCGTAAAAAGGAGGGAATGTAAGGGAATGGGTAAACACATTACAGGCCCACATTCCGTGGATGAAGAAAAATGGTTTTGGAAAGCTTTGTGGGAATACAGTAAGGTGCTTGTTACTAGCAAATTTGTTTTTCTTGAAAAACCTTTTCACCCTTTAAAGCTTGCATACTGTGTATGCATTATTTTCTGCAGATACAGTTAAACTTAAATGGCTCGATTACGTCGGGGACTGGCTAATTTGTTTGAGATTTTGGAAGTTCGACTGATCTGAAAATCAGATAAGGCACAAATTGCAAGCAATTTCTTTTTTTTCACAATGTTTTCTCAAGTATAAAACACAGGAAAATAAAAACCATGGACTGACAGGAATGGTTAAGGGTAAATACCTAAACTGCATATTGGACAAGTAACGTTGACCATGTGCTACATAGAACAGATTACCACTAATGACAGTAATTTTAAAGAGCAAATTGCATGAATGGTTTTGAGGTGGCAGTTTCTCAAAGATTCTCATTTGATCGGTAACACAGTTTTGACTGTACCTAACAAATACATTCATGCATTGTATGTTTGTTTATTTATGGTACCATA
Source organism: Fragum fragum (assembly GCA_946902895.1). Lineage (NCBI taxonomy): Eukaryota > Metazoa > Mollusca > Bivalvia > Cardiida > Cardiidae > Fragum > Fragum fragum. The sequence goes on along the minus strand of OX336366.1, from coordinate 40,427,198 downwards.
GTACCGGGTAATTGCCCATATGAGCAACACCCCCAGAAGATAGTTAATTTCAATGGGGATAGTGAAAGGATACAGGATGAATCTACTTGAAGCCCCACCTGGTTCTTTAATTCACTATATAAATATAGCACTTTCACACAGGGCCTTGTTTTAACATCATTAATTTGTTAGTTTGGGCAGCCAGGAGAATGAATCTGCAATCTCAAGGTTTGAAGTTGGACAAAATTTTACTGGTCCAATTCAAACCTCTTGTGAATGACAATTTTAAGTTGATAGAATTTTAAATGCCTCTGTCTTTCCTCCATTTTTTCATTGTTTTCTTAGGGGAACAAAAAAAGTGGGATTGTATGAGAATGGATTATGGTGAGTAACAGGACATCTGTAGATACAGCTTGAAGAAAGCTGCATCTGTGACTCATTTCCACACTATAATGCTTTTTGATGCCCCTCAAGGAAAAGGCTTTGGAAAACATTGTGGAAAACTCTGTTGGGGGGGGGGGGGGGAATGAAGGAATAAGAGTCAGCTTGTCAGTCAAACCATTGGTTTGTTGGTGGGTCAACTCAATTTCTTATCAACTACTGCATTGATCTGATTAAAACTTTACAGATACCCTTGGTATCAAGCAGAAATGTGTCGTATCTTAATTTGGTTGTGGTCCATTAACTTTTAACAGAGTAATGGCCCTTTGATGAAAAAATATGTCTGCACATTTTCTCTGCAACTACTGAATGGATTTGACCCATATTTCATATGTGCGTGCAGAATCAACTAAATATATGCATGTTCCATTTTGTTAGTGGTCAGTCAATTTCTTGGAGTTAAGGCCCTTTGTTGAAAAAAAAGCTTTATACCAATGTTTTTTAGCTCACTTGAGCATAAAGTGCTTAAGTGAGTTATCGTGATCACTTTTTGTCCGGCGTCCATCCGTAGTGCATCGTCCGTCATTAATTTCTTTAAACAACATCTCCTCCCAAACCACTTGGCAAATTTGAACCAAATTTGGCAGAAATGTTCCTTAGGTGGTCCCCTCTTTTAAGATAGCTAAAAGAATTGAAATCTGTTAAAAACTCTGGTTGCCATGGCAACAAAAATGAAGTTTTCAAATAATTTTCAAAAATCTTCTCCTCCTGACCCTGAAGACGTAGAGCCTTGATATTTTGCATGAAGCATCAGTGTATTGACCTCTTTCAAAATAGGTAAAATCATGATCTTTTGGTCCCAAGGGGCGATGTGCCATGAGGTTGGGGTTTATTTAGAAATGAAGAACAATTTTTAAACGACATCTCCTCCCAAACCAGTGGGCCAATTTGAACCAAATTTGGCAGAAATGATCCTTAGGTGGTCCCCTCTTTTGAAATAAATAAAAGAATTGAAATCTGTTAAAAACTCTGGTTGCCATGGCAACAAAAATGATGTTTTCAAATAATTTTCAAAAATCTTCCCCTCCTGACCCTGAAGACGTAGAGCCTTGATATTTTGCATGAAGCATCAGTGTATTGACCTCTTTCAAAATAGGTAAAATCATGATCTTTTGGTCCCGAAGGGCGATGTGCCATGAGGTTGGGGTTCATTTAGAAATGAAAAACTATCTTTAAACGACATCTGCTCCCAAACCATAGGGCCAATTTGACCCAAATTTGGCAGAAATGATCCTTAGGTGGTCCCCTCTTTTGAAATAGCTAAAAGAATTGAAATCTGTTAAAAACTCTGGTTGCCTTGGCAACAAAAATGATGTTTTCAAATAATTTTCAAAAATCTTCTCCTCCTGACCCAGAAGGTGTAGAGCCTTGATATTTTGCATGAACATCAGTATATTGACCTTTTTGTAAATAGTTAAAATCATGATCCTATGGTCCCCAGGGGCAGAGCCCCAGCAGGTGAGGTTTATTTAGAAATAAACTATGATTTTTAAACAACATCTCTTCCCAAATCACTGGGCCAATTTGAACCAAATTTGGCAGAAATGTTCCTTCAATGGTCCCCTTTAAAAAAAAAGGTAAAAGAATTGAAATCTGTTAAAAACACTGATTGCCATGGCAACAAAAGTGAAAATTTGAAAAAAAAAATCTTTCAAATAATCTTCTCCTCCGGATCCAGAAGCCGTAGAGCCTTGAAATTTTGCGTGAAGCATCAGTAAAATTGACCCATTTCAAAATAGCTAAAATCATTATCCTTTGGTCCCCAGGGGCAGAGCGCCGGGTGGGGGGGAGGTATTTGTATGAAGCATCAGTTCACTGACTTCTTTCTTATTTCTGAAATCATAACCCTTGGATCCAGAGGGAGGAAAAACTTTTCTCCTTTTTCCACATTTGCCCTTATGCCTTTTAATTTGTAATTTAGACTTTTGGATCCCCAGGTACATAGACTATATATGTATAAAGTATGGCCTACATGTATCATAATCCTAACCTTAACATGAAATTAGACCGTTGAAAGAAAAAGAGCCTTTATCTCAGGTGAGCCCCCCAGGGCCAACAGCCTTCTTGTCTTTGACATGGAGCCATCAGGGGGAGGTATTAATAGCATTCAGTGATAGTCTAATTGACTTTTTTCAGATGTGGGTAAAGAAACAGAAGGTCGTAATGCAGAGGGAGAATTGTGTTTGCCTGATGTCACAGAATTGGCAGAGTCACCAGACGAATCTGAATCTACATCAACTCACAATACATCTAATGACTTGTTTGAAAGCTTTAAACATGATACTACTGTCTCTCACAAACCTGAAACAATAGGACCTCCTATTGCAGATGACAGAATAGATGTTAAAAATGATGAAATGAAAAATATGAATGATAATTCTGAAGACTTGGCTAATTCAACTTGGAGTGACGATGAATTGTTTGGGGACGATTCTTTTATTGTACATGCTACCCAAATTCCTGAAACTGGGAGTAACAAGCATAATTCACCAATTATTGGAGTTAAAAGGAAAATGAATGATAAGGGGCTTCCTAAAAGTAAAGCAACAAGATATTCAGTTACGATTGGCAAGGAAGAAGAATCAAAGAGGCCGAATGTATTTAATAATACATCTTCAAATTATACGACTATAACATCTAAATCTAATAGTGTGATTCAACAGAACTATTCCAAATATGATTCAAAAAATCAAAATCTTAGTTCTAAACCATCCATCAATGGTAAAAAGAACAGTAATCCAAACAATACTCCAGTATATGATTATGTGATTTGTTCTAAGTCATCTACAGATTTGAACAAAAAAACTATCAGTTCTGCTAGAGTACCGCCAAATAATTCATCAGAAGCAAGATATAACTCATGTCAGAAGATGCAAACTTTTCAAAGAAGTATACCTAGTACATCCTCAGCATGTACAAGTACCAGTAGTTCCAGTAATTTCCGAAATAATTTGAGTTTGAATAGATCTGGGTCATTTAAAAAATACAACAGTTTCTCTGGACAAGACATTCCAAATAAACCCATGGTGTTTAGCAGGCAAAGATCTCTGTCAGGCAGTGGTCAAGGCCAAACTAATACAAGTAAATTTCATAGCAGTTATGGAGTGAAAAATGTGTCAAATACAAACCAAAACTTTGATATGTCTATTACAAATGACAATTCAAAGATGAATACATCAACATTTAAAAGTTTAGATCAAGAATCAACAAAGTTTACCAATAGAAATAACACTAATTGCAATAATGGTACAATAGTTCAAAATGTAAATGCCTACTTGAATGATGGCACTATCTACAACCAAATCCCAGTGGTAAAGTCTTCAAGTATTGTTCCAATCTCAAAAACTTCCAGCACTTGTGTTCCTAGCATCATTAACAAAGGTTTTACTCAATTTTCAAATAACAGATCTGTAGGCTCATACAAGGGTACAAAAGATAGTGAAATGGTAAAATCCGCTATTAGACCACTCTCAAAACAACAGACGGCTAAGTTAGACTCTAGTTTAAGTGATGATATTCTGTGTCAGCTCGCTGAGCCAGATGAAATTCTCGACAGTCAAATGAATCAAAGTGCTGTCTCACATAGACAGGGTACAAACAGCAACCATTCTTTATCTATTAAATCTTTTCAATCAAAACCTTCACAACTTGACTCTACGAAATCTAGTGTGATTAAGCAAGGTAGTATAAGACCCGTTCAAAGTAGTGACTTTAAAATTGTTGGAAATAAAACAAATAGTAAGGGGTCAGTTCAACACAGTGTGTCTGCACTTGAAAGAAATGAAATAGAGAGTGCTAAGTCTGTCAGAAATAATGCATGTACAAATGATATAAGCAAACAAAACAGTTCAAAGAAAAAGTTCTCTTTCAAACCTAGTCAGAAATCTGGAAATTGGCATGGGAACAAGAACTCCATGATTATTGACAATAAATCAAGTAGTTATCTAGAGACATTCCAAAGTGCTGATTTGTGTAATGTACAGGGTACTAAAGGAACTCCCCTTTCCAACAAAGCATCAGTATTATCTAGTAAATCAAGTGAGAGCCTAAGATCACGTGACAAGCCAGCCAAGTTGACAGAATATGGTAAATATGAAGAGCATTTTATGCCCTCTCTTATCGAAGATTGGGGATATGTTTTACTTTTGTCTGTTTGTCTAACATTTTGCTTCCAAAACATAATCACAAAATATTTGTCATTTCCTCCATGTTATTTAAGATACAAGTACAAATCACCTATTCACATCTTGTGAGTGTCATATTGTTTGTGCATGCAAAATGTTATAATTACAGCTTTATTAAATTTTGTTAAGGAGAATATATTTTTGAAAACATTTCAGTTCATTTTTAAATGAGCTAAGGTCAATCAGTTAGTTAAAACAAAGACTGTGAGTATTGTGATGTAAAAAAAATGGTGGTCTTTTTATATGGATTAATCCATTCCCACACAATCCTGCTTTTTTCCACCCACCAAGAAAAATGCTTTGGAACACACTAGAAAATGAGGAAAATGCTTGTTGCAAAAAAAGAAAAAAAATCCACCCCAAAAGACAAAAGATTTTTAACTTTTTTATTTCATATAGTAGTTTGCAACATCTTTCTAAAATTTTGTGGTATAGTAAGCCAAATTGAAAGAAGCTGTTAACCCTTGACATGCTGTATAAATTACCTTACTGAATTGCTGTAAAATCAAAGGGCTGAAAGCACTGATTGAACTTGTTGTTCAAAAATCAATATTTCTTTAAGAAATCAACTCATAAACAACTCTGGTGGGAAAAGTACAAGCAGAAGGTGTAGACCAAGATCAGATTGCACTTATGTGCAGGCTGATCTTGGTCTACACATCCTACCAAAACCGGAATATTCCGGGTTCAGCATGACAAGGGTTAATGATTATGCAGGTTAACAAATAGGCACTTTTTCTCTCAATTCTTTTTAATTGTATTTTCTTAAAGAGCAAAAATGTAGGATAAAGAGTAAAATTGTAGGATTGGGTTGTAAAAGGATAAAATATGAAAAAGTTGTTGTCCCCATGCTCCTTAGAAGTTAAGTCCATACTTATGTCTTCGAATTCCAGATTATCAAGATACTTTTGTCAGAAACAACACAAAAAGGCATGAAAGAGCAATTACTTCATTTCCACAATTTTCTACCCAGAAAGACATAGTTAACTTGAAATTTCAGTATGCAACTACTTTGAAATTGGCCAGGCTAAAAAAAATGTCTGGTAATGGGTTAATTAGATTGGTTTTGTTGATGTTGTCTTTATGTATGTATTTAAAACTGAGAGTAAATAATTCTGTTATGTATATTTTAACAGATAATCCATATAGTGAAGACCTGTTTAGTGATGATGATTTACTGGCTGACAATGAAGGACTAACAGAATCTGAGATATTTGCCATGTTAGATGAAGCAGAGTGTAAGTTCAATATGAACTCTGTCTAATCGGGCAATAATGAATGAATTGAGAACAAATACCAATGTATAGACTGATACTATAAGATACAGTCCCTGCCCACCAATGGGTTGATAATTTTAACCCATTCCAACTCAATCCCTCCTTTTTACGCCCCTCGAGGAAAAAGTTTGGAAAATATTGTGGAAAATGAAGAAATTGCTTGTATCAAGCAATTTCTTCATTAACCACAATGTTTTCTATCCAAAAAGACGAAAAAATTCAAAATTCCATCAACTTGAAATTGCTGTCTGCAGCTTCTTTCAATTTGGACAAGTCTAAAATTTTGCTGTGTTGGAATGGGTTAAGCCTGAGTGGGATGAGCAGCTGGAGGCTTGGAAAGGATCTAGTGGTAGTACTGGTGTGAGAAATACGTGGAATCCATGGTCAGATGCTCCAGCTAAAATTGGATTTTACCCAATTCAATTAATGTTCAGTCCCTTGTTTTTACGTCCTTGTAATTTTATAATTGAGAAAATATTGCAGAAAAAAGAGAAATAGACCTTGATCATACTTTGGTAAGTATCAATGCATATTGACCCTCTACCAAAATACTTCAAAGATTTACCTTACCCTTGAAATTAGTCCTGTATTGAGTGATCTTTGATATTCCTAGGATGAAAGGAGAAAATCTTTATAAATCTTCTTCTCCAAAATAACTAGGCATACATATTTGATATTTTGTATGTATCATAAAGCTTTGAGCCATCATACTCAGGGGCGCATCATAGGACCATCATGGTCCTCTTGTTTATTGTTTTGACCTCTAAAAAATCAGTTTTGATCTCAAGGATTTCACACACAAGGAGTAGGTTTCTCCTCAATTTCAAAAGCTATCACAAACCCCAATAATAACTGATCCTTTTCTCCTATATAATATTATTTGAATTGCATTTGTCTTCAATTCAACTAGTGTGGTGTTGTTTTGTAATGACATTCTGAAATGTTGCTGGAAGCCAAAGGGTTGCATTTCAGTATGTCATCCAGACTCCGAAGGGCAATAGCTTTTGCTGTTGTATGAATCGGCATGAAATGCTGTTTTATAACCTTATCAACATTCTGAAGAAAATGCTCAGAGATCTTAAACATCATATGATTTTATAATTCAAAATTATTGTTACATGACATGAACAGTACATGCGACCGATCCTTTGAAGGCCTAACTAAGATACCTGCTAATGTAAAACATTGACACTGAACGAAATTGGTTTTTGTAAAATTTTGCTTAAGGTCACTCTATTATACATCACAGTCATTGTAGAATTATTTGATGGAAAAAGCTTTCTCATAACCCACTACTAGACGGCAAAATTTTAGACTGGTCGAAATTGAAAGTAGTTGCAGACAACAATTCAAAGTTTGTGGAATTTTTCTTGGTAGAAAACATTGTGGAAAATGAAGAAATTGCTTGGTTCAAACTTGAGGGGCGTCTGATAGCATCATTGTTCAGGAATAGGTTAAGCTATTCATTGACATCTATTTATAGAACAGGACAAACCTGTTGTACCTTACTTGGATGAGACAGATATTACTGTGTCTGGTTAGGAAGCAGCAAAACAGTTCAAACAAGTTTATATACATTTGTGTAGGAAATCAGATTATGGGGAGTATTTTTATTCATTAACATATTTTGATGTTTTTAGTGAGGGCAACCCAAAGACTGAATGAGACAACTCAGTTACTAGCTCTAAAGACAGTTACTGACCCCCCTACAGTAAAGGCTGATGTGGTGAACAATACTAATAGTCCTGTGAAACAAGGAAATGAACCAACAAATACACGTAACAGTGATAAAGAAATCATGAACTATAAAGAGACTTTAAGTGAAAAAAGAGATAGTCTAAGTGGGAGTCAAGGTCAGCCTTCTAGCCAAGGTCACCCATCTAGTCAAGGTCAATCTTCAAGTCAAGGTCATCCATTAAGTCAAGGTCAGCTGAGCAGCAGTCAAGCTAAATACTCTGCAGAGGAAATAGAAAAGAAAAAGCAGCTAGCTTTACAGAGAAGACAAAATCGAATGAAAGAATCACAAGCACAGACAAAATGATGGAGTTAGATTATTATATTGTTTTTTAAGTATGAAAGATTTAAATCATAGATGTACACAACAGTGTGTTAAATGAAATAATACTGCTTGGCTTTGCCTAGTTAATATTGGCCAACTAAATCCTCTTAACCCATTCCTTTATGCCCTTGTTTTTTACAACCACCAAGAACTTAGTTTGAGAAAATAAAGTCCAAAATTACGGAATTGCTATTATCCCATCCCCACTCAATCTGATCTTTTGAAGCCCCACCAATTAAAAAAATATCTGGAAAACATAGTGGAAATGAAGAAATTCCTGGTAACAAGCAATTTCTTCACTATCCACAATGTTTTCTATTTAAAATCTCATGAACCTAAAACTGTCTTTGGGAATATCTTGGAATTTGGACCAGTCTCAAATTTTGTCATCTGGTAATGGGTTAACTTGCAATAGCTACATTTTCCATATTTTCTACCCAGAAAAGCTGAGATTTTTAAGATTGCTCGTTGCAACCAATTTCTTTGTTAAATCATTTTAGCTAGGCTGTTTTCGGAAAAAGCCAGTTATTGGTTATTGTTATAACCAGTTTGTCATCGTCTGAAAACTTTTGACATTTTGTAATATCTCTAGTATTACTGAACACATCCACTTTAAACTTTGAATATATGTTCGATATCAAAAGGGCAGTCTAAACTAACAAAGTGGTTAACCCTAAATGCATTTTTTAATGAATTATGCCCCTTTATTTACTTAAAAATTTTACCCTTAATCAAGAAAAATTTTACCCACAATCAAGCACTTGAACAGGCAAGAGTTTGCACTTGTCTGTGGTGCTCTTTTCCCTAATGTTTTACCTAAGGTTTGTCAAAATTGGGTGTTTGTTAATTAGGTAATAAGCCATTTTAGAAAAAAAGAAAGATGTGTTATGTAAAAACTTTGGGAGAAATTTGTTGTAGATAATGTTGATTAATTGTTCAGATAATTATTTGTTTATAGTGTAAGACTTATCTTAGCAATAAAGACTTTCAGCTTATCTTGGTACAACAAATTTGTTATTCCATTTAAACAAGGTAATGAGATGACACAAATGAAGACTAATTCATACTAAAAGAGGGACAAGGTGACAACACAATAGGGGTACAAATTAAAAATAAAAGATAGAAATTCATGCTTTTTATGTCCTCACGTTTAACCCATTACCAGACGGCAAAATTTTAGACTGGCCCAAATTGAAAGAAGTTACAGACGACAATTCAAAGTGAATGAAATTTTTGCTTTTTTCAACTCTCTGGGTAGAGAACAATATGGAAAATGAAGAAATTGCTTGTAACAAGCAATTTCTTCATTTTCCACATTGTTTTCCAAAGCTTTTTTCTTTAGGAGTGTCTAAAGGTGTCACTGCGTGGGAATGTATTAAAGACTAGGGACATGTTGATTTCCAATGTCTGTCTGTCCAAATTTAACCTGCAAACTAAACTTTTCTTTGTAACTTCAAAAGTATTTTAGCTCATATTTGGTTTGTAAGTGGCTTGCATCAATTCCCATCTTTTGAGATCATATGATTAAGGTCAAGGTCAATTTTTTCATGTTTCAGCTTTACATTTGAAATGAATTTAGGTAGCATTGTAAGTAAACAATGTTTAAAAATAATGGGAGATAGAAATTGCCATTGTTGTAGATATTTGTAATAAAGTATTGTTTTGGTAAGAAGTGGCTTTTAAATACATGTACATAAAGGGTTCTTTATGAAGTTGTTACCCTGGTGGTTCAGAATAAAAGGGAAAAAATAGAAATTAGATGTTTGTATTTTATCAGCTTTTTTCATTGACAGAAAAATATAAGACTAGTTCATTATAAAAGGGGTTGCAGATGACAGTAGTCTATATCCAATTAGCAAAAAAACATTTTCATCGAGACAAAACATTGTAGCAAAAGGAGATGTTCCTTGTTTCAAAGTATTGCTGAATGTGTTTCGTTTAATGCCATTGCCCTTACTATGCCCACTATGTAATATAGCATATATATGCCTTAGGCATACAGAGTTACATCTATCCATGTGAGTGTCAGTGTGTGTCTCTAATTCTTCTTTAGAGCATATCTACTACATTAATTGATGGATATGAATTAACTAGGCAGACTTGTTCCCATATGTCAGTGCATCTTACCAATCTAAAACTTGCTTTCCAAAGGTTAAGGAAAGTCTCAATTAGCTTGGAAAAGGGTCAAGCTATCTGATATTGCAGAGGTTAATCTTTCGTGATTGTCAAATGGCACCCAACATGTAATGCTTGGATTTGATTTATCTTATGTTCCTGAAGAACAATATGAGTAGGACGAGTTTGATTACAAATGACCTCTGATCTTTTGCTGGGAACTCATCTAAACCTGAGAACCTAAATATAAAAATGGCAGAATCCATGATATATGTTAGCTCGGTTGTTTTCAGAGAAAACCCAAGGTATTACTATAGCCAGGTTGTCTGACGTCATCTGAAAACTTTGACATTCTGTAATATCTCTCGTATTGCTGAGCACTTTCATTTGAAACTCGGAATAGATGTTCACTATCAAAAGAGCAACCTATATTTCTTTCCTTCAAGGAAACTGACGATGAAATAGAAATGTGTATCATTGACCCATGAATTGATTAATAATTTCTCAAAGTACTACTTGAGAAAGTAAACCTATTCTTGAAAACGACTGTATGAAAGCCAAACACTAATGTGCATAGTGATAAAGGGTGACTTTAAGTTTTACCATTTTAACTGATATCCTAGAATGGTACCACTTGGTCTACTTGTTTCAGAGCTGTATTTAGATTGATTGATTGAATGGGGTTTAACGCCGCTTTTAACAGTATTTCAGTCATATCGCGGCGGCTGGAGCACCTAACAATGGATTCCTGGTATTTCTCACACCAGTACTACCACTACATTCTTTCCTAGCCCCCAGCTGCTATCCCACTTAGGTTTACGATTATCAACCCATTGGTGAGAGACAATTGTCGGAAAGAATATTTGCCGCCGCCGGGGATCGAACCCATGACACCTATGATTGAAGATTAGGAGTCTGGCGCGCTACCGACTGCGCTATGACGGCGGCCCCTGTATTTAGAACAAGATCATGTAAACAACAAAGGACGGCAGAGCTACAAATAAGATGAGCTTTTGTGTAAAATCATATTCAAAATCATTAAAAATACATTTGAAAATCAAAAGACTGAAGGTCCTAAAAATTGCCATATATTGAATGTTTAGACCACACAAAAGGTGTTGAGAAATACATATCATCAGACCTGGACGACGTCTATCTTGAAGCAAGGTAACAGACAGAATTTTCTTTAGACTGGTCCAAATAGAAAGAAGTCAAGACAGCAATTTTATTTTTGGGAAAATATGCATCATATGGGTAGAAACCACTGAGAAAAGACTGAATTGCTTGTAACAAGTAATTTCTCCTTGTCTCACAATGTTTTCCTTAAGTATTTTTCTTCAACGAGTAAAAAGGGGATTTTGTGGGAAAAGGTTAAGTGTTGAGTCAGGCCTTTGATTTGACTTGGAAGTTTTAGCTACTATCAAGTACTTGAACAGCCAAGCATTGTAATCCACAGAAATGCTCCTTAAGTGGTCCTCTTTCACAATAGTTTAAATTATACAAATCTAGTGGAATAACTTGTTTAACCCATTTCCACACAACAAAATCTTAGACTGGTCCAAAATTGCACACAACAATTTTAAGTTGATGGAATTTGAAATTTTTCCTTCTATTCAGATAGAAAACGTTGATAATGAAGAAATTTCTTCATTTTCCACAATGTTTTCAAAGGCTTTTTTCTTCAGAAGCGTAAAAGGGAAGGATTGTGTGATAATGGGTTCTTCTTTAAAAACAAGAGGCCCAGTGGGCCTTAACGGTCACCTGAGTAAAAGAGCACCAAGACAAGTGATTTTGTTTGAAAGAATTAGAAAAAGGTTTGGTTGAAATCCCCTCAGTAGTTCTTGAGAAGAAGATGAAAATGTTTAAAAGTTACCAAAAATTACCCCCTTTTGGTCCCCATTTTAGGCACCCCTGACCTCCAGCCTTTTAATTTTCATAAATCTGTATAATCAGTACCCAATGATGCTTTTCACCAAGTTTGTTTGAAATTAGCTTTGTACTTCATCAGAAGAAGATGAAAATGTGAATTTTTTAACATGATGAACTTTGACCTCTGGGTGTGGCCCCATACATGACCCCAGGGGCATGAATTTCATAATTTATAATATACCTGTCCTAGTTGTCATGCACACAGAATATTTAAGCTCTGGCATTAACGGTTTATTAGAAGAAGATTTTTAAAGAAGTACCAAAAATTACCCCTTTTTGCCCCCTATTTGGGCCCCTTTGACCCCCAGAACCCCTATTGTCACAAACTTGAATTGGCATCCCCCAATGATGCTTTCTACCAAGTTTGGTTGAAATCCGCCCAGTAGTTCTTGAGAAGAAGATGAAATATTTAAAAGTTACCAAAAATTACCTCCTTTTGGTCCCCATTTTAGGGCCCCCTGACCCCCCAGCCTTTTCATTTTCACAAATCCGAATAACCATTACCAAATGTTGCTTTTCACCAAGTTTGTTTGAAATTAGCTTTGTACTTCATCAGAAGAAGATGAAAATGTGAATTTTTTAACATGATGAACTTTGACCTCTGGGTGTGGTCCCATACATGACCCTAGGGGCATGAATTTCATAATTTATAATATACCTGTCCTAGTTGTCATGCACACAAAATATTTAAGCTCTGGCAATAACGATTTATTAGAAGAAGATTTTTAAAGAAGTACCAAAAATTACCCTTTTTTGGCCCCTATTTGGGCCCCTATGACCCCCAGAACCCCTATTTTCACAAACTTGAATTGGAATCCCCCAATGATGCTTTCTACCAAGTTTGGTTGAAATCCGCCAAGTAGTTCTTGAGAAGAAGATGATATATTTAAAAGTTACCAAAAATTACCCCCTTTTGGTCCCCATTTTAGGGCCTCCTGACCCCACAGCCTTTTTATTTTCACAAATCTGAATAACCATTACCAAATGTTGCTTTTCATCAAGTTTGTTTGAAATTGGCTTTGTACTTCATCAGAAGAAGATGAAAATGTGAATTTTTTAACATGATGAACTTTGACCTCTGGGTGTGGCCCCATACATGACCCCAGGGGCATGAATTTCACAATTTAAAATATACCTGTCCTAGTTGTCATGCACACAAAATATTTAAGCTCTGGCATAAACAGTTTATTAGAAGAAGATTTTTAAAGAAGTACCAATAATTACCCTTTTTTGGCCCCTATTTGGGCCCCTATGACCCCCAGAACCCCTATTTTCACAAACTTGAATTGGCATCCCCCAATGATGCTTTCTACCAAGTTTGGTTGAAATCCGCCCAGTAGTTCTTGAGAAGAAGATGAAAATGTTTAAAAGTTAACGGACGACGGATGACGGACGACGACGGACAAACGATGATTGCAATAGGTCACCATGACCATTCGGTCAGGTGACCTAAAAAATCATCTCCTGGACCAGAAGCTTAGGAGGCTCATTTGTAATTAAGGTAGCTTTCAACAAAGTCCATCAATTGTGGGTCATAAAATTGAGGTCCAGGTAAAATTATCAACCTTTATCCCAAAATCTTAACTGGTGAACTAAATATTTCTCTGTGTATGTATCTTCAACATTATTTATTTGACAATGCTTGTTTGTATGCAGGTAGCTTTCTGTCTTGACTGAGTATCAAAATATCTAACCTTCGGTTAATCGTCCTCTCCCAAATCTCCATAAAGTGACCAGTTTGCCAAATCAACTCCCCTTGAACTATAAAAAAATATGTGAAAAATTGCTAAACTCAAAAGTTAATTGATCAAGGATCCCGATTATGGCACTAAATGTTGCCATATATAAGTTGTCCATATTGAATTTTCATTAATTTACTCAGATTTGTTCCCGGGTCATCTTCCTGCGACTTTTGCTAAATTAAATGCGCAAACTCCAAAGCTATTTGATAAACCTTGCTGATATTTTACACTAAGTGTCCTATACTTGAGAAGCTGTGTATTGAATTTTCACGACTTAACCGACATCATTTCCTCAGTTATTTCCTTTGAACTTTTAAATCTTGTGGAGTTACTAAAAATTTGCTAAACTGGGAAGCTTTATGACACAGGACCATGAAACAATACCCAAGTGTTGACCATCATATGACATGTTGCACAGACTTGTACACAACTTTAACCCAATCAACAAAGGGTCATTATTCGACTTAAATGAAAGACAACCAAATCTTTGCTGAAGAGGTTGCATTATTTTCACAAAGACACATACAATGTTTCAGAGAAATTGCATTAGAGTAAGAACAGAGATATGTCTATTACATATAAAACTTCTAACCAAAGTATTATGTAGAGCCCAATGATTGGAATACCCCCCCCACACACACACACACACTCATCTTTAAATAGTCAAGCTTAAAATGTTTGTAACTATCACTTTCTACTTTTCTATGGCTATATTACATAGGTCCACCAAAATGCTATATTCAATAAAAAAAAGGTCTTATATCAAAAAAGGAGATGAAACATTGTATAGGAAAGCTTTGTCAGTAATCTTAACCAATTCCCACATGACAAAATTTTAGACTTTTCCTAATTGAAAGGAGTTGCATACCACAAATTACAGTTTATGAAATTTCAACTTTCTTAAGGGATGGTAACTACTTGACCTTTTGCATAAGCATTCTAACCAGTTACTACACAAACCCTTAAGCCCACACAGCAAATTTGAGACTGGTCCTAATTGAAAGTTGAAAATTTCAAATTTGTGGAATTTGAAAATTCTTTACCTTTCAGGACAGAAAACATTGTGGACATTGAAAAAACTGCTTATTACAAACAAATTTTTCATTGTCTACAATATTTTCCAAAACTTCTTTCTTAAGAGGCGTAAAAAAGCAGGATAGAGAATGGGCTATCTGGACACCCCTGTTGATAGTTCATACAAGAGTCTTCAATTCTTATCAATAATGGTTTTTGCTTGGTCTTGTCTCTTTAACCTATTCCTGTACAAACCCGGGATTTTATGTGGCTATTTTATACTTGAGAAAATATTGTGGAGAAAGAAGAAATTGCTTGTAATACGCAATTTTTCCTTTTTCCATAATATTTTGTAACACACATGATGGTCTCAGATTATATCGAATTTCTATTTTCGCTTGCAACTTCTTTCAATTTGGACAAGTCTAAAATTTCAAGAAACTGGAAGGGGTTAAATACCATGGATCAATAGATCAGGGCATAGAATGGTTGCCCTATCTGTCCCTTACTATGTCAGTTCTGCCCTCAAAAATCCACAATCTTAAACATAGCAAATATTTTTGATGGACAAGGACTCGTACTTCTAATGGGTATTCCCTTGAGTACGTTCTTTCAGTTATTGTTAAGGTCATCATACAAAAATTCAAGGTCATATTTTAAGAATTTAGCTCTTGACAGAGGCATTTCAGGGGCATGTAGGTGGTTTTTACAAATATGTGGAAAGATCAATGTATTTTCTTGGACATCAATCATCTTTTGACATGAAACTCATCGGAGACACTTCTACTTTTCTCCTTGAGCAAATTGCTGCCAGTGTTTGTTCATGAAAGCATTTGTGGAACAAAGTAGTAACTAATTATATCATGTATTTTTCCAATGTAGAAATTGTGGAAAATGAAAGAAATAAACTTGAATGCCTCTCACTTTTTTATTAGTACAAATTACATTCAATATTTAACAATCTGCTTGACCTATGACACAAAAATACATGAGACAATGAATTGGAAAAGGGGTTCAAAGCAACTCTTTGAAATAAATAAGTGAAGTACAGTCGACACTTGTTATCTCAATTTTTGCAGATCATGGCAAAAGCTCAAGTTAACAGAAGGTTGAAGTAAAAAAATCAGCTGTCAAACCAAATATTTTTACTGGCAGAACGGGTTTGGGTAAAATACTGCAAACATCGTTGTGGACACTAATGGTCGACAGTGACATGCTGTTATTTCACGTTTTTCACACCCTTAAGATATATCAATGATCATTTTAATCCAATATCTACCAAAGTTTCATCAATCAGTATTTGTTAGTCATATTGTCTAACTAACAGATAAATTTCAGCTCAAAAATTGTAATATGGCTGGAAAAACAACTTGACATAACATGAATTGCTGGCTGTACTGGTTCAAGATAAAATAACAGTTTTGTGTGAAATTAAGAAGGGATAAAGTTGGAATAAGACCTATCCAGAAATTCAAGATTTCCAATTTGGAGATAGCAAGTGTCGACCGCAGTTTAAAGAAATGACCAACAACAGAAATTATGGTATTAAATTGCAATTTTTCACACAACTCTAAATTAGAATTTATCTTCACAATTTTAACTTTTAAACAATTTGGGGACCTTAAACAATGTATAGTAGTACATCACTGTACATCCTAAGTGGTTAGTGACAGGCATGGGTCACAATTCAAGAATGGAAGAAGACTTTAACCTACTCCCACACAATTCAACCTTTTTAAACCCCCAAGGAAATAATCTAGGAAATAAATGTGTAAAATGAAGAAATTGCTTGTTACAAGCAATTTCTCCATTTTTCACATTGTTTTCAACCCATAAAGACAAAGATTTTTTACATTTCACAAACTTAAAATTATTGTCTGCAACTTCTTTGAATTTAGAATATTTTTCGTGTGGGAATGGGTTAAAGACACTAGTCAGTGTAATGGGTGAAAGATTTACAATGTTGACATTCAACGATGAATGTTGAAATAAAGTAACGAAATAGAGGCAACTGGGGGCCTGTATCACTCCACAGGCCTGAATGTACTGATTTACGGAATGACATTTCAGGAAATAACATAAATCAAATCAACTTTTCTGGGTCTGGCAAATAAATCTAGTCACTGAAACCTTTGCATGGTTCACAAAGAAAAAAGAAATTAACTTCATTATTTTACAAATGTCAAGTTATGTAAAATTCATTTACAAACAGTATTTACATCCACTGATTGATACTCTTTGCTTAAATGAACATATGGCGTATGCATAAAAGTCATTTTTTTCATCCTCAATCATTTTTCTTTTCACAGAATCTGATAATGGGTTACCCAAGGATCAATTCTGTGAAAATTGATTTTGTTAAAATCCACAAATTTTTATTTGGGAAGATTTTCAAAGCTTGTGTGATGTATCATGTAATACAATGGAAATAAGCCACACCAACAAAAGCCATGGATTTTTATTTCAAAATTCTTCGAAGGGATCTGATAAAAGTCACCTGTGTTGAAATCTGTGCAGTTCTTTCTAAGAAGATGTTTAATGCAAAAGTTTATGGATGCATGCAAACACAAGAGACACAATGCCATGACAGTAGCCCGCTGCATTTTTAATAATTCAAAAAAAAACATTATGATGGTGCATGAAGACCCCTTTTCTCATGAAATTGTTCAATCACAATATTTGTCCTAAATATCCTATATGTAAAATGATGTAAAAGTCTGATTATTAATGAAGCGGTTGAGCTTTTTCCTGCCCAAGATAATGGCAGCATTTCATTATTATCCATATGGTTGGTTTACATCTAAAACCTTGTAACTAAAGCTTAATCAAGCTGTAGGTTTAAGGTTTCAGAAGTAAAGTGACAGTAGGAGAGGATTAATTCAGATATATTCTTATCTCATTTCCATACTATCCTGCTTTTTGACATCCACAAGAAAAAACTTTGGAAAAAACACTATGTAAAAAGAATAAATGGCTTGTGACAAGCAATTTCTTCATTTTACATATTGTGAAAGATACACTTAACTTGAATCTTATTTTTAAACAAGTTGTCTTCTCCTCCCCTGATGTGTTCCTGAATGTATCTTGAATTCATGAAACTGTGAATGAAATCTTAACTATTACCACACAATTCATCATTCTGATGGGTAAAAGAAATTAAGCTATGGAAAACATTATGAGCAATTTCTCATTGACTCATAATGATTTCTACACTATTTGACACTTTTATTTTTCCATTTCAATCCAATTTGAACCACATTCTACTTTGTCTTTGAATTTTGACCAGTCCAAAATTTTGTTGTTTGGTAAATGCTAAATAATGCAGTGCATAATGAGTGTATACACTCACATTTTTCATAAAAGAGAAGGAAATACAGGTAAGTCTTACTAGTGAGTAAACAGTTGATATTTTTTTACATAAAGACACTCTTTCTTATTTATTTTTCATGATCTATGCTAAGACAAGATAAGCTACCAGCAAGAAATAAAAGTGTTATGGAAAGCAAAATTCACAAATATATGGTTCTCTTTAGTAGATTTCTATTTGGTTAAGGATATTTATTATGCTGATTGAATGTTACATATCTAAAATAATTACAATATTTATAAGAAATTGTATTTCTTACATAGCCAAAATCATAACTTGAATGGTAAGGAAATAAACTAAAGGCGCTTAAGCACCTTTATTGCTCCACAGGCCTAAATGTTCTAATTAAACAAACGGTGTTGTCAGGAATTCAATTAAAACTGAACCATCTTTTTCATGTCTGGCAAATAAATCTAGTCAATCAAATCTTTGAAAAAGTTCTAGAGAAGCATTCCATTGTTTTACAAAACAAAAAAAAAAATCATTTACTAAGTCAGATGAAAAGGTATTAACCAAATTTTCACCTACACCATATATGGACGTAGGCCACAAACATAAAAGCTATGCTTTACAAGAGCCATGTCTGACATGGCCTTCCCCGTCATAAAAGTTTGATAGTGAACTGAAGCTAATTAATCTAAAATAACGCAAGCAAGAGTTGTGGTTCTTGTGCACTGCACTTCTCCCTAATGAAACCTATCCACCAATGCAGTTTCAACTTGATAGCATTTATACTTTAGAAGATATTCCCCGGACAAAATCAAAGTTTTTAAAATGATAAAGGGCCAGAACTCCAAAATTATGCAAGCAAGAGTTGTGATCCTTGTACACTGCACTTCTCCTCAATGAAATCTATCCACCTATGAAGTTTCAAGTTGATAGCTAATATACTTTCAGAGATTTGCTCACGACGAAATCTGAGTCTTTAGAATAAAAAAAGGGCAATATCTCCAAAATTATGCAAGCAAGCGTTATGTTTCTTTTGCACTGCACTTCTCCTAAATGAGATCTGTCCACCTATGAAGGTTCAAGAAGATAGCATTTATACTTTAGGAGATATGCTCCTGACAAGATTAGTGATGGAATGACAGACAGAGACCATTACTATATCCTCTTCCCAATAATGGCGGGGAATAATAATACATCCAATTATGATGAAAGAATCTGACAAAGAGTCAACTGAGGATCCTTCCTGTGAAAATTTGGTTGAAATCCATCAACAGGTTCCTAAGAAGTTTTTTCAAAGTTTTCAGAATATACCCTCCCCCCTAAAAAAAGCGCCATTTTTCACCCAATCAAATTCAGTGAAGAAATCTGATAAAGAGTTTGAAAGGATCATTCCCGTGAAATTTGGTTGAAATCAACTACTGGTTCAAGCCATGCCTATTTAAGCTATGTTTTTCATCATTTTGATGGCTTAGAGCAAAAACATAGTATGGCTCTAAACGTTGTATAGAACCACACTATGTTTTTGCTCAAAGCCATTGATTTGGTTGAGATCCATCAACTGGTTTCTGAGACGAAGATTTTCGAAGTTTTCACCTTATATGGAAATTGGCCATGCCCATTGAAGCCCACATTTTCATCCATTCAAAATTCTTAGAAGGAATCTGAAAAAGGGTCACCAAAGGATAATTTCTGTAAAATTTAGTTGAATTCAGTTCAAAACTTTCTGAAGAGGAGATGTTTTAAGTAAAAGTTTATGGACAGTTTGATGGACAGACAGCACACCATGACAATAGCCCCGTTGGCTTTCAGCCAGCAGAGCTGAAAATGCATATTACAGTTCAAAGTTAGTGTAAACTGAAAAATAAGATCCATTTAGGGACAGAAAACAAAGAATTGATAATTAAAAGCAATTTCTCCTTTTCCAACAATGTTTTTCTCAGTATTCAAGGTTGTAAGAAGAAGAGATTGTGTGGTAATGTGTCATGCACAGAAGTATCTACATTTTGGAACTGAAATAGAAATTGTCCACTGTTTCTTTGAATCCAGATGTCATTATAATCGTTAACATTTTTTACTTAAGTCGTCAAAATGGCACCATGAGGTTAAAGTCCCAGTAACACTTAGACAGTTTTACCCATTACCAGACAACAAAGATTTTGACTGGTCCAAATTCAAAGATGTTGCAGACAACAATATTTATAGTTCATGAATTTTTTAAATTAGTTCCCTGTTCGGGTAAAAAATCTTGGAAACATTTTGATATGAAGTCAACGCTTATAACAAGCAGTTTCTTCATTTTCCATACTTTCCTAAACTTTTTTCCTAGGGAGGCGTCAAAAAAGCGTCACAATGTCTGAATGGGTTAACAAATAAACATAGCTGCAGTCTCCAAATGATGGTTTATTCGAGTTGCATGTCTCGAAATTCAATTTCAGCTGCTTGGTTGAAATTCAACTAAGCCCATTTTCACACAATTATGCTTTTTACGCTCCTTCCAAAAATTTTTTTGTTTGAATGATGTTTAAGGCTACTTTTAACAGTATTTCAGTCATAACACAGCACCTGGAGTACCTAATCATGGATTCCTGGCTTTTCTCACACAAGTACTACCACATCCTTCATGAGCCTTCAACTGAACATCCCACTAAGGTTTACAATTATCCACTCATTTCGGGAGACAAATGTCGGAAAGGATATTTGCTGCGGCCAGGGATGCCTCCCATGAGAAGGGTTGGAGAAAACAAGATGGAAATGAATAAATTGCTTGTGACAAGCATTTTCTTCATTTTCATCATTGTTTTCTACCCATAAAGTCTGAAATATTTGAAATACCCTAACCTGAAATTGTCATTTGCAACTTCTTTCAATTTGGATCAGTCTGAAATTTGATTTCTAATAATGGGTTTAACTTTTATTTTAATTTGCCCTAAACCTTTGTCTTTCAGTCATAGATCATACAGGTATTTTTTTCCTGATTTCTAAATGAAAAAAGAGGTCTTTTGGGTACATTTTGATTAAGTGTTATTGATAAGATGTAAAAGTATAGAGTATTTAGCATCTTGAATTTTTCGAAAGGTTTTATCAGAGATACAGATTTACTGCGACTTTAAGCTAGCTTAATTCAATATATTGCATCATGTAGTGTACCCTGTAAAATTAACTAAAATGAGCCTGTGTATTTACTATTACAATTTCAACAATTTCACATGCATCAGGAGTGCAGACATTCAGCAGCCTTGAAATCAAAATAATGCATGCTCTACGACTTTGGGTCAGTTCTTATTTGCGCAGTGCATTGTGAAAACTCTAATCAGACTCTAAAGGGTAATCAAATGCTTTAATCAGTGCACAAGTGAAACAATAGGAATGGTTGGGTACATGCTCAAATATTAATTTGTATTATAATTGAATGGGGTTTATTGCCGCTTTTAACAATATTTCAGTCAATATCACACTAGCTGGATTATATTACACTGGATTACAGAATTTTCTCACACCAATACTACCACAGCACCCTTTCCAAGCCTCCAGCTGCTCATCTCACTTAGGTTCACAATCATCCTCCAAATCAAATATCATAAAGGATATTCACCAATGCAGATGATTGAACCCTCATCCCACCTCAACCCCCCCCCCCTCCCATGACTTGGGAGTCCTACACGCTATAGACTGCGCTTATGCAGAAGCTATGAATGTCACCTGGTAGTGAGTGATTATATATTCTTTTTCATCAATATAACAGGTTTCCTCCCATAAAATTTGGATTTCTATTTACATGTATTCAACATAACATCACATGTTTAAATTTGTGTCTTTACATAGAGAAAAATTAAATGAACACATTGGAGGTAAAATAAACTGGTGTCCTTTCTGATAAAATACATATGAACTCTTTCAGCATTAGTGTTGATGTAATTTTTTTTTTTTGCATGACTTCTTTCATATCATAAACATACCAATATTAAAATTCTGTGATTTTTTCTAACAATTTTCATATAAGACAAGATTATTTCATAAATAGAACATATGACGAGTTTAATTTTAGTATTTCATAACTCATTACAAATCCCCTTGATCCCTTTGTTTTAATGTAATTGCCTTATAGAAGCCCTGAAGTGCAATTTCCTAGTTGCTGATCTATGATATGTTATTTAATTAGTGTTCATTTTAGATTTTCTAACTGGTGCGACTTGGGATGAATGTTCTGTATGTCTATTCAAGGACTGGTTCTTACAACAAAGGGGTGAGGATATCATTAACAACACAGTTAAAGCCAGTAAATTTACATATGCATTGCAAATTTAATGAAAGTGAGGCTTACTGAATATTTGTTTGCACTAAAAAGCAACATGATCAGATTCTTATCTATAGGCCTAGAATTATTTGACATTTTTGTTACTCAACTTAGCAACAGCTTAGAATTCGAATCTGAGCATTGATTTTGACTGTAACATTTTGATGTATTCAATATTTAGTGACTTACTACAGGGTTTAACTCATTACCAGACAACCAAATTTAAGACTGGTCCAAACTGAAAGAAGTAGAAGACAACCATTTCAAATCATGTAATTTAAAAAAAAAATTGTTGTTGTGGGAGGAAAACACGGTGGATAATGAAGATATTGCCATTATCCACAATGTTTTCTAAAGCTTTATGGGGGGGGGGGGGAGCAACAAAAAGCTTAATTGTGTGGGAATGGGTTAAGCAGAAGTTAACTTCTATTTCATATTCACACTTTGAATTAATTCTCCATTGAGTACAACTTTAGGTTTATAATCTTGGTACCTGATGGTGTAGTGAAGACAGCATCAGCAATTCTGGCTTTTTAACCCATTCCCAGACGGCAAAATTTTAGACTGGTCCAAATTGAAAGGAGTTGCAGAAGGCAATTTAAAGTTTATGAAATTCTAAATTTTTTCAACTTTCTTGCTAGAAAACATTGCGTAAAATGAAGAAATTGCTTGTCACAAGCAATTTCTTCATTTTCCACAATGTTTTTTAAAGCATCCTTTCTTTAGGGGCGTCTAAAAGCGCCATTGAGTTGGAATGGGTTAATCCACTACTGGACCAAAAATCACTAAGCCTCATTTTCCTAAAATTAAAATATTTTTCAATCTATTTTTGATCTTAATCATTTTTCTTTTCCTCCAATGATTTAGATTCAGGTAACTCTTCCTTACTGTCTTCATCTTTTTTATCTCCTTTTTCATCTTTGTTATCTTCCTTTTCATGTTTATTATCTCCCTTTTCATCTGGAGTTCCCTCTGCTTCTTTGATGGCGCTTCCATTCTCCTCCAACATTTCTTGACTAACACCAAATTCATTGACTCGACTGGGATCTACTCTGTATATATATCTCTGATATAAATATATGAAGAATATCACATCTGAAAGGAAAAGAAGTGGGTTTTAAAGAGACACAGTTAATAATGTATCAGGCAAACAGGAATGTTTTAAAATCTTCTCTTTAGATTATCAAATGACTAAATATTGCCATAAACCCTTTAAGCCATTACGAGGCAACAGAATTTTATACTCCCCAAATAGAAAGAAGATGCAGAAGACAATATTCAGAATATGGAATTTCAAAAAGTTATTATCTTTTGGGGTAGAAAACACTGTTTGAAATGAAGAAATTGCTTATTTCAAGCAATATATTGATTTTCTACATTTTTCTCTAGGATTTTCTTACGTTGATCGTAAAAATGAGAGATTTTGTGGGAATGGGTTAATTACTGAGTAAATGTTTCAGCATTGAGTCAAAAGCACCAACGAGGCTGAACATGTGCATTGTATGCTTATGTAAATTATTAGTTTCTTGAAGTTAATTTGTAACATAGTTATAGCATATCTTAACCCATTCCCACATGACAAAATTTTAGACTGGTCCATATTGGAAGAGGTTGCAGACAATACAATAATGTTTATTTACATTGGAAAATAAGAGCAGTATGAGGTAGAAAATATTGTAAGAAAAGAAGAAATTGCTTCTTTTCTCACATTTTTTTTTCAAAACTATACTTCCTTTGCATGTATAAAGATGGGATTATGTGATAATTGGTTAAGACTTACAAAAGACTTGAGAGCTACATAACAATTATTCACGAGATCTTTAACAATAGCCCTTATGAATTTTTGAACATGTAATTCTAGGCAAATCATGTAATCAATACAGACATATTTTCAATCATAAACAAGTTTTACCCTAGACAAATAATGTGACATACCATCTCTTAAACACCCTATTCTGTAGAGTGTAGGCATTTTTATAACAAATGCAAAAATATCATCTATAAATGTGTTGAGAGCTTTGTATGTTAACATTCTCCATGGTAAATGTGCCACAGATTTCAGTTTATAGTTGATAAATAGCTGTGGTGTCATCATAATGAAACCTGGAATTAAAGACAGAAATTCAAACTTGAAATTAATCCTTTACCTGTTTTTTGTTTTGTTTTGTTTGTTTTGTTTGTTTTTGTATTTAAATTTGGACTTGTCTTTATTTGAAAGGGTAGCAAACGACATTATAAAGTGAGCTTGAAAAGTAACCATCCTATGATAGAAAAGATTGTGGAAAAAGAAGAAATTGCTTGTTACAAACAATTTCTTCTTTTTCCAAAATCTTTTCTCAAGTATCATATCACAGGGACCTAAAAATCAGGGATTGTACTGAAAAGAGTCAAGTACAGGAATTCAAACCTGATATTAAGTTGCAAACAATCATAATCTAATAAAATAAAACTAAATAAAATAAAAATATTTAAAATAGATAATGAGGTTTGATAGAAGCAGAACAAAATAAGTTTGTGAAATATGAAATACTTTTGCACATTGATAAATTCTATCTTCTTACCAAGTATTGTAAATTAATTCATTACAAGATGACAAAATTTTAGACAGGTCCAAATTCAAATAAGTTACAGATGACAATTCCAAATTCATGAAATTAAAATACAGTAAAACCCCTCTAATATGACCACTTGCTTTACATTCTTAAAGTGGTCCTAATAGCAGAGTGGTCGTAATACTGAGGTTTGGTCGTTTGTTATCAAGAAATTCATGTTTATTTTATCTTCTTTATTTGAACATAATAATACTATACATACAAAAAATAAAACATGTATTAAAGCGGAATCTTATGTCATTTTCGAATTTACACATGTATTAAAGCGGAATCTTATGTCATTTTCGAATTTACAATCTTTGATAAGTTTTACTTTCTCTCTTCTCCATTTTGATCTGATTCAGAAGTCCGACCTCAGATTATTTATACAAAAGTACAGGTTCAAAGTGTCAACTGTTGATATCATATCTTCTATAATGCAAATTCAAAAATCAATTAAGTTGAAATCAAAGTTTAATTGCTAATTTTTTAAAAGTTTCCAATAAACAAGCCTATGTCAAATCCGTGACATCTTGGAACGGGCTAATTCTGACCCTCATACAATCTTGATAGAGGTCTACCAGATGATGCTGTAAACCAAATATCAAAGCTATCTGTTTGAGAGAAGAAGAGTTTTAAAATTTCCACTATATTAGCCGTATGTAAAATTTGTGACGTCCAGGATTTGGCTAATTATGACCCTGGGGCCATAATTTATACAACATTGATAGAGATCCACCAGATGATGCTAAATACCACATATCAAAGCTCTAAGCCTATCTGTTTGAGAGAAGAAGATTTTTAAAGCAATCACAATATAAGCCTATGTTAAACTTGTGATGTCCAGGCATAGGGGTGTATGATAGATCGATAGGTTGATGTATTGTGATAGTGACAGTCACGATATCGATGTATCGATTGCAATTCCCTTACATCTATAACTATCGCGATTGTTTGTTCAAATATCGATAGTTTCGATAGTAAATATTCAAAGCATACTTGCACAGAAATTCAATGTTTTCTTGGTCTCTTGGGTTAAAAAAAAGAGAGAGAGAAAGAGAGAGATAGAGGAAGAACAACTTATCTACTTTCAATTTCTATGATCACGTGATAGGCACGTTTGATTTTTGTTTCTTCCGTACTCCTTTTTTGTTTAAGAATTAATTTTTAACTTTCGATTTACAAAGTGAAAAGGTTCTCAAAAATCCAATAGCATATTGAGTTAAGACTTGTTATCAGTGTTTTATTAATTCTCAGCGCTTGAATCATCACAAAAATAAAATAAGACCATCATAAATGATATTCAATTAATTACGATAATGAATTACTTATTTGGAGCACACTAATCAAGTTATTCTATTTTACGTATTTGTGTCGTCTGACATGGCTGCCAATTAAGAAATTGTGAAAAACAAAGGCGGAAAGGCCCATGTTTTGGACCATTTTGGGACTATTTTGGCTTCGTAAAGAAGGGCGAAAACATTGATAAAAAGAGAGACGCCTGTAGACTATGCTATCTATACAGATCAACATAGAAAATAAACAAAGTAACATATACCGATTGTATGGTGATATATTGCGATTGATTTCTGACGATAGTGATAGTATCACGATATCAATACTGTGATAGTAAAACTATCGCGATAGTGATTTTCTTAGCCGATAGTCAACCCTATCCAGGCATGGGCAGATTTTGATCCTGTGGCAATAATTTGTACAATCTTGATAGAGGTCAACCGGATGATGCTGTATACCAAAAATCAAAGCTCTAGGCCCTCCTGTTTGGGAGAAGAAGAATTTTAAAATGTTCACTATATAAGCCCTTTGTAAAACTTGTGATGTCAGGATGGGCTAATTATGACTCTGGGGCCATAATCATATTCAGTCTTGATAGAGGTTCACAAGATGATGCTACATACCAAATATAAAAACTCTAGGCCCTTTCGTTTGGGAGAAGTTTTTTTTTAAATTTTCACTTTAAAAGCCTATGTTAAACTTGTGACATCTGGAAATAGGCTAATTCTGTCCTTTGTGTCATGATTTATACAATCTTGATAGTAATCCACCAGATAATGCTACATACCAAATATAAAAGCTCTAGGCCCTCTCGTTTGGGAAAAGAAAATTTTTGAAATTTTCAATATATAGGCCTATGTTAAACTTGTGATGTCAGGGAACAGGCTAATTTTGACCCTGGGGTTATAATGTATACAATATTGACAGAAGTCTACTAGATGATGCTACAACCAAATATCATTTGTCCCCCCCCCCCCCCCCCCCCCCGCACGGCCATTTCTCGACAGATTTTTTTTTCTTGTACAAACTTGATAGTCCTTGCCCTAAAAACTAAATACCACATGTGAACCCAATCTGACAGCTGGTTCATGACAAGAAGACTTTAAAAGATGTACCCTTTTTGGCCCCTTATGGGACCCTAAGTGGAGATAACTCCATAGAGTGTACAAATGTGAAACGCCTTCCCATAAGGATGCTTCCTGCCAAGTTTGGTTGATATCTGTCCAAGGGTTCTTAAGAAGAAGTCGAAAATGTAAAAATTTAATGCACCAAGACGGACAGAACATGATCGCAATAGGTCGCAATGACCTTCGGTCAGGTGACCTAAAACGCAATCCATTTTCATTAACAAACAATTGAAAAGCACTTACCAAATGTAAGTAGGAAGCCATACAATACACTAAGCACCCATGAATACCACCCCTTTTGTTCAACATATACAACCGAATATATAGCATAACATATCATCAATGGAAACAGTAACCAGCCCAGGTATTTAAAGGCCAACTGAAAGTTAAAAGAATACAATTATTTACAGTCGTGCATTTGATTTAAGCTAACATCCATAAATGATGACAGCTCATTAACATTACCTCAAGTGAAAATGGTAATGAGTTTCAGAAGTCAAGAGACCTTTGTTTTGTTTTTTCTGTATACATAAATGTTAAAAATTAAGATAACATTGTATATCAATTTCAAATAAAAGCCTTGTATAGAAAGCATTTCTAGCAAAGCAATTGATTAAAACCATTCATCTTACATCATTTGAAGACAAGAACTTACATCTTGGTTTATTTGCTTTCAAACATGCTTCCATGAAAGAACATCAGACTTCAAAACTTCTTCATATGCTGTTGCCCTACCTTAATAAGAGGGCCATTGGCCCTGGTCTTCTCACCCAAGATAAAGGCTCTTATTCTTTCAATAGTCAAATTTAATGTTAAGGCTAGGATTATGATACCTGAGTTTCCAACCGATTTCAATTATTTAGCTATTTTTCATAAGGGAACACCTAAGGAACATTTCTGACAAATATGTTTGAAATTGGCTCTGTGGTTTGGGAGATGTTGTTTAAAGAAATTGTTGACGGATGGAGGCTGGACAAAGGGTGATCACAATAGCTCACATGAGCATTTTGTGCTAAGGTGAGCTAAAAATGAATGGATTGCTGGCCCTGCCCACTGAGCCCCTTGACATCATTGTTTGACTGAGGTAAACTAAAGGCACTTGAGCGCCTGATTCGCTCCACCTGCCTGATTTACTTATCATTCTTAAGAAATTTGGTTGAAAACCATCCTGCAGTTTGCAAGATTAAGAATTGCAAAATTTCACTGTATACCATATATGCAGACAAGCCCCCCCCATAAAAGCCATAATTTTCATCTTAGCCATATTTTGTGCAGGAATTGGGGCAACCTAGGTAAGTACAGACGGGCCAAAAGTACAGACGGGCCAAAAGTACAGACAACAATGATTTTCAATGTATAAAAATAGAAAATGAATGGAATATTGTTGTATTTCAGGCCTATTCTTTTAGAATACTCTAAGTACTTTCTCTTAAGTTACAATAACTTGTGCATGGAACCTTGTGTATATCAAATGAAATGTGCACAAACATCTAGCCTATTCTTTCTCTTTCTCATACATTAAACTTCAAAGAGCAGGAACATTTGAATTGTAGCAATAAAGTATAGTAAATCAAGTATAATTGATTGGCGATCTTTCCCGTTTTGTGTTCCATATCGTAATGAAATTTTAGCAGTTGTTCATATATAGAATAGACACCAAAACGTTAAGATATTCACTAAAAAACAAAGTGTCTGTACTTTCAGTATCATTTTTGTACTTTTAAGAGAAATAAGTACATGTAATTCATCAGTGATCAACCAAAACGTTGATTCTACAGCTCTAATGATTATGTAAATGCGACATTTTGGTTGCCATCGACGATTTGTGATTTTGACGAGTCTTTTGATTATAAAATTTCTAACGTAGTCATTTATTTTGACAAGAGTCATTTCATTTCACATTAATATCATCATTACTATCATTGCCATAAATAACAGTTTAAAAGCCTCTCTTGCAAAGGTTATGGAGGAAAAATATTGTTCTCAATTTTAAATTTCTCACCCAGACAATTGGAGGAAGGAGATTTAGCTGATATTATAATCAAAATGACAATTCATATTCTTAAAAAAAAAAAAAAGAAAGAAAGGAAGAAAATTATTTAGCGTCACAAGACGCCAAATTATTCAACAAAATAAATCCCGAATACTAAGTCTTTTGTTTTGTAGGGGTTTCCGTGTTTCTGTTTTTCTGTATAACTTTTTATCTGAGCAGTGTAAAGAATCAACGCAACTTTTGTTACTTTTTCAGCTCAGCTGTTTTTTAACAAAACTATTGTCATCACCCTGTCGGCGGCATAGTCGATGTCGGCGTTAGTGTGGGCAGTGTAACAAACATTAATCTTGGCTATACCTCAGTTATAATTAAAGATATTAACTTGAAACTAGTCATTGATGTTCACCACCACAATAGCAATATTTTTTCTAGCTGATCTGCCATTGACTTGATACACCTTTCTAACATTATATTGTTATGATTCTCATGATTATTCATGTTTACTTGACAGGTCAAATTATATCGTTGATTCATATGATTGTTTAAGCTGCTAAAAAAAATTAAATTTGTATTTTTGAAATCATAACTAGGAATGAAGATGCTCATCATACACTCTGTCAAAGTCTTTCGAACACATCACCATGGGAACAGATCTCTGAATATTGGCGGAGATTACCTCGCGGGACATAAGCCAGAAAATACATACCATGTTGCTATTAGTTAACTAGAACGGCAAAAAAGTCATTAGAGCACTTAAGAAAACTTGGTGCATCTTTTATCACAAAGCTATTTCGTATTTCGATACTTGTTCATGATAAAACCTTTATTAAACCAAAATTGAACCAACATGCAAGCCAAGGACAGGACCAACTCAAACATGCAATATAGGAATTTATGTTAAAACTAATAATAGAGAGGCCACTTTTTAATCCCCTGATGTTTCAGCGAAGGGGATATAGTAATGGTCTCCGTCCGTCATTCTGTCCTTCTGTCACTTAACTTAACAGCATATCTCTGAAAGTATAATTGCTATCAACTTGAAACTTCATAGGTCAATAGATGTCTTTGAGGAGAGGTGCAGTGCACAAGAACCACAACTCTTGCTTGCATAATTTTGGAGTTATTGCCCTTTGTTGTTTTAAACATTAAGATTTTGTCTGGGGCATATCTCTGAAAGTATAATAGCTATTAACTTGAAACTTCATAGGGGGATAGATCTCATTGAGGAGAAGTGCAGTGCACTAGAACCACAACTCTTGCTTGCATAATTTTGGAGTTATTGCCCTTTGTTATTTTAAAGACTTAGATTTTGTCCTAAGTTTATCTCTGAAAGTATAATAGCTATTTTTTAACTCATTGAGAGGAAATGCAGTGCAAAAGAAGCCTAAATCTAACTGGCTTCAGTTTACTATCAAGCTTTTACGGCGGGGGAAGGCCATGTCCGACATGGCTCTTGTTAATATTGAATAACTCACAAATTCAGTTTGAAGTTTGTAATCAAAAATTACTAAACATGTTCATTAGTGTAAATGAATTATTTTTTTGAAAAAATATTCTACTGTCAGTACTTTCCCTATCAAATAATGGAGTCCTTACTTTCCCATTTTACAGTCCAAACATTCCCTACTATGTCCCAGATCTATACCTACTCAAATAACCAGTTATAGGCAATATTTTGGGCATTCTTCTAAAGAGATTTGGGGATGAAGTCCGTTGGAAGTGAAAGGCCGAATGAATAGTAATTATTCGATTACTATCCCGTACATGCTTCTCAAAGTTATACTTGTAAAAATTGTCTGTACTTACTTGGGTTGCCCCTATGACAAAGAGTCACTAAAGCATCATTTTGTGAAATTTTGTTGAAAACTTATTATCTTTTGTAATCCGAGAAGATTGTAGGTTTTCAATGTTTACTATATAAGGAAATTACCAAATCCATTAAAGCAATGCTAACAGCAAATCAATTCTTTTTTTTTAGCAATCTAATAAGGGGTCATCAAAGGATCCTTCCAGGGAAATTTGGTTGATATCAATATAGTGCTTTCTGAGAAGAGATTTTCAAAGCTTTCACCATATGGAAATTAGCCCTGCCCATTAAATCCATGTTTTCTGTCCTATCAAAATTCTTTGAAGGAATCTGATAAAAGATCACCCAAGGATCAATCCAGTGAAATTTGGTTGAAATCTATCCATTGCTTTCTGAGAAGAAGTTTTCACAATATATGGTAATTAACCCCGCTCATTAAAGCCATGTTTTTCATCCCATCTTAATTCTTTGAACGAATCTAAAAAAGAGTCACCCAATGATCATTCATGTAAAATGTGGTTGAAATTCACCTAATGGTTTCTGAGAATATTTTGAAAGGTTTCACCGTATTTGAAAATTAGCCCCGCCCATTAAAGCCATTTTTTGAAGGAATCTGATTAATGGTCACCCAATGATCATTCCTGTATTATTTGGTTGAAATCCATCCAGTTGGTTCTAAAAAGAAGTCTTTTAAAGGTTTCACCATAATAGAAAATAGCCTGCCCATTAAAGCAATCGTTTTCATCACACCAAAATTTTTTGAACGAATCTCATAAATCTCATAAATCATAAAGGGTCACCCAAGGATCATTTCTATGAAATTTGGTTGAATTCTGTTCAGTACTTTCTGAGAAGATTTTTAAAGTAAAATTTTATGGACGCAAACAACCACGGATGCACGACTGTGCTGTTGTCACACTGTTTAGATTGCCAAACCAACAAACAGCTTAAGATTAACATCCAAGTTGTAAGTTTATTTTAGTCTCAGTCTAACTTAATGATTTGATTGGTCAATTGTTTATCAGTGACAACCATGACCTATCAATCAAGTACGTTTTAAATGATGAATTGCTTGCTTACGTCAAAATGTCGGTTTTCAAACAATTTTTTTCCAACCCTTTACTGGTTTTTTTTTTTTTTTCAAATTTTGGACTTGTCCAAATTCAAAGGGGTAACAGACAATATTTAAAAGTAGGTACAATTCAAAAAGTAACCATCCTATATGATACAAAGTATTGTTTTCCACAGTTTTCTAAATTATAATATCACAGAAATGTGCAAACCAGGGATTGTACAGGAAAGGGTTATTTTACTATATCCCAGTATTGAAAAGCATCTATCAGATGAGAAAAGGCTGACAATAATCCAGCAACTTACCATGTCATATTGTTTTGTCATTGATTCTGTATAAGTGGATTTGTCTTCAATGGATATTCTAGGGATGATACCAAACCAGGCATTTTCTCTGTCATACTGAAATCAAGATTTATCAAGTTAATTTCATGTAACTGATTTAGTGATGAAAGTATTAATGTACTCAATTCAAAGAATATAGATTTAGACACTGAACCCATTACCAGACAGCAAAGTTTAAGACAGGTCCATATTGAAAGAGGTTGCAGATGACAATTTAAAGTTTATGACATTTTGGACTTTTTTTACATTAAGAGTAGAAAACATTGAGTATAATGAAGAAATTTTGTTTCAATCAATTTCTTCATTCTGAACAAAGTTTTCCAAAGATTTTTTGTCTTTCAGAGCTCTAAAAGCGTCATTGAGTGGGAATGGGTTAAAGAGGATCTATTTAGGGTTCACATGAATTAAAAACTATGAGAATATACCCTGACAGAAGGTTCAGAGAATAAAGCAGATTAATATGGGACTCTATAAGTCTGATTTTATTCTAATCATTTATTAAATTATTGTTCATCTAATTAGCTTGTTGTGATAAATCAAGATGTTTGGTAGTGAAGCCAAAGCTGAATCAGATCATACTTGAATAAGAGATAAAAAAAGGGTTGAACTCTGAAAAAAGATCATAAAGTGTTTCCTTCTATGATTTTTTCTTTGGCTGTTTGCAAAAGGGAATAACCTTCTTCTAACCTAACACAGACTTAAAATGATGACCCTTTACTGATTTTATCAGAACATACTTGTTTAAGAGATAAAAAGGGGGAAAACTCTTAAAAAAGATCATAAAGTGTTTCCTTCTATGATTTTTTCTTTGGCTGTTTGAAAAAGGGAATAACTTTCTTCTAACCTAACACTGACTTAAAATGATGACCCTTTTACTGATTTGAAAAATTTTTGACCTGTACAAATTCAAAGGTTTGCAACAGACAATGTAAAGTTGATTTTAAAAAAAAAATCAGTAGGGGAGAAATTCTTGTGGAAAAAGAATAAATTGCTTGTTACAAGCAATTTCATCAATGTTTTCTCAATGTTTCCTGCAGTATAAAAATACAATGAAGTAAAAACCAGGGATTGAAAAGGAAAGGATTAATTGCAAATCCTTTTCCTAGAAATTAAATGTATGGTGCATCTGCACAAAAATAACACATGAAAAAAAAGTAAGTACCAACCTTCACATTAACAACTTTGTGGATTTTCCATATTTCAATTAGCAGTCCAATAAACACGCTTATTTTGACAACAGTGTTTGTCTCGTTGTCCAACACATACAAAACGACTATCAAAGACTGGAACACATTGAAGAACACAGATCTAACTGACAGACCTTCCAAAGACTTTCTACTTCTCCAGAACTGGATGTCTGAAAATAATTGAAGAGTCAGTTAGCCAATTAACACAGTCTGAAATTTATATGCACTAAAGAAAATAGTCAAGGAAATTATTGTTAGAAAACACGAAATTGCATGTAAGAAGCAATTTCTCCTTTTTATTACAACATTCTAGATTCTGAAATCTAAATTCAGTAACACTGGTCCCAAGGGTCAAAGATAACGCTCTGAAATGGAAGTCTATGTCTTAATGTGTGTTCTTTTAAAATATAACCCCCTAGGGTCAATATTGCCTAAGATATAACCCAATGGGATGCTAACGCTGGCATCTGAGGTATGACGATGTTCTTTCAAGAATATCCTCCCATACAAGATAAAAATTATTTCCTAACCTTAGACTGTGAATTTAATTCAAATCAAATTTAATAACATTTACTTTTGAGGCTGATATGAAAGCTCTAATCTAAAATTATGTTGTCTCATAAGGAATTGAACAGTATTTATCTTTACTTACCATTTTTGAAAGCCAAAAATTCAAAAACGCTGTGTACAATAGAAACAATGATTGTCAAACCAAGTAGGTATGGATTAGTCTCTAGAAAGGCAGTCTGAAAAGAAAGTAACAGATCTTGCATTTTAAAAATTCAAAACAAAAATACTTGATCACTATTTTACAAATAAGAGCAGGAAATTGAAATCAGAAAGCTTCTAAAAGACCATGTTAATCCTTTCCTGTTTTATGAAATTCTAGATTGGTCCAAATTGAAATAGGTTGAAGAAGACAATGAAAATTGGAGCCTATTTGAGTGAATATTTTGAGTACATATTTTTCACAAAAAACAAAAGGTATTGCTATAGCTGGAGCATTGTTGTTGCTGTGATGTAAAAACTTTGATATTTTGTAATATCTCTGATATCATTGAAGATTTCCAAATGAAATTGGAGATATATGCTTACTACCAAAAGATGAATTAATATTTTCAAAAGATGTAAGAGTACATTTATTTGTACAAATTATGCCTCCTTTCAACTTAACACATTTTTATTCACTATCCAGCACTCAAGGGTGACTGTCTAGAATCTATATACTGTGCTCTTGTTTAATTGTTATTACATTGCGCGTTTAAACAAATGGTTTAATTAATATAATAAAAAATCTACTTTCAAGTCATGTGTGTTCCATTACTTTCGAATCAATGGCTCTCTAGGTACATGTACCTATATAATTAAGATAATTAAAAACACAATCACCTTCATAATAGTGAAATATTACCTTGATAAATGACTTTAAACTCATCATTTGATCTTGACATAAGCATATGCCCATAAATCATAGCTACTTTCATGCTAAATATGATGATTGTGTTTTAGTTTGGACTAATTTTTGAGCAGATAGATGGATGGATAAGTCCCCATTCTGTTATTGTGGTTGCATAAATCACTCTAATTGACCAATTGTTGCTGTCAATCAGAGAATAAATAGATCAATCACATCATCCATTTAGACCAGAAGTGAACTTTGAACTCCAACATTGGCTGACATTTATGAGAAGGTTTTTTGTTGGTTTTGTGATTCAAATCTGTTAACTACAGCTTATTCAAGATGTAGTTACAGCATTTAGGTTGTCAACCAACCATTTACATTTTTATATGTACTGGCCATAAATTCCTGTTGGAGTCGGTGGGTGTGGCCAGTGAAGGCAGTAGGAGGAGCCAGCGACCCATCTATGGCTCACCTTGAGAGAGTCCTGATCATTGTCATCATCACCCATCTCAGAGCCCAGCATAGTGGTCCACTTGTTTCTCATGTTCTGTGCTGCATACATCTGCCATCGGAATAATGATATCGGACTGTAGGTCAGTGTCAAGTTCAACACCCTGTCAGGAAACATGAAACTTATACTAAATAATCATCATCAATATTCAAACATTCAGGTTAAAGGTGAGTTAACCCATTCCCAAACAAAAAAAGTTTATACGCTACAAATCAAAAGAAGTTGCTGACATCATGATGGATTGGGAGAGAAAACATTTGTGGATGATGAAGAAATTACCTGAAACAAACAATTTCTTCATTTTACACAATGTTTTCCAAAGCTCTTCTTTTGATGGGCATAAAAAGAAGGGATCGTGTGGGAATAGGTTAAGCACTAAACTCAATTTAGCTATACATGCTGGAAGGGGGGTATCAGGTGCTACAAGTTTCAATTCCTTGATACTCTAGATATAAACAATTCCTCTCTAATGTCATTTTTATAGGGATCTTGGACTCTATCTTACACCAACATTTTTTCCATGTCTTCCTTCTCCCCTTATACCTCTTCCGAAGCTAAAATAGTACATTTATTATATTTTTTTTGGGGGGGGGCTATATGATTTTAGAATACAGTTTTGATATAATTAATGCTAGATCTGGTACCAAATTATTGCAGTTTATTCAATAAGAAAATGTTACAGAAAAAGAGGTTAAAGAAAAGAACTTATCAAAGGACTCAATACCTCTGCCAGAGCCTTTCGTATGAAAAAGTGTCTAATTTGAAGGTGAGATAATTCTTCTACCAGGGTTAGTTTAGACTTCAAAAAAACATGTTGCAAAAACATGACCAATGTATGTATTACTATTACTTTTAAAGCAAAATTGTCATGAGTTTGGAAAACAAAATTACTTAAATTTTTGTACACAGACCGACTGATGGACAGACAGGCTGAATCCAGTGTACCCCCCAACTTATTCATTTTGATGGGATATAATGATCTTTGGCAAAAGACCTTGTACGTGACAGTTCAAACCATAAGCCATTTGTGCAAAGTAAAGACTCAAATCAACCTATGCATCTACACAGTCTGATCTGATCAGTCTTCACTTTGCACTCTATCACAAGACAATTAATCAAAGCTTCTTTCAGAGATTAGAGTTTTATTCTAAATGCCCTGAGTTGCTGTCAGGACTTTTCAGTTCTGCATTTCACTCTCAGGTCAAATAGCGAAAACATCATGCAAGGCCTTAAATGGATCAATGAGCTCGTAATAGACGGATCCCACGACTTCAAAGTTGTTTGACTGATCTATCCAAATACATAAGTTTGCATAATATTTAATCACCAAATTGTTGTTGGACAACCTAAATGGTATTTCTACAACTTGAATACTTGAATAATGTCAGAGGTCAACATTTCAATTCCAGTCTAAATGAATTATTTATTAGGGCAACTTGTATTTTGACTGACAATGGCAATCAATCAATAAGAGAAAGATTCACTTACTTTGTGGTATCATTGATTGGTTGATATTCAGAATTCAGGTTCCAATAATTATTGAAGTACAACACTGGGTAGTACTTGTTCATACCAGGTACAAACTCTATAACTGAAATAGATCAAAGGGACTTTGTCTTTCTACAGGTATGTCACAAATATCTGTCACAAAAAAAAGATGCAGGCGTGTAAAAACAATTAACCCTAGTCACATTAATCAAATTAATAAAACAAGTCACTTAAACAATCTGTTTTACATGATAGGTTTGAAATTTTAAAAAATTTTTCTTTGGAGTAGAAAACATTGTGGAAAATAAAGAAATTACTTATTATAAGCAATGTCTTCATTTTTGATGTTTTCTAAAGCTTTTTCTAGAGGGACATTAAAAAAGAGGGGTAGTCTGGGAATGAATTAAAAGATTTTCTTTAGATTTAGCAAAAGCCATTAATTATAAAACTTGTTGAGAATCGGATTTAAACGGATATAGATTTTGCAAGTCCGAGACTCACAAATAAGTAGGCAGTTCTCTCAAAAGTATTGACTGCCATTCCCATTTGTATGAATATAAACAGAAAACTTTAACACAATAATGTTTGGTGTGTCATGCTTTAACTTCAATAATTATATCAAAAGTAACATGATAGTTTAAAAGAAATCATTGCTTGCTTAACCCATTCCCACACAAGCCCTCCTTTTTACGCCAGAACAAAAAAGCTTTGGAAAACAACGTGGAAAATGAAGAAATTGCTTGGATCAAGCAATTTCTTCATTATCCACAATGTTTTATAACCAAAAAGACGAAAAAATT
Source organism: Fragum fragum (assembly GCA_946902895.1). Lineage (NCBI taxonomy): Eukaryota > Metazoa > Mollusca > Bivalvia > Cardiida > Cardiidae > Fragum > Fragum fragum. The sequence goes on along the minus strand of OX336366.1, from coordinate 40,389,230 downwards.
TAAAATTCCACCAGCTTGAAATTTTCGTCTGCAGCTCCTTTCAATTTGGACCGGTCTAAAATTCCACTGTGTTGGAAAGGGTTAAATCAGGGACTACCAAAGGCAACCCTTAACCCATCCCCACACAGTCCCTCTTTTTTAGGCTTGTATCAAGCAATTTCTTCATTATCCACAATTTTTCTATCCCTAAAGACAAAATAATCTAAAATTCCATCAACTTGATATTGTCGTCTGCAGCTTCTTTCAATTATGGCCAGTCCAAATTTGTTGTGTGGGAATGGGTTCAAACCCTGGCTGTTGAGTCCCTGAGAGTCTATTTTTTACATTCACCTATAAACCTAATAAATATCTGAATTTAACACTTACACTCATCTAACGGTGCTGGAATATGACCTTTGACCCATGATGTATGATCATCCATTAGATTTATTGTTAAGTTAGAATGCCAGTGTGAAAGTATCTCATAATCAGAGGAATTCTCTTTCTGTAAAATAACAATAGTTACACTTTATGAAATTTCATTGTAACCCTAAGTTATGGGTCCTGATTGAAATTACCTCTAAGATGCAATTGAGTATCTACAACTTAGGATTTGATTGAGAACTTTCAATTGACAGATCTTCCTACCCAGTGACCTCCAAAATGGCAGTTAAAGAGAGATGTTAACCCTTGTCATGCTGAACCCAGAATATTCAGGTTTTGGCAGGAGGTGTGGACCAAGATCAGCCTGCACATAAGTGCAGTCTGTCCTTGGTCTACACCTCCTGTTTGAACTTTTCCTGCCAGAGTTGTTTATGAAATGGATTTCTAAAAGAAAAACTGATTATGTACCACAATTTCTATCAGTGCTTTCAGCCCTTTGATCTTACAGCAATTCAGTAAGGTAATTTATACAGCATGACAAGAGTTAAAAAAGATTAATATGTAAAATTTATTGTCATGGACATAAAACAGTATGTAAAGAATTAGATAGCAACCTAGATATCATAACTACAGCTTGAATAAGCTGTAGTTACAATCTTAAACCTTTCCTGTACAAACCTGGGATTTTACATTGCTGTGATTTTATACCTGAGAAAACAGATTGGTAAGTTGACAAACCAAAAATGTTCTTAACATAAATTCTGAGTTCAAAGTTCAGTTCCTGCATAAATGAACAATTTAATCATTCAATCAATTTTTGATTGACAGCTTCAATTGGTAAATTGAAGCTGTTTTGAAATATAAATCAACATCTCTTTTCTGAACTCTAGGTGTTTTAATTCATTTACCTTTATTAGGTCTGGATGTGCATCAGTTTCTCCAGTCAACAGGTTTACCGTCTTGTGATAATGTCTCTTTTTAAATTTGTTGAGTCCTAGAAGATGTTAAAACAATAAGTTCATTTTAGAACACATTTCACATACACCAGAAGCAATTACACAGATATTGGGTACGTAAGAAAACATAACAAAATGAGTCTTACATACAGTACACAGCAAAGACCAGACCTTAGCAATCTTTAACTTTTATTGGCATAGTCTATCAAAATTTAAGAAATTCTTATCAAAAGAAAGGTTTCCTTCAATGAATTCCATTGATGAACAAGCAAATATTTTGATACTATTATTTAGTCCATTCTTGTGACATCAAATCAAAATTGCCAAATTACAAATTTTATGCTGGTTGGAATCAAAAGCATTTGAAATAAGATCTGTTCTGAATAATACTGATTCTTTGTTAAAGGATACAATACATTTTTTAAAATAAGCTCAGAAGCATCATTTTAGCCTTTTCTGACAATGTTTAACCCATGCCCATGCTCAAACAACAAATTCAAGGAAGTTGTAGTTGATATTTCATCTTGACTAGAAATAGAAAAAAAATGCCAAATTGGGTAGAAAACATTGAGAGAAAAGGAGAAGTTATTTGTAACAAGCAATATTTCCTGTTCCTTTTCTCAAAATGTTTTCACAATTACGACAGATGTAAGATGGTAATGTATAACAAGTTTTTGGACGGGAAGCCTCTGGAATATGACCTAGATGAATGACCTTCAACTTCATAACAGCAGAAAGATCCTATCACAAGTAACAGACATGTGAGATATGAGGTCTCTGAGAACAGTAATTATAGAGATATAGGAATAGGTTAAAGTTTTTGGATGACAATGACGGAGATGAATTCAAGGCTATAGCAATATCTTGGGTTTTCTCAAAAAAACAGCCAAGCTAAAAATAAAATTATAGATGCTACAAAACTTACTCATCGATTTATAAACAGTTGTTCTTTTACTATATTTTCCCTTCACATTTGGATCCGGGGAATTCCCTTCTTTCACCATATACACATGGATGAATATAGAACCATTACTCATCAGCCTCTATGAAAACAAACAAATAATCATTTAAAAGAAAGCATCATTTGAACCTGTTACAAAGGTTCATAGCATAATGATTTGAAATGGGGTGCAATGTTGCATCTTCATTAATGATTCAGAATTTGAAGTATATGGTTAAATCTTAGAGTGAAATCAGAAAAATATAAGGTTGATATTGTAATTTATAAAAGTTAAGCTGCTTGACAAAATCTCCAAGACTTTGCATAGCAACATAGTTGTACACAGAAAGAATCTAAATCACAGTGACAGATTGAGTTTCCGTAATCCAATACCAGACATCAAAATTTTGGACTGGTCAAAAATTGAAATGAGTTGCAGTTGATAATTTATAAGACATGAAATTCTATTTTTTCATCTTGCTGAGTAGAAAACCTTGTGGAAAATGAAGAAATTCTTTTATTATTATCTTAAATCATTTCACACAATGTTTTTCCCATGTGTTTTTCTTGATGGGCGTCAAAAGGCATCATTGTGTGGGAAAGAGTTAAAAAGAAAAACAAAATTATCTATGACCATCTAATATATGAATTCTGAGGCTTGTGCACCAATCAAGATTATAAAATACCTCAGAAGCAGGAAAGCTAGAGGACTGCACAAACGTTCCATCACCATTTGGTCCAGACTCCCAGTCTCCATAAACCAAGCCTTTCTTCACCCAGAATAAGGATTCATCATCAAACTTGTGTACATGTTCCTCTTCCGACAAGTAGATGTACATGTCCTATGAATAATAATTCAACATTATAAATCCATATTGTAGACCTTTGATTTTTGTTTTTACATTGTCTGATTTATGATGACAGCTGATGCACTTGAAGAGGAATGTCTGTTATTTCTTTCATCAGAGGGATTCAATCGTTCCCATTAAATGCTCATTGAATTTCCTGTTTAAACAGTCCATTGCTATTTTTCAAGTAGTTAAGAGAGACAATTTTGATGATTCTTTGAATCCTTACTCAGTCAGGTATCTTAGTGACTCTAGATTAATTGTCAAATGTCCTAAAGATTGCCGGCTTAGGGTGAACATCCGAGTCCAGAATTTTCCAACAAACATTTTGTCCAACTTAGCAAATTTGGTTATGCTGAATCTTGAAAGAAATACTTTCCATATTGTCATATCACATCAAAACTTAAGCTTAATTAATAACTGAATCTCAAGCCAAAATGACATCCTGGTACAAATCTTGTGAATTCCTTTTTAAGCTTTTAAGTGATGGTTCAGTTGGTATTCAAATTACATTTTCACTGTATGTGTAATCTATTCTTTCAGCACCCTTTTGAAATGTTTGTATGTTAGATCAATTCAAATTTAATCCTTTCCTGTTCAATCCCTGGTTTTTGCATCCCTGTGAATTTATGATTGAGAAAAAATTGTGGAAAAAGAAGAATCGCTTGTAACAGGCAATTTCTTCTTTTTCCACAAGATTTTCCACCCTATTGAATGGTAATTCTTTTTAATTAAATCCACTTAAATCTTTTGTCTACAAAACCATTGAATTCGGACAGGTCTAAATTTTTGCAAACCAGGAAAGGGTTAAAGAGGTTGCCGATGACATTTCAAAGTACTTGTTACCTGAAAAAATTGGGTTCATTAAGGGTAGAAAACATTGTGGGACAGGAGAAATTCCTATTAACAAGCAATTTTTCCTTTTCAATTTTTTTCACTAATAATATGTCCCAAAGTCAAAACAATATAGACTGCGTGGAAATGAATTAACCCATTTTGGACGACAAAATTCTACATAGGTTTGAAGGAGTTGTAGATGACAACTTTTTACTTGATGAAATTCTATAACTACATGTATTTGTCTTTTTGTGAAAGAAAACATTGTGGATACTGAAGGAATTGATTGCAACAAACAATTTCTTTATTACCACAGTGTTTTCCAAGTTTATTCCCTTGGAGGCGTTAAAAAGCGGAACTGTGTGATAAAAAGTTAAAATGGGTTATTTACCATGTAAGTTCCTTTTTCATACAAGTTGGTTGTGTAGGCGTATGAACCTCCAGATCCTGATCCGAAGTCATCTGTTGCTGCTGGAGTTTTACCACGTCGTGAGAAGAAACTACTGATGGCATAGATAATCAACATACGAATAACGAGTCCTTTGACGATGGAAAAGAATCCAGGTCTCTGTTGTTGAGCTCCCTGTTGAAAAAAGAAATTGTTGTAAAAGTATTTAATCCATTACTAGAAGACATAATTTCAGACTGGTCAAAATTAACCCAAATGGTACCAATCCCACTATTTTTAAACCCTTCAAGAAAATAGCTTGGGAAAACATTGTGGAAAATAAAGAAATTGCTTGTTACAAGCAATTTCTTAACTATTCACAATGTTGGGCTTTTTATTTAAACCCCCCTCCCCAAAATGAAGAACTTAATAATTTCATTCATGAAAAAATGTCGTCTGAATCAGTCTTCATTTTGTTGTGTGGCAAAGATTTAAAAGAAGTTGCAGACATCAATCCCAAATCAAATAACTTTTTTTAAAAATCTCTGTCTTTCTAGGAAAAAACAATGCAGAATGTACAGAAATTATTTGTGGCCAGCAATTTCTTTATTTCAACACTGTATGCCCAAAAACTTTCCTTATGAGGGTAAATAAGGTGGAAGGTGTGGAAATCAGTTAAATTGACCAATCACCCATCCATAATAAAATCATCTTGATGAAAGATATATAAAATTATGATAAAAACACTTTACATGAGCTTAAAGAAAAAATTACTTTAATCTAGACAGGACAACTGCTGTCAAGCCCACAAAGTTTTGTAGGTATCATGCTCCAAACAAGCACAATTTTAGTGTTTGACTTTGAGCTGTGAATTTGAAGCTATCCAAAAAATTCTTTCAAATGGCACATCTACTCATGATGGAGAATATTTTTGCCAATTTATTTTGAAATCCATCCGTAATTGTAAGAGAAATACTCTTGATAATCATAATTTTAGTGTTTGACCTTCAGCTGTGACCTTAACATTAGAATTATCCCAAAAGTTCTTTCAAATGGCACATCTACTCATGATGGAGAATAATTGTGCCAATTTATTTTGAAATCCATCCGTAATTGTCGGAGAAATGTTCTTGACAATCACAATTTTAGTGTTTGACCTTCAGCTGTGACCTTGACATTAGAATTATCCCAAAAGTTCTTTCAAATGGCACATCTACTCATGATGGAGAATAATTGTGCCAATTTATTTTGAAATCCATCCGTAATTGTCGGAGAAATGTTCTTGACAATCACAATTATAGTGATTGACCTTGAGCTGTGACCTTGACATTAGAATTATCCGAAAAGTTCTTTCAAATGGCAAATATACTCATGATGGAGGATGATTGTGCTAAGTTATTTTGAAATCCATCCATAAATGTAGGAGTAATTGTCTGGACAAACATGGATGGATGGACGGACGGACAGACGGACAGACTAACGCTCATATACCGACTTGTTATAGTGAAAACTATGTCTCGCACACCGCAAGCGGGCTCGACAAAAATGGATTTTCTGAATAATTATTTTTGAAAGAAATATAGTATTGCAGGAAGAATTTTGAATTGAATTTTTTTAGCTGTAACCCATTTCCGCTCAAAATTTTAAATTTCATATGTGCTTGAGAAAAGCATGATAGGGAAAACATGGGGAAAAAGAATGCACTAACTGCTTTTGACAAGCAATTTCACTTTTTGTTATCCTTTTGCTTGTTGAAAGCAGTTTCTTCATTTTACACAATATTTTCCCAATTGTTTATCTTGAGGGGCACCAAAAATCATGATTGTGTCAGAATGGATTAAATATTGATTAAATAAACCTTAGGATTACTCAATTGTAACCAGTTGGCTACCAGAGCCACCACCACATTGTAAACAAGCTACCAGATTCAATTAGATTCTAAATGATTACTCTGGAAGTTAATAATTTCTGAACACAACACGGTTCTAAAACAATAATAGTGAAGTTGCAAATAACAGATCATTAACCAAGTTTCATAAAACTTGAATAAAGCTTTTAAATTTCAAAGTTGTTGTTTCCTATAAAGTACTAATTCTGCTCTTTCGAGCAAAAACTAAATTAACTAGTACCTGCTTTACATATATTAACCTCAAAATTACCAGCTCATTACAGTCACCAAATCTCCAATAAATAATCATTTTCTCCGAAAAAGGCTCCTGTGTTTTCATATCTTTAACATAAATGACTTCTTTATTTTAACCTTTGCCTGTTTTACAAAATTTTAGACCTGGCCAAGTTCAAAGGTTTTGCAGACGCCAATTTAAACATGATTTTATTGGAAAAATAATGATTCATTAGGGTAGAAAATATTGTGGAAAAAGAAGAAATTGCTTGTTACAATGTTTTCTACCCTAATGAAAAGACTGGGACGAAAAATACAGGGATTGTGAAGGAAAGGGTTAAGTTTAGAAATTAAATTCTTTTTCATTAGCTTATACAAGCAATTTCTTCATTTCCTACAATGTTTCTGCCTGGAAAGACAAAGATTTTTCAAACTGCAACAAGTTACAACTTAAAATTGACGTCTGCAACTTCATTGAATTTGGACCAGTCAAAACTTGTGTTGTGTGGAAATCAATGGGTTGATATGTGGAGTCTATACAAAAAACATGTACTTATTTGTTGGCTCGGTTGCATGTAGCAATTGCATAAAACTACAAACTACAATGTACCTCATTTTCAAATGGCTTTTAGGACTTCTGTGAATGGGCCCCTACTGATACACAGAGCTACTCTGAAATGATCAGTTTCTTTCCTTGAACTATGGGTTATTCCAGTCTATTTCTGCACATTATGTTTACACAGGAAGATACAAGAATCCTATGAATTTGACATCTTTCCTCTTATCAAGCTATTGAAGCCTTTTGTCAAATATAGAAGCAATATTAGAAATTTGGGTTTGATTGGGCATCAAATCAACTCAACATAGTAGATTTTCATAAGTATGCTCGATATCCCGCATTGGTAAATGTTTAAAGGTACATATGTGGAAGAAATCCAATATTCCCCTGCTTTCAGCCTAACACGGTGTAAAATGTTAAGGACTATGGTTAAACAATATAAAATGCAACTACTTTCTTATAAACCTACTTGTATTTTCCTTCAGAAACAAGTGCATGTCTTATTGCGACGCAATACAGGAGTCCCCCATTGGATTAAAAAAATCTTTTTTATACTACCTTTTCGCTTTTATTTTGAAGAAGTGTAAAAGTGAGAGGATGATTGTTTAATTTATTGTAAGATTCATCTACCTTTCATTGAGTAAACAACAAAAGCTATATTTTCAAAAGCAGCAGAGTGAAAATACGGCTTTTGTTGTTCATGAAATGAAACATTTACTGATAATGCACAAAAAACAAACAATTATTCTTTTTCTTTAATGCAAAAATAGGACGAAATGTGAAAATTTTGAGACAAAATTTCTTAAAGTACCTCATTTTGCACATGATTACTAGGCAATGTCATCATGACGTCATTAAGATTTGTTTTTGGGCTCCGTTTAGATAACATTAAATAAAGTGAAATGAACGAAAGTAGGGTATAAGTTTTTGATAATTTCACTGCTTTGCAGTGAGATTATCAAGTGATACTCTACTGTTATTTCTTGATAAACTATCAAAAAGCTTAAAGAAATTTGAAGGCTTCTGCAAAAGTGAAAATGGATTGGATAAAGATAGGATATACTTCGTCTCTTCAAAACCATGTGATGAGTGCAAAAGGGCACAAATAGTGATCAAATGATATTGTCAAACTAAATGATGTTCCAGACACATCCCCTTATCATGGTTGTTAAATATTGCGAATTTGCGATTTAAAATAATCAAAGGGCAAAAACTAAAAATAAATAAAAATTAGTTGTAGGAGAGTAATGGTTATTATAATACAAAGTTTAAAACAACAAAGGGAAATAACTCAATCAATAGGCATGGCAGGGTAACGGTTCTTGTACATGACACTTCTACACATTGTGATCTATAAGTGTATAAAGTTTCAAGCTCCTAGCATTTATAGTTTAGGAGATATGCTCCGGACTAAAGTGTGACAGACAGACGGAATCAAGCAAACCTATAGTCACAAAAACGGTAACTCTTGGGGGACTAATAAGGAACATGTCAATTGTCTATACAACTTCTCCTGAAAGTCTATCACTTTTCCCAATTCTTAGACTAAGGAGAAGTAACTTCTCTTCACATTCTGAGAATGGGCTGAGCCCTGGTCAGCTGCAAATAAACACACTAAATGTTCAGGTTGCTCTCTCTCCTGTAGATTCCCCCTCCTCCCAGGTAACCAACCCCCGTCTCTGAATCCGTGTCCTTTGGCCGGTTTCCGGGGGAGGAGAGGTACTTCGTTTACCCTTGAATGTCGTATTGGAGCTAAAAGATGACAAAAATGATATTTAATGCTGTCTCAATAAGATAAATGCTCTCTGTGGTCTCAAAAGGACTAAAATATATACACTAAAAGAGTTAAAATAAGAATAACAGGCTAGACTGGGGCACATAGACACCAACCTAGGACCATCGATAAATATGTACACTGTGCTCTATTTACAAATGTACAATGATACTAACTACTGGTTCTACTACTACATAAATAAGTAAGTATAATCCCCAGGTCAGTTTATATGACAGATTAAGTGCATGTCTGTTATCATATCAGTGGCTTAAAGCAAAAACATAGTATAGAGCCACACTATGATTTTGCTCTAAGCTCTCGAAATATTTACGGACCATAACCTAGTGAACAGATCGTGACCCGCCAACTTGGCCCATTTATATCTCAGCCCATTGGTAATTCAGCCCATCATATAACTCGGTACGGTCAACTCGTCCCCAATATATGTTATAAAGTGATGTTTGAACTTATTATCACCTGCTTCCTTTTTGTGAATACATCCAAATTATAACACATTCGGGTTAATTTAAAAGGTGTCAGGAATAATGGCATGTGTACTTACGTTCAATAAGATTAAGAGGTTGTAGATTAACAAAAACATTGCACAACACTAATAATTTTTATCGGCCCGATTCCCTAAATGTACGCTAAAAATATGATATTATTCAAACAAACAAAAATAAATTTATATTCAACTGGGATATTAATATTACAAAAGTCTTATGTATATTATGTATACACTTGGATTAGTTATTATATACTATATATTTGGGCCGAGTCGACCGGGCCGAGGTGACCGGGCTGAGTTATTCAATGGGCCGAGTTGACTGGTAACCGAAAAGATTGTTCACGTTGGGGTGGATGGAAAAACCGGAAAGGACCAAAAAGGACCGGAAAGGACCAAAAAAGACCGGAAAGGACCAAAAAGGACCGAAAAGGACCGGAAAGGACAATGGAAAAACCGGAAAGGACCGGAAAGGACCCCGTAATCGCATTTTGCCGTTATTTATGACACAAATAATGATTCCCAGCAAATAAATGCACCAAAAAACTCCATTGTCGCACAAACTGTAAAGCACTTAGGAAAAACCGGAAAGGACCGGAAAAGACAATGGAAAAACCGGAAAGGACCCCATAATCGCATTTTGCCGTTATTTATGACACAAATAATGATTCCCAGCAATTGAATGCACCAAAAAACTCCATTGTCGCACAAACTGTAAAGCACATAGGAAAAACCGGAAAGGACCGGAAAGGACAATGGAAAAACCGGAAAGGACCCCATAATCGCATTTTGCCGTTATTTATGACACAAATAATGATTCCCAGAAATTGAATGCACCAAAAAACTCCATTGTCGCACAAACTGTAAAGCACATAGGAAAAACCGGAAAGGACAATGGACAAACCGGAAAGGACCCCATAATCGCATTTTGCCGTTATTTATGACACAAATAATGATTCCCAGCAATTGAATGCACCAAAAAACTCCATTGTCGCACAAACTGTAAAGCACATAGGAAAAACCGGAAAGGACCGGAAAAGACAATGGAAAAACCGGAAAGGACCCCATAATCGCATTTTGCCGTTATTTATGACACAAATAATGATTCCCAGCAATTGAATGCACCAAAAAACTCCATTGTCGCACAAACTGTAAAGCACATAGGAAAAACCGGAAAGGACCGGAAAGGACAATGGAAAAACCGGAAAGGACCCCGTAATCGCATTTTGCCGTTATTTATGACACAAATAATGATTCCCAGCAATTGAATGCACCCAAAAGCTCCAATTTTCGGACAAACTGTAAAGCACTCTGGAAAAACCGGAAAGGACCGGAAAGGACAATGGAAAAACCGGAAAGGACCCAATAATCGCATTTTGCCTTTATTTAAAACACAAATAATGATTCCATGCAATTAAATGCACCAAAATCTCCATTGTCGCACAAACTGTAAAGCACATCGGACAAACCGGAAAGGACCGGAAAGGACAATGGAAAAACCGGAAAAGACCCCATAATCGCATTTTACCTTTATTTAAAGACACAAATAATGATTCCCAGATATTGAATGCACCCAAAAAACTCCATTGTCGCACAAACTATAAAGCTCATAAGAAAAACCAGAAAGGACTGGAAAGGACAATGGAAAAACTGAAAAGGACCGGAAAGGACCCCATAATCGCATTTTGAATTATTTTACGACACAAATCATGATTCCCAGCAATTGAATGCACCCAAAAACTCGATTGTTGGACAAACTTTAAAGCACATAGGAAAAACCGGAAAGGACCTCAGGCTTCTATATAAATTTTTTCAAGACACAAGAACGTTTTTTCTGGATTTAGATGCGTCTTTAATCAAGATTTATTGTGTAAACGCGTCCAAATATACAGATTTCGAAAAAACCGAAAAGGATAAAAAAGGACCCTGGAAAAACCATAAAGGACATGGGGAAAACCGGAAAGGACTCAGAATAGTATATTAAGCTATCTTATCACATAGCAACATTTCACTTGTATGGAATGCGTCGAAATACAAGGTGTCCGTGGTTTAAGCACATTACAATACCCCATTAATGGAAAACAGAAAAGACCGAAAGGACAATAAAAATTGAAAAGGACCTCAGAAATGCACATAAAGCATTTCTTTCACACAACAATGTCTCACTGGTGTAAAATGCGTCCAAAAACAAGGTTCCCTTGTTTAATCACTTACAAACACTCTATTTTTGGAAAAACCGAAAAGGACATGGGAAAACCGGAAAGGACCTCAAAATTGCAAAATAAAGCATAAGTATCACACAACAATTTTTCACTGGTGAAAAATGTGTCCAAAAACAAGGGTTCCCTTGTTCAAAACACGTCAAAACCATGTATAATTGGAAATACCAATAAGGACCATAGAAAACCCGAAAAGGACATGGAAAAAACCGAAAAGAGCCTCAAAATTGCAAATAAAGCATTTCTATCACACAACAATGTTTGACTGGTGTAAAACGCGTCCAAAAATGGGGGGTTCCCTGGTTTAAACACGTCCAAACTCTCTATTATTTAAAAAAAAACCGAATAGGACCATGGAAAACCGGAAAGGACATGGGAAAACCGAAATGGACCTCAAAATTGCTCACTTAAGCATTTTTCACACAATGTTTCACTGGTGTCAAACGTGTCCAATCACATGGGTTCCCTGGTTTAAACACGTCCAAACACTCCTATTTTTTTTATGGGAAAACCGTAAAGGACCATGGAAAAAACGGAAAGGACATGGGAAAAACCGGAAAGGACATCAAACTTGCAAATGAAGCATTTCTATCACACAACAATGTTTGACTGGTGTAAAACGCGTCCAAAAATTTGGGGGTTCCCTGGTTTAAACACGTCCAAACACTCTATTATTGGAAAAACCGAATAGGACCACGGAAAAACAGGAAAGGACATGGGAAAACCGTAAAGGACCTCTTAATTGCAAATAAAGGATTTTCACACAATGTGTCACTGGTGTCAAACGCGTCCGATCACATGGGTTCCCTGGTATAAACACGCCCAAACACTCTATTATTGGAAAAACCGAATAGGACCATGGAAAACCGGAAAGGACATGGGAAAACTGGAAAGGACCTCAAAATTGCAATTAAAGCACTTTTTCACACAACAATGTTTGACTGGTGTAAAACGCGTCCAAAAAAGGGGGGTTCCCTGGTTTAAACACGTCGTTAACACTCTACTTTTGGAAAACCCGAAAAGGACCATGGAAAATCCGGAAAGGACATTGGAAAAACCGGAAAGGACCTCAAAAATGCCAATGAAGCATTTCTATCACACAACAATGTTTGAATGGTGTAAAATGCGTCCAAACACAAGGGTTCCCTGGTTTAAAAACGTCCAAACACTTTATTATTGGAAAAACCGAAAAAGATCGAAAAGGACCATGAAAAAACCGAAAAGGAACTCAAAATTGCAAATCAAGCATTTCTTTCACACAACAATTTTTCACTGGTGAAAAATGTGTCCAAAAACAAGGGTTCCCTGGTTTAAAACACGTCAAAACAATGTATAATTGGAAATACCGAAAAGGACCATAGAAAACCCGAAAAGGACATGGGAAAAACCGAAAAGGGCCTAAAATTGCAAATAAAGCATTTCTATCACACAAAAATGTTTGACTGCTGTAAAATGCGTCCGATAACAGGGGTTCCCTGGTTTAAACACGTCCAAACACTCTATTATTGGAAAAACCGAATAGGACCATTGAAAACCGGAAAGGACATGGGAAAACCGGAAACGACCTCAAAATTGCAATAAAAGCATTTTTCACACAACAATGTTTGACTGGTGTTAAACGCGTCCAATCACATGGGTTCCCTTGTTTAAACACGTCGTTAACACTCTATCTTTTTGGAAAAACCGAAAAGGACCATGGAATAACCGGAAAGGACATGGGAAAAACTGGACAGGACATCAAACTTGCAAATGAAGCATTTCTATCACACAACAATGTTTGACTGGTGTAAAATGCGTAATTGGAAATACCGAAAAGGACCGGAATACTGAAAAGGACCGAAAAGGACCCTGGAAAAACCGAAAAGGACATGGGAAAAATCAGAAAGGACAAAAAAGTGCATATTCAGCTAGCTTATCACACAGCAACGTTTCACTGGTATAAAACGCGTCCCAAAAACAAGGTTTCCGTGGTTTAAACACGTCCAAACACTTTTTTGCGGAAAAACTGGAAAGGACATTGAAAAACCGAAAAGGACATTGGAAAACCGGAACGGACCTCAAAATTGCAGATTAAGCCATATTATCAAACAACAATCTTTCACAGGGTTAATACACGCCCCTAAACGACGTTTCACTCGTTGAAACACGTTAACTACCTTTTTTTTAATTTTAAAAAACAGAAAAGGACCTCAGATTTGCACGCTTAGCTATCTATTGGCTATTTGATCCCTCCCAAACAATTTAAAACGATGAAAAACGTGGCTTTTATGCGGGGTCTTAATTTTCCTAAGAAATATCACATAACTAACTTGGTGACTCTTCATGTTGTTCTTATAAGAAGTATTGATCCAATCGAGAACATGATTTTAACGGTTCAGGTATTATTCAATAATTGGTATATAGTTCGAACTTAAAATACTTAGAATACTATGAACATATCAGATGGATTCAAACTTTCATTTGGTGACATGGCTATACAGGTCGGGTTAATTTTCTTACTGATGGGTCAGCGCGAAATAGTAACAACTCCTACATGTTTACAGGCATTTACATGTGTTTCGGGGTGACCCATTGACATGTGGTATGAAGTTAAATCTTGAAACCTTTATCGGAGTATGGATTTAACCCAATCTCACACATGATATCTTAGTGACCCTTTATGAGATTTTATGAAGAAATTTTATGTATCTTATGAAACTGCTCTGGAGTATTGGCCAAATTTCAGGTACGATCACATAGTGATACAATGGAAATAGTTGTTACAACTTGACTAAGAAGACGTTGTATAAAATAGAATAGCCCCCATTCAGTATATTGAAAAAGAAAACTTTCTTAAGTAGATAGACCCGTATTTGAAAAAAAAAAAACTCAAAACAACCAACACTAAATTATCTTTATCAGTCGTAAATTCAGGTACATTGAGAGCGTAATGCATCAAGCTCTAGTGGTGTTGAAGTAATCTAAACTAAAGTGAAGTCATATGAGGTTTTAGATAGACAAGTACTTACAAAATGGTAATAGTTATTCCCGTGCCGTTTTCATTGTACTTATGGTGATCTTTCGTGAATGTGTGATGTCCGCCAACCTTAGATAGTTAACTTTATACTTAACTTTAGTCCTGCTTAATCGACCAGAAAAAAGGCAAAAATGTTTCCAGTTGAAATTGCGGACAAATTCAATACGGGTTGATTTGGGTAAAGTACTATGCTACGATTCCATTGGCTAGAAAAAATGTAGACACTGTAGAGGCCATAGTTTCTGCACAATCAACCTAACTGCTGAGAACGTGTGTCTTGTTGACTTTTGAAATGGGTTCACTAGCTGTCAAAAACTAGGTAACGAGGTCAATTCTAAGAAAAATCTTCCATGCCAAATTTGTACTGAATTAAACTAACAAAAGGTCAGAATGTGACATCTAGAATGGTAACAAGCAAAATTGTCATTAAGGCCCATTTTTCTGAGATATAAGACAAAATGTTGCGATTTCCGATACGAATCTTTCTTATGACCTCATAAACATTTTCAGCAAGTTTAAAAAAGAATTGAGCCGCCGTCATAGCGCAGTTGGTAGCGCGTCGGACTGTCAATCTAGAGGTCCCGGGTTCGATTCCCGACGGCGGCACTCAACCTTTCCGACTATTTGTCTCTCACCAATGGGTCGATAATCGTAGACCTATGTGGGATAGCAGCTGGAGGCTAGGAAAGGATGTAATGGTAGTACTGGTGTGAGAAATACCAGGAATCCATTGTTAGGTGCTCCAGCCGCCGCGATATGACTGAAAGATTGTTAAAAGCGGCGTAAAACCCCATTCAAACAAACAAACAAACAAACAAAAAAGAATTGAATCAAAATTGTGATCTGTAGAGTGGCTACACTGAATTGTTGACGACAGACTGTGCACATTGGACAATCGAGTATGACAAAAGCTCATAATAAGAATCGTACTCATGTGAAGTACAAAGTGTATAGAGGCATTTTATATTATTCCAAAAGTATTTATCTAAAGCCCTGTGACCAGAAGGACAACTTTAATAAATGAATTGTTCCTTTTGCAATTAGGTAGATGAAATAATAATGACGAAATTGTAGTTTTATACATATATTTGTTCAAAAATGTTTTTTTCTTTTATGGTGTTACAACATCAAACAAAACTAAACTTGTTCACAATTGTAATCGCTATTCATCAACATGTATTTCTACAAACATTAGCCTAGTCAAAAGGTCATATAAAATAGTTCACTTTACTGTCTATATATAATTGCTATTGAGATAAATTTAATACAAATACGAGTGTTGGTTGGTAAATTCCAAGACGCGTGTCATACACTTGTTAAAAGTCTTCTTTAAAAAACTTGCACCAGTTTTAATTTTATTTGTTTTGCCTTTTTTTTTTAGTTAGAAAAAAGAAAACAAATAGGGCCAATATAGTGCGTGGGGTGAGGAAAAGCACTATACAAATTTGATTTATACAAAAAATACACCAACAACCAAATCAGCAATGCTCTTTTTTAACATTATGTGTTTGAAAAATATTTTGCTTACATAATGCAAGGTCAAAATGCCTACGGATATGGAAGGATCTTGATGAGTATTCAAACTAATAACAAAATTGTTTCGTTTGTATGATGCATCGGATTTAAAACACATTATTTATTCTAAATAGCAATCACATTGCACTGTTTACACTAAGTGATATAAGGTGCTGAGCTCTTGTTGTAAACATTATGTACTCTTAAATATGATATATGTCGACGTTTTAAGATGTGAACATGTGCTCGAAGGCCATTTTCCCGGGCAAATGTTCTGTGAAAGGCGCGTTCTTTTCTTCTACGATTTTTGGATGGATTTCTAATCATAGTAGAGTAGCCCCGCCGGAGGTCACTTTATAAGTCCACAGTGACCATAGTTTTGAGACTATGGCAAATAATATATAATTTATGTCTTACTTTTTAAAAATATATACGAGTGTTGCTTATTTAAAACGGGTATAACGCATCTTTTAACAATATTTTATTCATATCCCCGCTTCAGGAGCACCTACAATTGATTTCTCACACCAGAACTACTGCAATCCTCCAGTTTCGATTTTGGAATACTAAGTAATTGGTGTGTGAAAATGTCGGAAAGGAAACTTTCTGAAACTGGCGATCGACTCCTGGATCTCATGGTTGAGAGTCCGATTCGCTATCAACTGGGATTTGGCTGCGGCATATGTAACAAATATCATCGGAGTTAATGTTATTAAGTTTTTTATCAATTGAAAATAATGACACTACTTCAGGAATTTACCCCAAACACTTCATAAATAAGTTTGTCATTTTTTAAAAAGATGGCCATTGGCCCTAAAGCACTCACCTGGGTCGATGACTGCAGAAGTAAAAATGCCAAATTGACCAAATATTACCAAAAAGTGACCATTTAACAAATCTTGTCTGAGTAAGCAATAACGAACAATCTAACAAAGTTTCAAGGTATATGGGCAAAAAAAGCATTACGTACACTGGAAACTTTTTTTATACCTATTGACCTTGTTTTTGACCCCGTGAGACCCAACATCAAACGTTACAGATATTCTAATTGAGTGAAACATTCTCAAAACATATCACGTCAATTGAGCCAAATGCGGCCTCTAGAGTTTCCTATTTGACCTAGTTTTTACCCACAGTAGCCCGAATATGAAAACGGTTAAGACAATTGAAAATAGACTTTCAGATAAATATCAGATAAATTCAGTCAAAAATAAGATCTCATGAGTGTAAACTGTGTATTTCTAAGATTTGACCTAGTGATATTGTTTTTAACAGACATGACCCAAAGTCAAACTTGGAAAAGATAACACGGGCACAAACATTCTGACCAGATATCAAATAACTCATGTCAAATTTGGACCAAAGAGTGCACAGAAGGTTATTTCTCAGATTTGACATAGTGACCTAGTTTGTGATAAAAACTAGACCTTGGTCAATATCTTGTTGGGGCAAACATTCTAAGCAAACATTGGAACATTGTTAAAAGCGGCGTAAAACCCCATTCAAACAAACAAACAAAATTTACGACTGGGAACAATGTTTATATCATGTTAAGTAATCGTATGACAAGTATAGAAGCTAACAACATGAAGTCATTTAACCTTTAACCTTAAACTCTAATTTGATTTTAGAATTAATCGAGGGGATCCAATTGCATCTACTATCGAAAAAGCCATAATATTTCAATTATTGAAAATATAATTCAATAATAATATTGCAGAATATATTATCAATATTATTGATTTATAATAATATTTTTGCATTATTGTATAACAAATTAATATAGATAACACGTTTTTACCGATTTGTTTGAAACTCCACATATATACTCACTGAATATGAGTCTTCCATGTTAAACATTTTAGGAGAAATGCATTTTTTTCTTTTTTTTTTTTTTTTTTTGTTGTTGTTTTTGTTTCCAATTTACTCAAGATTTCCAAGGTTATGCTAAGTGCATGGGCTAGCCGTAAATTACAAAATCGTCATTTAAAGTGATAGTTATTGTAGTGAATCATCCTTCCAACTCAGAATTATGTCTTATGAAATATTATGTCTTTCCGCTTTTTACAAAAACGGAGCTTCTGGATGTTTCTTTATGCCACGGCAACGGTGTTGGGTCATACGATTACTTAATTCGCAATCCTTCTTGTTTTTCTAAAGATATCGTATTAGGACGCGTTAATACAAAGAAAACATTGTTTTGGGCCGATTTTAACAACAGGAAAATCATGTCATTATATAGCTTAATTTGCATTTCTGTTGGCCATTTTCGGTTTTTCCAAGGTCCTTTTCTTTTTTTTGAAAAAATGGGGATTTTGGGCGCGATTTCAGCCAATGAAAAGTTGTTACGAGGCCTGTTTTATATCAGTGAAACGTTGTTGTGTGATTATATAGGTTAATGTGCAATTCTGGGGGTCCTTTTCCGTTTATCCCATTAATTTTTCGATTTTTCAATGGTCCTTTTAGGTTTCAAAAAGGGGGTTGGGGGTTGGGACTCGTTTTCTCTAGTAAAACTGTGTTTTAGTGCATGTTTTAAAGCAGTGAAACTTTGTGTGATAAGTTAGCTAAAAATGCATTTCTGAGATACTTATCGGTTTTCCCATGTCCTATATCGTTTTTCCATGGTCCTTTTCGGTTTTTCTCACAAAAGGGAATTTGGACGCTTTTAAGCCATTGAATCGTTGTTAAGGGGGGTATTTTATATCACTGAAACCTTTCTGTTTCTGTTCTTAAGTCTTTTTCGGGTTTCCAGAAAATCCGTTTCGGTTTTCCAGAAAATCCGTTTCGGTTTATCAAAAAAAAGGGGGGGGTTGGAGCGTTTCAGCCATTGACTCGTTTTTAGGGGCGTGGTTTATATCAGTGAAACGTTGTTGTGTGATAAAATTGCTTAATATGCAATTCTAGGTATTTTTCGGTTTTTCCCATGTCCTTTTCGGTTTTTCCATGGTCCTTTTGATTTTCCAATAATGGTGTATTTAGACGTGTTTATTCCAGGGAAACCTTTTATTAGGACGCATTTTATTTCAGTGAAACCTTGTTGTATGATAAGACTACTTATTAGGCAATTTGGGGTCCTCTTCGGTTTTTCATAAGTCCCTTTTGGTTTTTTCACGGTCCTTTTCGGCTTTTCAAAAAAATTGAGTATTTGGCCGTGTAAGAACCAGGGAAACCATATTTTTGGAGGCCTTTTACATCAGTGAAACTTAATTTTGTGATAAGATTGCTGAATATGTAATTCCGAGGTCATTTTCGTTTTTTCCATGGTCTTTTCGGTTTTCCAATAATGGAGTATTTGGAAACCTTATTTTTGGACGCATTTTATGTCAGTGAAACTTTGTTGTGTGATAAAATAGCTTGATATGCAATTCTGAGGTTCTTTTCTCCAGTTTTTTTCCCATTCCCTATTCGTTTTTTTCAATGTTCCTTTCCGGTTTATTATTTCATTAGAAGAGTATTTAGACGTGTTTTATCCAGGGAAACCTTTTGTTTGGACGCATTTTATGTCAGTGAAACGTTGTTGTGTGAAAAGATTACTTCATATGCAATTATGGGGTCCTTTCCGGTTTTTCACATGTCCTTTTCTGTTTTTCCAGGGTCTTTTTCGATTTTTCCATAAATGGGGCATTTGAACATAGTTAAAGAACGGAAACCTTGTTTTGGACTCAGTTTATACCAGTGAATAGTTGTTGTGTGTTAAAATATATTATTATACAATTGTGAGGTCCCTACCAGTTTTTTCCCATGTCCTTTTCGCTTTTCCTTAAATGGTGTATTTTGACGTGTTTAAACCACGGAAACCTTGTTTTGGGACGCATTTTAGACAAGTAAAGCTTTACTGTGCGATAAGATAGCTTGATATGCAATTTTTAGGTCCTTTCCTGTTTTGGCCATGACCTTTTCGGTTTTTCCACGGTCCTTTTCGGTCTCTTTCGGTTTTTGGACGTGTTTGGACGTGTTTATAAACCAGGGAACCCTTGTTTTTGTACGCATTTTACCCTAGTCAAGCATTGTTGTGTGATAAAAATGCTTTATTTTGCGGTCCTTTTCGGTTTTTCCCATGTCCTTTTCGGTTTTCCCATGGTCCTTTTTGGTTTGTCCAAAAATAGAGTGTTTGGAAGTGGTTAAACCAGGGAACCCTTTCTGAGGTCCTTTTCGGTTTTTTATGGTCCTATCGGTCTTTTCTGTTTTCCATAAATTGGGTATTGTAATGTGCATAAACCAGGGACACCTTGTATTTGACGCATTCTATACAAGCGAAATGTTGCTATGTGATAAGATAGCTTAATATACTATTCTGAGTCCTTTCTGGTTTTTCCCATGTCCTTTTTGGTTTTTCAATGGTCCTTTTTTTTTTTTTATCCTTTTTGGTTTTTCCGAAATCGGTATATTTGGACGCGTTTACACAATAAACCTTGCTTTATGACGCATCTTAAAAAAAACGTTCTTGTGTCTTGAAATAAAGATTATATACAATCCTGAGGTCCTTTCCGGTTTTTCCGATGTGCTTTAAAGTTTGTCCGACAATGGAGTTTTTGGGTGCATTCAATTGCTGGGAATCATTATTTGTGTCGTAAAATAATGTAAAATGCGATTAAGGGATCCTTTTCGGTCCATTTCGGTTTTTCCATTGTCCTTTCCGGTTTTTCCTAAGTGCTTTACTGTTTGTGCGACAATGGAGTTTTTGGGTGCATTCAATTACTGGGAATCATTATTAGTGTCATTAAATAAAGGCAAAATGCGATTATGGGGTCCTTTCCGGTTTTTCCATTGTCCTTTCCGGTTTTTCCTATGTGCTTTATAGTTTGTGCGACAATTGGAGTTTTTGGGTACATTCAATTGCTGGGAATCATTATTTGTGTCATAAATAACGGCAAAATGCGATTATGGGGTCCTTTCCGGTTTTTCCATTGTCCTTTCCGGTCCTTTCCGGTTTTTCCTAAGTGCTTTACAGTTTGTGCGACAATGGAGTTTTTTGATGCATTCAATTGCTGGGAATCATTATTTGTGTCATAAATAACGGCAAAATAAGATTATGGGGTCCTTTCCGGTCCTTTCGGGTTTTTCCATTGTCCTTTCCGGTTTTTCCATTGTCCTTTCCGATCCTTTCCGTTTTTTCGTATGTGCTTTACAATTTGTGCGACAATGGAGTTTTTTGGTGCATTCAATTGCTGGGAATCATTATTTGTGTCGTAAATAACGGCAAAATTTGATTATGGGGTCCTTTCCGGTTTTTCCATTGTCCTTTCCGGTCCTTTCCGGTTTTTCCTATGTGCTTTACAGTTTGTGCGACAATGGTGTTTTTTGGTGCATTCAATTGCTGGGAATCATTATTTGTGTCATAAATAACGGCAAAATAAGATTATGGGGTCCTTTCCGGTTTTCCATTGTCCTTTCCGGTCCTTTCCGGTTTTTCCTATGTGCTTTACAGTTTGTGCAACAATGGAGTTTTTTGGTCATTCAATTGCTGGGAATCATTATTTGTGTCATAAATAACGGCAAAATGCGATTATGGGGTCCTTTCCGGTTTTTCCATTGTTCTTTCCGGTCCTTTCCGTTTTTTCCTATGTGCTTTACAGTTTGTGCGACAATGGAGTTTTTTGGTGCATTCAATTGTTGGGAATCATTATTTGTGTCATAAATAACGGCAAAATGCGATTACGGGGTCCTTTCCGGTTTTTCCATTGTCCTTTCCGGTCCTTTCCGGTTTTTCCTATGTGCTTTACAGTTTGTGCGACAATGGAGTTTTTTGGTGCATTCAATTGCTGGGAATCAGTATTTGTGTCATAAATAACGGCAAAATGCGATTATGGGGTCCTTTCTGGTTTTTCCATTGTCCTTTCCGGTCCTTTTTGGTCCTTTTCGGTCCTTTCTGGTCCTTTTTGGTCCTTTCCGGTTTTTCCATCCACCCTTCACGTTGTGCTCACTCAGAAACCATTAAAACATTTCAGAATTCTGACAAAATAACCAACACAGAAAAGTGACTCAATTCTGTAAAAGTGACTCAATCTATGATAAGACAAATCATTGGTCTAACGCAATAACTGCTTCATCACTCCTATTCAGTACTAAATGATCACATGTGTAGGTCAAGCTGGATCGAAGTCTAAAAATTAAAAAAAAAGATTTATTTTGAATCAAGATTTGTTAACATTATATATAAGAAGTGATAGGAATTACCTGCTGTTCTTGATCTCCCTCAGATGTTGCAGGAGAAACATTTTCTTGGGTCTGTTGGACAGCAATGTCTCCGTTTTCGGCCATTATTGAAATAATCTCTAAGTGCATAATATATGAATATTTTGTGATATATAAATTTTAATAAATATTTATTTAAATTTTACCTAATATTATTTATCAATTATAAAAATGTGTTTTTCTGTACAGAATATGGCTATATTGAAAACTTGTGTTAACTCTTTTTTCTTACCGGCTTTATGCAAATTTCGTGAATTCATTCAAGATGGCGGGATTTGAGTGCGAAAAACAACACTTTCCGTTGCAAAGTATTCGCGGTGTGATAGACTTATTCAGAGAGCAGTTGAATAAAAATGAAAACGTCAACTTAAGCCTCCTTTCAATTATCCTTGGGACAATAGAAAATGCGTTGACAGTCAACCGATCGCATACTACAGGCCGAGACGCTGAGCAAACTCTGCAGCCTATATTCCCTATTGTGGAATGGGAAACCATAAGTGATCTATACACAAAGTTCCAAACGATCGTAAAGAGCTCTGTAGATTTGTCTAAATATCCAGATAAGTTTGCTACCAGGGATTTGGTCAAAAGAGTGTCCGACATTATTTGGGGTGGACTGACGAGAGCTTTTTACAAGGATAAAGCTCACCTGCAGTCACTTTACAGTTTTTTGACAGGTAAACAATGAGTCATCTAAGGCCAGTGTTGGATGCAAAATGACCCCTTGATCCTGATTGATCTCAAACCTTAAACCCATTTTAAGAAGACAAAATTGAGCCTGGCCCAAGTTCAACAAAATTGCAGACAACAATTTCAAGTTGATGAGTATTTGGGGGAAAAAAATTCTCTTGTTGAGAACATTGGGGAAAATGAAGAAATTGCATGTGACAAGCAATTTGTTTATCAGTGCAGTGTTTACCAAAGCCTTATTTTATTAGGGCATCAAAAAGTGTCAATGGGTTTACAATGAATACTTAAGTAGTATTTATGAATGAAGGCCATGGAAGGGAAAGATTGAAATTCAGAACATATTCTCTTGAGCAGGTACCTTTACTCTATGATGAGTTTGCTTTAGTAATAATTGACTGGTATAGTAGAGACCAATTAAAAATGACATGATAGCAGAACAGATGGAAGGTACTGAGAATAGACCTTTTCACGCAAAGCCTCAGATGACTCAAAAGTCTATATCCATTAGACGCTTTCAGAGACAAACAACAACAACAATTTTCCCCTGCGTGGAGGATTTAATTCCTGTTTTGTTTTTCTAAAGTCTTACAATTGTGTGCAGTCATTTTAATTTCTTTTATCGAATTTTTACAATGAATAGTATTGGGCTAAATCATGTAGATAATATTGTTGGAAATGTAATATCTGTTTGTTACAATAATTTTTTCTTCTTTGTACCAGTAATGTTCTTCAGAAGCATTACCCTATTCTATGATTCTATCTGCCTTAAGGAATAAATGACAGGTGTTTTGTTTCATGATTTATTTTCACCGTATAAAATAAGTTGTATGATAACCCAGTAAATTGTATAAGTTGAAACATTAAGAGGAATGCACCATGGAAAGGTCATCAACTTGTTTTGTATCCAGCAACCACCAATATTACCAAAACTACTGTTCTTTGCCTCCGGAAATATTGAAGTTATGATAGTTTGCGCAAAGAAAGATGAAATTAAAGATCAATGTAGTTCAGACATTGTATCCAGCATGCCCACTGGGTTTCATTGTGGGGGTACATGTACTCCTTAGGTTTTGAAATGGGGGTACAAAGAAAAAGCTGGGGGTACAGTGTACCCTTTACTTTCATTCGAATCTGAACCCTTTACCAAATGACAATGTTTTGGTTATATACTTTGTTGATAATCAGAAAATAAGTGCCACATGTCATGTGCAAGTTTCAGATAAATTTACAGTAAAGGATTGCAAACTGATTTATGACATTTCACTTTTTCTTAACTATTGGATTTTGGATGGGTTGAATGGGATATTGGAGCGATGGCTAAACCTCTCTAACAAGTTAATTACATGTACAAGGGTGGGGGTGGCATTTCGGAGCAGGCCTTACCAGGCATGTCAGCTCGTTGTGAGCTCATTGTTAGCTCAAACTCTGGTATTGAACTGATTCTGGTGTATATTTTCATAATCAATTAACCATTTTCCAATAATTTTGGCTCACTTATGATGTTCCTTGACACATGGCTGCTAAATTTCAAGAGTCAAAATGATGCACAGTGACAAATTTTCGAGTGTCAAAAATGCATTTTTAGCTCTCCTGGCTGAAGGCCACTAGAGCTATTGCGATGGCTTTTTCCGTCCTTAGTCCGTTCCTCGTCCTTCCGCTAAACTTTTCCTTGTTAACACTCTAGAGTCCACATTTTTCATCAGATTCCCTTCAAACTTTCAAAAAATGATTGTACCATCATAAGGATCGTTTCTTTCGAAATTGGGTCAGATCCGTCAAGAAACATGGGAAAAGGGGCCTAATTAAAATTCAATTAAAAAATCCTTGTAAACACTCTACAGTCCACACTTTTCATTGGATTCTCTTCAAACTTTCACAGAATGATTGTACCATCATAAGAATCGTTCATTTCGAAATTGGGTATGATCCGTCAAGAAACATGGGAAAAAGGGTCTTATGAAAATTTGATTTAAAATTCCATTAAAATTCCTCGTTAACACTCAAGAGTCCTCAGTTTTCATCGGATTCTCTTCAAACTTTCTCAGAATGATTGTACCATCATAAGGATCCTTCCTTCCCAAAACGGGTATGATCAGTCAAGAAACATGGGAAAAGGGGCCTCATTAAAATTTAATTTAAAAAATCCTCGTTAACACTTTAGAGTCCACAGTTTTCATCAGATTCAATTCAAACTTTCACAGAATGATTGTACAATCATAAGGATTGTTCCTTCCTGAATTGAGTCAGATCCATCAAGAAACACGGAAAAAGGGGCCTTATGAAAATTTAATGGAAAAATCTTTTAAGAAATCTTCGTTAACACTCTGAAGTCAACAGTTTTCATCAGATTCTCGTTAAACTTTCGCAGAAACAAAGAAGGAAAACTTAAAAAAACACTTCTTTTCTGAATTGAGAAAGCCTAGAGCATTGATATTTGCTATGTAGAACCTCCAAGTGAATCTCTAAAAGGTTGTTTATGTGATGACACTTCAGACATATTTTGGCTCTGCCGGGGCCTACGCTCTTTTAATACATAGAAACATAGTAGAAAATCTTAAAAACCGACCAATCCCTCACCATATTTTACATCGAAAAGAAAGAAGCAAGTCTTTCCCTCTAAAACAAGAAAATTCAGAACATTTATATTGGGTATGTAGACTTTTCTACTAAACTTTTACAGAATTTGTTCATAGAATGCCCCTTTAGTCATACTTGGACTCCACCTGTGGATCCTTCCTGTTTACATAGAAATTTAGAGAGAAATCTGTTTTTAAACATCAAGAACAGACATCAACTTATATAGAAACAAAGAAGAAAATCTTTTACAACAGGTCATTTAAAGAATCATATAACATACGGGATTTCCGGCTGCTGACTCTCTTTGATAATTACCCTGTGTTTGATACTCCTAAGTTTTATCTCAGATGAGCGCTGTAGGGCCAAAGGCACTCTTGTTGTAAGGCTTGTAAAGCAACGGTGTTCAGTGATTGAACTCAGACCAGTAGAGCAATACAGGCACTCAAGCTCCTATTCATGTGACAATTCCTCTACTTCTGCTGATTTACCATATGGACTATTCTATCATGTGGATGTGAGCTCAATAAAAGTTTGTCTATATTTGTGCAACCAATATGAAGTGATGGGAAAGCAAAAATATAATGATTTTGTTTCCATTATCCTTTTAGTTTTCATTATTTGTTGTCTTTTCACAATACAAATTGAAATGATATATCCAGCATGTCCACATGCATAGAAAAAATATCAGAAAGCAATGATGACAATGCGAATTAACCCATTCCCACTCAGTGACGCTATTAGACGCCCCTTTGGAAAAAAGCTTTGGAAAACAATGTGGAAAACGAAGAAATTGCTTGTTACAAGCAATTTCTTCATTGTCCACAATATTTTCTAAGCAGAAAGTGGATAAAACCCAACATTTCATTAACTTTGAATTGTCGTCTGCAACTGCTTTCAATTAGGGCCAGTCTAAAATTTTGCCATCTGGTAATGGGTTAAATAATTATACTTTCATGAATATTCATTCAATTTTTAACCTGCATTTTGATATTTTATGAAAACATATGAGAAGGCAGTTACAACTGTTTCGCGCTTAACAGTTGATATGACAGTGTGTGTGAAATAAAAATTACATGTATATTCATATTTATACATTTTTTTCTAGCAAGTCCTCGTGATTGTTAGATTTATATTCCTTTTTGGGATTGAAACTATTAGAATTTTTTAAAGATATGAACATTGTCTTTGTAATGTCTTATCTACACATGAAAAATAAAAAAAAAACATTGAATTTATAATATTTCTAACATGTTTATAATTATGACTTGGATTAAGTCATGGTTTGGCCATCTTGTCATGCCAAGGGGGGCGAATGTTCTACTTTTCTAGTCCTTGGCACATAAAATTGAAAATTTCTGTACGCATAACATCACTGAAAGGAAAATCAGGTAGGCCAATCAGTAGGGTTTTTACAAATCAGGGTTTAAGTAGTGGAGTCTCGGAATACAGTCCACTTTGCCCACAGGCCCCTAGGCTGTAACTGTCTACCAGTTGTGCACAGTTGCACGTATAAGCCTTTCCTTCGTTTGAAACAACCAACCTTTGAAAATGATTCATGCAAAACGTATCTTTATTGAGAAATATATTGGTAGATTTTAGCAACTGCTGTTTGATTAAACTAGTACTGTAAACTGTATTGCTTGGATTGAAGAAATTATAACTTGTATTAAGCTGTTTGCTAGTTAATTAATCTTGACAAATTTTGAAGACATTGCTGATTAAGCTGTTTGCTAGTTAATAAATCTTGACAAATTTTCAAGATATTTCTGATGAGAAAATTCATCTTATATATAAGACATAGTTAAAATGTTTTCTTATCTAAATATAGTAAAGCAATGAATTGGAGTAACAAATTCACTTTTTTTTTAATATCACTAAAGATTTTTTTATCATCAAACTAAGAAATGCCTTTTGTGTTTTAATTTCGATGTGAAATGAACCCCTTCACATGAATCACACCAAACCATGAATATTTAGACTGGAATTTTACTTGAAACGAAGTAAAATATAGTTTCTAATCAATGATTTTAATTTCTCCTGTGGATTTCAATTATATCAAAGCTGTGTTTATTCTCGTAAACACCTGTATGTAACCAATGCATAGTTCCATTGTTTCATAAATCTATTGAATTGAGTCAATTGACCATTGTTTCAACCAGTTTTAATTCATACAACTATACTTCAAAGCATTACCATATTCAGGAAATTAGTGCTATATGGTGGGATCATCAATATTACTAGGATTAAAAGAGAACTCCTTAAACATCTTCTCCAAAATAATTAGAAAAGGGCTTTGCTATTTTGTTTATATCGTAAAGCCATGAACCATCATACTCAGGGGAGCCATTTAGGACCATCATGGTCCTCTTGTTTAAAAAATATTTTGACATTCCCTTTTTTGGATGCTCTGAAGAAATACAATTAAAGAAAATATTAAGAGAAAAGAAGAATTTGCTTGTAAAAAGTAACTTCTACTTTTCTCACAAAGTTTTCTACCCTGCAAATTCAAATGCACTTTGATTCTCACAGTTTGAATTTTTTGTCTTCTGGTAAAGGTTTTAATCTTTCATTTTCAGGAAATAAATTGGACTGCTTTGGTGTTGCCTATGCGGTAGTAGCAGCATTTCAAGTACTAGGCTATGAAGATGTACATCTTGCATTATCAGAGGATCATGCGTGGGTCATTTTTGGTGAAGACCAAGCACAATCTGCAGAAGTTACATGGCATGGTAAAAATTACTATTGGCCTTTTGATTATCTTCTTAGGACTGGTAATTTTGAGCTGAATAGCTTTGTTTTATTTTGACTGTTATGTTACAAAGTGGAGGTAAAAGGTTTGTATCCCCATGGAAGCCGGCTAACTCGGTAAGTACTGTCGCGACTGGCAGATATGCCACCAGTTAGTTAAACAAATGGTTAACTTGGTCCCATCTCTGCAAGGCTCCAGACAACAATGAGGAGGGCTGTAGAGGTTCTGCCCACACAAGGACAAAATGTCTTGTAAGCCGAAACAGGCTGGCCCTGACACTATAATAAACAGAGCCTCTACTTTACCTTATAGCATAACTAAAGATGAATTAACCCATTACCAGACGGAAATTTTTTTGACTATTCAAATTGAAAGAAGTTGCAGACGACAATATAAAGTTCATGAAATTTTAAATACTTTCAACTTTCAGGGTAGAAAACATTGTGTAAAATGAAGAAATTTCTTGTTACAAGCAATTTCTTCATTTTACACAATGTTTTCCTAATTGTTTTTCTTGAGGGGCGTCCAAAGGCGTCACTGTGTGGGAATGGGTTAACAAATGGAAAGCTATGATTTCTAATGCTCATCTTCTGAAGTTGAGCACTAGAGAGTCTATTGCACTTACATCAGTCAATTTTGAGATCCTGGTTACTTATTTATGACGAACACAGACAAGTACTTATTACTTAAAAACATATTCAAATATTTGCAGTACTAGATCATTATAACTAACTTTCTGTTTGCAGTGTTGACTTTCAATTTCAGGGAAAGGAAATGAAGACAAACGAGGCCAGCCAATAACTGAAGCAGTATACAACAAGAGATGGCTGTATTTAAATGGGTATCCTGTGATCTGTACAAAACAGATGGAAGTAGCAGCTATAGTGTCTGCAATAAATCCTTCCATAACTGCCACCATAGACAGTGTAGAAATGGCATCCTTACAACAGGTATGTGTGTATTTTCATATATTTGTAGTTGCTACCATTGCATTTATCATTATGAGCGCCTATCCTAGAAGATAGTAATTATTACCTAAGATAGTACAAAGATCTAACATGCCATTTGTCCCGGAATTTGCAGGACTGTACCGGATTTTCAAAGTTTGTCCCGTGATTTGGAAAAAATTGAAGAAATTACTTGTAACAAGCAATTTTTTCATGTTCCACAATGTTTCCTTCCCAAAAGACAATGATTTTCAAGATTTCATCAACTTGAAATTGTTGTCTGCAATGTCTTTGAATTTGGACCAGTCTGAAATTTTGCTGTCTGGTAATAGGTTAAAATGGTCAGTGTATAGCAATATCAGATCCGTCCTTAGTATCACATGATATCAGAAAGACTATCTGCTTATTAGTTTTGTCAGCCTGGGTTATGAAACCCACTATCTCAAGTTTTGAAATGGAATGCTCTACCAACTGAGCTATTGAGGCTGACTACATCAGGTAGAAGCAACTGAATTGGTTTGAATAGACTGATACTTTAGCCACCTAACCCTTTTGTTTCTTAACCCATAACCACTCATTTCCATATTTTTACATACTGCAAATATATGGCTTTAGATGAAAATTGTGGGAAATATCCTTTTCTTGCAATATTTTCTAACCTTTTTAACACTTTTCCAAATTTGGTGAGCCGCCGTCATAGCATGGTCACTAGAGCATCAGACTCACTATCTTCAATCATGAGATGTCATGGGTTTGATCCCCGGCAGCGGCACGTATCCCTTGCGACATTTGTCTTTCACCAATGGATAGATAATTGTAATTGGGATAGCAGATGGAGGCTTGGAAAGAATGTCATAGTGGTACTGGTGTGAGAAATACCAGGAATCCATTGTTAGGTGCTCCAGCCCCTGGGATATGACTGAAATACTGTTGAAAGTGGCGTTAAACCCCATTCAATTAATCAATCCAAATTTGGTGCTCTTTGAAATGTTGTCTGCAACTTCTTTCAATTTGGACCAGTCTCCAATTTTATCATCTGGAAAAGGGTTCTTAAGATTTTAGATTTGTCCACAGAGCTCCAAATAGATCAAGTAAATGTAAAATTTAACCAATTCCCACACAATGCTGCTTTTGAATGCCCCTGAAGGAAAACAATTGGAAAAACATTGTGGAAAATGAAGAAAAAGCTTGTAACAAGCAATTTTCTTCATTTTCCACAATGTTTTATACCCAGAAAGTTAAAAAAGAAAAAAAATCATCAACTTTAATTTGTCTGCAACTCCTTTCAATTTGGACCAGTCTAAAAATTAGCTGTGTGGTAATTGGTGAATTATAGGTACTCCAAATTATGTGTGAGTCTCAACAGCATCTATAGGTTTAGTTAGAGAAATTTCAAATTCAGATCTTCATCAAGGACATGGTCATAGAAGTTGCAGATAATATATCAAGGTGGATGCAAACTGAGGAAAAAGAATATATTAGGTCAAAAATGTGGGGAAAAGACAAATTACTTGTCACAGTTACTACTTTGCTCATGATGTTTATCATAAAAAGGCATTCTATTGTTTGGGGGGTGAGGAATTACACAAAAAACAGTGTCCTGTGCTGGAAGTGCCTATGGTAACTTGAAAGCAGGTCAAGATGGCAGCCATTTGAAAGATATTTGATAACATAGAAAAGAAAAATATGAAATTGTTATTTTGACTTTTAAACTTTTCAAATTGATGTGTTTTGTTAAGAATAAGGCATTTTCAGCTCACCTGAGCACGTAGTGCTCAAGTGAGCTATTGTGATCCCCTTTTGTCCGGCATCCGTCCGTCATGCGTCGTGCGTCGTCTGTCAACAATTTCTTTAAACGACATCTCCTCCCAAACCACTGGGCCAATTTGAACCAAATTTGGCAGAAATGTTCCTTTAGGTGGTCCCCTTCAAAAATAGCTAAAAAATTTGAAATCTGTTAAAAACTCTGGTTGCCATGGCAACAAAATTGAAATTTCAAAATAATCTTTAAAAACCTTCTCCTCCTGACCCAGAAGGCATAGAGCCTTGATATTTTGCATGAAGCATCAGTATATTGACCTCTTTCAAAATAGCTAAAATCCTGATCCTCGGGTCCCCAGGGGCGGAGCCCCAGGGGGGTGGGGTTTATATTGAAATAAAGAATGGTTTTTTAAATGACATCTCCTCCCAAACCACAGGGCCGACTTGAACCAAATTTGGCAGAAATATTGCTTAGGTGGTCCCCTTCAAAAATAGCTAAAGAATTGAAATCCATTAAAAACTCTGGTTGCCATGGCAACAAAAGTGAAATTTCAAAATAATCTTTAGGAATCTTCTCCTCCTGACCCAGAAGGCGTAGAGCCTTGATATTTTGCATGAAGCATCAGTATATTGATCTCTTACAAAATTGTTAAAATCATGATCCTCGGGTCTCCAGGGCCGAACGGGGGGGGGGGGGGGGTAGGCATCAAGCATCCGTTCACTGACTTCTTTCTTATTTCTGAAATTATAACCCATCGAAAAAGTTTTTTCCTTCTTTCAAATCAGCACTAAAGCCTTGGAATTTGTAATTTAGACTTTTGGATCCCCAGGCTCATAGTCTATATAAGTAATTGTGGCCCACTTGTTTCATAAACCAAACCTTAACCTGAAATTAGACTGTTGAAAGAAAAGGAGCCTTTATCTCAGGTGAGCGCCCCAGGGCCAACAGCCCTCTTGTTTCTATTGCAGGAACTTTTGTGGATGTTGTATGATATGGGTCATCTTGAAAAGTAAGTAGTTCTGACTAGCTTTTGATACTTTGTTGACAGAAAATACCAAAATTAATCTAAGAAAATATCAAAAACAAATCTATATAAATAGTAATTAATTGAATGAATGTTTGCAGGTTGCTTTGCTGTTTTGTAATGTCTTTGTATGTAACTTTCTATTGAAGAGCATTGTAAGTTGGAATACATGTTGCTTAGAAAAATTGAAATCTGTTCTATCATGCCTGGTAAACAACAGAAGTTTTTCAAAATTCTTTTTGCATGAGTTAATTTTTTTTTATGGCCCTGAATCGGAAGATTGGAGGCATATTTTTGATACCATTGTAGGTCTGTCTTTCTGCAATATTAAACTAAAATACTTATCTTTTATTTTACTTTTTATCCATTCCCAAACTACAAAATTTTAGACTGGTTCAAATTGAAAGAGGTTACAGACGACCAAATAATGTTGGTTAAAGGGCCATATCTTCTAGAAAATATTGTAAGAAAAGGGGAAATTGCTTGTAACGAGTGATTTCTTAATTTTCCACATTGTTTTCCAAAGCTGTTTTCTTGAGATGTGTAAAAAGGCAGGATTGTGTGGGAATGTGTTAAGCCTATTCAAGATACATGACTCATATTTGGGATAAAGTTCCTTGCATTGATATCAGTTGGTTGTAAGGTCAAGGTCATCCATCAGATCAAGATCACTTACAGGTATTGCACATATAATTTCTGAGCATGTATCATTCCTTTGAGGATTTTGATATATAAGCTTTTTACATTCATTTTTTGTCAAGCCTGCGTGCAGTCAGTGAGACATAGTCATCACAATTTCACTTCATTGTTAGTGTGTGCATGAGTCCGTCCGTCCAAAATTTTGTCCGGAGCATAACTTCTGAATTTATCGATGGATTTTAAAATAACTTGGCACAGTTGATCTTCTTGCTGAATGCTAGTGTCAAGGAAACAATTATTGTGTTACCCCCAATGTCAAGGTCACAGTGGAATGTCAAATAACAAATTGACCTTGTCTGGAGCATAACTTCAACATTTATGAATGGATTTGAAAATAACTTGGCAATGTTGCTCTTCTGAATTAATGCTAGTGACATGCTAAATGTTTGTTATGATACATACAAGGTCAAGGTCACAGCTGAAGGTCAAAAAATAACATTGACCTTGTCCGGAGCATAACTTCTACATGGTTGGTGGACTGGAAAATAACTTGCACAGTTGTTCAACTTGATTAGTGCTAGTATTGAGCAAAACATTTGTTGTAATTCATCCAAGGTCAAGGTCACTTTTGAAGGTGAAACAACAAAATTGTCCTTCTCCGGAGTATAACTATGTGGCACAGTTGATCTACTTGATGAGTGCTAGTGTCATGATACACGCAAAGTCAAGGTCACAGTTGAAGGTGAAATGACAAAATCACTTAAACCTGTCCCACCCAATCCCTTGTTTTGAAAGTGAAAGGTTTAGAAAAATTGTGGTAAAAGGAGGAATTGCTCAGAACATGCAATTTCTCCTTTTCAAATAATGTTTTTTATCCAGTCAGACAAGATGAAGCATTTTTTTTACAGTTATGAATTTGTCATCTGCAATTCCTTTACATTTAGAAAAGTCCAAAATTGGTTGAGTGGTGATGTGTTAAGCACTCTAATTTTCTATCCCATGTGCATGACACTTGGTCAGAATATTTGTCATAATGATATCTTGGTCAAGTGTGAAACTGGGTCACAGCTTTCCTGAAAGTAAGTCACTGGCTCAAATCTTTAGAAAACCCCTTTGGGCACTCTTTTTGCCACATTTTCTATTTGCTGTTCATGCAAGTTGGTCAGAATAATTCTGATAATGATATCTGGGTCAAGTTTCAATATGGGTCATTTCCATCATAAAAATAGGTTATGAGGTCAAATCCTACTAAAAAATTGTGTGCACTCTGTAAGCCACATTTCTTGTCCAATGTTAATCATACTTGGTTTTTCTTATTGATACCTCAGCCGAATTCCAATGTGGGTCATGTGTGTTCAGAAAGTATGTCACTAGGTAGGATCCTTTAAAAAAAACACTGTACACCACATTTTCTGTACAAATCAGCAGGCTCGACATGTTATCCCTGGACATCCTATTTCTCGTTTTCAAAAAAAGCTTGATTTAAACTCTGTTATAAATAATTCTTATTGGAGAAGTATTGGTCACGTATGTAAGTGAAAATAATTGCCTTTGATGACAACATTTGAACAAGTATTCACTAATTCTAAGGTAAGCAATAGTATAATTGTTTTGATAGAATATATCCATCTTCCGGCATGTGTCAACATCTTGTTTGCACTCTAGAGGCCACAATTTTTGCTCAGATGTCTTGAAACTTGGTCAGAATGTTTGTCTGCAGATAACCTTGAACAAGATTAATATTGGGTCATATGGGGTCAAAAACAAGGTCACTAGGTCAAACAGTTGATAGTTGGTTATGTGAGGTCAAAAACTAGGTCACTAGAAATCCTAGAAATACCTTGTATGCATTCCAGAGGCCATATTTTAGCCTCAAATGAATTGATATTTTGGTCAGAATGTTTGTCTGTATAAAGTCTAGATCAAGTTTAATATTGGGTTATGTGAGGTCAAAAACTAGGTCATTAGGTCAAATCCTAGGAATAATCTTGTGTGCACTCCAGAGGTCTTATTTATGCCTCAAATCAAGTGATATTGGGTAAGGATGTTTGTTTCCATGTTATCTCAGCCAAATTCAAATTTGGGTCACATGGTGTCAAAAACTAGGTCACTAGATTAAATCTTAGGAATACCTTGTGTGCACTCCAGAGGCCAAATGTCTAGATATTTGGTCAGAAAGTTTTTCTGCATAATATCTAGGACAAGTCTGATAGTTGGTTATGTGAGGTCAAAAACTAGGTCACTAGAAATCCTAGAAATACCCTGTGTGCACTCCAGAGGCCATATTTTAGCCTAAGTTGAATTGATATTTGGTCAGAATGTTTGTCTGTATAAAGTCTAGGTCAAGTTTAACCCTTGTCACGCTGAACCTGGAATATTCCAGTTTTTGCTGGAGATGTAAACCAAGATCAGACTGCACATAAGTTGGCTCAATTGAATTGATATATGGTCAGAATGTTAGTGAAGTTCAGATTTGGGTCACATGTGGTAAAAAACTAGGTCAAATCTTAGAAATATCTTGTTTTTACTCTGGAGACCCTATTTTTGGCTTAATGGAATTGATGTTTGTCCAGAATGTTTGAGTTCATGATATCTTGACCAAGTTAGACTTGGTTGACAAAGAATTAAAAACTAGGTCACAAGGCCAAAATTTAGGATTACCTTTACACTCCATGGGCCATATTTTGGCTTAATTGGTTTGATATTTGGTCAGAATGTTTTCAAAATATCTCAACCATGTTCAAATTTAGGTCATTTGGGGAAAAAACTAGGTCAGATCTGAGAAAACCCTTTTTTTTACTCTAAAGGCCATATTTTTGTCCCAATTGACTGGATATTTATTCAGAGGTTTGTCTTAATAAGAATCTGTGTCAAGTTCGATATTAGGTCAAATGGGGTCAAATACTAGGTCACAAGGTCTAATATAAAGAAATCTTCTTTCCAATTTACTTTCTACTTTTCTTGCCCAAATACATGTACCTTGAAACTTGGTAAGAATGTTTGTTCGTGATTTCTTGGACAGGATTTGATAACGGGTCACCTCTGGCTAAAATAAGGTCACTTGTGCTATTTTACTTCTATAGTCATTGACTCAGGTGAGTGCTTTATGGCCAATTGCCCTCTTGTTGTGTTATTTTCATTTAGATTGGAATTTTTAAATTTTGATTAGAGGGGAAGATTGATCCAGTAAGAAATTCATTTTGACAGAAGGCAGAGTTAGAAAAATTATAGATTTTTTTTTTAAATGATTTTTCTTTGGCACTGCAGTCTTAAAAATAGAAATGTTAACCCTTTGTTTTTAAGAGGTTGTGGAAAAAGAAGTTTTAGAATTCAAAACATTCTATCATCAATGTGCCATGTTGAAGATGTCCCAATTGGACTTACTAGCAGATATCATACTTAAAATTCAAGAGAGTCTTTGATATATTTTCAATGTCTCCTTTAATTAAAGGTAAGGGGACACCTGTATTGCCCAGATAATTTGACCTTGGCATAATACTGTCAATAACATTTGAGTTATTTCTATTGATTGACAATTATTTTATTCATTTGATATGGAGTTCTTAACATATGCATGAAAATTGTTGTTTATGTAATAAGGGAACTTTTAAAAAAATGCACTGAAACTATTTTATTTGCTCAATTGGTAGAGATGATAAATTGTTGCTAAGTATCAATAACAGAATTGCTTCAACAAATCACCAGATTACAACATTTTAAATTTGCCCTAATTCAAATAAGTAACTGGGAATAATTTCAAGTTGATGAAATATTAGAACACATCTTATTATGGGTAGAAAACATTTTGGGAAATAAAAGCAATTTCTTCATTTTTAGCTCCACTGGCTTAAAGCCAGAGGGCTATTTTCATGGCGTAGTGTCCGTCATGCGTGCGTCCATCCGTTGTGTCGTCCATCCTTAAACTTTTCCTTTAAAAATCTTCTCCTCAGAAAGCACTCAACAGATTTTAACTAAATTTCACAGAAATGATCCTTTGGTGATCCTCTATCAGATTCCTTCAAAGAATTTTGATATGACGAACACATGGCTTTAATGGGTGGGGCTAATATCCATATATGGTGAATCTTCTCATAAACCAATGAAAGTATTTCAACCAAATTTCACAGAAATGATCCTTGAGTGACCCTTTATCAAATTCCTTCAAAGAACTGTGTTCTGCCAAGGATTTTCAGAAGAGGGGTCAATTGTCCCTTTCAGCCCTAAATTTTTGGAGACATTTTCTAAATGAAAGAGACAACTCTATTTGACTGTAGTGTTTAACCTTTGTCATGCTACACCACATGGTTGTCCCTTTAAGTCATAAGATTCATTTTAAGAATAGAAGTAATTGTAAACAGTAAGTGTCTCCAGTGCTTTCAGTGTTTTTAATTTGAATGG
Source organism: Fragum fragum (assembly GCA_946902895.1). Lineage (NCBI taxonomy): Eukaryota > Metazoa > Mollusca > Bivalvia > Cardiida > Cardiidae > Fragum > Fragum fragum. The sequence goes on along the minus strand of OX336366.1, from coordinate 40,352,207 downwards.
AATTCTGGAAAGGATTATATTCAGTATGACAAGGGTTAGCATAAAATCATAATTTCAACTTCAGGTTCAATTATAAACCTTGTTTTGCTGATTACACAAAAAAATGAGAGGATCATATTTTAGTTGTTTTATCATCTAATTTATGCTTGGGTGAATTATAAAATATTTAGCTACTGTATTTTTTTGTAGGTGTGCGTTTCATCCAATTCAAGTTTGACAAGTCTTAAATTTCCTATCATACTGTATCCAGGCATAATCCCAAAGCCAACTTTACTAAAACTGTCTTTTGTTTAATCATTGACATTGTAACATTGTTTTATCACATTACAAGTTGACAAAACTTAAGACTGGTCTAATTTGAAACAGGACTAGAAAGTTTTGCAGGTATGAAGTCTTGGACCCATCAAGGTTGTACTAGAAGTTCAAAAGGCTGTTCAAAGGGTCCAAGGGATCTTCTTTTAACAACAAAATATAATCTTTCATAACTTATCTATGTACAAAATAGTTTGATATCAATTATTTCTTACAGTGAATATAAATTATTCTTCAATTTGTTGGCTATTTGAATCCAGATAAAGTGTCATTTGATATTTTTCAAAAATGCTTTACGCAATGTCTTGGTCAAATAAATATCACTAAAAAAATAGGTCTGAATCTGCACTCCTTTCAAGTTTATCTTAGATGAATTCTTTCCTGATTTATTGGAAAAAATGGCATTTTTTATATTTGGAAAGGGTTTGTTTTCCAGACTGTCCAAAGAAGGGGAATAAACACTGAATTTCGGCTGCAACAATTTTGCACGTACCCTTATTTTTATGCCACATCCACAAATTTTACGCGAGAATATTGCAGAATCGTGGCCTCAGCAGAGCACTGAAAAAATCTTGACCGGATAAAAAACATGGCTTTAATGGGTGGAGCTAATTACCATATATGGTGAAAGCTTTTAAAATCTTCTTCTCAGAGACCAGTGGATGGATTTCATCCAAATTTCAAAGGAATGATCCTTGGTTCAACATTTATTGGAATCATTCAAAGAATTTTGATTAGATGAACAATATGTCTTTAATGGGCAGTGCTAATTTCCATATGTGGTGGAAGCTTAAAAAATCATCTTCTGAGAAACCACTGGATGGAATTCAACTAAATTTCACAGAAATGATCCTTAGGTGACTCTTTATCAGATTCCTTCAGCTAATTCGAGAATTTTAATCAATTGAAAAACATGGCTCTAATAGGTGGAGTTAATTTCCATATTTGGTTAAGGCTTTGAAATTCTTATTCACAGAAACCAGTGGATGGATTTCAACCAAAATTTACCAGATCGTTTTTTGACCCTTACTCAGATTATCTAAAAGAATTTTGATTGGATGAAAAATATGACTTTTATGGGTAGAGCTTATTTCTATATATGGTACATACTGAAAATAGAGTGGTGGATTTCAACCAAATTTTTACAGGAATGATCCTCAGATGTCTGTTTGTAGGATTCCTTCACATGATTTTTATTGGTTGTAAAGCTTGGCTATTATGGTGGTGGCTTATGTCCATATATGGTATAAAATTTTGTTAATACTATTTAATCTGACCGAGTAAATTAATTGTACTTAACTTAACTTGACTTTTGTATAAACAATGAAAAGTTAGAAATATTTCTCTAGAAATATTCATAGATTTCGGTTTCTTAGATTTATTTTCCTTATATTCAGTTTCTATTGAATTCACAAAAAAAATTCCTTAATCAGTACATTCAGTCCTGTGGAGCAAGACAGGCACTCAAGGTTTTCCCAGGTATTTTCTGGGGGGGGGGGTGAAAAATACAGGATTGTATGGGTATGTGATTGCCTATGTTGACTTCTTAATTATTCTGTTTCAGGTATCCAATGGCACTGGGAAATTTGGGAGACCTTGAGGAAATTTGCGAGACCCCAGGACGGCCTCCACCCTTACAGCTTTTTAAGGAGGGGGTAGAATCAGCAAAGACTCATTACAACAACATGCACATTTACCCTTTCACTTATCTAGGGGGTCACATGTTTAGGACAGCCCAGTATAAAAATGCTATTGAGTCATGGGCCCAGGCATCTGCTGTCATTAAAAAGTAGGTAAACTTTAAAAGTTGATGGCTTACTTCAAGCATATTGCTTTATTATTAGTTTATCATTTTCAGGTTGCAAATTCAAATTTCTAGTAGCAAATTTGCTACTTGTTGCACTGCAATTCCTGTAGATGGAGTCTAAGGAAGAAGTGGGGCTGTTTGCTATAACACTGTAACCACCTCCCTCTCCTCCACACAGTGACTAAATTAGACCAGCTGATCAGAACCAGGCATTTATAGACTGCAATAACATTCCCAACTTGACAGGGATGTAATAAGTTTAATTAACCCCACAAATTTTAATTTGAAATATAAAACTGTAGTTAAGAGGTTTTTGCAAAAAACAGACGGAATCCTGTGTATTCAGAGTGGGTAAGGTTCTACCCTACCCTACCAGTCTGTGGAAACTAAATAATCCATAAAATTCTACCTACAAACTATTTTACTCTTTAGGTCCCCCCAGAATCAAAAAGCTGGAAATTTCACCTATGACATGATTAAATTAACTAAATTTAGTTTTAAAGCAGGGTAGATATTTCCATGCATGGAGTAAAGGGATACAACCTAAGAAACCCACTTATGGATATCTCCTTGGGGTTACCAATGGGTTAAGAAAATGTCACATGGATCAACCTTCAAACCTCTTTAGTAGTTATGGACTTTGCCTAAATTCGTTACCATAAAAATATGATGACAATTAAACAACTAAGAATAATATATAAACCTGTTCATTTACAAATCAGAATTTACACTGACCAGCTGCATTTGTACAAAACAGGACTAAACTTTGTAATTGGTAATTACAAACATTTAGTTTTATTTATAATTTTTAATGTGAGGCTGGTCACAATAACTGAAATAATTCCAAGGTGGAGGGATATCTAGTTTTTCTTTAGAGTATTCATCATTATTCTGCTCTGATAATTTAAAGTTTTCTCTGACCTGAGGCATTACTACTACTACTGTCCACTGGTAAGTGTGAAATATCTACCTGGCTTCAGGCTATTATCAATTTTTATTTGGTTCCTATATTTTCCAAATGGATGGTGAAACTGAGGCTAAATCGACATTAACATCAAATCCCGGCATCATCAAAGCTGAAATGAAAATAGTCAAGCGCCCCAAATGGAGAACCATGTAGAAACATATCGAGGAGAAAATGTGGCTAAATGAGATCTTTGCTAGTGTCAAAATGTGTTTTTATGTGGTAAAGGATAAATCTTCCTCAAATTATAGTTGTTTGCTTTTAAAAAGGCATATCAGGTAACAAATATGTGCTCTGCAAAACCAATAGTCAAATAACAGTTACCTGCAATTAATCCTCTACCCACAATTTTTATAATTTTTTTTTTGGCTCACCTGAGCACAATGTGCTCAAGGTGAGCTTTTTGTCATCGACAATTCTTTAAACATCTCCTCAGTAACCACTGGGCTGATTTCAACCAAACATGGCTGAAATTTTCCTAAGTTATCCCTCTCAAAAGTTCTGCATGAAAACTTGATTAACCCCTTTATATATTGGTGGGGCAGTTTTTGACTTTGAAATCTTTTAACATCTTCTCCCCAGTAACCACTGGGCCAATTTCAAACAAACTTGGCATAAATGTTTCTTCAATGATCCCTCTTGGTGACCCTCCGCAAAACTCAAGGTCAAACATGCTTGTGTTCTTTCAAGGCTTTTTTCAATCATAATAAATAAATCAGGTGAGCAATTAAGGGCCATCTGGGTTTTTTGGGGGTTTTTTTGTGTGTTTTTTTTTGGCAAAGCAGGTTTTTTATTATATGCCCAAAGGGTCGTATTATGTTATGACCCCGGTCGCCCATCCGTCTGTCTGTTAGCGATTTTTTGTGTGCGCAACTCCTCCTAAACTATCAATGGGAATGAGCTGAAACTTGGCACAATTACTCCCTATGATGTCTAGTTGTGCATAAGACCTTTGAAATTCAAATCGCTCCAGTCATTCTTGAGTTATCTGGAGTTATCTGCCCTTGAATTGAACGAAAAACACTGTTTATTATGTGCGCAACTCCTCCTAAACTATCAATGGGAATGAGCTGAAACTTGGCACAATTACTCCCTATGATGTCTAGTTGTGCATAAGACCTTTGAAATTCAAATCGCTCCAGTCATTCTCTGGAATTATCTGCTCTTGAATTGAACAAAAAAAAACTTTATTTTTTGTGAGCTCACTTTCTCCTACATTTTGAATGGGAATGAACTTAAACTTGCCACAATGACTCTTAATGATGTCTAGTTGGGCTTAGGAGTAAAATTTTTATTTGATTAGTCAAGTTGTTCCTGAATTATCTGCCCTTTACATAACAATATAGCTAAAATTACATGTAGTTTTTAGCTCACCTGAGACCAACATGCTCAAGGTGAGCTATTGTGATCTGTAATTGTCCAGCATCTGTTTGTCCGTCTGTCTGTCCGTAAACAATTATTAAAAATCTTCTCCTCCTAAACCATAGGGCCTAGAGCTTTGATGTTTGGTACATATCATCACCTATTGACCCTCTACCAAAATACTTCAAAGAATTACTGTACGCTTAAAATTAACCCTTTTCTATGTAATCCCAGATTTTACAAAGGAAATCTTAAAAAATCTTCTCCTCCTAAACCATTAGGCCTAGAGCTTTTATATTTGGTATGTTTCATCACCTATTGACCCTTTACCAAAATACCTCAAAGAATTACTGTATTCTGAAAATTAGCCCTTTTCTGTGTGATCCCTGATTTTACAAAGGAATAAAGAAGGAAATCTTTGAGAATCTTCTTCTCTCAAACCATAAGGCCTAGAGCTTCGATATTTGGTATGTATCATTTCCTATTGACCCTCACCCAAAATACTTCAAAGAATAACCATGGTTCGCACAGGTCTTGAAAACCCTTGAATTTGATCTTAGCCTTATGAAACCCTTGAAAACTGACCTGAGCCTTATAAAACCCTTAAAAACGACCTTAAGTCCTTAAAAAACCCTTGAATTTTGCCATCAAAATTCTGTATGAACCATATGTAATTGTATTCTGAAAATTAATCCTTTTCTGTGCGATCCCTGATTGTACAAAGGAATAAAAAAGGAAATCTGTTAAAGTCTTCTTCTCCCAAACTATTAGGCCTAGAGCTTTTATATTTTGGTATGTATCATCAGCTATTGACCCTCACCCAAAATACTTCAAAGAATAACCATGGTTCGCACAGGTCTTGAAAACCCTTGAATTTGATCTTAGCCTTATGAAACCCTTGAAAACTGACCTGAGCCTTATAAAACCCTTAAAAACGACCTTAAGTCCTTAAAAAACCCTTGAATTTTGCCATCAAAATTCTGTATGAACCATATGTAATTGTATTCTGAAAATTAATCCTTTTCTGTGCGATCCCTGATTGTACAAAGGAATAAAGAAGGAAATCTGTTAAAGTCTTCTTCTCCCAAACTATTAGGCCTAGAGCTTTTATATTTTGGTATGTATCATCAGCTATTGACCCTCACCCAAAATACTTCAAAGAATAACCATGGTTCGCACAGGTCTTGAAAACCCTTGAATTTGATCTTAGCCTTATGAAACCCTTGAAAACTGACCTGAGCCTTATAAAACCCTTAAAAACGACCTTAAGTCCTTGAAAAACCCTTGAATTTTAATTTTTCATCATGTTTTATTTGAGACCAGGTCAACTATTTTTAAAAATAAGGGTAAAATCGTTATTTGCCAATTGAAACGTCAATCTAAATAAAGGGAAGGATTTCCAGCCTTTTTAAAATGCTTGTTTCCAGCCTAATACTATTTTTAGACAGAAAAGCCGGATACCAAATTAGACTGGTACCACTGTCGACTTTAATGGCTTTGTTAAAGTCGACTGCGGTACCAGTCTAGATACCAAATATGATACTGAATAAAACAAAGTATTTTTCGTCATTGTCGTTCTTATGGGAGGGATAGTACTTCAGTTTAATCACTACGTATTTGCGGACGAAATTAATTTAATAAAGAAATAATTTAACTTTCTGTATGTAAAAACGGTGATAAATGAGTGATAAGATTGCTTGTAAAGATGATTGGAATTTTTGAAATCGCCCATTTTCCCTGTCGTAACAAATGATGGCGTTTTATACACTATCAATCAAAGACAATGCTTTACTTCTCATTATTTTATAAGCGTTTAATGGACTTTGAGATGATGAATCAGCCTTTTTCCCTACGTAATCAAGTGCATGTCTGCAGAAAGTTATAAATTTTAAATTGAAAATGGGAAAGTGTGTCTTCAACAAAAGCTGGTTGGTAGACAAAAAATTCAAGTCGTGGGTCCAAGAATTTAAATCGGACAAACATAGTGATATGTTGCAAGTTTAAGTAGTATGAAGTGAATCAAAACCTGTACCTGTCAAAAACTTACTTAGAATGAAGCATGTAAATAGCCCTTAATTTTGAAGTTTGAGTCCTTGAAAATCCCTTAAAAAACCCTTGAATTTTGCCATCAAAATTCTGTATGAACCATATGTAATTGTATTCTGAAAATTAATCCTTTTCTGTGCGATCCCTGATTGTACAAAGGAATAAAGAAGGAAATCTGTTAAAGTCTTCTTCTCCCAAACTATTAGGCCTAGAGCTTTTATATTTTGGTATGTATCATCAGCTATTGACCCTCTTCCAAAATACTTTAAAGAATTACTGTATTCTGAAAATTAGCCCTTTTCTTGGCGATCCCTAATTTATTTTTTTTTTATAAGAATAAAGAATGTTATCTTTGAAAACCTTCTTCTCCTAAACCATTAGGCCTAGAGCTTTTATATTTGGTATGTATTGATGTCTATACTTCAAAGCATTGCCTTATTTAGGAAATTAGGGTTATATGGTGGGATTGTCAATATACCTTGGATTAAAAGAGAAAATCCTTAAACATCTTCTCCAAAATAATTAGACAGAGGGCTTTGCTACAGTTAAAAACTCCTCCTTACGACCACCCCGGAAATACGGGCACCCCGCTATTACGACCGAATTTTTACAGAACGGAATTTTTTGTTCTTTATTTCAATGGTCGCGAACCCCTCTAAAACAGGCACCCGCTTTTCCAAATTACGACCATTAAATTCAGTACCAACCATAGCTGATATACTATTTTGAACCCCACTAAAAAGACCAGTTTTCACACATTGAGACCGATCACCTGAATTTCACACTTGATAAGAGCGACACTAATTGGGTACGAATACATTGTAAATACATTATCGGATTTTTTATTATGTGACATCGAACCCTTATTATAATAGGTGTTATGATAAAGTGGCCGATCATTTTAAGAAATTATAGTTTGTATTATTTTTACTTGTTATTTGAATGTTCCACAGGTTTTGACTCGAGTAATAAATTCGAAAGTGAAAACGTATCCGAGAAGTTACGATTAGTTTGTTTACGGCGTTCCGAACAGTTAATTAGCAATTAAATTTTGATTTTAATGTAATTGATGCTTGGTATTCGCATTATAGAAGATATGATATCGACAGTTTGACACTTTGAACCTGTACTTACAAATAAATAATCTGAGGTCGGAGTTCTGAATCAGATCCAAATGGAGAATAGAGAAAGTAAAACTTATCGAAAATGACATAAGATTACGCTGTAATACATGTTCTTATAGTTTCATTTTTGTATGTATAATATTAATATATTCAAATAACGAAAATAAAATAACCATGCACTACTTGACAACAAACGACCAAACCTCAGTAATACGACCACCCCGCTATTATGACCACTTTCTGAAAGTACCGCAACTAGTCGTATTAGAGGGGTTTTACTGTATTTTGTATACATCATAAATCCATAAACCATCATACTCAGGGGAGAGATTTAGGACCATCATGGTCCTCTTGTTTTGTGTATGTGTGCACAACTCCTCCTACAAATTCTATTGCATTGAACTAAACCTTGCCACAATGTATCTCTGATATTTATTTGAGCATAAGACTTCAGAAATTCAAAAAGCATGGGTCTTTTTTTAATTATCTGCCCTTGAATTATTTGAATTTAAATGCCACGATCATTTTGAGCTCTGAAAAACCTAAACTGAACCATTTTAATAGTTTATTTGTCAAGTTCAGTTTTTCAAGGTCATATTTTGATTGCTTGTGGTGAATACTTTCTGTTGAAACTTGTTTAAAGGTCATTGGTCAAGGTCATTTTTTTTATGTCAATTGTATTCAAGTTATAGAATTTAACCATTGTACACAATGATGAATGATAAGTTAATATAAAGCTGTCTTGTTTCTGAAGTGTAAATAGTATTATTCAGGTGATTCGATCTTTCTTTTGACAAAAATCATTAGCTAACATTCAAGCTCAGGCTACTGACAAGCTAAGGTTACTGACAAGCCCCTTCAGTATATAAGCGCTGCTCTGTAAAGCTCTTGTTTACATACTGATGACTTGCTTAACCCTTTCCCGTTCAAATACGGGATTTTACGTTCCTGTGATTTTATACTCAAGAAAACATTGTTGGAAAGAAGAAATTGCTTGTAACAAGCAATTTCTCCTTTTTCCACAATATTTTCTACCACATAGGATAGTTTCTTTTCAAATGGCATCCAGTTTTCATTGACGTCTGCAACCTCTTTCAATTTGGACTAGTCTAAAATTTCCAAAAACGGGAAAGGGTTAATAAATTTAGTACTTCATGACCACTCATTCAATATTCACTGTATATTACAGTTACAATTACAATAGAGAAGATGAAGAAATTTACAAAGAATTCATTGAGATTGCCAATGATTGTATCCCACAGTTAATGAGGAATGTATCCAGTGACAATGCTTCACGGCTTCGACGGACCTCTCTTTTGTATGACACTGAGGCATATGGAAATTTTCTTCGTTTCTACGATGGTATTTGTGAATGGGAACAGGACAGCTCCACCCCAGTGCTACATACAGTTTGGGCTAAACAGTTTTTGTATTCACTTGGAAAGTTTGACTCTCGAGTGAGAAAGTGTATGTTTATTCATGCAGAAGGAGAGCCTGATGAATCATCATCAAGTGATGAAACTAGTGATGAGGAAGTGAATGATGAAAATCGTGATCTGAATGGGAACGGAATTGTAAAAGAGGACAAAACCCCTGCTAAGGGTAGAAAAAGAGGTCGGCGACCAAGTGGTAAAATAAAAAATGGTGATCATAATGATGGGAAGGAAAATGGTGTAGGAGGAAAACATAAAAAACAAAAACTTGAAACTGAATCTACACAAGAAAATGGGAACACAGAAGAGGAACAAATTAAAAGTGCAATTGAGGAAATAGTCTCAAAGGTAGGTGAATCAGACAGTCAAAGAGAAACACCTCCAAATCCTAACATTGCTGCATTGGCTCAGGCCTGCAGCGAGTCCATTTTAAATCCAGACTATTTACTGACAGGCGGTGAGCCTTTCACATCCACCGTTACACGGACCACCCCAGTTATCTCGTCTACAAATGTGAATGTTGATGTTAATGAGTTTCTAAGTTCTAAATCAGATGGAACGCAATTTGTTGGCATGACTGTAGACTCCATGTTGAAGGCAGAAAGCCCGGCTGATATGATGATTTTCAGGAAACAGCCGGATAGTGCTCCCACCTCTGAGGGTTTAATATCAGAAACACCTGAACCTCAACCTGAAATGCCAGAGTTGATTGACCCAAACAACTCTGAAGTGGATTCAATTACGTCTAAAAAGGATGTTGAAGACAAACTCGATGATAGTTTCACAATTTTCACTCCGGAGACTGTGGAACTGTCACTGTGTAGTCAGAAAATGAAAGGAATGCGTAAGTTGTTAACATCTTTAAAGTTGAACACCAGTGCAATATCTCTGCAGCTTACTGCGCAGTCACAAACATTCTTTAAGAACACAAAGAGAGGTTCAGACATAGATTACTCCCACACTAGAAAGAGGTCGAGGCGGGAAGTTTTTTAGTTAATCTTTATTAATGATTTTGTTATTTGTAAAGATAAATGATCTTTTTACAAGAAATCGCTTGATTGAATAATTAAGATTGATTTGTTTGATTCAAATTTTTTAGGTGAAAAACAAGACTAAGTGTGACATTTCGATACATTCACATGTGCACCAAGTAAAAGTTAAAGTTGTGAGTTTATAGTCTGTCACCACGCTCATGCGTGCTCTACAGACTTTACAACTTAACCCCACGATCATAGAGTTACAAGTCGGCTGTTAACACACGGCGCCTACGGCTAGCCACAGCACATTGGCTTGTAACCCTCACATGTACCCATTTATACACCTAGGTGGAGAGGAGCAAAGTGGAGTTAATATTTTGCTCAGAAAAATTTCCATGACCCGAGCTGGATTCGAACCCGGGACCCTGCGATCCCGAGTCCCTTGTCCTACCACTAGGCCATGGACTAAGTAAAGATTGATATGCTTGTGCATTTGCACAGCCTAATTACAGTCTTCACTGTGGTTTGTTGAAAGTAACTGACCCACAAAGAATCAGACAGTAAGCAAATATTGTAAAACATTGTCTGACTATCCAGGCTTCTCAGTGTCTAGTCTTTATACTCATTTGAAATTCATTGAATTGTAAAATGCAGGCTTAACCCTTTCTTGGTTAATCCCTGGTTTTTATGTCCCTGTGATTTCATAATTGAGAAAACATTGTGAAAAAAGAAGAAATTGCTTGTAACAAGCAATTTCTTCTTTTTCACAATGTTTTCTACCCTACTGAATGGTTATTTTTCAAATAAAATCAACTTTGAATTATCATCTGAAAAAGCTTTGAATTTGGAATGGTCTAAAATTTTGCAAAACAGGAAAGGGTTAACTCATTTCAACACTATAACACTTTTAAAAGCCCCTCAATGGTTACAAGCAATTTCTTCAATGTTTTCTACCCCAAAAGACAAAGACTTTAAATTATTTCATCAACTCAAAATTGTTGCCAGCAATTTCATTGAATTTGGACTGGTCCATAATTTTAATGTTTGAAAATTGTCCAGCAAACACTGCTGGATAAAGCTTTTTAAGTAATTGATTCACTTTGTAGTATATCTAAAGTAGAATTGCATATGATAGTCGATAAACATCACCTTCGTGTTGTCTGTGTAGTCATTGGCATGACAAACTTCAATGTTAGTCATTTCTAAAAGAAAGATATTTGAAACTTGTGTTTTTTATATTAAAAGAAAATTCCATATCATAAATCAAAAATGAACTTAAAAAAATTACTACGTAGCACATCCAGCCATACTGTGATTTTATCACCATCGAGCACCTCCCACCAAGTGCACCATCTGCACATGGTGCTCTTCATAACCCATTACCATAAGGCAAAATTTTAGGCTGGTCCTAATTGAAAGAAGTTGCAATTTGATAAAATTTTATATTATTTTTTCATTTTTGGTTAAACAGCATTGTGGGAAATTTAGAAATTGCTTGTTACAAGCAATTATTTCATTTTCTACAATGTTTTCTTAACTCTCTTTTTTTGAGGGGCGTCAGAAAGCATTATTGTGTGGGAATGGGTTAATTGGTTCCATTTTTGTCTTATCTCATTTTTACAAAATTTTGAGTTTATAATAGAAAGAGTGATTTTCATATCATGTTAGAAAGTTAAACTTTCTGCGGCAAGGCTAGTTTATTGGTAATCTTTGTTTTTACACATTATGAAAAGAGTATCCAAAAGATTCAATGAGAAATCAGATTTTTAGAATGTTGCCACTGCTTTTCTGCAGCAATGCTAATTAGAATTTTTAGAGCACTTAGCTAATGTAGTGCTTTTATACCTCCCATGTTGATAAGATCGGGGCATTTTTGTTTTACTATTATTGGTCTGTCTGTCTGTCTGTCTAAAATGTCACAAGAAAACTTAATATTTGCATGTGACTCAGACTATCTCAGGAACAATGTTCAGATTTAACCTGAAGATACTACACTGATAATTTAAAGGTATAGGTAATCTATCAAGCTTAATCCATTCCGAAATAATGGTGCTTCTTGATGCACCACAAGAAAGAGCTGGGATAAATGTGGTAAATGAAGAAATTGTTCCCACAATTTTTAGCTCGACTCGCTGAAACTATTGTCATGGCGTTGTGTTCACCAAGCACCCGTCCGTAAACTTTTACTTTAAAAATCTTCTCAGAAAGTACTCAACCAAATTCAACTATATTTCAGAGAAATGATCCTTGGATGACCCTAATCAGATTCTTTCAAAGAATTCCTTCAGGTGAAAATTATGGCTTTAATGGGCTAGGCTAATTTCCATAAATAGCGAAAGCTTTGAAAATCTTCTTCTCAGAAACCGGTCGATGGATTTCAACCAAATATCACAGAAATGATCCTTGAGTTACCCTTTATCAGATTCTTTCAAAGAATTTCTTTGGATGAAAAACATGGGTTTAATTGGCTGGACTTTTTCCATATAATGGTGAAAGCTTTGAAAATCTTCACAAAAACCAGTGGAGCGATTTCTACCAAATTTCATAGGAATGATCCTCTGGTGACTCTTTTTCAGATTCCACCAATTAATTTTTTTAAAAAAACCTGTTAAACCTTTTTCATCTGACTTGGTAAATGAATTGACTTTTGTATAACAATGAAAAGTTTGAAATATTAAAAGGTTTCATAGACAAGATTATTTGCCATACATGGTGTCAGCCCGATTGGCTCAGTTGGTAGAGCACTCGACTTCAAACCTCAAGATCACGGGTTCGAGCCCTGGGCTGACCATATCAACTAACAAACTAATTGTCTTTCGGATGAGGTGTTAAACCGAGGCCCTGTGTGACGATGCTATCCATTGGGCACGTTAAAGAACCAGGTGGAGCTCTCAGCAGTTTTGTCCTGTATCCTTGCACTATCACTGTAACAACTAATAGTCTTCTAGGGGCGTTGCTCATATGGGCATATTCTACGATGGTGACAATAAATGAATGGAAATACACACACATGGTGAATATGATTCGATTTATATTGAATTCCTTAAAACAGCCAAGGCTTAATCAGTACAATCAGGCCTTTGGAGCAATACAGCGCTCAAGTGCCTCTAGTTTCTATATAAAATGGACAAAAAATAGATTTATATCAAAATGATCAGTTTGTCATCTGCAACATTTTTCAATTTGGAAATATTTGTCATTTTGGGATAGTTTAAATGGGAAGCCATAAAGTTACTGGCTTCCCATTTAAACTATCCCAAAATGACAAATATTTCCAAATTGAAAAATGTTGCAGATGACAAACTGATCATTTTGATATAAATCTATTTTTTGTCCATTTTATATAGAAACTAGAGGCACTTGAGCGCTGTATTGCTCCAAAGGCCTGATTGTACTGATTAAGCCTTGGCTGTTTTAAGGAATTCAATATAAATCGAATCATATTCACCATGTGTGTGTATTTCCATTCATTTATTGTCACCATCGTAGCATATGCCCATATGAGCAACGCCCCTAGAAGACTATTAGTTGTTACAGTGATAGTGCAAGGATACAGGACAAAACTGCTGAGAGCTCCACCTGGTTCTTTAACGTGCCCAATGGTAACTTCAGAAATATTTTGCTATTCCAGGGCATAAGTGTTTCATAAATGCATTTTGCATTTGAAAATGGTTCTGATTCTTGAACTGGGTATTTGGCTAATGCATGCATACTTTTTAATGAAATAAGATGTAAAACTGCTATGTATTATAACACTTGGTTTGTTTTAATTAATTTAGGAACTAAATTTTTACATCCACCCCTCTCTGTGATAACTATTAATTCCATCCTTTATGTTACTAATTTACCAAACTTGTTCGAAATTTGATAACAAGGACATAAGCTGATAACATACAGTGCCTTACAAAAATTTGGAGTTACATAATTTGTAGTAGTACTAATTGAAAATGATAAAATGATGTATGTCTTGGCAGATGTCTTGTTGACTTATAAATCTAATTACCAGGCAATGTTTTATAAGACTGGTCAAAATTGTAAAAGAAATCAAAGTAAATGTATAAAAAGTCAACAAACATTTGATAGAAACATAGTTGAAAAAAAAAAGATATCAGTGTATGTTTTGAAAACAATATGATTGTAAGAGAATTGTGAAACCATCTAAAAGGTAAAAATTTGTTAAAATATCTCTCTATTCTCAAAACCAAACCCTATGCTGTAGGTCTTGTAGAAACAATTCTAATGAGAACTTCAGGGAGCATTTTGTGATTACCGATATTTGCAATGAATTTATACACAACCATTTACATTCTTAACTTAGTGACCAGTTTGTTTTGATTTGGTTTTTGCTACTTCTTTTGGCTCATTCCTTGGTTGGTTTCTATTTATAAATTTTGATGTAAACAAAATGCCATTATATTTTAATTTTATCTATCTTCAAAAAGGTGAAATATGAGGCTTTCCATTCTTGTTGAGACTGGCTCCAGAATTTAGAAGAACACTGTATGTCTCAGGGTACTTGTTATGATATTTAGGATGAGAATAATTACTTATTGATGAATACAGGTCCAGAGTGATTTGATGTTAACCCGTTATAAGACAACTTAATTTTGGACTGGTCTGAATTGAAAAAGTTTGCAGACAACACTTGAAAGTGTGCTAAGATTGGAAAAATGAGTGCCAAATGGGGTAGAAAACATTGTTAGGAAAGGATGAATTGTTTAACCATTTGTTTGTTTCCATTGAAGGCTCCATAACTATATTTCTTCAGGGTGTAAAACAGATGGATTGTGTGGTTATGGGTTAAATGAGAAAAGATTTGTGTGTGCTATTATATGTGCCATTAGTATTGTTAGTGCTGTTTTATCAAAGATGCATAATCATTTTAATCATACAATGTTAAAACTAGTCTCATTACCATGAAAATAATTTATGTCGATCCTGCTTGCAATGAACAAGACATAGTTGTCACTATGACAAGTCGGTGTATGTGTCTTATTTAGTGTGTGTGTGGCTGTCCTTCCAATTTTGCCAGTACATATCTCTACATTTATGGATTTATTTCAAATTAACTTGGCACAATTGTGCTCTATTATGAGTAGATGTGCCACTTGAAACAAATTTGCCGATAGTCACAACGTCAAGGTGATAGCTGACGGTCAACCAATCAAATTGAGATTGTCCAGAGTATATTTCCTACATTTTTGTATGGATTTCAAAATGATTCGGGACATTTGTTTGTCATCATGAGTAGATGTTCCATTTGAAACAAATTTTCAGATAGCTCCAAGTTCAAGGTTCCAGGTCAAGGTAAAATATTGGGCTTGCTCGACATGTTGTGCCTGTACAACATTCTAGTTGTTACAAACAGTACAAACAGGGTTTAGTCAGACAGAAATAGATTGGGATCCCAGGGGTTCAAGATTTGGACAGAAAGGGTCAACTCAAAACAATTGTTAGTCCTTGTATTGAATATTTGTCTTATTTCTAAATACATGTACATGTATGTATATTTTTCTCATAGAAACATTTAACTTACAGCACATTATTAGTCTAAAGTTCTAGACCTTACCCATTATCAGACCACACATTTTTGGACCAGTCTAAATTGAAAGAGACCTCTAACTAGAAATAGTGATGACAAGAAAAATTTGCTTGTTACAAGCAATTTCTCCTATTTTATGCACCTGCCATGCAATGATGACGGCATATAGAGCTACTTTGTTCCATGTGTGAGTGGATGGGTTTGTTGTGTGTGTCCAATCTTTATCTAGAGCATATTGTTGAATTAATAGAATGATTTCAAAATAACTTGGCACAGTTGTTCCTCTTGAAGAGTAATAGTGTCATGCAAAAAGTCATTTTAGATACTCCGAAGTTCAAGGCCACAACTGAAGGTCATGTGACAAACAATGATATGGGGGTATCCTTGTCTGTGACACATTTCTAATCTCACAATTTTTTCCAAAGCTATATTCTTAGGCAAGTCAAAATTGCAGATTGTCTGGTAGTGAGTTATACAGTAAAAAAAGATTTTGAAGGCTACTGCTGATGACATCTATATTTTTCTGAAGCTGAGTCTCTGAGGGAATGGGCCCCTACAGATATTGAACTCTGGGTAGTTCCGGATAGGTCAAAGGTTGAAATCACAATTGAACTTGGATTGAAAACCATATGTGCTCTAGCTCATAAGCCATTTAACCTAGGACCCTGAAATTATAACAAATGTTATCCATTACCATGGAGATGCTGTTATGTTTGGGTAATATAGGTCAAAGGTCAAATGTGCTTCTTGACTGAAAAAATGCTGATGGAGGGTATATGTCTGCCTCGCGACTATTCTAGTTTAAAGCTTGAATTAGGATAGCAAAGTAATATTTCCCTCTTGAAACTGTCCCTTGACATAGGTATAAGAAAAAATCAGGATGAAGTGTACCATTTATGAAATAAAGGATGGATCGCTAGCCATGCCCTTTCACCCGGACGAGACAGTTTGTCCAATAAAACAGGGTATTAGATTGCAAAAAATAACAGGCAACACAAAAAACCCAGATCATTGTAGTGGTTGAAATTAGCACTCGCTAACTCACAAAATGTAAGCGAAAATTGGAAAGCGCGAGTTCCAAACATTGACCTGTCTCAAATTTCTGCAACTTTGTCATGACCAGCAAATTTTATGCATAAATGAAAATTACATGCATTGGTTATCAGGAAGACACTTGCCATTGTCTGTTTTGTTTATAATGCAAGCGTCTAGAAATCAAAAGTGATTCAACTAATTTCTGAGAAGATTTCACTGCAAATAAAAATCATTTATGTAGAAAAAAATAACAACATTCTTTGGTAAAACGGCATCTATACAGGCCAGTCTACCTCAGAGGAATTACCTAACCATTCATTGGATGCAAAAAAAAATTCTGCCCTACTAATCCCGAGGCAAGATAATTGTCTACAAATCTGTCAAATACCCGTCATCTAGCAAAGGACAATATCTCTATATCATAAATCATATTGATATATTGATATAATCACTAGCTAAATAAAGATTTAACATTTTCTTTGGATTGAATTATAAAGAAAAGTGTACAGTTTTATTTTGCTAGTAGCAACTTGCATTTAGCAAGTTGGAAATGTAGGCACTCCCTTTTTTTAGCAAGTAGCAAATAAAGCTAATTTCAACCCCAGCATTGGCCAGTGACATAAATTTTGTATCTTTAGCCTAGTTATGCTCTAGTAGCAACATTGAATTAAATCTCTAATAAATATATTTGTCATGGTCTAAACAGATGATTTTGATTGTCAATGGACAGTGATAATCCACCAAGTTGTGGTAGCTTCACTTTGCTACCCTGAATGCAGAATTGTATTGTATTTGACTTCTCTCAATTATGTCCCTTTTAATGGAGATCTCTGTTCAATAACATAACTTGTGTCCTTTAACCCTTTCCTGGACAAACTCGGGATTTTACGTCACTGTGATTTTATATTTGAGAAAACATTGTGGGAAAAGGAGAAATTGCTTGTAACAAGCTATTTCTCCTTTTCCCACAATATTTTCTACCACATAGGATGGTCAGATTTCAAATTGCATGCATTTTTCATTGTCGTCTGCAACTACTTTCAAATTGGACCAGTCTAAAATTTCATAAAACAGGAAAGGATAAATGTAAAGTCTTGACTGAAAAGTATTACAGATATCAAATAGGGCAGTTTGTATTGAGTTGTACTTGCTTAGCTTAGTTCTTAAAATATGGTAAATATTTCACTACATTATTTTAACCCATTACCAATTTACAAGACTACAAAATTTCCAACTGGTCCAAATTGAAAGAAGCTACAGACAGCAATTTTACAATCATTAAATTTATTATTATCATTTGTGTCTTTCAGGGAAGAAAACATAAAGGTACAAATTGCATGCGACAAGCAATTTCTTCATTCTTCTGCAATGCTTTCCAAAGATTTTTAGCTCACCTGAGCACATCATGCTAAATGTGAGCTTTTGTGATCATTGAATGTCCTCCGTATGTTGTCAACAATTTCCTCATTAACACTCTGGTGAAAAAGGGCCATAATCACAATTCCATTGTAAGCATTCCTAGGGCCACAATATTCATGAAACTTGGTCAGAATATTTGTCTGAGCATGATGATGAACCCTATCAAAAATGGGAAGGTTCTGCTGGAAAACACTTGGTCCTCTTGTCTAATAATATATGTCAATGTTCACTTATTGAGAGGACTGATTATTTTTTAGCTCACCTGAGCACAACGTGCTCAAGGTGAGCTATTGTGATCAGTAATAGTCCAGAGTCCGTCTGTCCGTCCATAAACAATTATTAAAAAATCTCTTCCTCCTATACCATAAGGCCTAGAGCTTGATATTTGGTACATATCATTACCTATTGACCCTCTACCAAAATACTTCAAAGAATTACGGTATTCTGAAAATAAGCCCTTTTCTGTGCGATCCTTATTTTACAAAGGAATAAAGAAGGAAATCTTTGAAAATCTACTTCTCCCAAACCAAAAGGACTAGAGCTTTTGTATTTGGTATGTTTCATCACCTATTGACCCTCTACCAAAATGCTTCAAAGAATTACTGTATACTGAAAATAAGCCCTTTTCTGTGCAATCTCTGATTTTTCAAAGGAATAAAGAAGGAATTCTTTGAAAATCTTCTTCTCCCAAACCTTAAGGCCTAGAGTTTTGATATTTGGTACATATCATCATCTATTGACCCTCTACCAAAATACTTCAAAGAATAACTGTATTCTGAAAATTAGCCCTTTTCCGTACGATCCCTATTTTACAAAGGAATAAAGAAGGAATTCTTTGAAAATTTTCTTGTCCTAAACTTTAAGGTCAAGAGCTTTTATATTTGGTATGTATCATCACCTATTGACCCTCTACCAAATTACTTCAAAGAATTACGGTATTCTGAAAATAGCCCTTTTCTGTGCGATCCCTGATTTTACAAAGGAATAAAGAAGGAAATCTTTGAAAATCTTCTCCCCAAACATAAGGCCTAGAGCTTTGATATTTGGTACATGTCATCAGCTATTGACCCTCTACCAAAATACTTCAGAGAATAACTGAATTTTGTAAATTAGCCCTTTTCTGTGCGATCCCTGATTTTACAAGGGAATAAAGAAGGAAATCCTTTAAAGTCTTCTTCTCCCAAACGATTAGGCCTAGAGCTTTGATATTTGGTACATACCATCAACTATTGACCTTCTACCAATTTACTTTAAAGAATACCATATTCTGAAAATTAGCCCTTTTCTGTGCGATCCCTAATTTTAGTTAGGAAAAAAAAAATAATAATGATATCTTTGAAAACTTTCTTCTCTTAAACCATTAGGCCTAGAGCTTTTATACTTGGTATGTATTGATATCTATACTTCAAAGCATTACCATATTCAGAAAACTAGTGCTATATGGTGGGATCACCAATATACCTAGGATTAAAAAAGAAATCCTTAAACATCTTCTCCAAAATAATTAGACAGGGGGCTTTGCTATTTTGTTTATATCATAAAGCCATGAACCATCATACTCAGGGGAGCAATTTAGGACCATCATGGTCCTCTTATTTTTACTATTTTTGTACATCCCTGTCTTCACGTTCCTTAAATAATCCTGGTCAGAAAATCTTTTTAACAAAGAAAAATATTATTAGTATATAGCAGTCTTTGTTCCCTATACAATGTAATGCTTATTTTCAAATTTGACTCGCTTTGAACAATTGTGACCCATCAGGCAAAAAGAAGTAGTGCAGAAATGTTGCTCTTGGTAGATTATCTGAATTTGAAAGTGTCATTCTACCTTCCTAAGTGTTAATTATCACAATATTATGCAATCCCTTTTCCAGGACCACTTGCCAATATGAAAAAGATAGTGATTTTTTCAAAGAAGTTGTAGATGACAATTTGTATATGTGAACTTTTGTCTTTTCAAAGTCTGTATTTTAGGGTAGAAAACATTGTGGATAATGAGGAAATTGCTTTTAACAGGGAACTTCTCTATTTTCAACAATGTTTTCTGAAGCTTTTTTTAGGGGTACTGTGATGTTATCAAAGCATAGAATTGAACATTACATCATCTACACAGATATTCCTAGATCATTTCTAACTGAAGTCGGCTTGGTCTGATCTCTTTTAACAAATCTTTGTTTTGCGGTGTTTCCCAAAAGTCCCTTGTAACCTGACAGGTGACAAATGTATCCATCTTTGTCATGCTGAAATATGAATAATCTATAGAATTGCATTGAAATCAAAGGGCTAAAAGTACTGGAGAAATAAACTGCAGGTTAACATTCAGTTTAAAAATTTATCCTATACACAACTCTGACTTAAAAGGGACAAGCAGGTGGTGGAGACGAAGATCAGGTGCAATCTGATCTTTGTCTATACCTTCAGCCAAAGAGAGATAATTATGGTTCAGCTTGACAAGGATTAACGTAGACTAACCTAAGATCTCTTAATCTATCCCCTCACAATAACTCTTTTTGATGCCACCCAATAAAAAAGCTTAGGTAAAGATTGTGAACAATAAAAAATTTACTTGTAGCAAGCAATTTCTTCATGTCCACAATGTTTTCTACCCTTAAAGGCGAAGATTTCTAAATTTCACCAATTTGAAATAATTTTTTGTTTGGTAATGGGCTAATCTAGAATAACAAGAGATAGAATTAAGGCCCCATGTCTGCCTCTTTGAACACAATTTAGATGTTTTTTGGGGGGGTTTTTTGCTATTTTTATGGAGAAAAGATTCTCCCTGAAAAATTGAAAAATAGTAGATAAATTAGTTGCATGATTAATTTCATTTATTTCATAAATTTTGATTAAAATATTGAATTTTTTTTGAAATCAGATTTTAAAAATCATCAAAGGAGGATTTTGTTTAATTCTAGTACTTGTAGGTACTTGAAGCCTTTGATGCTTAAAAAGGCAGATTGTGGAAATGCCTGATTGTTACAGTGTGAATCATACCAATTTATAGATATTGATATCATTTTGATGTATGAAATACATATGTATAGAATAGAATTTAACCCTTTTCCCTTAATGACACCCCTCAAGAAAATTAATTGGAAAGACATTGAGCAAAATGAAGAAATTGCTTGCAACAAGCATTTTCTTCAATTTCCACAATATCTTCTACCAAGAAATTAGAAAAATCGAAAATTTCATAAACTTTAAATTGTCATCTGCAACTCCTTTCAATTTGGACCCGTCTAAAATTTTGTGTGATAATGGGTTAGACATTGTTTCTGTAAATATACAGTGTTGTTGAGATTCTGCTTTGTAAATAGTCTAAGACCAACCTCATTCTATATCTGATATTGTTTGTTTGATTAAACTGGATAGCCAGCAGAGGTTTAAATTTTATGATAAATCAAACTATTACCAGATAAGAATAATTTTGACTTGTCCAAGTTTTAACCCATTCCAACTCATTCCCTCCTTTTTACGCCCCTGAAGAAAAAAACTTTGGAAAACATTGTGGAAAATGAAGAAATTGCTTGTATCAAGCAATTTCTTCATTATCCACAATGTTTTCTATCCAAAAAGACGGAAAAAACTAAAATTCCATCTACTTGAAATTGTTGTCTGTAGCTTCTTTGAATTTGGACCAGTCTAAAACTTTGCTGTGTGGGAATGGGTTAAAAGATTACAGGGGAGTTTTCAAAGTGTCTTTAACACTTTCCTGTTTTTCAGAAGTTTAGACTTGTCCAAATTAAAAAAAGTTGCAGACAACAGTAAAAAATAAGTGCAATTTGAAAAGTAACCAGCCTACAGAATGGAAAATATTTTGGGAAAAGAAAACATTGCTTGTTGCAAGCAATTTCTTCTTTTCCCACAATGTTTTCTCATGTATTAAATCACAAGAACGTAAAAATCAGGGATTGTACAGGAGAGGAAATAAGTTCTAATTTGGGATGAAAACAATATTATAGGACAGAAATAACTTTTCCCTTCAAGGTTTTCAAATTATTTCCAGTTAATGCCATATTTTCACTGTATAAAGAAATTTGAGCAAAATTAATTTTGCACATAATTAGCACTTTGAATGTATAACATAATATCGCTATATTAGGGGTAAAAAAAAATTGTGCTCATTCAAGTCAAGGAGAATAAATCTTACTACACTCTAAGTAATAATAAATTATGCTTTTGATATCCCCCCCACACACACACACACCAGCAAAGTAGAGGGGGGTAAGTATATTGGTTTCAACTAAGCTGTTTGTCAGTCTGTCTGCAGACTTTAAAAATTCTGTGCTCTAACACTAGAACCAATTGAACTACAACCAATCTTCATACAAAGGTTGACAAAGATCCCTGACCCCAAAAGATGCTCTATTGTTTTTTGGTAACATAGGTCAAAGGTCAACTGTGTTACTTGAGTGACAAGATGCTGGTGGAGGATAAAAGCCCACTTTTAGACGATTCTAGTTTTACCTAAATTATTTCTTTTCTATCAAATAGGTTGATTTTCTTTTTATGAAGCGTCAATTCACAAACTTAAATTAAATGTCTGTAATTCTTTCAAAATTTCTTGTGTCTTAGAGGACAAGATGGTGTCAAACAAACATATCAGAATGTATACACAGCGCTACCTCTGTTTTCTAGAAGTGCTTTGTAACATTTTTTTAAAGAGTTTGTGATATGTATTGAGATCATTTTTAACAAATGCACTTTTAAGCCATCTCAAGACAATTTTGAGGTTAAGTTGAACTGAGCTACATGTATTCCTTAATTGTGTCTCAGCCCCATTTGACTAATTGCTGGCCCAACCCACTTACTCCATTTTCTAGGCCCATTGACTCCGGCAGGAAATCCCACTTCAATTTTAAACAGTGTTATTTTTCAAAAAATGTAGCAAGTAACAAAAAAGTAGAATAGTTGGTTGGCAACCTAAACACTGTAACTAAGACTGGTTCAAATTGATAGAAGTTGCAGACAACAATTAAAAGATTTTAATGAGAACTTTTTTTAATTTATGGAATTTTGAAAATCTTTTGTCTGCTTTGGGTAGAAAACATTTGAGAAATAATTAGCCCTTTACAAGCAATTCATTCTCTCTAAAATATTTTGCAAAGCCCTCTGTCTGAAGAACGTAAAAGTAGGATTTTGTTCAAATGGATTAATTTGACATCCTCTTAATACATCAGTATACATCTATTCATCAATTGCTTTGTTGAAAATGATCTCATAAGTTTTTAATCTGTTCATGTGTTTAATCTGTTATGAGAACTGTGCATGTTTTATGATCCATATTTTTGTAAATATACACTCTGTTAAGATTATGGTATGCAAGGTTTTAGTTTTGAATGATATTTTTCTTAATCAAATACAAGGATTGTCTGATGATTTGAACAACGGAGAGCTCAGAGTGAATTTATACACCCAAACCCCCATTTATTTTTTGTCAGGGGATAAAAAATCTCCAACTTTGTATTTGAACCAAACTTTTATCCTTAGGTCATTTTTCAAAATACTTGAATCTTGATTCAGTCTGTTTTGAATTTACCAAGTTACTGTGATTCTGTCAAATTCTTAGGACAGAACTAAAAGTAAGATTAGCATTCTATAAACATCATATAATTTAATCTTTATTCTTTTCTTTATCTTTGATTTTATTTATAGGATTTTAAATTCATTTTTTCTTAAATCCGAATTGAAATTTTGTTTGTAATCATTTAATATTTGTGGGGAAATATTTTTTGTTTATAAATAACTATTTTTAAGCTAATTGGCAGTTGAAATTGAAATTTATAATGATTTAATTCTTGTTCAGGTTGTCAGTAAACATCTAAAGAGTAAGCCTCTACAGATATAATTGTGGTACTGTCTTTCAGGAAATTCCTTGGGATGGTGAACTGTGAAATTGTGGTCCTGTCTTTCAGGAAATTCCTTGGGATGGTGAACTGTGAAATTGTGAAAAGAGGCATGACATGAAATTTCATAATCTTGATTTTGTAAATTTTCCTTAAGTTAATTTGGAAATAGCCGTTCACAACTCCATTTCACCATAAATGTCCTATTCTATATGCCAGATTTGTAAAAAGAAAAGCTGGGTCCCTATTGTCTTTGTAAGAAAGTATGCTTAGGTTCAATGCTTGTCCTGTGCCCCTAGCCCTTTCCTGTTTTACAAGATTTTAAACCAGTCCAAATTCAAAGGATTTGCAGAACACAATATAAAATCGATTGTATTCAAAAAATGATTATTCATTGGGGTAGAAAACATTATGGAAAAGGAAGAAATTGCTTGTTACAAGCAATTTCTTCCTTTTCCATAATGTTTTCTCAAGTATAAAAACATACGGATGTAAAATCCAGGGATTTAACGGGAAAGGGTTAAATTAGTTCTTAAAGAACAGGAACTGCAAGGAAACACAGAGGAAAATGAAGAAGTTGCTTATAACTATCAATATCCTTAAGGTTTTCTACTCCAAAATACAGAGAATTTTATAATTTCACCAAATAAAACTGTCGTCTTCAATATCTTTGAATTTGGACTTTTCTGAAAATTTGTCTACTGGTAATGGGTTGATTTTCTAAAGGGAAACAACTTACTCTATTAAATAGTTTTGATATTGAAGACTGTGTCTGATTACTATTATAAAAGTTTCATCTTGATTAGAGATTGTATATCCATTTTGAAATTGTTTTTTTTTTTTTAAGACCCTGTTTTGTTGGTACTCATTTGAATCATCTTCAAGGGACAACTATAATGGGTTACCAAACCATATGTGTTATAACATTTTATTTAACACAATTCAGCTTTTTTACCACCATCCCACTCCACCCTAGAGAAAAAAGGTTTGGAAAGCATTGTGGAAAAAGGAAAAAATGCTTGTAATATTTTCTATACATAAAGACAGCAAAATTGAAAATTCTATCAACTTAAAATTGTTGTCTAAAATTTTTTCATGGCCCGGCATCGAAAGATGTGTTAACCCTTGTCATGCTGTATAAATTACCTTACTGAATTGCTGTAAAATCAAGGGGCTGATAGCACTGATAGAACTTGTTGTTCAAAAATGGATATTTCTTTTGGAAATCAGCTTCATTAACACCTCTGGCAGGAAAAATACAAGCAGGGGGTGTAGACTAAGATCAGACTGCACTTATGTGCAGTCCGATCTTGGTCTATATCGTCTGCCAAAACCAGAATATTCTGGGTTCAGCATGACAAGGGTTAGGATCAAGGTCATTTAGTAAGGTCACGTTTCAGAAAAAGGCTGCAACAGGACATGATGGTTTACAAAGACATCTTGTTTTAATTTGGACCAGTCTAAAATTTTATTGTTGAGGAATGTGTTAAGAGCGAAAAAATAGGAGAAAATCACAATGTATTCACTTACTGGGTACTTGAGAAAAATAACCAATATTTTGTTCTTTTGTTACTTATAAATATACCCCCATCATTTTAAAATAAAAAAATGGGGAAGAAAAAGCCAATCCCCAGTCTAGATCAGACACTGACTGAATGAGTATCTTTCTGTTACTCAGAATATCTTTATTCACTCTCATGTGGTACAATGTATGTAATGTTCAAGTTGATGTTTTGTTTGGTTTGTTAGTGAAGAATTCAAGAATATTGTCTGTCAGATTTTTTAGCTCATTGAGAGCAGCAGTTCTTTATCATAAGACTAGAGATTCAAGATTTCATAGTTGTGTGGTAGATTGTCTTTTTATCAGTCTAGATGTGCCAAGTTTGAGCTGTTTGAGCTACATGGCAACACTTTGGGTCTTTCATTGCTCCACAGATTGCTGGCCCAGCACATTGACTATGCTGGCCACTCTTACTGACTCAGACAAGCTTTAGATTGCAAAATTTATGGCCAGTAACACATAACAAAAAATTTAAAATGGTTAGCTGGCAACATAAACATTGAGTTACCTAACCAACAAAAATGCCTCACATAAATGTCTCAATTTCAAAAGTACTTCCCACATTATGTTCTTTTTAGCTCTTTCCACAATAAAATGATTTAACTGATGAAAATACAGACTTGGAGCTCTATCTGCACAACATTTGGACACTCATATCTTCCTCTCAACTTGCACTGAAGTTAAATAGTTATCTACAACCTATTTTGTTTTTTTACTTGTCTAAAATTTGTCACTCGGTAATTAGATGAACTACATTATTTAGTAAGAGCCATCAAAGTTGTCAGATTTTTAATTGGTGGTTGTGATACAGTTTTAGTGACTGTACATGGTAAATCCTCATTTGCCCTCTACCAAACAACTATATTAGAGATAGGTTTAATTAAAAGAAGCCACAGAGAACAGTTCAATGGTACTTTTAAAAATGAAAAAATACAGAAAAGGATAATTGTGAGAAACGAAGAAGTTTTAGGATTTTGCTGAGATAGGTTAAAATTCGTTGTCAAGATGATTATAACCTTATATGACTTTAAGATATTATATTCAAGAAAACATCCTGCAATTTGAATAAACAACAGAGGAGATAGTAAGTGATAATTTCATGTCTTCTTGCAATGTTTTCTACCATTTAACCCTGTTTACAAGTGACTTATTTCTCTCACTTGGAATTGTGATTATTGGTAACCATTTTCAATTTTGACTAAAGTTCAATATTCTTTTTGCTATTGAAGTGTTAAAACTGTACTCACTTGTTGATTTGTGTTTGTTCATTTGTGTAAAGTTACCTTGTAGGTAAAAAATGCTGACTTCACTTCTTGTTGTTGTTCTCATTAAAATCATAGAGAAAAGAATATTTTGTTGTATTTGTTGTATTTAGCTTCAATTGTACAAAGACAACAGACAAATTTCATGATGATGTTTCTGTAATCTGTCCCTGCCTCACTAAACCTTTACTTTAACCTGTTCCCATATTACTATGCTTTTTGACGCCCACATAAAAAAAGAGATTCGGAAAACATAGTGTAAAATGAAGAAATTGCCTCTAACAAGCTATTTTTTCATTTTTCACAATGTATTTTGAATCTTTTTCTTCATTATCCACACCGTTTTCTACCTCAAAAGGCCCATAAACTAAAAATTATGGTATGCAACATCTTTGAAATTGAACCAGTCTAAAATTTAGATGTGTAGTAATGGATTAAAAATCTTCTCAGAGACTGTGGCATGGATCATAACCAAATTTTATGGGTATGGTCCTTGTTTGAAATCTGTGTTGCCTCCTGTATAATGGTAATAGTAAACATCATTCTATCTGTCCTTATTTCCTGAACAATATTCAGAGCCTCAAACTGCTCATCACACTTAGGATTACGATTATCCACAAACTGATGGAAGACAAATTTTGGAAAGGATATTTGACCGCAACCAGGGATCGATCCCTGACCTCAAGGTAGAGAATCTGGTTCTATCAACTGTGCTATGGCCCCAGCCAAAGTAACAAGGAAGCCTATCTAAAAAATATGAATGTTTTATTTTGGAACACAGGATATGGGATCTTACAGAAAGTGTACATCAGATTTTGATGAAAAAAAATTTACAAGATGTTTAAGCAGTGTTTGATTTTGCCTTCCACTTGAAAAGCATGCATTTTGTGTATTATGAAAAAAATCTTTTTCTAAATATTAAAAATCTTCTATAATCAGATAAATAAGATAAAGCATGGCTTAGGGGCGAGGATAGTTCCCATATATGAAACATAGAGAAACATTGAAAAAAAACAGTCATTGAATTTAAACCAAATTTGACAGAAATTATCCTTTGGTGATCCTTTATCAGATTCCTCAAAAAAAATTTTGTTTAAAAAGATAGCTTTTACAGATTGAGCTAATTTTCGTGCATAGTATGCAGGGAAAAGTAATTGGAGGATTGAATTCAATCAAATTTCATAAAAATGACCTATTATCAGAATTGAGTTTTAATAGGTTAGAAATTATTGCTTTGACAGATTATTCAATTATCAGGTCGAGATCACATAGTGACAAGGGAAATAATCGATACTACTTGACTCAATATTTGTTACATAAAAGAAGGTTGCCTCCCTTAAATTGAATTTTGCAAAATGGTAATATTTTCCTAACCCATTCCCACACAAGACAATTTGAGACTGGTCCAAATTCAAAGCGATCCCATACTTTTTTCCAGACTGTCTTTTTAGGTAGAAAACAATGTGAAAAAGAAGAAATTGCTTGTTATACTAGTAAGCAATTTCTTAATTTTTCCCAATACTTTCCTGAGCTTTTTTCTTGAGGGGTGTAAAAGGGGGATTATGTGGGAATAGGTTAAGAGTTACCTCTGTTAAAGAAAGCTATATTATCTGTATAATAATAAATGTCAGGATAGTGGACCAAGGGCTCTAGTTTGAAAGAATGTTTTTCATTTGCCAGCTTTGAGCTTGCAGTTCTCTATTGTATAAACCTTATGCCACCTTTTTAATGTACTTGCATTGAAAGATGTGATCGGAACATCATTTTACGTATGTTCAGCCTTTGGGTTGTCTACTCAAACGTTTACCTAGATACTGAATATTTTTTATTTGCTTCAAAATTATTTTACCGACAATGCTCATAATTTGTATGCAAGTTTCTGACTAGAATACTTGTTTAATTTTGTTTGTCTGCATAAGATCTCGGATGATTTCGAAAATGGGTCATGTAGGGTCAAAATCTAGGTCAATTTTGTGAATACCCTTGAGTGCTCTGTAGAGGTCGTATTTTTGGCTCAAATGACTTGATATTTGGTCAGAATGTTTGTATACGTGATGTCTCAGACGTGTTCGAAAACGGATCATGTGGGATGAACAACTACATTACTAGGTCAAACTCTAGAAAAACCTTGTGTGCACTCTAGAGGTCACATTTTTGGCTCGTATGTTTGTCTACATAAGATCTCAGACGAGTTAGAAAGTTGGTCACGGTTGTCAAAAACTAGGTCACTTTGTCAGATCTTAGAAAAACCTTGTGTGCACTGTACAGGCCCTTATGTTTGTATCAAAGGCCTCTATATTTGTTCGGAATGTTTGTTTCTATGATTTGTTTCATATTCGATATTTGATCACATGGTTATTAAAGTAGGTCACTATGTCTTATGATAACCTTCCATTCTATGAAGTCACTATACTTCTAGTGTAGATATCTTGAAACATGATTAGAATGTCTTTTTAGTTTGATTTCTTAGACAATACTTTGGTAACAAGTTTTGTTAGAGCAAGATAAGGTGACTTGTGCCATTTTACTTCTATAGTCATCGACTTGGGTGAGCGTTTTAGAGTCAATGACCCTCTTGTTGATCAATTTAAAAGACTCGCCGTTAATTATTAATATATGTCCACAATACACGGTCAAGGAGCCTAAGGTCAAGATGTCTCTCAACCCTTTCCCCGACTACAAATAAACAGTGCTTTGAGGCATGAGTACTATTTAACCCATTCCTACAAAAGCAAGATTGTTACAACTCTATCAACTAAATTTTGTCATCTGCAACCTCTTTGCATTAGAACTAGTCTAAAATTGTATTGTCTGGTAATGGACTAGTGACATTTCTTATCAAAACACTTGGCTTACCTTTTAGTCCAGTAGCAAACTCAAGGAGACCTTGCAATCGCGTTTATAGATTTTTTCAAGTAGTAGACATGGTTTCTGACTTCTTATCTAAAGAGATAGCAGCTGGAGGCTAAGAACGGACGTAGTACTGGTGTGATAAATTGTTAGGTGCTCCAGCCGCCGCGATATGACTTAAATACTGTTAAAAGCGGCGTTAAACCCCATTCAATAAATCAATCAATCTTATTTCAAGAAGTTGCAGACAATATTCTAAAGAGCCCTAAAATGAACAATAAATACCAAAAACGGTACAGAAACATGAGCAACTTCCGCTTGTCTCCGTGACCATATTTCTTCATAACTTTTAAAAGCGGGATAATATTGTAATGGGTTAATTCTAATACATACAAATTGAAAAAAAATTGGATTGCTGTCACAGAAACTACGCACTTTTTACTCTAACCTATTTTCAGTAACTGTGAAAATCTCTATATTTAGAAGACATTGACGAGTGTAGACAAGAGCTGCCAATGGACAGACAGCAACGTTTGGCTATTCTGATGGAATGTAGTAGACACTGAGTATGATTGCACTAACTAGTAAATGTCATTACTCTGAAAACATGTCTAAAAGTTTAAACCATCACCTTCAGTAGTAACAGAGATAAAAAAAAAACCCTTTAACTTAGAATTTTAAAATGAAAAACTTCCCTAAAATGGATACCAGGGTAATGAATATTTGAAGGATAGCTGAACTATAATTCTGAATCACGTGTGAAGTTTAACAAAGATGAAACAGTAGAAACAGAGATTTAACGGCTGCATGAAAAAAAAACCAATAGCTTCTAAATAAAAAGGGCCAACATTCGCTGAAAGTCAGAGTAAATGAGTGTCAGAGTAACGAGTCTTTGCCTATGGCATAATTTGATGACGGTCATCATATGATATTCTCATGTCGACCTTGCGATACCCATGCGACGTGACATTTGTCGCCAAAACGTATTGCCCGTATCTGCGGTGGTTGTAACAGAGAGAGAAAATATACAGCCAGTAGTCTGGTACTCGAGCCCGGACCCACTCGCTTTCAGGGCGACTACTCTACCAGCTGAGCTAACCGGACCGCTAAGTAGCAATCTCTCTGTACTGTGCGTGATTTCAACCCGCGAAATTCACTCCTGAACCACAGTATTTTGAAGAGCTTTCACGCCCGCCTATGCACATATTATCATACAACCAAATTATTTACGGGCCTGAGTTAGGCGCCAAATGTCAGATAGAGAGAAACTCATGCAGCAAGTCCGATTTTGGGACCTCATGCTTTAAAACGTGGCTGTCTGATCATAGTAAAAATTGCACGCAATCGGCGATAATCAAGGTTTTTCTGTCGGACTATTTACATTTGGCGCTTATTTTATTTTGCTTCATTTAATGTATAACCAGATGATAACATTTTAGACTGTTCCAAATTCAGAAAAGTTGCAGACAATAGTTTTGAATTAATTCAATTTTAAAATTCTTTGTCTTCTTGAGGGAAAAATGTTAATCGAACTTCGTATTACAGGTAATTTCTTCAATTTCCAAAGCTTGTTTCTTAAGGGACATAAAAAACTGTGTGGTTATGGGCTAAGTGGCTACGTTCATTTAAGTAGGAGGGTAGCTTTTGTTTGTTTGTATGGGGTTTAACGCCACTTTTAACAGTATTTCAGTCATTCTGCGGTGGCTGGAGAACCTAACCATAGATTCCTGGTATTATCACATCCTGAATTTCATGGTTGTGATTGTAACGCGCTATCACTGCCCTATGGCTGCGACCTAAGAAGGGAAATACACATAATATGAGGGAAAATGTAATGCTGGAGGATTTAAGAGCCTGCTTGGTGTAATCACGGATTGCAGTTGTCAATCAGAAAATCGATAAACCAATCAAACATACATTTAGAACAGAAGTGAGCTTTGAACTCCGACATTCATTGAAATTTGAATGTGAAGGGTTTTTGTTGGTTTTGCGATTTAAATATCGTAACTACAGTTTATCAAAGCTGTAGTTATTGTGTTTATGACATATATTGTTATCATTTGCTACATGTTACTTGTCATAATTTTGATTATTTGATGTTGAAGTGGAACTTCTTGTTGTCAAAGCTCAATTGGCAGGGCTAGCAATACGAGGGACGGTCAGAAAATTTCCGGACTTTTCATGTTCTTCTATTTCACAAGCAGCTATATACACACATTATATAATGGTGAAAACTACATTCATTCGCCAATCTGTTTATTTTCAATGATATTCGTGTTTACACTGTATTTTCCAAAAATCGTCGAGTAAGTTTGGAAGAGGCAGCCAACAAGTTTAGCATCGGTAAGGCATCGGCACACAAGATTTTACACGAACAAACCTAGGCATGAGCAAGGTAAGTGCTAGGTGGGTGCCTAAACAGCTGTCTACAGAGCAAAGGCAACCAGAGTAACCAATGCAAAAGTACATTTAAGTCCTTTAAATCGTGAAGGAGATAAGTTTTTGAGCCGCATTATCACTGGAGACGAGATGTGGGTTCTTTATTCTGAACATGAGACAAAAGCTCTGTCAAAGCAGTGGAAACGAGCCGGTTCCCCCACCTAAAAAATTAAGCTGTCTCCTTCGGCTGACAAAGTCATTCTTGTTGTCTTTTGGGATTCACTTTCAATGATACTTACTCATTTCATGTAAAACTGTCACTGCCAGGTACCATTCTGAAAAATCTGAGAGAAAATCTCAAGGAAATGCGTCCCAGGTTAGCACGCAGAAGAATATCCCCTTATTCAAGATTATTCTCTCTCAAATACCACCGCAGCTACAGTGGAGGTTATCAACTCTTACAAATGGCAATTGTTGTCCCACCCTCCTTATAGACCAGACCTCGCTCCCTGTGAGTTTTATTTGTTTCCAGAACTGAAAGAATTGCTTTCTGAAAGAAATATAAGACTAGGGCGGCTTTGATATCTGTTGTTACACAGTACATTAAACATTAGTCTACTTCATGGTTCACAGCATGAATACAAAAGCCCCGACGAAGATGTAAAAAGTACGAAGACGTAGGTGGAGAATATTTTGAAAAAGAGTAGATTGTCCAGGGGCATTATTGTTAACAAACACGTGTTTTTTCTCTTAGATTTCTTTTTCAAATCAAAGTAAAATACAACCAAGCTTAACTCTTTCCCGCCGACCTCACCTTTTAAGCCCCTAAGCTTGGGAGTATCCACTCTACGCATGGCACTAGTACTCATCAAGGGAAACAGCTCTGCCAAGTTATTTCGAAATTCATCACATAATATAGGAGATGTGCTCCGTTCAAGAATTTGACAAACACACACGCCAGAGGTAAATATCCCGAAATATGCCCGTAGCTATAACATGGCGGGGAGGGGGACACAGAAAATAACGATGAACTGAGATCCTCTGGCAAAAAGTGGGGCCTAACTAAACTTGCAGATTCAAAGAGGGTGTGAGAAATGAAATCAAAACTCTTTCCAGTGTCTTTTATTATAAAGATTTAATTATCAAATAACTAATATATATAAACAGTCCCCATGGGAGGTTTCTACATGTAAACAAAATTGCGAAAATTAAACAAAAAATAGAATACATGTAGTGCCCATAATATTTCACATCATCCCTTGTTACAAACCAAAACCAAACAACATTTAACGTGAAAAAGTTTAACCCATTATCAAACGACAAAGTTTTAGATCAGTCAAGATTTAAATATGTTGCAGACGACATTTCTAATGGTCCTAAAATTGGAAAATAAGTGCCAAAAATAGGGTAGAAAAATTGCGTGAAAAGGAGAATTTACTTGTGACAAGCATACTTGTGACAAGAAATGTCTCCTTTTCCCACAAAGTTTTCCATGATTATAAAACTTCAGGGCGTCAGAATGTGTCATTGTGTGGTAATGGGTTAACCCTTAATTGATAGTTGCCCGAAAATTAATGGAACCTGGTTAAAGATGCCTGAAAATTGGTGGAACCTGGTTAAGCCAACTGATCTATGACTGAGATGATCTCTGACTGAGATATCAAACAAAGATACTTTGTAAAATATATGACCAGGAACAAAAAAAGGGGGGCAAAACATTGGTTGGCTACCTTAACCCATTCCCACTCAAGAAAAATTTGGACTGGTCCATATTGAAAAGAGTTGCAGACGACATTTTAAAGTTTATGAAAAAAATAAGATTATTTCAACTTTCTGGGTAGAAAACATTTTGTAAAATGAAGAAATTGCTAGTGACAAGCAATTTCTTCATTTTACACAATGTTTTCTCTGTTGTTTTTCTTGAGGGGCGTCCAAAAGCGTCACCATGTGGGAATGGGTTAAAACTATTTCACAGCTTAACCCATCACCATAAAAAGACGTTCTTGTTGCCCCTCAAGAAAAAAAAAAAAACAAGCAAAATTTTCATTATCCTACATGTTTTTCTGACCCATTCATACTATTTTATCAACTTGAAACTTGTCAGCAACTTCTTTCAACTTGGACCAGTCCAAAATTTCTTGTTTGTAAATGTATTCAATAAGCTGTAATTGTGATGTGTAGGTCACTCATAAAAGCAAATGTTTGAAATAAATGTTGGAGTTCAACATATCATTTCTTGGTTGGGAAAACCTGCATACTTCTAAACCTTGGACATATTGCTTACAGTAGGATTCTAAATGGAAGGATATTTCGCAATTCCTCTGTTCATTAAACATGAACGCATTTATTAGACTTCTATAAGTAAGTCTGTTATATTCTTTTTTCCTTCTAAAAAGAACTAGACATGAAAAAGAGGGAATGCTAGTTCAATATTATTTCTGTATTTCTCAATTATTAGAAAAAATAACTCTCTAAAAAAAATACTGTAAATATCATCAATTAGGCTTTTAAGAAAATAAAACAGTAATGCTAATTGTTGCAAGTTTTGTCTTTTTTAAGAATAGAACAGCACTCCATTCATGATCTTGAATTTGAAACAGGCACAACAAATCTCCATGAAAATCAGACAAAACAAGTCCAGTTACCTGTTCAAAAATACAAAAAATGACAAAAGAAAAGGAATACAACTATGAGGTATAATGTTATTATCTTAACCACTATCAGCAATAAAGGTCCCAAGCAGTTGATCACATGGTTCTTTTTCTTTCACCTGCAGTAAAGGTCGCAAGTAGTAACAGTTGCTCACTTTTTTTTCTTTCACCAGCAAAAAAGGTGCGCAAGTAGTTGATCACATGTTCTTTTTTTTCTTCACATTTTTACTACAGCCCTAAAATTCAAAGCATGTGTTATTAGACTAGAAATGTGTCACAGACATGGATGCCCCCACTGAAGTGCTTTTGACATAACCTTTAAATGTGACCTCAACACTAGTAATCATCAAGAACACAGTGCTAAGTTTTTCTTAATCACTTTACTGCCAAATGATGCTTTTGGTGCCTTGTAGAAATATGATCACGGAAAACTTTATGAAAACTATTTGATATTGTCTATAACTTCTTGCAATTTGGATCAGTCTAAAATATTGTCTTCTGGTAATGGGTTAATAAAGAAGATATACACCAGACCAGTATTGGACACACATACTAACCCTCACACAGGGACAGAGGTACCTCTATATGTCTGTTGCCATTACATAGGGAATATTACAACAGTAGTGTGTTTTTCTATTTGTTGTTATTGTGTTCGAGAATCGTGTGTAGGTATTTTTCATTGGATGAGACTGAAGGTCGAATCCAATAAAAAATACCTACACACGTTTCAAGAACAATATAACAACAAGTAGAAAAAAACACACTATTGTAATATTCCTTTTATTATATACCTTTCGGACATGACATTTAGAAAATTCTCTTAAATGATAAAAAAAATAACCAACTTTCCGGAAAAAAACCCGAACGTCAATAAACATAAAAGGAGTCCGTCTTTAAGGGTATTCGACAAAAACGGATTTTTGGTACACAACGAATAATGATTTTTTTTCTGTCGAGTTGTATTAGATAGCCAGATTTTAATTCATATCATTTAAAGGTATATAATAAATTTCTCTTATACGTTGATTTCTTTTCTTTTAAAACAAACTTTCAAATAAAGAGTAGATGAAAGTGTCCTTGTTGGATGAGTCATCAGACACATTACTTGAACCATTGTGATAAAAACTCCTTTTAACCTCTAAAGCCAATATTAATACTGTAATACTTCGTGATTTAATTATCATAATTCTACAAACAAGACAAGTAAAATTTGAAACAAACATTCAAAATCTACTCGACATTTCATTACAACTTAGTTGGTAACAGTATTAACAATCAAGCTTTTTAGTGACTTCTTCCTTTAACATATTCCCACATAACAAAGCCTTTTTACACCCCCAAGGAAAAAGCTTAGAAAAACAAAGTGGAAAATGAAGAAATTACTTGTTGCATTATCTTCATTATCCAACAAGTTTTCCACTCCACAAGGCAAATATTTCATCAACTTGAAATTGTCATACATTGAATTTGCATAACATGGTGTATATCCAAGGTCCTTGGAAAATGTTACCATCAATTCATTCCATGATCACAGGATTTAATGGGCTGAATTTCCTTTTAAAATTAAGAGAAATCCCATCTAAGTTGCTGTAAATGCCATACTGAACTAATGGATGATTAAATATAATATAATCAAGATAAACAAATAAAGGTCATTCCTACAAGATAATCTCATTTCATGGTTGGGATGGGGGTAGTTTTTCTCAAGCACTTTATTTATAATTCAAATTTTCATCTGGCCTTAGACTAACATTAGACTAAATAGACTAAACAATAACACCAACAAAATAAATTCTGATTATGGCAAAGGATAATGCTTCAAAGGTTAGATAAACTGACTTTGTACAAAGGAAATTAAATTACATTTTGACACTAGTTTTAATCCAATACCAAACAGCAAAAGATTAGGCTGGTCCAAACTCAAAGGAGTTGCAGACAACAACTCAAAGTTTGTGGAAATTTTTATTTTTTCAACTTTCTGGGTAGCAAACATTGTGGAAAATGAAGAAATTGCATGTATCCAGCAATTTCTTCATTTTCCACTATATTTTTCAACACTTTTTTTTCTTAAGGGTCATCAAAAGTGTCACTGTGTTGGTATGGATTAAGTAAGATTGGTTGAGATAATCTAATTTGCTGACTAAAAGTTTTATGAATATTGAAAAAGACCATAAAAGCAGTATCAAAAACAGCAAAATATGGATACTTTGTTTGCTCATTTCTCTATCAAACTATTCTTTTATTTCTCATTCAGTATGCAAAACAAGACCAAACATGAGTGCCACCTCTTATTGCAAAAGCTGAATAGTGTAAACATATAAGTAGAAAAAGGGGCACAATTTTCACAATAATTATTCTTGAGTTATTACCCATTTATAACACTTGTGATACTGAACTAACTTATCATCCTTGAAGAAAGTATCTTTGATAAATAAGGAAACATGTCAGGCTAATGCCAACGACACCAAACTGATAACAATCTCAACCATTCCTTCAAAAACAAAACAGCTAAAAATAGACATTTATACTATGGTTTGGAAAAGACACCAAAGTTAGCCTGCATGTTCACTTTTCCAGACTACCATTATTGTCATTTTGTGTCACTGTCAAGTTCTTCTACACAATCACATTCCTGTCTTTTGTGTCAAAATACAACAGATCTACAAACATTGGTTAATTGCACCAGACATTTACACTATCAATACACACTTTACCGTTACAAAATATACACCATTAACATTACAGGCACACAAATTAACAGTAGAAATTTGGTGAGAATGTAAAAATGTAAGAAGTATTCTAAATGGCAAAAATATAGATCTTCTCATGGGGATGCACCAATTAACTCCATGCTATAACAATATTGAAGAAAATATCATTTTTGTGACCCGTCATGAAAACAGGACCATCTTGGAACTTCAAAAAAAAGCAGACAAGTATGGTTGATTCTTTGTCATGTTTCAAATCTGTTCTGAACACTCTTTCATTATGAGAATGTCCTTATTACCTTACTCCATCAATAGCTTTCTTTGTCTTCACTGCAATGGACTTGTTATACATGAAATTCCCAGAAGGTCTTATTTCCTCTGATTGGTAAAAAACAACAACTTGAAATAACAACAAAAATATTTCATTATTTAAAAGGATGAATACAAAAATAAGGTATAAGTTTGAAACACTAAAGCTGTGAACATTGATATTTTAGCTTTAGATTAGAAGGAAAATACATATCAAATAACAATGGATTGACAACAATAACTAATTCCGGTTACTTTAATGAAAAGATTAATTGATTGAATGGGGTTTAACGCAACTTTATCAGTATTTCAGTCATATCATGGCGGCTGGAGCACCTAACAATGGATTCCTGGTATTTCTAACACCAGAACTACCACTACATCCTTTCCTAGCATCCAGCTGCTATCCCACTTAGGTTTACGATTTTCCACCCATTGGTAAGATACAAATGTCAGAAAGAATATATGCCGCCGCCACGGATCAAACCCATGACATCCCATGATTGAAGATTAGGAGTCTGGCACACTACTGACTGCGCTATGACGGCGGCACTTTGAATGCTTAGGATGCAACCTGAGAGATCCATTCACGTTGGGTTTTTGACCTTTTTTTTTTTCTATGGACTTGTGTATATTTTTTCCCTATTTTACAGAGGGGTTGGGGTGTTAAATTTTGTGTCTGATTTTTAAATTAAATCTTAATGATTAATCCTGGGTGAATGTAATAGGTTAATAGGAATAAATATATATCAAGATGGCGAACAGACAGTGTGATGTTATGTTATAGGATATGCATCAATAATGTCAGTGCATTTACAATAGTTTTGCAATTGACAATTGAATTCCAGTGTAGTTGTAAAAGAAGAATTGTAACTAACAAAATAGATATGCAAGTAAATTAAACAAACTTTTTATTGCAAACTTTAATCTTTTCTAACAGAGCTTTTTTTACTTTTCATTCAAAAATTTCAATGCAAACATATGTTTTCTACCCCACTCACAATACAGTCAAACCACTTTACAAATACAAAAAAGTAGATTTATTAAATATCTAAACACCTAGGATCAATTAGTTAAAGAGTCTATTTCTTCCCTCCTTCCTCTTCGTAGCTGAGTGGGTTTTCATTTGGTGCAGGTAGCTTGTAATCAAGAGTTTCTGCACCCCAGATCTCTTTGGCATACTGTGCAATTGTTCTGTCACTGGAAAATTTTCCTGAGGAGGCTATATTGTGGAGACACCTTTTTGACCATTCAAGTGGTTTCTGAAATATCAAAAGAATAATCCTGATGGTCAAACATATCAGTAATTAAATGTTTGATAGCTTTCACTTGAGTCTAAATGAATGGTTTGATTGGTCAATCAATTTTCATAATTATTGTTTCTTACATCAATGATCTCTCAATTGTCCATTTAATGAAGCATATATTGACCTAACATCACTTGCATGATAGCATAGAAAGAATGTTTAGCATTAATATTGGAGTTCAAAAGTCAGATATGTTTTTCTTCATTTTAACCACATTAACAGAACAATAAGTCATCTGTTGGCGAGATATAGCCTGAATTATGCAGTAAATGAAAAGACAAAAGTTCTGGGAGGCCCTACAAGAGGGGTCTTTACAATGACATAAAAACATGATTGGTAATTAGACATGATTGGAAATTAAGTACCGGGTATATTGCCTATTCTTGAAGGACAACACATGTGAGGAGAGCTAGTTACCAGACTGTGCGTGACCAACTCTGTACCCTGAGATTTTTTTTTTAGCTTCCCTCTACACACTGTACAAATGATACGTTAGTAACGTACCTAAACATGAATAGGTTACAACTGTTATTATTGTATTTCTTTGATAGCATCTGCCATGTTCATAAATTTGGTTGGTAACATGTTACTGCGATGATATATGATGTCAAGTCGACGACCAAAATATTATGATGACCTTGACCTTGGAGCTATCTGATTTTTTTTTCTTTCAAATGGTATATCTATTAATGATAGAGAAAAATTGTGCCAAATTAAATTGAAATCCATTCATAATTGAAGGAGCTATGCTGTGGACAAGGTCAATTTTTTAACCTCTGACCTTGCACTGTGACCTCGATGCTATCCAAAACCAGGGAAAATACTTCTGCGCAATGTCATAAGGAATTCACATATGAAGTTTCATCTAATTTGGCCCAAGCGTTGTTGAGATATCGGGGAGGACGGGCAGATAGAAAACAGAACGGCAAAGCAGCGGCTATATGATAGACCTTCAGGGAGCATAAAAAAATTAAAGAAAGTGTTTTTTAAGATTGATCTAACCTTTTGCCTATTTTACATATTAATATTGTTTGGATTTATGAAAATACATGTACAAAACTCAATTCCTCAACTTATTGTGTGCAGTACTTATTATCTAGACTCCGCTTTAAGAATTCAATCTTGACTGGGGAAGATCTATTCAAGATAAATTCTCCCACTCTTGACCATATAACGAAAGTATTTTGAGACACAAAAATATTATATCTATACATAGTCTGAAAGAAATTCTCAATTTCTTCATAGTGTCTTGACATTTTTACACAGTCATTAATCTTTCAGTTATATCCCATTGAGGATCACTTGTTAAAGTATGCCTCCTGGCATAGCTAGTACTAGGCTTGGGTCCTCCCTCAAATGCCTATCAGAAGAAAATAAACATGTAACAAGCTGTAGAGTTAGATAAGGACCAGTCCAAACCATTACGTCAGGATCCATGAATAACTGAGCTAAAAACTGACTGATTATATCATGTGAATTAATTTTAAAAATGTTCCATGAATTTATGCATGTTAAAATGCAACCTTACCTTGAACACTTCATTCACTTTTTCTTGGCATTCAATGTATGAATCAAAGTCAGCCAACAACATAAACCTGTAACACAAAAAGTATTTGTAAGACGTATATAACTCCCTAATGGTAACCTGTCAAGAATATGACCTTGGTAACTGACCTTTATCTTATCTGATATTGAAATTAGTCATCAGTAGTTGTCTATTCTATTCATGTGTATTGAGGGTTTAGTACCAAGTTTCAAAATACTATCTACAGCTTTTTTAAAATTTGATGAGTTTGAAATAAACATTTGATGGATTATATTTACAAATATAAAACACAATTATAGCTGCTTGAGTATATTCAGTTGAGATTTAGAATGATCAGTGTTTTTCAGTGAATCATCAGCTGTGGTCAATTAACATGCAACAAATTTAAAGGTAGTTTAACTGAAATATTTTAAACAATAAAAAGACAGTCGTAAGATGTATTTAATGATAAATGAAGAATGAAACGCTAAATGATGGCCCTTTTGTCACCTCTTACAACATACCAGTAGTCACATTTGGTTTTCAAAATGAAATGGCAGATTTGACAGGGAGAGGTCTGCAGTGGTTTGTTCTTACACCCTATTTTACCACAAAGGGTCTAGTTAAAGGCTACTGCTTTTTATTTCAAAGCTTATTTGCATCATTTAGTTGCCTACTACGACAGACCAGAGAGAAAGACTTGGGGAAAAATGCCTGGCACCCCTTGGTGCATATCTTATTGAGAAGAGATGAAGTTAGTAATTTTAGAAATAGCTATTGTTCTTCTGCTAAATGAAATATATTTCCCTTACCTACAAATAAGGTCTTTTTCATGTTTGAGGAGAAACTAAAATAACTTTTACTATCAAGGTGGTAAATACCCCCGCCCATATATTTCATGTCACAGTGGCAATAACTTTTCAACGTCAATTTAGGCACAATAATATAAATATGATAGGCCAAAACTTATATAGAACTTGCATCTTTGAATCAGTGTTAATCCTCTACAATGACTAATTTCTAAGTCATATCAGGGGTAAATAATCATTAATTCACAACAGAAGTGTTAAAAAATTTGCCTCTGGCATATTGCACTCCTAATGAACAGAAACATATTTTAATACCGGATCATACAGCAGTACTGCATGCTAAATTACAAAGTTTTTATCAAATTAATTTGAGGAGAATATTCTAAATATTTCCTTGCTGATTTCTTAAGTAAAATTCAGGATCCCTTAACATATATCTTTTTATTTTCTAAGAGACATTATTTTGGTCAAAGATCATTAGGCAAAGGTACACAAAAAAATTTCAAAGTTCCTTCTTCATTCCTATGTGAAGTGTGGGATCCCACAAAAGCAGCGCAAAATATCAAAAGAAATTCTTTGAAGTATTTTGGTACATACATCAATACTACTTGCAAATCTCAAACTTATGACCTTAAGTATTTAGGAGAAAAAAATATTTTTGCACATGGTTTATTGCATTAGGTTGCCATGGCAATGGCTACTGGTGTTCATCATGGATTTCAATAATTTGAGATATTTTTTAAAGAGAATGACCTGAGGGATAATTTCTTTGAAGTTTGGTTGATCTTTAGTTATGAATAAACAAATGGGTAGACAGATACAGTGTATTGATCAATCACAATAGTTTACCCAAAGCACTTATAGCTCGGGCGTGCTAAAAAGTTT
This sequence comes from Fragum fragum, assembly GCA_946902895.1. Lineage (NCBI taxonomy): Eukaryota > Metazoa > Mollusca > Bivalvia > Cardiida > Cardiidae > Fragum > Fragum fragum. The sequence continues at coordinate 40,310,094 of OX336366.1, read as the reverse complement.
TAACTTTTCCTTTCTATGTCTGAGAAGATTGATTGATTGAATGGGGCTTACCACCACTTTTAACAGTATTTCAGTCACCTGGAGCACGTAACAATAGATTCCTGATATTTCTCACACCAGTACTACCACTACGTCCTTTCCTAGCCTCCAGCTGCTATCCCACTTAGGTTTACGATTATCCACCTATTGGTGAAAGACAAAGGTCAGAAAGAATATGTGCGGCCGCCGGAGATCAACCCATGACATCCCAAGATTGAGGATTAGGATTCTGATGAGCTACCAACTGCGCTATGACGGCGGCTATGTCTGAGAAGAGATTTTGCTCTTCTGATCTGATATATAAAATACTTACATTGTATATCGAAACCTGTCAATGTAGACAAGAGATTTGTCAATGTCTGAGAAGAGACGAGGCTAATCAGGGGAGAAATAGCCACAGTTGATCCGATATATAAAATATGTTTACCCATACCTGTCAGTGTAGACAAGAGAGTTGTAAATGTCTGAGAAGAGATGAGGCTCATCAGGGGAGAAATAGCCACTGTTGATCTGATCCAAAATATGTCGAATTGTAGGATTGTTCTGGTAGAAATCATTAGGGTTGTACCTGCATTTAAATGTAAATTTTGAATTACTGAATTGTTTTCAAAATATTATCGATGTAGATGTTTACAAAGACAAGTATGCATTTAACCATCAATTACAGTAGTTAAAAGAGAGGGAAAGTAAATTTATTTTTAAAAAAAAAGGATATTTTTTTAATACTGTAACCCATTACCCTAACACAAAATTCTTGACTGATCCAAATTGAAAGAAATTGCAGAAGATAATTTCAAGTTGGTAAAATTTGGAAAATCTTTTCCTTTTAGGATAGGAAGCATGGTGGACATTGAATAAATTGCTTGTTACAAGCAATTTTTCAAATGTCCACTGTATTTTACAAAGCCTTTTTCTTCAGGGTGTAAAACGCGGGTTTCTATAGGAATGGGTTTACTAGTTTGTACATGAAAAGTAGCAAGTAATTCACTTAAATGTTTTTTTAATCCATTTAAAGCATTAAAGATTTACCCTTTCTTCTTCAATGCTTCTACTTCCTCTACTGTCATACCAAAGATGAATATGTTTTCTGGCCCTGCCTCTTCTCTCATCTCAACATTAGCTCCATCTAGTGTGCCAATAGTAAGGGCACCATTCAACATGAACTTCATGTTACCAGTGCCTGATGCCTGAAAAACAGAAATGAAACATGTAACTTCACCCCATGATCTGACCATTCACTTAAGACTGATATCAACCCATTCCATCATAATAATGCTTTCCTTTCAATTTGGACCAGTCTAAAATTTTGCCATCTGGTAATGGTTAACCCATTCCCATACAATGACGCTTTTAAACGCCCCTCAATATATAAGCTTTTGAAAACATTGTGGATGATGAAGAAATTGCTTGTTACAAGCAATTTCTTCATTATCCACTATATTTTCTACCCTAAAAGACAAAGATTTTAAAAATTTCATCAACTTAAAGTTGTCGTCTGCAACTTTTTTGAATTTGGACTGGTCTAAAATTTTATTGAGGGGGAATGGGTTAATTAATAGAAGCTAAAGATATTAGCAACAAATTCAGATGTTTTTAGAGGGGAAAATACTTATTTTGTGCACTATAACACTAGCTATCATACTTTAGAAGCCCCTTCAAGATGAAAATATTGAGTTCAATGAGTTTATCCACAGACAAGCTTTCTTAGTATCTATTATACTTTGAAAGTGTGAAAGTTATACTGATTTGTTTGTGGTTTTTTTGGTTTAACTACACTTAAAAAGGTATTTCAGTCATATTGAATTTTCCCTCTAGAATGGTCAGGGGACTTTTTGAAATCTACACTAGGTTAGAAGTATTGGTAAAGGTCACCTGACCATTCTGGAGGGAAAGTTCAATAAATCAGAACCAAGCTGCCTAACCAAGCAGAACAAGAATAGATTGACTTAAGTGGAAAGTCATACAAAAAGTGATCCTATTACATGATCACTACCCAGGGCTATCAGTCAAAAATTGATTATCTGAACAAATCATTCATCTACAAGATGTGTTTGTGAAACACTATGCCCCCAAAACAGGTATTCTTTAGAAACGGGTGATTTTTATTGTTTTTTTTCTTTGTTTTAGGGAAAAGGGTTAAAAATTTTACCTTGACCTTGATGAAATGACCTTACCCAGTTGCGCCCTTGTTGAGACCTATCTACATACCAAATATTAGCATTGTAACTTAATCAGGGTTGAAGTTATAGGAAAATATTTAGTTGGCAGGTTAAGTTTTGCAGACAGACAGGCGGACAGACAGACAGACGGACACCGGTAAAACAATATGCCCCCGATCTTATTGATGCAGGGGCATAATGAAATAATTGTTGACCTCTAACAATGTTCATCCAGTCATTTTTGTTATTGACATCATCAGTCTGTTACCCCATTCCCACACAACAAAATTTTAGACTGGTCCAATTTGGAAGAAGTTACAGATGACAATATTAACCCATTCCCACACAACAAAATTTTAGACTGGTCCAAATTGAAAGAAGATGCAGACGACAATTTCAAGTTGATGGAATTTTAATTTTTTTCACCTTTTTGGATAGAAAACATTGTGGATAATGAAGAAATTGCTTGATACAAGCAATTTCTTCATTTTCTACAATGTTTTCCAAAGCTTTTTTCTTGAAGGGCGTAAAAAGGAGGGATTGAATTGGAATGGGTTAAGTTAATGAAATTTTAAAAAGCTTGTTTTTCAGGGGTAGAAAACGTTGTGGATAATGAAGAAGTTTCTTGAATCAAACATTTTTTTCATTTTCCACAATGTTTTCTCAAGCTTTATTCAAAAGGCAGGAATGTGTGGGTATGGGTTAATTGATCAATTGCTGGCCCCACCGACTTACTCCATTGGCCCAGTCCATTGACACTGAAACAAAGTCATCATCCATTTCAAACCACATATTTTGCAAAATCTATGGCCAGTAGCATGTAGAATAGTTGGTTGTTGAGCTAAATGTCGTAACTACAGCTTGAATAATTGATTGACTGCCATGATTGGTCAATTAGTTATTATTATCAAGTTTAAACACAAAACTTACCTCAGTACCAGCAGTTGAGATTTGTTCACTAAGATCAGCCGCTGGGATGATTTTCTCAGCAAGAGATACTCTGTAGTTCTCCAGGTACACAATCTTCAACTTGTTTCCTACTATAGGATCATTGTTAACAACATTGGCAATAGAGTTGATCAGCTTGATGATCAGTTTTGCCATGTGGTAACCTGGAGCAGCCTACAAATATATCAAAATATGTGGTAACCCGGATCCTATAAAAACACACACTCTCACAAGAGGATAGAATTAACTCTATGTGCCTGTTGCCATTACATGGCAAGAGCATAATAAAAGGAATTCATGCCAATTTTCCTAAAAATATCTTGGTGGCATTATTACACCGTTTCCTCTTTCACAAATTGCCCAGCCACTTTTTCTACTCATAGAGCCCTTATCATTTCTCTTCTGATGACTGAAGCTAGTAAGAGCAAATTTGTTCAAATGTTTCAAAAATAATTCAGGCTTTGTGATTAAGTGATCAATTAATTGGATGGGGTTTAACAGCACTTTTAACAGTATTTCAGTCATATTGAAGTGTCTGGAGCACCTAACAACAAACTCCTGATATTTCTCACACCAGTATTACCACTACATCCTTTCCTAGCCTCCAGCTGCTATCCCACTTGGGTTTACATATATCCACCCGATGGTGAGAGACAAATGTAGAAAAGAATTTGCGCCGCCAAGAATCGAGCCCATGACATCCCATGATTGAAGATTGGGAGTCTGGTGTGCTACCAATTGCACTATGACAGCAGCACGCTTTGTGATTAAACTAGCTTTAGCAGCAATGTGAACTAATTGAGAAACCAGTGCTTGGCTGGAATGAATTCTAATTGACTGATTGATTCAATGGGGTTTAACGCCACTTTTTACAGTATTTCAGTCATATAGTGGCAGCTGGAGCACCTAACAATGGATTCCTACTATTTCTCACAACAGTGCTACCACTACACCCTTTCCTAGCCTCCAGCTGCTATCCCACTTAGGTTTATGATTATCGACCCATTGAATAGAGAAAAATGTCTGAAATGATATGTGCCGTCGCCGGAATGAATTCTAAGTCAACCCATTACCAGGCAACAAAATTTTAAATTGGTTCAAATTCAAAGAAGTTGTAGACAACATTTCTGAGTGCACCAAAATTGGAAAATAAGTACCAAATTAAGTACAAAACATTGTGAGAAAAGGAGAAATTTGCTTGCTACATATTTCTTCAGGGTGTCAAAAGGCATCATTGTGTGGTAAATTATGACTTTTATACAGAGCAAGAGCTGTCAGAAGACAGCAACACTGAACTATTCTGAATGCTAGATAATAATAGCAATTCGATGTTGATATAAGTGTATACCGAAGTAGTAATAGATATAAAAAATCTTTCAATTAAAATTACCAGTCAAACAAGACAAGAGGGCCATTGTCCCTGGTGCGCTCACCTGAGATAAAGGCTCTTTTCTTTTAACAGTCTCATTTCATGTTAAGGTAAGAATTATGATACAAGTGGGCCACACTTACATATAGAGACTATGAACCTTGGGACACAAAAGTCTAAATTCCAAATTCCAAGGCTTAAGTGCTGATTTGAAAGAAGGGAAAAACTTTTTCCTCCCTCTGGATCCATGGGTTATAATTTCAGAAATAAGAAAGAAGTCTGTTAACTGATGCTTCATGCCTATAACCCCCATCCCCCTCCTGGCTCCACCCCTGGAGACCAAAGGATCATGATTTTAGCTATTTTGTATGAGATCATAATACTGATACTTCATGCAAAATATCAAGGATCTATGCCTTCAAGGTCAGGAGGAGAAGATTTTTAAAGACTATTTAAAATTTCACTTTTGCTGCCATGGCAACCAGAGTTTTAAACAGATTTCAATTCTTTAAGCTATTTTTGAAGGGGACCACCTAAGGAATATTTCTGCCAAATTTGATTGAAATTGGCCCAATGATTAGGGAGGAGATGTCATGTAAAAATTCGTTCTTTATTTCTATATAAACCCTAACCCCCTAGGGCTCCGCCCCTGGGGATCCAAGGATCATGATTTAAGCTATTTTGAAATAGGTCAATATACTGATGCTTCATGCAAAATATCAAGGCTCTACGCCTTCTGGGTCAGGAGGAGAAGATTTTTAAAGATTATTTTAAAATTTCACTTTTGTTGCCATGGCAACCAAAGTTTTTAACGGATTTCAATTCTTTAAGCTATTTTTGAAGGGGACCACCTAAGGAACATTTCTGCCAAATTTGGTTGAAATCGGCCAAGTGGTTTGGGTGGAGATGTCATTTAAACAAGAGGCCCAGTGGGCCTTAACGGTCACCTGAGTAAAAGAGCATCAAGACAAGTGATTTTGTTTGAAAGAATTAGAAAAAGGTCCACCAAAGGAACATTCATGTGAAATTAGATTAGAATCTACCAAGTAGTTTTAAAGAATTTTGCAATAAAATTTCTGTTAGAAATTAATTTTGTTTCCATAGCAACCAGAGTTCATTGAACAAAATTATTTTTAGCAGTTTGGAAGAGGATTGTGCAAGGAACACCCCTGTTAAGTTTGGTTAATCAGTACCCAATGATGCTTTTCACCAAGTTAGTTTGAAATTGGCTTAGTACTTCATCAGAAGAAGATGAAAATGTGAATTTTTTAACATGATGAACTTTGACCTCTGGGGGTGGCCCCATACATGACCCCAGGGACATGAATTTCACAATTTATAATATACCTGTCCTAGTTGTCATGCATACAAAATATTTAAGCTCTGGCATTAACGGTTTATTAGAAGAAGACTTTTAAAGAAGTACCAAAAATTACCCCTTTTTGCCCCCGATTTGGGCCCCTTTGACCCCCAGAACCCCTATTCTCACAAACTTGAATTGGCATCCCCCAATGATGCTTTCTACCAAGTTTGGTTGAAATCCCCCCAGTAGTTCTTGAGGAGACGATGAAATATTTAAAAGTTACCAAAAATTACCCCCTTTTGGTCCCACTTTTAGGGCCCCCTGACCCCCCAGCCTTTTAATTTTCACAAATCCAAATAACCATTACCAAATGATGCTTTTCACCAAGTTTGTTTGAAATTGGCTTTGTACTTCATCAGAAGAAGATGAAAATGCGAATTTTTAAACATGATGACTTTTGACCTCTGGGGGTGGCCCCATACATGACCCCAGGAGCATGAATTTCACAATTTATAATATACCTGTCCTAGTTGTCATGCATACAAAATATTTAAGCTCTGGCATTAACGGTTTATTAGAAGAAGATTTTTAAAGAAGTACCAAAAATTACCCCTTTTTGCCCCCGATTTGGGCCCCTATGACCCCTAGAACCCCAAATTTCACAAACTTGAATTGGCATCCCCCTAATGATGCTTTCTACCAAGTTTGGTTGAAATCCCCCCAGTAGTTCTTGAGGAGACGATGAAATATTTAAAAGTTACCAAAAATTACCCCCTTTTGGTCCCACTTTTAGGGCCCCCTGACCCCCCAACCTTTTAATTTTCACAAATCCGAAAAAGCATTACCAAATGATGCTTTTCACCAAGTTTGTTTGAAATTGGCTTTGTACTTCATCAGAAGAAGATGAAAATGTGAATTTTTAAACATGATGACTTTTGACCTCTGGGGGTGGCCCCATACATGACCCCAGGGGCATGAATTTCACAATTTATAATATACCTGTCCTAGTTGTCATGCACACAAAATATTTAAGCTCTGGCAATAACGGTTTATTAGAAGAAGATTTTTAAAGAAGTACCAAAAATTACCCCTTTTTGCCCCCTATTTGGGCCCCTATGACCCCCAGAACCCCAAATTTCACAAACTTGAATTGGCATCCCCAAATGATGCTTTCTACCAAGTTTGGTTGAAATCCGCCCAGTAGTTCTTGAGAAGAAGATGAAAATGTTTAAAAGTTAACGGACGACGGAAGACGGACGACGCACGACGGACGACGACGGACAAACGATTATTGCAATAGGTCACCATGACCATTCGGTCAGGTGACCTAAAAATCATTCTTTATTTCTTTATGAACCCCACCCTCTGGGGCTCTGCCCCTGGGGACCTGAGGATCATGATTTTTGCTATTTTGAAAGAGATCAATATACTGATGCTTCATGCAAAATATCAAGGCTCTACACCTTCTGGGTCAGGAGAAGAAGATTTTTAAAGATTATTTAAAATTTCATTTTTGTTGCCATGGCAACCAATATTTTTAATGGATTTCAATTCTTTGAGCTATTTTTGAAGGACCACCTAATGACCATTTCTGCCAAATTTGGATCAAATTGGCCCAGTGGTTTGGGAGGAGATGTTGTTTAAAGAAATTGCTGACGGACGCCGCACGATGGACGCCAGACGGACGCCGGACGTAAAGTGATCACAATAGCTTACTTTAGCAATTTGTGCTCAGGTGAGCTAAAAAGGGCTCAAATTCTACTAAAATGAGTCTATAAGTACCAAGTCTTTACCTAGAAGATGATATCAATGGTACTAAAATAAGTGCAAAGTTTCAAAGCAATAGCATTGGTAGAAAGAGAGTTATTAAAGATATATGAGAGTTTGCACATAAGGTTTAACCAAGAACTTCTAAGTCCAAAAGGGTTAAAATTCAACTAAAATGAATATCAGAGTAATGAATCTGTGTGTGGAGGCTAATATGATTGCCACAAAAGCATTTGCAAATGACACTTGCACGTAAAATTTAACCAATCCATCACGCCGACACCCGGATGCCTGGAATAGCCCCCTTATTCTTCAAATAGTCATGCTAAAAATAACCATCATACCTTTCCTCCAACCATGATTGTTCTGGGTACAACAGGTTTGTTGGGATCAGCTTTGATCTTGTTGTAGAGCCAAATCATGTGCATACAGTTGAGGAGTTGGCGTTTGTATTCATGAATTCTCTTCACATGAATGTCAAACATGGACGCAGAGTTAACCTCGATGTTGTAATGATTCTTGATGTACTCTGCTAGCTTCATTTTGTTCTCCTGTAAGTATTGATTAGTCATTTGAAGAATGCTTATATTAACAAAACTTTTCCTTTTAATGGTAGCTATGCATGATGTATCCAGCAAATTTTCTTCTGTTAGTTCTTTCTAAGACATTACCCTAGAAGTAGTAAGCATGTCTGTGCATGACCAATTCTATCAAGTAAAGACTAAGATCAGCCTGTGCATCTGCACACTGGCCAGTTATAGATAAGACAATAACTCTAACCTTCATGAGAATATCCATGCATAGACTGAGCTTCACAAACATATGAAATGAGGAGGTCATTCACAGGCTCAATTTTTGCACATGATGTAGGTCCACTAATTTTAAAGATGTAAATATCATTTTGTCATATAAGTGTATTGAAATGAAAAAAATTTATACGTAAATATCATTACAATCAAAGGAAAAATTTCCTGCAACAAAATGATTTTAATTTTTACAAATCAAGGTCATAGAACCATATAAACCAGTTTTTCATTAAATGTAACAAACAATCTTTATCCTAGGTTGCAGTTCATGAAAAGGGTTTCGGCTTTACACTTTGCACATCTGTTGTTGAAGTACAAAAAGCCATTTATACAGGGAAACTTATTTATCAAATTAATTCTAGATAGGCACTAACACTTCAAAATCAGTGAACATACCCTCTTAAAACAGTCTAGCCAAAACATCGTGGAAAAGGATAATTTTGTCCTGGACAAATAAAGTGGTAAAGTAGAAATGGGTTATATTTCAACAAATACAGTCTATAGCAATACTACGTCATTTCAAGGCAAAGATTTCCACATCCTAAAGTTTGACACATTTTGTACACACAAACAATCTTTTTAAATTCATTTAAATTAAAGTCTGCAAATGCAGTCATGTTCAGTTACTGGTTAATACTTTACCTGATTTAAAAATATATTCTTTTCAGAATGGTCATACATATAAGGTACAACTGTTGCCAAAAAGATGCTCATCCACACAGTGTAGAGGTAATTTAATAACTAATGAAATATACATAATATACAAAATAAATATTGGTACAATATGTATACAGAAAGATGTTTGGATATTGTCTTTTGGCATACATAAATATTGGCACTAAAATACAGTGTTGCACTAAACACCTTAAACAACATTCAATTTCTTCTTTTCCCATAATGTTTTTAACTAATTTCTAAAAGATGAATGTTTAAAAATCTTTGTCTTTTTGGGGTAGAAAAAATTGTTGAAATTGAAGAATTTTTTTTTTACAAGCAATTTTTTAATTCTCCAAAACATTTTCCAAAGTTGCTTGCTATGGGTATAAAAAAAGGGGGGATGTGGGATGTGTTAACCCATTGCCCCTCAAGAAAAAACCTTTGGAAGACACTGTGGTAAATGAAGAAATATCTTTTAGCCAGCAATTTCTTCATTCTCCACAATGTTTTCTACCCCAAAAGACTAAGGGTTTCAAAAATTAATTGAATGCATATTGTTATAAGCAGTTTCTTTCAGTTCGTACCTGTATAGATTTTTTGTCAACTAACAATGAATTAAGAAATACCTGTTTGACTTTGATCAAAGATCTCAAGAAGTTCTCATCACTGTCATACTTCTTCAAGTTCTTCAGCTCATACAGATCAGTGACCCAGGTCTCACCAATTTTCTGAAGTATATGACAAATGAGCCAGTGCCTGACATTTCAACCATTTCACATGAGTGCTAAGTAAAGACTAAGTTCAGGTAGTCTATGAGTACAGCCTGAACAGAGTCTTCACTAAGCACTCTGTAGATGGCAACTTACTCAAATGTATATGGTTCATGCACTTGTGGAATTTGTGGAAATGTTACTAAGAGGCTCAAATGGAAATCATGTTTTTCTGTGTGTATGGATTTAATGCCACTTGTATTGCAGTCAAATTGTGTTAGCTGGAGCACCAACCCATAGGTTCCTAGTGTTTCTCACACCAGTACTGACACTACATTCTTTCCCAGTCTCCAGCTGCTCAGTGAACATCCCAATTAGGTTCACATATATCCACCCTTTGGTGGGAGACAAATGTTGCAAAGGATATTTAGCCGGGATCTCATAATTAACCCTTGTCATGCTGTTTCCCAAATTTTTTCTCTAGATGGGCGTCAAAAAGCATCATTGTGTATGAATGGGTTAAAAGTGATTGATAAGAGATATGATCAAGGGTAAAATTGGTCACTCAATGACAATGATGATGCCAACAGCGCCAAGGTGATGACAATAGCTCAACTTTTTTTTCTTATATAGCCGAGTTCAAAATGCATTTATATTAACATCATTTGATAGTAAATTGCTCTTTGATAATAAAAGCAAATAGACATTTCAAGTGAATGGCTTTAGAAAAAAGAAATTTCAACAAGAGCCACATTGGACATGGTCATCCCCGCCTAAAAAGCTTGAAAGTAAACTGAAGCCAGTTAGATTTAGGCACTGCATTTCTTGTCAATGAATTCAATAATAGCTATTATACTTTCAGACATATGCTCAGGACAAATCTAAATCTGCACTGCACTTCTCCACAACAAGTTCTATCCATCTATGAAGTTTCAAGTTAATAGCTATTATACTTTCAGAGATGTGCCACAGACAAAATCTTAGTCTTTAACACAACAAAGGGCAATAACTCCAAAATTATGCAAGCAAGAGTTGTGGTTCTTAAGTACTGTACTTCTCTACAACGAGTTCTATCCACCTATGAAGTTTCAAGTTAATAGCTATTATACTTTCAGAGATATGCCCCGGACATAATCTTAGTCTTTAAAACAACAAAGGGCAATACCTCCAAAATTATGCAAGCAAGAGTTGTGGTCATCCCCGCCTAAAAAGCTTGAAAGTAAACTGAAGCCAGTTAGATTTAGGCACTGCATTTCTTGTCAATGAATTCAATAATAGCTATTATACTTTCAGAGATATGCTCAGGACAAATCTAAATCTGCACTGCACTTCTCCACAACAAGTTCTATCCACCTATGAAGTTTCAAGTTAATAGCTATTACACTTTCAGAGATGTGCCATAGACAAAATCTTAGTCTTTAACACAACAAAGGGCAATAACTCAAAATTTATTCAAGCAAGAGTTGTGGTTCTTAAGCACTGCACTTCTCTACAACGAGTTCTATCCACCTATGAAGTTTCAAGTTAATAGCTATTATACTTTCAGAGATATGCCCCGGACATAATCTAAGTCTTTAAAACAACAAAGGGCAATACCTCCAAAATTATGCAAGCAAGAGTTGTGGTTGTTGTGCACTATACTTCTCCTCAATGACATCTAACCACCTATGAAGTTTCAAGTCAATAGCTTTTATTTGTTTGTTTTGAATGGGGTTTTACGCCACTTTTAACAATCTTTCAGTCATATCGCAGCGGCTGGAGCACCTAACAATGGATTCCTGGTATTTCTCACACCAGTACTACCATTACATCCTTTCCTAGCCTCCAGCTGCTATGACACATAGGTCTACGATTATCGACCCATTGGTGAGAGACAAATAGTCGGAAAGGATGAGTGCCGCCGTCGGGAATCGAACCCAGGACCTCTAGATTGACAGTCCGACCAATAGCTTTTATACTTTCAGAGATATGCTCCGGACAAAATCTAAGTCTTTAAAACAACAAAGGGCAATAACTCCAAAATTATGCAAGCAAGAGTTGTGATTCTTGTGCACTGCACTTCTCCTCTATGACATCTATCAACCTATGAAGTTTCAAGTTAATAGCTATTATACTTTCAGAGATATGCTTCGGACAAAATCTTAGTCTTTAAAACAACAAAGGGCAATAACTCCAAAATTATGCAAGCAAGAGTTGTGGTTCATGTGTACTTCACTTCTCCTTAATGACATCTATCCACCTATGAAGTTTCAAGTTGAAAGCAATTATACTTTCAGAGATATGCTCCGGACAAGTTTAGTGACGGAAGGACAGAATGACGGAAAGACGGAAGGACGGAAAGATGGAATGACAGACGGGACCATTACTATATCCCCTTCGCCGAAATGGCGGGAGATAAAAATGCTGAAATGTCTACAAGCCATTGATAATGATAAAAATAACGCATTTTATATGAAGACTATGGCATTCCCCTTGTTTAACCAATTAACAGACAACAAATTTCAGACTAGTCAAAATTCAAAAAAGTTGCAGACGACAATTTTTAGTTGATGAAATCTTTAATTTTTATTGTCTGTTGAGGTAAAAAACATAGCGGATAGTGAAAAAACTGCTGGTTATTTCTTTATTGTCCACAATGTTTTCCGAAACATTTTCCATGGAGGGGGAGGGGGCATCAAGAAGTGTTATTCTGTGGTAATGGGTCAACTCCGAAAAAAGCAGAGCTAAAAATGTGAAAACTAGTACTATCATCAAATAAATTCTCCCTTAATCCATTGCCACATAGTAACGCCTTTTGACGCCCCTCAAGGAAAACCATTGGAAAAACGTTGTGTAAATTCAAGAAATTGCTTGTAAAAAGCAATTTCTTCATTTAACACGTTTTCTACACAAAAAGATGAAAAACTCTAAAATTTTATGAACTTTAAATTGTCGTCTGCAACTCCTTTCAATTTGGACCAGTCTAAAATTCTGTTGTGTGAGAATGGGTTAAGTTAGCACTGTGAAAACAAACCTCAACAATGATATCGGAAAGACTAGGATTACACAGCAACACCCAACGTCTTGGGGTGATACCATTGGTTTTGTTCTGGAATTTTTCAGGGAACATGTCATAGAAATCTTTGAACCTGCACACAAAAAGATAAATTATTTCATATTGCCAATATTTTATAAATCAGAACCCTCTAGATGTAATGTTGGGCTGGTATAAAGATACAGATGACAATTCTTTTTCTTTTTGATAAGAAATGAAAAGAATATTATTTGTTTTCATTGAGGTATGAACCTAAAAACTTAATCATACTTAGTGTGATTAAGTTTTTAGGGATCTTAACCCATTCCAACACAAGAAAATTTTAGACTGGTCCAAATTGAAAGAAGCTGCAGACGACAATTTCAAGCTGATGGAATTTTGATTTTTTTCTTCTTTTTGGATAGAAAACATTGTGGATAATGAAGAAATTGCTTGATACAAGCAATTTCTTCATTATCCTCAATGTTTTCCAAAGTTTTGTTCTTGAGGGGCGTAAAAAGGAGGGATTGAGTTGGAATGGGTTAAATATTCTCTTTATTTCTTATAATCTAATGCAATCAAGTAAAACAAAGCATTATTTTACTAGTTTTGAGTAAAGTTTTATGGATCTACTTTGTTCATAAAAACACAAAATAGTTACTTGGTTAATATTTTGATCAATACAAAAAGAAAATTTCAGCAATTAAAATCATTCCCCTTTCCATACAATATTTTCCATCTTTCTAAAATATGTGTGATTTCTACATTTTTTTTACTTTAAAAAGTCAACTGCAACCTCTTTGAATTCATACCAGTCTAAGAATTTGCTGACTGGATTTTTTTGTTATGTCAAAGTTAAAGTTTTTGTGACCTTATTGGTGTAATAGTTAAGATACAGATGAATCTGAGGAACTGTTTGTGTCACTTTTGTGAAACAACAATGTTTAAGAAATGTAACTTTAAGATTAAATAGCTCAACATATCTTACTTACGTTTCTTTCTTGATAATCTCTGAGTGGATTGCAGCTACACCATTAATAGCATGAGATCCTATAATAGCAAGGTGAGCCATATTAATTTTTTTCTCCCCATATTCTTCAACGACAGACATTCTACGTAGACGATCCATATCTCCAGGGAATCTCCTCTTCACTTCCTATAGAATACATAAGGAAAGAACTATTTTTTAACAAAACCAGGAAAATCACAAATTTCTTAAAAATTAAAACTACATGAGTAGTGACTAGCTGAAGTTTCAGTTTGAAATAGTGAATTAACCCATTCCAACTCAACAAAATTTTAGACCGGTCCAAATTGTAAGGAGCTGCAGACAATATTCTCAAGTTGGTGGAATTTAAATTTTCTTTGACTTTTTGGATAGAAAACATTGTGGATAATGAAGAAATTGCTTGATCCAATCAATTTCTTCATTTTCCACAATGTTTTCCAAAGCTTTTTCGTTGAGGGGCGTAAAAAGGAGGGATTGAGTGGGAATGGGTTAAATAAAGTCTTGTGTTGAAAAAGATTAGAGTTGAAAGTTAATATGTACACTGTAAAGTTCTAGGACAAAGCTTAGGACTTGGAACAACTTTGAACTTTGAGCATAAAAAAATGTTCTATTGAAATATATATCCAGTGAAAAGATATGATTAATTTTACAGTATGTTACAATTTTAACCAATACCTACACAATCCTACTTTTACACATACCTAAAGAAACAATTTAGAAAAAAAAACAAGATGTGTTTTTGAAACACCATGCCCCCGAAACAGGAATTCTTTAGAAATGGGTGATTTTTATTGTTTTTTCTTTGTTTTAGGGAAAAGGATTAAAATTTTGACCTTGACCTTGATGAAATGACCTTCCCCAGTTGTGCCTTGTTGAAACCTATCTACATAGGTTTTGCAGACAGACAGACGGACGGACGGACAGACAGACAGACGTACACTGGTAAAACAATATGCCCCTGATCTTATCGATGTGGGGGCATAAAAAGGGGCATAATTTGCACAAAATGCTTCTAGATTTATCCCCCTTGATAGTATAGGTTCCTCTTCTAATAGTATACATATGTGCCAAGTTTCAAGTAAATCACCTCGGTAGAACCAGAAATATCACAAAATGTCAAAGTTTTTGCACGATGACAACAACGAAGAAGCAATGACGACCACACGGAGGCTATCAAAATACCTCGGGTTTTCTCCGAACACAGGCGAGCTAAAAAGTACAAATTGGACATTATCCCCTTTATCATTTTGAGGAACAATCCTTTAGAGTTAAATTTCATAAGGCCCCTTTTTCTGTGTTTTCTTATGGATCCATTTCATTTCCGAATGGAACTTTCCTTACGACCACACAAAAGTCCACATAATAGTCCTCTGTGAAATTTCAAAGACAATCTGATAATATCTGTGGACTTCATCACATGAACAAAAATGTTTTGAATGATAATCTGTAAGGCCCCTTTGCCTGTGTTTCCAATGCAACAATCATTCCTTGCATCTTTGAAGAGAATCTGATTAGAACTGTAGACTGTATTGTGTTAAGGAAGATATTTCAATCAAGTTCTCATAAAGCTCCTTTTTCCTATGATACTTTATTATGGTTTAATCTTGCTGTGAAAGTTTAAAGTTTAATCTGATGAAATATGGAGATAAAATAGGTTAACTAGAATAAGTAATAAAAATATTCATATGGCCCCTTTTTACATGATACTTGACAGATTGTACCCAATTCTAAAAAGAACCATCTGTATGATCGTACAATCAATCTGTGAAATTTTCAAGTGAATCCGGTGAAATCTAGGGACATCATTGTGTTAACTAGAATATTTAAAAGAGTTTTTTCAAAATCAACAATTGTAATGATGGTACAATCAGTGTAACCTGTGGATTTATTGTGTTAATGTGAATTTTATAGTGAAATTTTCATTGTGCCCCTTTTTCCATGATACTTTACAAAACAAACCAAATTTCATAAAGAACAATTCTAATGAAGGTAAAATCATTCTGATAAAGTTTAAAGAGAATCAATAAAAACAGTGGACTGAATTGTGTCAATAATTTTTTGTTATTAAATTTTCATAAGGCCCCTTTTCCTGTGAAACTTAACAAATCAGAACCAATTTACAAACAAATAGTCCTAATGATAGAAAGTTTGAAGAAAACAGTAAAGACTGAGGACCTTCTCCCAAGTTACGTGATAGATTTGACCCAATTCCGACAACTGGATGAAATCTGTGGAATTTTAAGTTTTTTTTGTCTTTTTGGATAGAAAACAATTTGGATAATGAAGACATTGCTTGATACAAGCAATTTTCTTATTTTCCACAAAGTTTTTTTCTTGAAGGGCATAAAAAGGAGGGATCGTGTGGAATTTGATAAATGAGACATTTTGGTCCACTCCCTGAAGTGGCTCTCTTACAAAGACTTGACTGCTGTACATTTTACCCATGTCATGCTCATCCCCAAAAATTTCTGAATTGACAATGGCTTTGGAAGGTGCCTAGACTAAGATCAGCCTGCAAAAACATGCAGTTCATTATACACAAAATTGTTTCTTATTATGTCAAAGATTTTAAAACATAGTGAAAAGAGGATAAGAGTTAATCAATCTTACTTCCAGGAACAGATGGTTTATCTCATAGATAATCTGTAGATGTCTAGGTAAGAGGTTTTCAAGGAGGGATGTTGGCCATCTCTCCAGGGCCTCGGGTAGGACAGTGTGATTCGTGTAGGCACATGTCTTTACGACAATATCCCAGGCTCTCTCCCATGGTACCCCTTCAATATCCACAAATATACGCATCAGTTCTGGAATAGCCATCGATGGATGAGTATCATTCAATTGGATAGCAACCTGAAATTGCAATCAAATTCCAAATTTGATAAAAATTTAAGGAATCAAAATCAGTTATTTGTGCAGCAAGTACTAAAGTGCAACAGCTTGGTTTGACCTATTAAACAAACATACTTACCGGCAATGAAAAACACATCTCCTCAAAAGTTCTTAAATATACTGTCCTAAATCTTTTTTTTTTTTTTTTCAGTTTGCTATTCAAAATTTACAGATATCAAAAAATTAGTTGACCAATCATACAAAGTAACTAGACTAGAAGTAAACTTTTACCTCCAACATTGGTCGACATCTATGTTCAGCATTTCTGTTGGTTTGGTGATTTAAACATTGTAACTACAGATTATTCAAGCTGTAGTTAACAAATTTATTTTGCCACTTGACCATTTTACTTTTTTGCTACAGGTTACTTATCACAAATTTTGCAAAAATATCTAGTCAAACTTTCTGTCTAAGGCAAGTGGGCAGGGCAAGCAATTGATCAATTTTACTTTAACCTACATGATAGTTCATCATACTCCTAGTTCAGTCAACAATGATAGACATACAATCCCTGACACAATACCAATAATTCTTACTTTTTCAGGGAATGCCTCGAAAGAAGTCCTGACAGGATCTCTGCTTCCAAACTTGGAGGATTTGAACCTTCGTATAATATCTTGTAGAGTTGCAGCCACAAGGAAATACTGCTGACGGAGACGCAGTTCCTTCCCTTCAAAGAACTGAAATAACCATCAAATCATGGTATGATACACAAATGACCTGTTCATTTTGATATCACAAATTATTCCTAATTCTTTTAAAGCATAAACATATTGATTGTAAACTGATTTTTCTACTCATATTTTTATTCATTTTTACTATACAATTAATTATCAAAAATCACCTTATAATTTTCATTTAGATGTAAAATGATTGGCAAATAGATTTATTGGAAATATGGTTTTCTTTGGGTAAAAACACACACATTTATAGCAGACTTTCTACAGGGAGGTCAAGATGTTTGACATAATTACAATACATCTTAATATCTACTATTCAAGATCTATATAATTATATCAAAGGCTAAGGGAAAAAACAACCATCACTGCTTTAGTCCATCCCCAGACAATCAAACACCCCTAAGAAAACTATTATTGAAACAGTGTGAAAATGAAGAAATTGCTTATTTCCAACCCACCTATACAGATATAGTTAAAATTCAGTCAAACTGAAATCATCATCTGCAACTCCTTTAGAAACGGATTGTCTAGATTTTTGTCATCAGTTCATGGGTTATCAGAAATCATGCCTATAAGGTAAAAAGATTTGTTTGTGGTCTGTCAATAAAGGAATTTAAATTCTCATGTTAGTTCCAATACTCACATTGTCATTGGGGTAGAGCACCCTAGTGATATTTTCAGCCTGGTTTCTGTCACATACAGCATTGATGTACTCTCCATTGTTAACTACAAGTTAAAATTATTTCATACAAGATGAAAAATAGTTTAGTTTCTACACGAAGGTCAACAAATCAACAAAAGTTGATGAAGATTACTGGAATAATCAACCATATTCCACCAAACACAAGACATTGAAAATTAGAAGATATTTCACAGCTCCAGAGGGGTGGGGGTGGGGGGGGGGGGCTGGATGATCTAATTTCTAATGTATAAGCCTGTATGTGACATTTCCCATCAATAACACATATACAAACAGTGAAGATTAAGATCAAACTATGCACTCACACTATCTGATCAATCTTCACTTTGTGCTCCATATATAGTTATTGACTCAAAGTCTCTTTAGCCGATCAGCAAATATGATAAAATCACTGAGTAGCTTTCAGGCTGCCAAGAGTCTGCGTTTCACACATGTGATATTGACCAATCCAATAATCATTCGACCAATGGAATCATTCATTTAGAATGGAAGTTCAGTTTGAACTTTGACATTGGCTGCCATTTTTGTGAATCTTTTTTGTTGGTTTGGCAACTTAAAAGTTGTAACAACAGCTTATTCAAGCTGTAGTTACGACGTTTAGGTCACCAACCAACCATTCTACTTACTTGTAACATGCTACTGGCCCTTAATTTTGCAAAATAACGCTGTCCAAAATTGAAGTGGAACTTCCTGTCGGAGTCGATGGGCGGAGCCAAATGAGTCAGTGGGCCTGGCCAGCGATTACTCAATTGTTTAAAAGCTCACACACAGGCTTCTTTAAAAATTTTCTTCTTTTAAATTTGTTTATGCATGAATCCTAAAGGACAGGTACTCATTGTATCCTGAAGATATCTGACAGTGTAATAATCTATGCGATAATTTGGGATGATTAAAACATCAATGTACAGTAATAGTTGACAAATCTTGGCAGTCAATCAAATAATCAGTCGATCAATATCATTTATTGAGACCAGAAATGAGTTTTGAATTCCAACATTGGCAAACATTTTTGTTAGCCTCTTCAGTAGTAACTAAACTACTGTAGTAAACATAACTACAGATTATTCAAGGCGTAGCTACTCTATTTAGGTCATCAACCAACTATTCTAGTTTTTACATGCTACTGGCTACAAATTTTGCAAAATAACGCTGTTTAACCCTTTCCTGTTTCAAAATTTTGTACACCTGTCCAAATTCAAAGGTTTTGCAGGCGAAAATTTAAAGGGGATTTAATTTGAAAAATAACCATTCAGTAGGGTAGAAAACATTGTTGGAAAAGAAGAAATTGCTTGTCACAAGCAATTTCTTCTTTTCCAACAATATTTTCTCATGTATAAAATCACAAGGTCATTAAAACCAGTGATTGTACAGGAAAGAGTTAAATGGAAGCAGGACTTCCTGTCAGAGTACATGGGCAGGACCAACAGAGTAAGTAGGCAGGGCCAGTGATTGGTAAATAGACTTGACGTGGCATTTTTTTTCTTCTCCAAAAAAGTTATCTTTTGTGTAACCAAATCATCTACATCTTGTCCAAATTAATACAATTCTAATGTTTTGTCATCTTGTAAATGACAGGTTGCCATTGTTTATTAAAAAAATGTTTGATCATTCATTTAGAAAGGAAGTGAATGCTTATGTTGGTTTTGGCACTTAACCCATTCCCACACAATGACACTTTTGGATGCCCCTAAAGAAAAATGCCTTGGAAAGCATTGATGAAATGAAGAATTGCTTGTTACAAGCAACAATTTCTTCATTATCAACAATGTTTTCTAACACAAATTACAAAGACTTCTACAATGTAATCACTTAACAATTATTGTCTTTAATTTCTTTGAATTTGGACAAGTCATCTGGTAATGGGTTGAATGCCGCAGTGGCATTCATCCTACCAATCAATGATTTGCTTTTAGTTTTGTGTTCTTGACCCTAATTATGAACACTAAAGTTGTTTAGTATCTTTATCAACAGACTTGCCAGGTCAGTGAGTAGGGCCAATAATTGGACAATTGGTATAGGGGACAACAGAGCATGAATTTGACTATGGAACTATTTGCTTGGTAATTGACCAATCACAGCTGTCAATCAAATGATCAGTCAACCAATTAAAATCATTCATTTAGACTAGAAGAGACTTTTGAATTCCGACATTGTCCGACATTTTTGTTAGGCTATTTTTGGTTGATTTGTCTGTTTAAGCTTATTCAATCTGTAGTTATGATGTTTAGGTCATCAACCAACTATTCTACTTTTTTCGAACATTCTACTGGCCATTAATTTTTCAAAATAACACCATTTAATATGGAAGCAGGACTTCCTGTCAGAGTCCATGGGCAGGGCAGGATCAACAGAGTACCTGGGCAAGGCCAGTGATTGGTCAATAGGGTATACTCACAGAATCTCAAGTTAAAGCTGTTTGGAGCCTTGGCAGACCACAGCCTCATAGTGTTGACAGTATTGTTTCCATAACCTGGAATGGGTGTGTCATAGGGCATGGCAAATACAACCTGAAATTGTTACATATAACTCTTTTGAAGAGAAACAACTGATTTAAATTAACACCACTCCCTCTTATCCCTTTACCAGACAACAAAAATTTTAGACTGGTCCAAATTGCAGACAGCATTTCGAATTGCGCTAAAATTGGAAAAAGAGTGCCAAATTAGGTAGAAGACACTGTGAAAAACGGAGATATTTCATGGTACAAGTCATTTCTTCTTTTCCCAAAGATTTCCACGATCAAATTTCTTCAGGGCGTCAAAAAGCGTGATAGTAGGTGAATGGGTCTCTAGTGTTCTGCCTCAACGTGATCTTGAACATTACAACTAATTCTATTGAAGGTAAAATTATTACATATCAGAAGCATTCCATGTATGTAGTCTGCTTACCTGTGTATCAACCCATTTACGTTTCCCATCCTTCTCCTCTACACGGCCATAAAAGTTGACAGGCAGCACATATTCTGGACGAGCCTTCTCCCATGGGTTACCGTATCTCAACCAATCATCAGGCTCTTCCATCTACAAGACAATTTCCATAAACATGAAAATTATGTACATTGAACTACTACTGGACAAATTATCTAATTTTATATTTGTCTATCAAAATTCACATTTCTGACAAGATGAAGGTTTTTTACAGTTATACTCTATATAGATATATATGCAAGTTAGCCATGCCCATAGAATTCATTTTTATCATCCCATCAAAATTTAGAGAGGATTTCTGGTAAAAGGTCACTCAATAATCACTGCTGTGAAATTTGGTTGAAATATTGCCTAAGGGGATATATTTGTAGTGGATGGTTTTCACTAGTTTTCACTATTTACTATATATGGTAAATTAGCCACACCCATTTGAGAAATGTTCTTCATCCAAAGAAAATTAATTAAAGGAATCTGATAAAGGGTCAGCCAAAGATCATTCCTATGAAATTTGGTTAAAATCGATCTGGTAGTTTTCAGAAGATTTTCAAAGAGAATTTTTACAGATGCACAGATGTGTGCACAGACACAAGACAGACGAAGCACCATGACAAAAGCTCCAGAGGATTTCAGCAAGTTTAGCTTAAAATAACTACGTAACCCATTACCAGATGGCAAAATTCTAGATTAGCCCAAATTGAAAGGAGTTGCAGACCATAATTCAAATTTATGAAAATTTAGATTTTTTCAACTTTCTGGGTAGAAAACACTGTGTAAAATGAAGAAATTGCCAAGAGTTTTTCATTGGGAAATGGCCATAAGTGTCACTATGTAGGAATGGGTTAAACGGCATCTGAATTTTGTCCCTCAAGTAGAACAGTTCACCTTTGACCTATTTTACCCCAAAACAACAGGGCATCTCCATTGGTCATGAATAACATTTGTACAAAGTTTTAAAAGTCCTAGGTAAAATGACTAATTAGAACGGTTTTCAATCAGAATTTAATTGTGCCGTTTACCTTTGACCAATGTGACTCAAAAAGTACTTGCTTGGATCATTGGCAACAAATGTATGAGGTTTCATGGTTTAAAGTCAATTGGTTTTAGAGTTAGATTACGGAAACTTCTACAGACACAGACAGACATGAAGAAACCAATATACACACACACCCATTTTGTAGTGGGGTATAACATGTACCCAAGTTCATACATACCCAAATATTTGGTATGAATTTCTGAGCAGTACCTTCAGTACAAGAGAAAGAAAAGAACAAAAGTGTGTCTACTTATAAATAGAGTAAGACAGACATTCAGCCATGGAAAATCAAGTATATCCCCCTCCACAATTTATTTAACCTATTCATAATTCATTCAAAACCTTACAAACAACAAAATTTAAGATTGGCCAATAGTAAACAAGTTGCAGATGACTTCCCAATATGTGTATTAACCCATTCCCATACAAAGACAATTGGGAAAAACTTTGTGTATTATATGTCAAAATTGCCTCCAATGTTTACTCCAAAGAAAGTTGAAAAATCTAAAGATTTCATAAACTTTAGATTGTTGTCTGCAACTCCTTTCAATTTGGACCCGTCTAAAATTTTGTTGTCTTGTAATGGGGTAAGACCTCAGGATTACAAATACATGTACTTGAGGGAATGGAAAATGAGAAATTACAGCTTGCAAAAAGCAATCTTTTCTTGTAACATAAAATGTTATTGTGTATTATTCTTTAACACCAAACAAAGGATAATGAGTAAACGGATTAAGCTCCTACTTATTATGGTTTTCCTCAAGAAGGATAAGTTTACTTGCCTGGTCACTGACCTTTGAATTAGGGGTAATCTTAATACAAACACTCAAAACTATATTAAAAACAATTTATTTCAATACAAGTATAATTTTGAAAATGTCGGCTAAGATTCAAATATTTAATACAGAGCTCCAGAAAATAGAAAGTGATCACCATTTAATCTGTTATTTCTCATCCAATCAATTCCAAACCCTATGCTGTGGGAGTCTTGACAACACCATTCAAAGAGGTCGAACAACAAAAGGTTAGTCAGATAATAAATAAATGATCACATTCTGAATAAAAAGTACACCTTTTTCTAAAGCTCTGCAATATTCATTACTTCAAAAGATTACCCACTTTCAATGGCAATCCTAATTCAAATGAACAGTCAGATGATCAAATTAAGTTTGGTTTCATAAAATGAAAACCAGCTCCCTTCTCAAACATTAGGCAGCTACACCAAGGATTTCCATTGAATCACTTAATAGATTTTGGCTAATAAAGCAAGATTGCTTATATCAACTTATTCCGACACATTCATAAACGAAATAGTCATTTAACAAACTAACCTGCCAGCCATTTTCAATTCTCTGGGAGAAGATACCATAATCGTATCTCAGCCCATAGCCATAAGCAGCGAGACCAAGGGTTGCCATTGAATCAAGGAAACAGGCAGCCAGACGACCAAGACCTCCATTACCCAGACCAGCATCCTCTTCAATCTCTTCCAGTTCTTCAATATCTAGGCCAAGCTAATAAAAACAAAATATACATAATCAAGGATAAGCTATAGATGTACAAGTTATAGTGAGTGACAAAAGATCAATATTGTCTATACAGGTATAAACTTTAGCTGGATAATGCTCACCAAATACAGCCCTGTCACATAGGTATGAAATAAATGGGGAAAAGGGTTCAAACTGACTGACAGGTAAAGATCCAACTGTATGTTGCCGTATTCAAGACATGCTAAATTTTAACTTACAAACTTGAGCTGAGACATTTACCTTATCTGAACATTTGTTTCGAATAGCACATCTACTCATGATAGAGAACAATTGTACCAAGTTATTTCAAAATCCATCAAGTTTTTAGGAGCTATGCTCTAGACATGCTCAATTTTAATGTTTGACCTTGAGCTGTGACTTTGACCTTGGAGCTATCTGATTTTTTTTTTTTTTTTTTTTTTCAAATGGTACATCTACTCATGATGAAGATTATTTGCTTTTGAAATCCATCCATAATTGAAGGTGCTGTGCTCTGGACATGCTTAACCTTTTCCTGTTTATCAAAAATTTAGACCTGTCCAAATTCAAAGGTCTTGCAGACAATATTTAAAAGTGGATTAAATTTGAAACATACCCATTCAGTAGAATAGAAAATATTGTGAAAAAAGAAGAAATTGCTTGTTACAAGCAATTTGTTCTTTTTCTACAATGTATTCTCAAGTATAAAATAACAGGGACATTAAAACCAGGGATTGAACAGGAAAGCATTAATTTAAACACTTCACCTTGACCTTGGACCCTGACCTTGGAGCTATCAAAAATATTTTTTCAAATGGCCCATCTATTCATGATACAAAATAATTGGGCAAAATTATTTTGGAAATCCATCCATCATTTTAGGAACTATGCTTCACACAAGCGTAATTTTAATATTTGACCTTGAGCTGAGACCTTTACCTTAGACCTATCTGTTTTGTTGTTTTTATCAAATGGTGTATCTACTCATGATAGAAAGCATTTCTTCAAAGTTAATTCGAAATCCACCAATAATTTTAGGAGCTATGATCAAGACATACTTAATTTTAATGTTTGACCTTGAGCTGTGACCTTGACCTTGGAGCTGTCTGTTTGGATTTTTTGTTCTCGCTTTTTTTAAGTGGTACATCCTCTCATGATAGAGAACAATTGTGCTAAGTTATTTTGAAATCCATCCATAATCATCAAGGAGCTATGCTCTGGATAAGGGCAATTTTAATGTTTGACTGTGAATTGACCATGGAGCTATCCAAAAACTGGGAAAATATGTTGGTGTAATATCATAAGGAATTAACATGTGAAATTTCATCCAATTTGGCCAAAGGGTAATGGAGATATGAAGGCAGAGGGGCAGAGGGACAGAGGGAATGACAGAATGGTGGACAGAGAGACAGATGAAATGGCGGCTATATGACTGCCCTTCAGGGAGCAAAAAAAATTAACCTTTAATCACTCATTAAGGCTTGTTCATCTCTATACATTTAATTGGGAAACGAGATACTCTATGATCTATTCTTTATAATACATGACTTTTGTATGAACTTATGATTAACTATTACAGCTCATTGCTTTCTTGGTTACATGTATTCTGAATGAATGAATGAATGAATGAATGAAGAATATATGAATGAATAAACAAATGAACATCATTTTTAATATTTCAATATGAAGTTCACTAATCAGGTGCTTCCTAGGTACCACCAACACTGAGACTGTATGTGTTGTTCAAGAATCCTTGTCATGAGCAGCAAGGTAGAGATTTAAACCCACTCCACTCCACATCCTCATGATTGGATGGATGAGTGATTGGATGAATGAATGAATGAATGATAATATTGGTACATATACACATAGGCAAAAGACCCTGTAACATGGAGTAGGCAAACATATAAGATCCTTGCTCTGGCAGGCTTCAAACTCACAAAATATCAAACTTAAATGAGGCAAAAAATCCTTTCTTTTTTGATAAAGAAAATCTTTCTAAAATTGATAAGGCTTGTCTAGTTTCTTGCAGGCTGAAGCTGATAAAGCTGATAATTCATTTATCTCTTAAATTTTTGATACCAGATGCTCTATCATGAAACAAGTATAACTATCTCACAGATGGTAGCAATACAGCATTGTTAGAAATTCACTTTTTTTTCTGGCAGCAAGTTGCTACTACCAAGCCTAAAATAAGGTAGCAAAAGAACTATTAACCCCTTACCACACAATAATATTCAAGTTGATGAATTTTAAAAATCTCTGACTTTTATTGTAGAAAACATTGTGAACATTCAAGAAATTGTTTGTAACAAGCAATTTCTTCATTGTCCACAATGTTTTCCAAAACTTTTTCCTTGAGGTGTGTAAAAGGCAGGATTGTTTGGGAATGGCTTAAGAATATCTATTTAATATTTTTTAATAAGTTAAACCATCATACCATAAAATACATCTCCTGTATTGCTGATTAGGCTATGTCTAGAAATGATGAAAATGTCAATAAACTACAAGGAAGTCTAATCTTATCATAATAACCAACTATATATCTGGCAAAATATCAACTTGCAGTACCACAGATTTGTTACATGACATACAGGGCATAAATTCTCACTGAATCATTCATCTTTGCTTATTATCACTTGATTAAATGATGTTTTAAGACAAAAATCATGGGAAAGGAAGAAATGCTGATACCAAACATATTGGTGTCTTCACAGAAACAAGAGGGCTGTTGGCCCTGGGGTGCTCACTTAAGATAAAGGTTCTATTTCTTTCAACAGTCTAATTTCATGTTAAGGTTAGGATTATGATACAAGTGGGCTACACTTACATATAAAGACTATGTACCTGGGGATGCAAAAGTCTAAATTAAAAATTCCAAGGCTTTAGGGCAAATTTGAAAGAAGGAAAAAACTTTTTCCTCCCTCTGGATCCATGGGTTATAATTTCAGAAATAAAAAGAAGTCTGAACTAACGCTTCATACCTATAAACACCCCCCCCCCACACCGGTTCTGCCCCTTGGGACCCAAGGATCATGATTTCAGCTATTTAGTAAGAGATCAATATACTGATGCTTCAAGCAAAATATCGAGGCTCTATGCCTTCTGGGTCAGGAGGAGGTGATTTTTAAGGATTATTTTAAAATTTCACTTTTGTTGCCATGGCAACCAGAATTTTAAACGGATTTCAATTCTTATAGCTATTTTTAACGGGGACCACCTAAGGAACATTTCTGCCAAATTTGGTTCATATTGGCCCAGTGGTTTTGGAGGAGATGTCATTTAAAGAAATTGATGACAACACACGACTGCCGGACGCCGGACAAAAGGTGATCATAATAGCTCATTTGAACACTTCTTGCTCAGATGAGCTGAAAAGGTAATGGTGTATATTCATCCAAAAGCACCACTTTGACAATAACACCAAAGCTCAGCTTGAGGGTGTTGGATAATAATTAACATAACTTAATGTTATTTGCACAAAAAAGAGTAATTAGAGTTACCTTACTCAAATAATGTAGATTAGTCTTTTATTCTGAATTTCCAGAAATTACAGAGATATCAAAAATGTGGAATTTCAAAACAATTAAGACGTAAATTGACACTTATAACCCTTGTCATGCTGAACCTAGAATATTCCTGTTTTAGAAGGAGGTATAGACAAAGATCAGCCTGCACATAAGTGCAGTCTGATATTGGACTACTCCCCCCGTTTGTCCCCTTTAAGCAAGAGATGTTTAAATAATCAATTTTCAAAAGAAATATTGACCCTCATCAAGACTTTCCAGTGCTGTCAGTTCTTTTAAAGCAAATCTGTATATAGGATTTTTCATTTAGCATGACAAGGGTTAAAGCTATAGCAATATCTTAGGATTTCTCGGAAACAGCCGGGCTAAAAATTTTCCTCATGTAAAACTTCAGATGTTTTGCCAATTCCCTCAAAACTATGTTACAGTGAAAAATGTGTCCAACCAATATCCTTGTTTACCCCTTATAAAGTTTTCATAGAAATACTGTAACCAATTGCCCTCTGGCAGAAACACTACATGGCAGAGGCTGTAACATACTGCCAAAGAGTTATGACTTGTAGTACCACTTGTAGTGCCAACAAGATTTTCTATAACAATTTTGAAGATAAGAGGACTGTGTGATTTCCGTTTATTTATCGTTGCTACCATTGCACATGCCCATATGAGCGACGCCCCCAGAAGACGGTTAGTTGTTAGGGGGGATAGTGCAAGGATACAGGACGAAACTGCTGAGAGCTCTGCTTGGTTCTGTTACGTGCTCGGTGGATAGCACTCTCACACGGGGCCTCGGTTTAACATCTCATCCGAGAGACAATTAGTTTGTTAGTTGATATGGTCAGCCCGGGGCTCAAACCCGTGATCTTGAGGTTTGAAGTCAAGTGCTCTACCAACTGAGTTAATCGGACTGACATATGTGGACTAGTATTTAAAGGCTAGAGAAGGACAACAAGAGCAAAATAATGAGAGAAGAAGTACACATTTTGTACAAAATAATCTTTGGTGATTTTCTAAGCCACTGATGCATTTATCTTCATAACTGTGTATCATTTTTATTGATTTTCTGTCAAGTCATTCAACCTCAAACTTTGATAATATCCCTTTATGTATCAAAGAAATGTCTCCAGACAAGGTTAAGCATCATATTCCCTATTATCTTTCATGAATTTTTATTTTTTTCAATCTTTGATTAAACTCACTACTAGACATAGAAATTTGAGCTATGTTTCTGTAAGACAATTAACTAATAGAGACTGTTGACAAAAAATTAATGTCTTGGGTAGAATTTGATGGACTATAAATGGCAACAATTGATATACTTAACTTGTTTCCAAACAATAACGCTTTTTGATGCCCCCTAGTGAAAAGTTTTGGAAAAGAAAATTGTTTGTCCGAGCCATTCCTTCATTATCCACTAAGTTATTAAACCACAAATATATATAAACAAGAGGCCCAATGGCCCTGGCGCGCTCATTTAAGATAACTTCTATTTTTCTTTAAATAATTAGATTTAATATCAAGGCTATGTGGGCATAACCATAATTTATACATACACTGCTCAAAAAAATTAAAGGATCACTTTTTATATGGACTCTAGCATTGCCATTTTGACATATACATATATATCAATTGTTATAATGTATAAATGCATGCTTCCTCAAAATAACCACATGTAAACTTAAGAGTTTTATTGCCTTGCAGTCCGTGCAAATTGAGATACCAACGATACCCCTATTAAAGGCATGCTTTCTTGTATAGGAGCATAATTGTGAAGTTTGGTGAAAATAGGCACTATGAAATTTTTCTGGTCTTTCTTGGACTTACTGTGTTTGTTCACTTATGCATTGATGTTCAACGACATTTAAACCCAACTGAGGTCGCCATGGCAGTACAAATGTTGCTCGACGGACACTTGCAGCCACTGTGGCTACGTCATTTGGTGTGTCCCAGAGTGTGGTTGCAAGGTTGCATTACCAGGAGACAGGACATTTCACTAGACGCCCAGGTCAAGGTCGATCACGATGTACTAGCGATGCTGATGACTGATTCATACGGCTGATGGCCTTACGAAACCGCATGTCCACTGCTACACAGCTCCAAACAGAGTTACAGCTCAATACTGGGCAACAAATATCCACTCAAACAATCCGCAATAGACTCCACAGTGACGAAATGAATGCAAGACGTCCAGCAAATAGTCCAATTTTGACACAAATGCACCAAATTCGAAGACGACAATTTGCAGAGAACCACCTTAATTGGAGGATGCGAGATTGGGAGTCAGCGTTGTTCACAGATGAGAGCAGATTCCATTTATCATCATGTGATAGGCGTGCTTGGGTGTGGAGACAACCTGGTGAGCGATATGCGGAGTGTAATATTGTGGAATACGATAGGTTCGGTGGAGGCTCTATCATGGTTTGGGGTGGGATATGCTTAACAGGTCGTACCGAGCTCTATGTGTTTGATCTTAAACAGTTTAACTGCTTTAAGGTACAGAGATGACATTTTTGCACCTATTGTACGACCTTTTGCTGGAGCTATAGGTGATAGCTTTGTTCTTATGCAGGATAATGCCCGTCCACATACTGCTAGGATTGTGATGGACTACCTTTATGAGGAGAGTATTGAGGTAATGGACTGGCCAGCTCGCTCCCCTGACCTAAACCCTATAGAACATGTGTGGGACTACATCTACAGACGGATTTTGCAGAGAGAAAACAGTCCCTCAACTGTGCCAGACCTCACACAAGCACTCATCCTAGAGTGGAATGGGTTACCTCAGCAATTGATCGCCACCTTAATCGGGAGTATGCCAAATCGGTGTCTAGAGTGCTTTAACAGACGAGGGGGGCACACACATTACTAGCAGGCATAATTTGAGTCAGTACCATTCTGTTAAAAACAAAATCTTATTCAATGTTCTAAGGTATGCCGTTTACAAGAATTATAATGTTTTCTTATTTTTCCCAATTTTTATTGTCTATGGACGTGTTGTTGATTCTACTAGCTTTGTTAAGTCGAGGAATAATTGTCATTAAATGTTAAAAAAATCCATATTTATTTATCTTTTCATAGCGTCCATCAAATCCAAAATATTTGCCTGATCCTTTAATTATTTTGAGCAGTGTAGATTAAAGCTTTGTACCAGGGGATCCAAAAGTCCAAATTTTAGCAATGTTCATTTAGATTTTGTGAAAGAGGACCACCTACAGAACATTTCTGCAATATTTGATTCAAATTGCTCCAATGGTTTGAATGAAGATGTCATTTTAAAATTATTCTCTAGTTCCACATAGAAACACACCTGGGGGACCCAAGAGTAAAGATTTTAGCTAATTTGAAAGAATTTAATATACTGATGTTTCATGCGAAATATCAAGGCGCTTGGCATTCAGGGTCAAGGGGAGAATTTTTTTTTTAAGATTTTTTTTAAAAATTCACTTTTCTTTCCATGGCAACCAGAGTTTCCAATGTATTTTAATTCTTTTAGCTATTTGTAAAGAGGAGCACATAAGGAACATTTCTGCCAAGTTTGATTGAAATTGGCCCAGTGGTTTGGAAGAAGTTGTTTAAAGAAATTGTTGATGGATGAAAGACCACAGATAGACACTGGACAAATGGTGATCACAAAAGCTCACATGAGCAACAAGATTTCGTCAAATGAAAATTGTTGTCTGCAACTTCTTTTGCATTTGGACCAGTCTAAAAGTTTGTAAAGGGAAACCTCAGTTTCTCAAAATTTCTCACACCAGTACAACCAAAACCATAGCAATCTATCACAGTTATCAACTGCTTATCTATTTTAGACTCAGCACTCATCATTAACCTATTGGTGAGAAATAAATGATTTCAATTTAAACAAAACATTTCAAAATGACTATTCAAATTTTGGCAAGAGTTGTATTGCTGAAGTTTTATATCATGGTATAGATGACAAATTTAAGGTGATCAATTTCAAATGAAATGTTCTCGTGAAACACCATGCCCATGTAACAGCCTTTTTTCTCAAAAATGTGGCCTTGATATGTGATGTTGATCTTGATGGAGGACCTAAACCTTACAGTTAACAGATGGCTATCAATGGAAGGAACCTATATCTGAAAATATGAGCCATATATCTTAAGCATCTTGAGCAAAATGTTTAGTTTTTGGTCAGGTGACCTAAAAACAAGCATAAAGTTTAAAAGCAAAAGCATTGTTAGAAAGAGAAAGATATATGACAGTTGCACGCAAGGTCTAACCAAGAATTTCTAAGTCCAACAAGAGCAGTCAGTGGACAGCAATGCTCGACTATTCTGAGTGCTGGATAGTAACAACATTTCAATATCGACATAAGGCATGAAACCTAAGTAGTAATAGATATAAAAAATCTTTCAACTAAAATTTTAAGTCAAACAAGAATTTCTAACTCTGAAAAGGGTTAAAACTCCATTACAATAAATGTAATTGTAATGAATCTTTGTAATAGATGATATGATTGTCACAAAAGCATGTGCAAAGTTTCAAAGAAATAGCATTAGTAGAAAGAGAGTTATCAAAGACATGTGATAGTTGCATGTAAGGTTTAACCAAGAATTTTTAAGTCCAAAAAGGGTTAAAATTCCACTAAAATGAATGTCAGAGTACTGAAACCATGTCAGAGTATTGAAACCATTACAGATACAGTAAAACTTCGGTAGCTCGTAGCGCAAGGGACCGAGGAAATTTATACGAATTAAGCATAGTACGAACAAAACAGAGGGCAAGTGGTCGGCTGTTTGAGATATACGGAATCAGACACGGTCTTGTTCTGTCCCCCATTTAGGAATTGATATTAAATTGGTCATTTTTTCTAAACAAGATCCGCAGTTATTAATTGAGGAAAACATTAACGACCGACGATTGTGAAGAAAGCAAACGCAGATTAAAATAAAATGGTTAGAATTTCCAAATGACCAATAGCACCGATACTAATATGGGTGCGTCAATTTAAAGTAAATTTTCGGCCATAATTACCGGAATATTTATTCGATCAATTACTCACCTTACAAACCT
Source organism: Fragum fragum (assembly GCA_946902895.1). Taxonomy (NCBI): domain Eukaryota; kingdom Metazoa; phylum Mollusca; class Bivalvia; order Cardiida; family Cardiidae; genus Fragum; species Fragum fragum. Next base: position 40,278,013 of record OX336366.1, on the reverse strand, counting down.
AACAGCCCCTTTTAAATAAGGTCATACATGATAACACATTATTTGTCATATAGATCAGCAGGTGTGAAAATCTAGGTAAGTGGTGATTTGTGACAATTTGTTTATCACATCTACGAATTAAACCTAGGAGTTTGTGCTATAATCATACTTTCGGGACTTTCATTGGCCTACGAACTACAAAACACTGACGTTCGAATTAGACAAAGTTTTCTCACAAAGATAAAGAAGGAAAAAGATCAGGAACGCATAAATTATGCGAACGAACACATACCTACGAACAAGTGACAATTGAATTGATGAGGTTCTACTGTATATGACACTTGCACGCAAGTTTTAACCAAGAATTTTTAAGTCCAAAAAAGATTAAAACTCCTTTAATAAATGTAATTGTGATGAATCTTTGCCTATAAGATGATATTATTGCCACAAAAACAGAGCAATAGGATTAGTAGAAACTGAGATTTGACACTTGCACGTAAGGTTTAACCAAACCATTACACTGATGCCCTGGTGACAAGATTAGTCCTTCCCCCCCCCCCCCATTATAGAACAGTCAAGCTAAAAGTTGTATTGGAATGGGTTAAGGTATAATTCATTGTATACCATACCTGGTACATGGCCTCATCACAAGAGCCCTGGATTCCAAGGTTAACCATGGTGTTAGACAGGGTTCGTCCCATGTAGAACTCTAAGGAAAGGTAATACACTCTCTGAAAATACAACACAAAAAACTAAGTACAGGTATCTAATTATCGTCTACAGTAATTACTTTTTTCCTTCAATGTTGCCTCTGACATCACATCAGAGAAACATGAAAATCTTTGATTGTGTAATCAAGTGTTTAACTCATTCCTGCATAATCCCGCCTTCTGACAACCTTAAAGATTGTTCTTTGAATGGGGTGTTTCAGTAATATTGCAGTCCGCCCCTAAAGAAAACAAGGACAGACAGATGGATGGTTTGATGGAAGCAGGATCATAATATTCTCGCTCAGAGAACAATTTGCTATAAAACTTCAGAAAACATTGTGGAAAATGAAGAAATCGCTTGCTACAAAATATTTCTTTTATATTCAAATATTCTTCAACAAAAGGCCCAAGAGGGCCTGAGACACTCTACTGGTTATCAAGTTTTCCGTTAACCCATTACCAGACGGAAAAATTTTAGACTGGCCCAAATTCAAAGAAGATGCAGACATCAATTTAAAGTTTATCAAATTTTGGATTTTTCAACTTTCTGGGAAGAAAACATTGTGGTAAATGAAGAAATTGCTTGTGACAAGCAATTTCTTCATTTTCCATAATGTTTTCCAAAGCTCTTTTTCTTGGGGGTGTCAAAAAGCGTCATTGAGTTGGAATGGTTTAAGAAATCTCATATTTTTAATGAAGTTAATTGCTTAAAGAAGAATGCATAAACAAGAGGGCTAGAATGGCCCTAAATCGCTCACCTAACTAATTTATGATGACTGAAAAAAAAAACTTGAAGAACACAGGCATGTTTGACCTTGAACTGTGACATTGAGGTTATCTGAAAATTTCTTTCAAATAGCACATCTACTCACAATTGAGATTAACTGTGACATATCATTATTATGTATTCATGTCCGGCTACTGGTGAACTTAAGAAATTGCTTTTGATATCTCCTAAATATTTCTTTTATGTACTCAAACCTCAAGAAACAGGCTAATTTTGACCCTGGGGTTACATTGATACAATATTGATAGAGGTCCTTTAGATGATGCCACATACCAAATATCAGAGCTGTAGATCTTTTGGTTTGCTAGAAAAAGATTTTCAAATTTGTCACTATGTAAGCTTAAGTACCCCACCCACCTTTGCCCCCCTTGTCTTGTACAAACTTGATAATCCTTGCCCTAAAGACTCTTAATACCAAATGTGAATCTAATCTGACAGCTGGTTCAAGACACGAAGATTTTTAAAGATGTACCCTTTTTGGCCCCTTATGGAGCCCCAAAGGGAGATACCTCAATGATGTGTACAAATCTGAAGTGCCTTCCCATAAGGATGCTTCCTGCCAAGTTTGGTTGAAATCCATTCAAGGGTTCTTAAGAAGGCAAAAATGTAAAAAGTTAACGCACGACACAAAACGCACGACAACTGACAAAACGCGATCGCAATAGGTCACCATGACCTTCAATCAGGTGACCTAAAATCAATGGCCCATAACCAAAATAGGATATGTACATGTCTGACTTATACGAAGTCTTTCTGTGAAATTTGAATCTAATCTGTCCACTGGTTGCTGATAAATCCGTCAAAAATCAATGGACCGTAACCAAAATGGAATATGCACATCTCTGCTTGATACTGATTATATCAGTGAAGTTTGAATCAAATCCGTCCAATGTTTGCCAAAAAATTGAGCAGACATGAAAAAGTTACAGACAGACGGACTGACGGACCACCCGACCAACAAGCTGACTCCTATAAGTACCATGCTTGTATTTTTGGGTGAAACAAATACCAATTCCTCTTTCTCGGCAGACATCTTGGCGTATTAAAGCATCCCCATGTAATTTACACTGTGTGATAAAACCTTACAGGCCGGGGGGGATACTTGTCAAGAACTTTAATCGAGTCCTGGGTCTTTCATCTATCAAGAACAAATAAGTATCATCCCCATATTTGTCTCTTAATCAAATTAATTGGCCTTTTCTCTAGGTTAACTCCCGACGTTTTTCCATGAGCTTTGGTACACTGAACTACAGTAATAGCCCCATTGGCAAATTGTCAGTCAGATTCATGCCAAGTTTGATTGAAATTGGCCCACTGCTTTGGGAAATGATGGTACAATCATTCTATTAAAGTTTAAAGAAATTCTGATAAAGACTGAAGACTTTCTTGTGTAAATGAGGATTTGGTAATAATTTTTCATACAGCCCATTTTCCTATGACTGAGTGATTGATTGGATGGGGTTTTCCTGATACAAGACAGATCAGGCTAAATTTTGAAAGAAACAATCCTAATGGTGGTACAAACATTCTGTGAAAGTTTGAACAGAATCCGATGAAAACTGCGGCTTTTATCTTGGTGTAAAGATTTTAAAATAAAATTTTCATAAGACTCCTTTTCCTGTGATACTTGAAGGATCAGGTCTCATGTCAGCATCAACGATCGTAATTATAGTACAATGATTCTGTGAAGGCTTGAAGAAATTCCATTGAAAGCCCAGGACTTGGTTACAAGGATAATATATAAAATTCTCAAAAGGCCCCTTTTCCCATGAAACTAGACAGATCAGGCCCAATTTGAAAAGAAACAATCCTCATGATGGTACAATCATTCTGTGAAAGTTTGAAGACAATCGAATGAAAACTGTGGACTTTATTGTGGTACAAGGATTTTAAAATTAAATTTCATAAGGCTCCTTTTTCTGTGATATTTGATGGATCAGGTCTAATGTCAACATCAACAATCATTATCATTGTACAATTATTCTGTGAATGTGTGAAGAACATCCAATGAAAGCTCTAGACTTGGTAGCAAGGATTTCTAAATGAAATTTTCATAAGGCCCCTTTTCCTGTGTTTCTTGACAGTTCAAACCCTGTTATGAAAATAATGATTGTTATGACCTTACAATCATTCTGTGAAAGTTTCAACAAAATCTGATCTAAGCTGTTGGTTTCATTGTGTAAACAGATCTTTTTTTCAATCAAATTCAATTCAATTTTCATATAGCCCCTTTTTCCATGTTACTTGATTGATCTGAACCTGATGAAAACTGTGGACTGAATAGTGTCAAGAGTTTTTTGTAATGAAATTTTCATAAGGCCCCTTTTCTCATGAAACTTAACAAATCAGACCCAATTTTACAAAGGTACATCCTTAAGATAGATAGTTGAAGAAAATGATAAAGACTGAGGACTTTATTGTGACAATGGCGTTTTTGTAGTAAAATTTTCATAAGGCCCCTTTTCTTGTGTCACTTAATCAATCAGACCCAATTTGATGGTACATTCATTCTATCAAAGTTTTAAGAGATTCTGATAAAGACTGAGGACATTCTTTGTTAACAAGGATTTAGTGATAATTTTTCATACAGCCCCTTTTCCTGTGATATTAGACAGATCAGTCCCAATTTGGAAAGAAAAAATCCAAAATAATATTAATGATGGTACAAACATTCTCTGAAAGTTTGAACAGTATCCTTTGAAAACTGTAGACTTAATTATGTTAAGGAGAATCTTTTTAATGAAATTATTGTAATGCCCCTTTTTACATGATACTTGACCTATCAGACAGAATTTGTAAAGGAACAATCCTAATGATTCTGTGAACAATTGAAACGAATCTGATGAAAACTACTTTTGTGCTACAAGGATTTTAAAATGAAATTTTCATAAGGCTCCTTTTTCTGAGATACTTGAGAGATCAGGTCTAATAAAAACATCAAGGAATCAGTATTGTTGTGCAATTATCCTGTGAAAGTTTGAACAAAATCAAATGTAAGCTTTTGACTTGGTAACAAGGATTTTTATATGAAATTTTCATAAGGCCCCAGTTCTTGTGTTTCTTAACAGCCCGGACCCCATTTTGAAAGAATGATCCTTTTATCCTGACAATAATTCTGTGAAAGTTTCAATATAATCTCATCAAAGCTGTGGGATTTATTTCACAAATGAGGATTTTTAATGAAATTTTCATACAGCCCCTTTTCCCATGTTACTTGAGGGATCAGACCAAATTTCTAAATAACCTTGCAATAGTATAAGGATTCTGTGAGAGTATGAAGACAATCCGATGAAATCTGTGGAATCTATTCCATTTACTAAAAAAAATTTTAATTAAATTTTCATAAAGCCTCTTTTCCTGTATTTGATGGATCTTACCAAATTTTGAAAGGAACAATCATTACGATAGTACAATTATTCTGAGAAAGTCTGAAGATAATCTGATGAATACTATTGACTCTAGGGTGTTAACAAGGAATTTTTAATCAAACTTTCTTGAGGCCCCTTTTCCTGTGATACTTGACGGATCAGACCCAATTCTGAAAAGAACAATCCTAATGATAGTACAATCATTCATGGAAAGTTTTAAGAGAAATGGATGATAACTGCAGACTCTAGTGTGTTAACAAGGATTTTTAATAGAATTTTTCAATCAAATTTTCATAAGGTCCCTTTCCTTGTGTTTCTTGACGGATCTGACCCAATTTTGAAAGGAACAATTCCTTTGATGGTACAATCATTCTGTGAAAGTTTGAAGAGAATTCGATGAAAACTGTGTTTAATTTTAATTTAACCCCTTTTCCTTTATTTCTTGATGAATCTGACCCAATTTTCAAAGGAACAATCCTTATGATGGTACAATCATTCTGAGAAAGTTTGAAAGGAAACTGATGAAAACTGTGTACTTTAGAGTGTAAACGAGGAATTTAAATAGACTTTTCTATAAAATCTTCATAAGGCCCTTTTTCCCACGTTGTTTGAAGGATCTGACACGATTTCAAAAAGAAAGATCCTTATTATAATACAATCATTCTGTGAAAGTTTGAGGAGAATCTGATGAAAACTTTGGACTGTAAAGTTAAAGTAAACGAGGATTTATTAAAACCATATCTTCCCAAAAAACACATAATAACTTAATCAATAAGAAAACCATACTCCAAGCCCAAAAGCATAAATAAATATGACCATTGAAATTATCAGATCAAAATAATTTTAGTAATCCTATAATTCACGAAAGCAGTTTCTGTATTTTCAATTGTGACCCACCATAATTTAAGGCTTGTTTAAATGAAATTATGATGTCAGTGATGATGTTTTAACTTTCGCTAGTCATTCAAACAAATTGCTAGGTCACGAACATTAATGAAAACGTCTGTAAAGTTGAGTCATCAGCACCTGTGCGTGTAACAGTCAATGCAGAAGATTAGCGAAGATTTCCGGTGAAGAATTGGGTGCACTTGTCTTGATTTTTAAAATGTAAACAAACACAAGTTGAAATGGGCTTAACCCATTGGCCAAGTGTTAGACTAATTACCAGAAACTAAATTTTTTTTTGACTTGACTAAATTGGAAGGACTTTCAAAAGTCAATTTAAAGTTTGTGAAAATGAAGAAAATGGATAATGAAATGATTTGCTTTAAGCAATTTCTACATTTCCAGTTTTTAAAAGTATTTATTTACTTACTTTTATTTTTGGTGTGGGGGGATGAGATTGTGTTGAAATGACTTAAGGAATCTGAAAATGCTATTTTTCCCCTTTAACTGTTAGGGCTTACTTTGTTAAATGGTAATTTTAGAAATATTATAGACATTTTGTCATATACAATTTAATTTTATCATCTGCAATGGAGTTGATATGCTTCAACAACCCAACATACATTTGGTAAAGAGCAACATTTTCAAAAACTATTGCTATGGCTTAGGTTAGCCCTAGGTTAAAACAACAAGGCCAAGTAGAATTGATGAAACAGCAAATTTTTACTTCTACTCCACTATAACAATGATACCCTGAAGATATTTATTACCGATATCAAGTTGAAAATCTTCAAACCCCTCCTAAAGCATGCCATTTTGATCATTTACTTTATCAATTATCATGTAATTTATTGTAATCAATCAAGCTTCAATTGATCAATTTTGGCTGTCTGATTCAAAGAGGCAATCAACCAATCAAATAATTCATGCACACCCTGGTTGAAGTTTGAAATTTGACATTGCCCGCATGTGAAGCATTTTTGTTGATTTAACAACTTAAATGTCGCAACTACAGCTAATTCAAGCAGCAGTTACGATATTTAGGCCACCAACCAACCATTTAACTTTTTTCTACAGTTAATTAGCCATAAATTTTGCAAATAACGCTGTTTAAAATCAAAGTAGAACTTTCTGTTCGAGTCAATAGGTGAGGTCAACAGAGTAAGTGGGCAAGGCCAGCAATTGGTCAATAGTCTATATGGAACAAAATTACAACCACAATAATTCAGTCAGGGGCAAACTCTTCTACCTTTACCACTTACATTTAATTTTAGACTTACCGGTAAGTAGGATCTGCCTTGAGATATTCATTAGGACAAGCTGATCTTATAGTGGATCTTTGAAATACATCTCTATTCCCAATGTCTTCAAATTCAACAAAGCAATACCACACCTTTATGTACTTAAATGATCTCTTTGTGATGTCATTCAAATTAGATTCTACTTAAGTATGGGACAAAGTGAACTCAGATTGCTGTTTTTCAGATTTTACGAACAGTCATACAGTTGTGAAAAATGAAAAGATGTCTATACTATACCATTTGAATTTACTTTCCTCAGCCCAAGCAATCTCATAATTATTAATTCAAAATTGCTGTGAATGTATAATCAAAATTTAGTGCACTTAAACAAGAGGACCATGATGGTCCTAATTCACTCACCTGAATCATTCGGTGTTAAAAAAATACTATGGGAAAAAAATAATTATAACCAGTTTCATGAAGATAAATCCAAAACAGTGGCCTCTATAGTTTTAACAAAAAAAAATGTCATTAAGACCTCATTTCATGTGTTTTCAAATAGAACTTTTCCATAATCAATAAGATTATAACCTAACAAATATTCTGGCGGAATTTCATGAAGATTTGGCAAATATTGAGGCTTCTAGAGCGTTAACAAAGAAATTGTCATTAAGGCCTCTTTTCCTGTGTTTTCAAATAGAACTTTTCCATAATCAATAAGATTATTCCTTCTGACCTAACAAATATTCTGGCTAGGTTTCATGAAGATTGGGCCAAAATTGTGGCCTCTAGGGTGTAAAAACTAAATTGTCATTAAGGCCCCTTTCTCTGTGTTTTCAAAAAGAACATTCCCATAATCGATAGGGTTCATCCTAATAACCTAACAATTATTCTGGCAAAGTTCATGAAGACCGATCCAAAATTGTGATCTCTAGAGTGTTAACAAAAAATTGTCATTTAGGCTTTTTTTCCTGTGTTTTCTGATATAACCTTCCATAATCAATAGGGTTCAACTATTCGCAATCTGTCTATGATTTTGGCAAGTTCTCGCAAGGAAAAAAGATCAAGAAAAGTGCATGGATCAGCGCATGGAATAAAATGATAAATTTAAGGCCATTATGGCTTTAGTTTGATAGTTGTGACATCATATTACATTATCATCTTCTCATTTAAGTCGGCGAATTCCTGCAGAAGCCACAGTTTACCGAAACTAGGTCGCCATTTTGGATTCACTGTTTACATATTGGTACCCACCATCCTTGGTGACTGAGAGCGCGGAGCCAGAAATGTGAGAAAAAAATCAATAATCACCAATATATGTAAGCCTGTAATGGTTTAGTCCCATTTGGTCTACTCCCATTTCGTCTACAAATTTGCGCACTAGTCCCATTTCGTCTACCCCTGTTTTGCGCAGGAGTCCCATTTCGTCTACATTTTAGATTTTATTCTTTTTTATGGTTTTGAATTTTTATTATGCTTTTTTCTTACCTAAAAATTTAAATTCTACACTTTTTACCAATATTTGCATCAAATATTGGTATTTGTTGCCTATATATTTCACACATTTTCAGACAAGGTGTTGAGAAGAAGGATTACCTGTACAGCATTTGTTAATTTGCCTTTTCACACCTCTACCTATTGGATTTAAATCTTATTTATAATGGCATTATTCTTTAAAGATAAAAAGATAATGACAAAAGGAGGTCTACAATCACTAGAATAATATTTACATTTAAAGTTATTATGAAAATGTAAAAAAATTTGGCAATACAGTAAATTTCTTTTCTTTTTATAATACTTCAATATTAAATATTAACTACTTGTTAAAACGAAAATAAATCTATTGTCAGATTGAATTATTTATATTTTTTCATTAACACAGATTTTATTCTATAATTTCAATATTACATTTAAAAATTTATTATACAAAAAGCTGAAAATATTTTGTAATTCTTCTTAATATAGGAAACCATTGTGGACAAATTGGGACAGTAATCGAAATGGGACAGTAGACGAAATGGGACAGTAGACGAAATTGGACTCCTGGCAAAAAAAATACAGTAGACGAAATGGGACTAGACGAAATGGGATGTTACCCCTGTAATGATCTTATCAATAGGGTTGTTACGTAATATTTGGTATACAACACTTCAGATAAAGAGCCTGTCGTGTCCATGCTTCTGCACTCAATTTAATGTTTTGACCCTTTCTTCAGCTGGAAATTAAGCAGGATCGGTGCCCACATTATAGCGTATCGGTGATCTGAAGGCGTATCGGCATTTTTCAGAATACAGTCATTCTTTGATGTATTTTGGTAGAGGGTCAATAGGTGATGATACATACCAAATATAAAAGCTCCAGGCCTTATGGTTTGGGAGAAGAAGATTTTCAAAGGTTCCATTCTTTATTCCTTTATAAAATCAGGGATTGCACAGAAAATGGCTTATTTTCAGAATATGGTAATTCTTTGAAGACTTTTGTTAGAGGGTCAAAAGGTGGTTATACATACCAAATACAAAAGCTCCAGGCCTTGTAGTTTGGCAGAAGAAGATTTTGATGATTCCATTCTTTATTCCTATGTGAAATCAGGGATCACACAGAACAGGGCTAATTTTCAAAATACACTAATTCTTTGAAGTATTTTGGTAGATGGTCAATGGGTGATGATCCATACCATATATCAAAGTTCTAGGCCTAATGGTATTGGAGAAAAATATTTTCATAGATTTCTTCTTTAAAATCAGGGATCGCACAGAAAAAGGCTGAATTTCAGAATACACTTTATTCTTTGAAGTATTTTGGTAGAGGGTCAATAGGTGATGATTCATACCAAATATCAAAGCTCTTGGCCTAATGGTATGGGAGAAGATTTTCAAAGATTTCCTTTATAAAATCAGGGATCGCACAGAAAAGAGCCAATTTTTAGAGTACATTAATTCTTTAAAGTATTTTGGTAGAGGGTCAATAGGTGATAATATGTATCCAATGTCAAAGCTCTAGGCCTTTTGGTTTAGGAGGAGAAGATTTCTTGATAATTGTTGACAGACGGACAGACAGATGCTGGACTTTTACCGATCACAATAGCTCACCTTCAGCATGTTGTGTTCAGGTGAACTAAAAAGGCTTTTTTCTTAACCCTTTCCCGTTCAATTACAGGATTTTACGATCCGCTGATTTTATACTTGAGAAAACATTGTGGAAAAAGAAGAAATTGCGTGTAACAAGCAATTTCTCCTTCTTCCACAATATTTTCTACCACATAGGATTGTTTCATTTCAAATGGCATCCAGTATTTATTGTTGTCTGCAAGCTCTTTCAATTTGGACTAGTCTAAAATTTCAAAAAAACGGGAAAGGGAACATAAAAATAGTGAGAATGAGGGCAGCAAAAGTTGTTTATAAGATGGAATTACAAATAGTGCATTCAGCCCTTTTATTTCAATGCCATTACATATAGTATTTATTCATTTTGACATGGGTAAAGAATAAAGGGGCACTTTTCTACCCGGATATACAAATAAAAATATGTATATCCTGTTTTATCTATGACAAGATGTCATGCTTTGCTGAAAATAAACCAAATTAAAAGGTTATAACCCTTTTCACTACCAAAAATTTAATCAGAAAATACACAGTTGAACAAAGCTGTGCCCTCTGTGCATTATCAATGCAATTTTACAGAAACAACAAGAGGCCCATGAGGGCCTGAGACGCTCTACTGGTTATCAAGTTTTCCGTTAAAGAAATCTGATATTTAAGGAAGTTAATTGCTCAAAGAAGAATGCATAAAGAAAAAAAAGGGGCTTTATCCCCTTTATCATTTTAAGCAACAATCCTCAAGGCCCCTTTTCCCATGTTTCATGACGGATCCACTCCATTTCCAAAAGAAAGTTACCTTATGACCCTACAATCATTCTGTGAATATTTCATCAGAATCTGACAATAATTGTGGACTCTGTCACATAAACAGGATTGTTTTGAATGAAAATCAATAAGGCCCCTTTTCCTGTGTTTTCTGATGGATCAATTTCATTTCAAAAGGAACTTTCCTTACAACCCGACAATTGTCCTGTGAAATTTAAAAGACAACTTGATAATGATTGTGATCTTCATCACATACACAAGAATGTTTTGAATGATAATCTGTAAGGCCCCTTTTCCTGTGTTTCAAATGCCACAATTATTCCATGCATCTTTGAAGAGAATCCAATAAAACTGTTGACTTTATTGTGTTAACAAAGATATTAAATTCAAGTTCTCATAGGGCCCCTTTTCCTGTGATATTTTACTGTTGGTTTTATCATTCTATGAAAGTTAAAAGTGAATCCGATGAAATATTGGAAATTCATTATGTTTACTAGAATATTTAAAAAAAAGAAAACATATGGCCCCTTTTTACATGATACTTGATGGATTGTACCCAGTTCTGAAAAGAACCATCTAAGTATTTGTACAATCATTCTGTGAATTCGGTGAAATCAAGGGACATCATTGTGTTAACCAGAATATTTAAGAGAGTTTTTCATAAGGCCCCTTTTTATGTGACCCTTGCTATAGTCAGATCCACTGTCAAAATCAACAATTGGAATGATGGTACAATCAATCTGTTTAATCTGTGGAATTTATTGTGTTAATGAGTTTATAGTGAAATATTCATAGGGCCCCTTTTCTCATGATACTTTACAGAACAAACAAAATTTCAAAAGGAACAATTCTAATGAAGGTAGAATCATTCTTTAAAAGTTAAAGAGAATCAATGAAAACAGTGGACTGAATTGTGTCAAGAATTTTTGTAACTAAATTTTCATAAGGCCCCTTTTTCTGTGAAACTTAACAAATCAGACCCAATGTACAAAGGAACAATCCTAATGATAGTTTGAAGAAAATGATAAAGACTGAGGACTTTATTGTAACAAGAGGGCCGTTGGCCCTGGGGCGCTCACCTGAGATAAAGGCTCTTTTTCTTTCAACAGTCTAATTTCATGTTAAGGTTAGAATTATGAAACAAGTGGGCCACAATTACATATAAAGACTATGAACCTGGGGATCCAAAAGTCTAAATTATAAATTCCAAGGCCTTAGTGCTGATTTGAAAGAAGGAAAAAACTTTTTCCATGGGTTATAATTTCAGAAATAAGAAAGAAGTCTGTGAACTGATGCTTCATGCCTAAACCCCCCCCCACCCGGGTCAGCCCCTGGAAACCCTAGGATCATGATTTTAGCTATTTTGTAAGAAATCAATAAACTGATGCTTCATGCAAAATATCAAGGCTCTACGCCTTCTGGGTCAGGAGGAGAAGATTCTTAAAGATTATTTTGAAATTTCACTTTTGGTGCCATGGTAACCAGAGTTTTTAACAGATTTCAATTCTTTCAGCTAATTTTAAGGGGGACCACCTAAGCAACATTTCTGCCAAATTTGGTTCAAATTGGCCCTGTGAATTGGGAGGAGATGTCATTTAAAAAATCATTCTTTATTTCTATATAACCCCCCCCCCCCTGGGGCTTCGCCCCTGGGGATCCGAGGATCATGATTTTAGCTATTTTGAAAGAGGCCAATATACTGATGCTTCATGCAAAATATCAAGGCTCTACGCCTTCTGGGTCAGGAGGAGAAGATTTTTAAAGATTATTTTGAATTTTCACTTTTGTTGCCATGGCAACCAGAGTTTTTAACGGATTTCAATTCTTTTAGCTATTTTTTAAGGGGACCACCTAAGGAAAATTTCTGCCAAATTTGGTTCAAATCGGCCCAGTGGTTTGAGAGGAGATGTCATTTAAAAAATCGTTCTTTATTTCTATATAATCCCCACCCCCCTGGGGCTCCGCCCATGTTGATCTGAGGATCATGATTTAAGCTCTTTTGAAAGAGGTCAATATACTGATGCTTCATGCAAAATATCAAGGCTCTATGCCTTCTGGGTCAGGAGGAGAAGATTTTTAAAGATTATTTTAAAATTTTACTTTTGTTGCCATGGCAACCAGAGTTTTTAACAGATTTCAATATTTTTAGCTATTTTTGAAGGGGACCACCTAAGCAACATTTCTGCCAAATTTGGTTCAAATCGGCCCAGTGGTTTGAGAGGAGATGTCATTTAAAAAATCGTTCTTTATTTCTAAATAAACCCCACCCCCCTGGGGCTCTTCCCCTGGGGCTCCGAGGATCATGATTTTAGCTATTTTGGAAGAGGTCAATATACTGATGCTTCATGCAAAATATCAAGGCTCTACGCCTTCTGGGTCAGGAGGAGAAGATTTTTAAAGATTATTTTAAAATTTCACTTTTGTTGCCATGGCAACCAGAGTTTTTAACAGATTTCAATTCTTTTAGCTATTTTTGAAGGGGACCACTTAAGGAACATTTCTGCCAAATTTGGTTCAGATTGGCCCAGTGGTTTAGGAGGAGATGTCGTTTAAAGAAATTGTTGACGGACGACGCACGACGCACGACGGCCGGACGCCGGACAAAAGGCCATCACAATAGCTCACTTGAGCACTACGTGCTCAGGTGAGCTAATAATGATGTTTTGTAATAAAATTTTTATAAGGTTCCTTTTCTTGTGTCACTTAACCAATCAGACCTAATTTACAAAGGAACAATCCAAATGATGGTACAATCATTCTATTAAAGTTTGAAGAGATTCTGATAAAGACTGAGGGCATTGTTGTGTTTATGAGGATTTGGTAATACTTTTTCATACAGCCCCTTTTCCTATGATACTAGACAGATCAGGCCCAATTTGGAAAGAAACAATCCTTAGGATGTTACAAACATTCTGTGAAAGTTTAAACAGAATCTGATGAAAACTGCAGATTTTATCTTGGTGTCAAATTTTTAAAATAAAATTTTCATAAGGCTCCTTTTCCTGTGATACTTGAAGGATCAGGTCTCATGTCAGCATCAACAATCGTGATTATTGTACAATGATTCTGTGAAGGTTTGAATAAAATCCAATGAAAGCTCTGGACTTGGTTACAAGGATTATAGATAAAATTCTCTAAAGGCCCCTTTTCCCATGATACTAGACAGATCATGCCTAATTTGAAAAGAAAGAATCCTTATGATGGAATAATCATTCTGTGAAAGTTTTAACAGAATCTGATGAAAACTGTTGACTTTATTGTGGTACAATGATTTTAAAAATAAATTTCATAATGCTCCTTTTCCTGTGATACTTGACGGATCAGGTCTAATGCAAACATCAACATTCATTATTATTGTGCAATTATTCTGTGAATGTTTGAAGAAAATCCGATGAAAGCTCTGGACTTAGTAACAAGGATTAATAAATGAAATTTTCATAAGGCCCCTTTTCCTGTGTTTCTTGACAGTTCAAACCCTGTTATGATAAGAATGATAGTTATGACCTTCCAATCATTCTGTGAAAGTTTCAACAAAATCTGATCAAAGATGTGGGCTTCATTGTTTTAACAGGGATTTTTTTATTAAATTTTCATATAGCCCCTTTTCCCTTGTTACTTGATGGATCTGAACCAATCCCAAAGGGAACTATACTTACAAAAGTATAATTATTCTGTTTGAGTATAAAGACAACCCCATCTCATCTGTGGACTTACAAGCATTAATTAAGATTTTTTTAATTGAATTTTACTAAGGCCCCTTTTCCTATGTTTCTCAATGGATCAGACCCAATTTGAAAGGAACAATCCTTATGATGATACAATCATTATGTGAAAGTTTGAAGTCAATCAGGTGAAATCTAGGGCCATTACATGTTAACTAAGATTTTTTTTATCAAATTTTCATAGGGCCCCTTTTCCCATGAAACTTGATGGATCAAACCTACTTCCGAAAGGAACAATCCATTTAATGTAATAATCATTCTGGGAATGTTTGAAGAGAATTTGTTGAAAACTATGGACTCTATTGTATTTACGAGGACTTTTTCAATCCAGTTTTAATCGGGCCCCTTTTTCCCGTGGTCCTTGACTGATCATACCAAATTTTGAAAGGAACAATTCTTATGATGGTACAATCATTCTGTGAAAGTTTGAAGTCAATGAGATGAAAACTGTGGACTCTAGAGTGTTAACAAATATCTTTGAATTAAATTTTAATAAGGCCCCTTTTCCTATGTTTCTTGAGGAATCATATCCGATTCCAAAAGGTACAATCCTTATGATGGTACAATCATTCTGTGAAAGTTTGAAGAGAATCCGTTGTAAATTGTTGGCTCTAGATTATTAATGAGAATTTTTTATTAAACATTTCATTAAGGCCCCTTTTTCCTGTGTGGATCATACCAAATTTCAAAAGGAATGATCCTTATGATAGTACAATCATTCTGTCAAAGTTTTAAGGGAATCCGATGAGACTCCAGAGTGATAACAAGAATTTTTTAATTAAATTTTCATAAGGCCCCTTTTCCCATTTTACATGACAGATCAGACCCATTTTCAAAAGGAACGATCCTTATGATTGTACAATCATTCTGAGAAAGTTTGAAGAGAATCAGAAGAAAACTGTGGACTCTATCGCGTAAACGAGGATTTTTAATGGAATTTTTATTAAATTTTCATAAGGCCCCTTTTCCCATGTTTCTTGACGGATCATACCAAATTTCGAAAGGAACGATCCTTCTGTTGGTACAATCATTCTGTGAAAGTTTGAAGAGAACAGGGCTCTGCAGACTCCCAGAATTTGGGGAGAAGTCACTTCTCACTAGTCTTAGAATTGGGAGAAGTTTTTCAAAATGGGGAGAAGTGGTGAGACTTTCAGGAGAAGTGGATCGCGTTAAAAATTAAGTTTTTGCGCGTATTCCTCATTTCTTTCAGTAAATAAAATAGCTTTACAACCAAGTAGTTGCATTTTATATTATGTATCATGCAATAAACATAGAAAATACTGCTTATCCTTTCAGTCCTCAATAAAGATCTTATTCCTGTGAACAAATACTTTTGTATTTTTCTTTTTTCAGGTTTGAGAATTCAAGAGTTTGATTCTGAATTTATTTTTTTTAATATTTCATAATAGATTCATATATGATAAAAAATGTCAACTAATAAAAAATATGCAAATAGTGTATAGGCAGTCTGAATGAAATGAGTAGTGTTTCTATTTGAAGCAGAAAATGAGAAAAGATTTTATTGTAACAACATGTATTTAATCAAAATCAAACTATTACCAGAAGAAAAAATTCAGACTGGTACAAATTGAAAGAAGCTAAATAAGACATTTCACAGTGAGCTTAAATAAGAAAGAAGGTGCCAAAAAGGGTAGAAACATGTGGGGAAAGGATATTTTGCTTGCTGCAAACATTTCCTCCTTTTTCCACAGTTTCCCATAAAAAGATTTCAAGATGACGAAATGGGGGATTGTGTGGAAATGAGTTAAAGTCTGTGCACTTTACCTGATAACATATAAATGGATAAAAATTGTCATTTATTGGTCAAAAAAGGTCCTCTGTGATTAAGACAGTTATAGTGTGTAAAGGGTAAGGGTTACTGCTCAGTACACAAAACCAGACTCTGTACATGCAGAGGTTTAAAGTTAACACAGGATAATTTGCTCCATTTTATAGGATTACATGTTATTTAAAGGAATTATTACCAACACAAGTGAAATTTAGTTTTCGGATAGAATGTATCATAAGAATCTCAGGAAAAGATCGTAGCAGCCTTTAAATTGTTTGCAATAATTTTCTTCACTTGTTACAGTAAAAGCAGATAACTCAAATTGAAGGATTCTAATGAAAAATGAATTCACTCTACGTAGATTTTCGGCAGAATTATTTTTTATCAAGATTTCAAATTTTTAATTTTTTTTTGACTTCTGCTAAATGACACGGCGTCCGTAATTGTCGGCCATTATTCTCATTATGTGAAAGTCAGCAACACATTTCGTAGACTGATGATAACTTAATTCACAGAAATAATTAAAACTTAAGAAGGGAAAGGATTTTAAATAAAGATTTCTAGTGCCGAGAATATACACAGGATTGCCGAAACCAATCAGCGTAGGTGTGAATGAAGCAAGCATGTCGACTATTGGCTGCCAGAACATACCCCTATTTCTGATAATCTGCTGGCCTCGCGACTACAGTATCGATACACGCTTGATTTATGATCAAAGGGCTTCCGACCGACAGTTGTATAATTGCACACTGTCCCCAACTTTTATAGCCACTGGGCCAGATTTGGTTATCACCTATGGTATCCAGGCGACTTCCTGAAAATTCCAGGCGACTTCGACTTCGCTTTGATCAGCAAATCAGGCGAAGTTTTATGAAACCAGGCGACTTTTTCGCCCGAGTCCCCCACTCTGCAGAGCCCTGAGTGAATCTGATGAGAACTGTGGACTCTATCGCGTAAACGAGGATTTTTTAATTAAATTTCCCTAAGGCCCCTTTTCCCCCTTGTTTCTTGACAGATCATACCCATTTTCGAAAGGAGTGATCCTTATGCTGGTACAATCATTCTGTGAAAGTTTGAAGAGAATCTGATGAAAACTTTGGACTCTATCGCGTAAACGAGGATTTTTAATTGAATTTTTAATTAAATTTTCATAAGGCCCCTTTTTCCGTGTTTCTTGACAGATCATACCCATTTTCGAAAGGAACGATCCTTATGTTGGTACAATCATTCTGTGAAAGTTTGAAGAGAATCTGATGAGAACTGTGGACTCTATCGCGTAAACGAGGATCATTTATTAAATTTTCATAAGGCCCCTTTTCCCATGTTTCTTGAAGGATCTGACCCAATTTCGAAAGGAACGATCGTTATGATGGTACAATCATTCTGAGAAAGTTTGAAGAGAATCTGATGAAAACTGTGGACTCTATTGCGTAATTGATTGATTGATTGAATGGGGTTTAACGCTGCTTTTAACAGTATTTCAGTCATATCACGGCGGCTGGAGCACCTAACAATGGAATCCTGGTATTTCTCACACCAGTACTACCATTACATCCCTTCCTAGCCTCAAGCTGCTATCTCACATAGGTCTACGATTATCGACCCATTGGTGAGAGACAAATAGTCGGAAAGGATGAGTGCCGCCGTCGGGGATCGAACCCCGGACCTTTAGATTGACAGTCCGATGCGCTACCAACTGCGCTATGACGGCTGCTCTCTATTGCGTAAACGAGGATTTTTAATGGAATTTTTAATTAAATTTTCATAAGGCCCCTTTTCCCGTGTTTCTTGACGGATCATACCCATTTTCGAAAGGAACGATCCTTATGATGGTACAATCATTCTGTGAAAGTTTGAAGAGAATCTGATGAATACTGTGGACTTTATCGCGTAAACGAAGATTATTTAATAAAGTTTTAATTAGGCCCCTTTTCCCGTGTTTCTTGAAGGATCTGACCCAATTTTGAAAGGAACGATCCTTTTGATAGTACAATCATTCTGTGAAAGTTTGAAGAGAAAACTGATGAAAACTGTGGACTTTATCGCGTAAACAAGGAAAAGTTTAACGGACGGACGGACGGACGGACGGATGGATGGATGCATGGACGCCGAATGGGAAAAAGCCATGACAATTGCATTTAAGATTTAACCAAGTGTTTCGAAGCTCAAAAAAGGGTAAAAATTACAATAAAACGAATATCAGAGTAATGAATCTAACATGTTCAAAGTTTCAAAGCAATCGCATTGGTAGAAAGAGAGTTATCAAAGATATATGACACTTGCATGCAATTTTTAACCAAGAGTTTCTGAGTCCAGAAAAGGTTAAAACTCCACTGTAACAAACATAATTACAAGAGGACCATGACGGTCCTAGACCGCTCACCTGAACTGTCTGCTTTTAAAAAAATGCAATTAGAGACAAATAACTACAATCAGTTTCATGAAGATAGAGGCAAAACTTTGACTTCTATATTGTAACAAAGAAATTGTCATTATGGCCCCTTTTTCTGTGTTATCCTATAGAACCTTCCCATAATCTATAATATTAGGTTCATCTTCATGACCTTACAAGTATCCTGACCAAGTTACATGACCATGAGCCAAAATTATGACCTCTAGAGTGTAAACAAAGAAATTGTCATAAAGGCCCTTTTCCTGTGATTTCCAAAAGAACCTTCCTACAATCAATAGGGTTCATCCTTGTGACTAAACAATTATTCTGGCCAATTTTCATGAAAATAAAGCCAAAATTGTGGTCTCAAGAGTGTAAAAGAATATATTGTCATTAAGACCCCTTTTCCTGTGTTTTCCAAAAGAACCTTCCCATGATCAATAGGCTTCATCCTTATCCCCCAGTTATTATTCTTGTCTAGTTACATGAAGATTGAGCCTAAATTGTGGCCTATAGACTTTAAACAAAGAAATGTTCATTAAGACCCCTTTTCCTGTGTTTTCGCATATCACCTTTCCATAATCAATAAGATTAATCCTTATGACCTAACAATTATTCTGACCAAGTTTCATGGAGATTGAGCCAAAATTGTGGCCTCTAGAGTGTTAAGAAAGAAATTGTCATTAAGGCCCCTTTTCCTGTGTTTTCCAATACCTCATGATCAAACAATTATTCTGACCAAGTTTCATGAAGATTGAGCCTAAATTGTGGCCTCTAGAGTGTAAACAAAGAAATTGTCATTAAGGCCCCATTTCCTGTGTTTTCCAATAGAATCCTCCAATAATCGATAGGGTTCATCCTCATGATCAAAGGATTATTCTGACCAAGTTTCATGAAGATTGAGGCTAAATTGTGGCCTCTAGAGTGTAAACAAAGAAACTGTCATTAAGGCCCCTTTTCCCGTGTTTTTGGAAAGATCCTTCTATTAATTTATAGGGTTCATCTCTAAGACCTAATAATTATTCTGGCAAAGTTTCATGAAGGTAAAGCCATATTTGAGGCCTCTAGAGTGTAAACAAAGAAAATGTCATTAAGGCCCCTTTTCCTGTGTTTTCAAAGAGAACCCTCCCATAATCAATAGGGTTCATCCTCATGACCTAATAATTATTCTGACCAAGTTTCATGAAGATTGAGTCAAAACTGTGGCCTCTAGATTGTAAACACTTCAATTGGTGACGCCGCACGATAGACGAGGGATGACAGACATTCAACGATCACAAAAGCTCACCATGAATGAATCTTTACCTAGAAGATAATATGATGGTTACAAAAGCATGTGCAAAGTTTCAAAGGAATAACATTAGTAGAAAGAGTGTTATTACACACTTGGACGTAATGTTTAACCAAGAATTTCAAAAAGGGTTAAGATTCCACTAAAATGAATGTCAGAGTAATGAAACCTTGTCAGTTGTCTTGAAGGTGATATCATTGTCACAAAAACATGTGCAACATTTCAGAGCAATAGCATGAGTAGAAATTGAGATATGACACTTGCTAACTTAAGATATGACTTAAGGTCTAACCAAATCATTACTCCGACACAGGGCTCTGTAGAGTGGGCGACTCAGGCGAAAAAGTCACCTGGTTTCATAAAACTTCGCCTGATTTGCTGATCAAAGCGAAGTTGAAGTCGCCTGGAATTTTCGGGAAGTCGCCTGGATACCATAGGTGATAACCAAATCTGGCAAGGTGTCTATAAAAGTAGGGGACAGTGAGTAATTATACAACTGCCGGTCGGAAGCCCTTTGATTGTAATTCAAGCGTGATTCGATAGTAGCAAGGCCAGCAGATTGTCAGAAAGAGGGGTATGTTCTGGCAGCTAATAGTCAACAAACTTGCATCATTCACACCTACACTGATTGGTTTCGGCCATGCTTTGTATACTATCGGCACCAGAAATCTTTATTTAAAATCCTTTCCCTTCTTAAGTTTTAATTATTTCTGTAAATTAACTTATACTCAGTCTACGAGATTTGTTGCTTACTTTCACATAATGAGAATAATGGCCAACATTTATGGACGCCGTGTCATTTATCAGAAGTCAAAAATTTGTTAAAAATTTGAAATCTTGATGAAAAATAATTCTGCCAAAAATCCAAGTAGAGTAAATTTATTTTCAATAGAATCCTTCAATTTGAATTATCTGCTTTAATTGTAACAAGTGAAGAAAATTATGGCAAACAATTTAAAGGCTGCAACGATCTTTTCCCGAGTTTCTTGTTGTGATACATTCTTTCCAAAAACTAATTTTCACTTACTTGTTTTGGTAATAATTCCTTTAAACAACATGTAATCCTATAAAATGGAGCAAATTATCCTGTGTTAACTTTAACCTCTGCAGTTTTGTGTACTCAGCAGTAACCCTTACCCTTTACACACTATAACTGACTTAATCACAGAAAACCTTTTTTGACCAATAAATGACATTTTTTATCCCTTTATATGTTATCAGGTAAAGTGGACAGAGTTTAACTAATTACCACAAAATCCCCCTTTGACATCTTGAAATGTTTTTATGGGAAACTTTGGAAAAAGGAGGAAATGATTGCAGCAAGCAATTTATCCTTTCCCCACATGTTTCTACCCTTTTTGGCACCTTCTTTCTTATTTAAGCTCACTTTGAAATGTCTTATTTAGCTTCTTTCAATTTGTACCAGTCTGAATATTTTCCTCTGGTAATGGTTTGATTAAATGCATGTTGTTACAATAAAATCTTTTCTCATTTTCTACTTCTAATAGGAACACTACTCATTTCATTCAGACCGCCTATACACTATTTGCATTTGTTTTTAGCAGACTTTTTTATCATATATGAATCTATTATGAAATATTAAAAAAAAAAAGAATTCAGAATCGATCTCTTGAATTCTCAAACCTAAAAAAAGAAAAATACAAAAGTATTTGTTCACAGGAATAAGATCTTTATTGAGGACTGAAAGGATAAGCAGTGTTTTCTATGTTTATTGCATAATACATAATATAAAATGCAACTACTTGGTTGTAAAGCTATTTTATTTTCTGATAGAAATGAGGAATACACGCAAAAACTTGATTTTCAACGGGATCCACTTCTCCTGAAAGTCTTACCACTTTTCCCCATTTTGAAAAACTTCTCCCAATTCTAAGACTACTGACTGACACAGCCCTTGGTGACTGGAATAGCCCCCCATTCTTCGAATAGTAGAGCTAACAAGAGCTGGTCTCAGTCCCAAAAGGACAGGGTCAAGCATGTGGCACTTTGATTTGTTTTGTAGACACAACCACGTGCATTTGTGATCTATACGTCTGGGGTTTTGATAAATGAAATAAGAATACATATAATAATTTCTATAAATACAGAATGAAATCGAGAAATGCATTGTGGACGGATTTTTCTGAGGTCAAAATAGTTTAAAGGTCTAGGTCACTAGGTCAAGGTCATGTAAAGTGGTCCACCCAATTAAGCATCTGTCCAAATATGGAAGCAATCCATTGAAGAACAAGAGAGTAAATACAATTTAACTATTCTGGTCGCAATTTAACCATTCTGGACGCCCCTTTGACCCCAGATTGTGGCTTTGACCTTCGAGATAGGAACCTTGGTCTTTTTTTACGCGACACCTGCGTGCATGAATATAGAAGTAACAGAGCGACACTGCAAAAAGTGCCGATTTTTTACCTTTGAGATAGGAACCTGGGGGTTTTTTTCGTGACAAGTTGTCTGAAGGTGGTTAACATTTGTATGAAAGAAATTTGAACCTTCATAAATGATTATAGAAGCTACAGAGCAGACACAGCAAAAAGTGCCAATTTTTTATCTTTGACCCCCAGATTGTGACCTAGACCTTTGAAATTGAAACCTGTGTCTTTTTCATGACAGGTTGTCCGAAGGTGGTGAACATTTGCATAATAGAAATTTGTATCTGCGTGAATGATTATAGAAGTTACAGAGTGGATACAGACCTTTGACCCAAGATTGTGACCTTGACCTTTGAGATAGGAACCTGGGTCTTATTTGCGGAAGGTCGTCTTATAGCGGTGAACATTTGTCAGCGTTAGACACTAACTTCTACAAGCAGGGAGTCCACCGGACTCCTAACTTTAGAAGTCAGGGAGTCTGGAGGAAAATCAAGGAGTCCGAATAAAATTCTGAAAATTGTTTTTTAAATTAATTTGTTTCATTAACATGTATTAATTTGTTCATCATCAAAACTGGTATATGATCATTTGATACTGCTTATCTCCATATCCTTATAAAAATGTAAAATGCTAATTTGAAAATGTACACTAGAAAAGTCTTATCTTTGTACATGAATATTGATCAAAATAACCACTTTTTAAGAGACAATAATGAGAATACTCAATAAATGCACTAGAATTTAATAACTTGCCAGGCTTTGGAAGTTTTTCAAAAATATATTTATTTAGTTTGAGTAATGAATGACCAGCAGTCGATTGGTTGAGCTCTGTGTGTTGTTTAGCATTCTCTTTAGTTACATTGTGACTCTGGAAGGTATTGTGCCTCTTCACTGCCTCAACTCTAAAATTGCTGCAACCTGTTACAAAACTACCCAAGTTCTCATACTTAGTACAAACATTACATTTCATTTTTATCACCGTCATACATAAGACAGGTGTACGATCCCTGCTAGCTGCGATATCGTAGCCCTCTTTCTGATAATCTGCTGGCAAGGACTACGACTACCACCTTCTTTGCGCTTTGTTGCAAGTCCTAATATTATATGTTTTGTGATAAACGACTCTCTACGGACCAATTCCTTACATATGTTAATATTATGAACAAATTATATCAAAATAATAGTATCAATTGTATCGAGCATTTAATACTGGTTTCTTTTCAGTTCATAAAATATTTCCTATGTTTGGCAGCCATGACATTTGGTTGGCCATGTGATCTATTATTACATCACGTTGTTTACTGATGTCAGCTGTTCTTAATAAATCAAAGTATCCTTTTTAACCCACCATGGTAACATTTTATCTTAAAAGATACAGAATTGTCAATATATTTTTTTTCCATCAAATTCAATAAACTCGTGAATTATTTTCATACTTTTTTTTCTTATTTTCTATAAGAACTGTCCTATTTTCAAAACATACTATGCCTTCCAAATATGGTGACCTAGATTTTCATTTGCTATCGTTTTGGCGGGAAGCCCGAGATCTTCTAGAATTGAAGAGGGTTTCCTATTGGATCTCGCTGTCAAAGTAAAAATGGCTGACATTTGATTCAAAATGGCTGAAAACTTGGAGTTTCCGATGGCGTGACAAAGAGAGTAAAATGCATAAAATATCCAACTTTTTGCAGATTAACATTTCTTTAGATGGGCTACCACTTTAACAAGGTTACTGGTAAATTTTAAAGGAGTCCGTCGGACTGCTAAGTCAGAAATTCTACGAGTCCGGGCCGTTTCTTAGGAGTCTTGGACTCCCGGACTCCCGTTAGTGTCGAACGCTGTTTGTGCAAAGTTATATTGAAATCCACTATTGCATTTAGAAGTTACAGAGCGGACACGAAAGCGGGACGGACGGACTGACTGACGGACAGTTCGATTACTATATGTCTCCCTTTGGGGGCATAAAAATGGCCTTGAAAACTGACTTTGATTGATTCAGATTGAATGGGTTTAATGCCACTTTTAAAAGTATTTCAGTCATATAGAGGCGGCTGGAGCACCTAACAATGGATTCTTGGTATTTCTCACACCAGTACATCCTTTCCTAGCCTCCAGCTGCTATCCCCCTGGAAAGTGTAAAAAGTTTCAACCTAGTGACACTAACCAGTCTAACAGACAGTCAGATGACTGTGGCCATAAAACATAAAACAACCCTTCGAGTGTATAATAAAGATTTATTATAATAATATTTGAATATGTTCTAATTAAGAGTTTTTTAAACTTTTGACCCATGCATCAGGGCTTTTTTTTACTTCAGGAACTTAAACTCAACAACCATAGCAGGTAACTATTGGGTTATGCTACATGCCAAATATGAACAAAATTCCCAACATTGGACCCCTGGTGTAGAGCTGTTTTTTACCTCAGGGGTATAATTCTTTAAACATACTACAAAACCATCTTATTATGCTATATACCAAATTATAGTTAACCCATTCCAACACAACAATCCAGACTGATCCAAATTGAAAGAAGCTGCAAACGATAATTTCAAGTTGATGGAATTTTTATTTGTTTTCATCCTTTTGGATAGAAATAATTGTGGATAAAGCATTGTGTTGCATTAAACAATTTCTTCATTTTCCAAAACGTTTTCAAAAGCTTTGTTTTGTTCTGTGCATAAAAAGGAGGGATTGAGTGGGAAATTGTTCAGGAGAAGACTTTTGAACATGCTCTATTTTAGCATTTTCCCAACTTTGGATATAATGGTTGGGTCACTTTTGACACTCAACTTACACCACATTGTTCTCTAGTTCCAATCAATGGAACATGAAATTTGGGGATTATAAGTAAAGGACCAAAAAGAATATACTGTAGGCTTTATGTATCTTTTTTCATTCATCTTTTTTTTTGGGGGGGGGGCAAGAAAAAAATTCCTTGTTTTTGTGAAAACTTCCTGAAATTTAAAAATTCCCGAAATTGGTCCTTATTGAGAGCACTGGATTTTAAAACGAAAGAGCATTACCTTCGGGTCTTTGTCGTAGTAATGTTGCTGAGTACGAATCCATCTTCCAGTAAGGTGGTCACGGACCGTGTGAGCTAAGGCGAAGTAATAGTCTCTTGGAGTAGAAACATTCCTGTCTTTTACCAAAGTGTAGTGCAAATGCCGGTTGAATGTTTTCTTGATGTTAGAAACATTTTCAACAGGTGCAATCCCTCGAATACTAATTTGCTTCCTCTTATCATGGTCTGTCTGAGGTGCTGCCATTATGCAAATAATGCGAACTTCCCGATTTATTTGACAGCGCAATCTCCAAAGATTAAGATGCCAGTCGACAATTTCAGCTGCACTGCCCTTGATCAAGGTGAAGGTCGAACGAATGAAAGCCGAAGTTATCCGTAGGCGAGTTCGATTGTAAGTTCCGAATGAGTGGACAAAATCGATTTTCATCTACTATAGTATAGCTTATGGTATCTACTTTACCATCGTTGAGAGGGACGACTTATGTAACCTCCTCTTAATTATTGACTTACACTCTGGGTGAGTGCTGTATGTTCCACTTCGACTAGATCTCCTGTAATTCCCCTCTCCTCCCGGGGAACCGACCCGCCTTTCCCCAGGGTCTTATCCTGGTCCTTCGTTGGGTTGCTTGGGGGGAGAGGAGAGGTTAATTTACCCTCGGGCTTAGAAAATATCCATTTCCCGAGAAGCCACGTGATTTCTTTCTATACTGTTATATATGATGACAATCAGTGCTGATCCTATGGGATAAAAATGCACTCCGTGGTTTAAAACTATTCACGTTAAAAAATAAAAGTTCTGTACGGGCAGGGCTCGGCCCTCCACAGGACCACTATTTAAATGCATAATATTACATATAATTATTTACAATTATCCCATGGAGTGCACACAATGGGTAGCCGACAATGTATTAGTTGTCTACGTATCTGCTATATAATGGTACTAAACTTAAATAACTAAAAATAACTAATAATATAGTATATACTCCGGCTAGATCAGTTAAGTTGTTCCTATATGGACCTCTTCACGCTCTCACTACGCACGCGTCAAACCAAATAACCGCGATATTTACTCGAGACTATGTCTCGTGATCGGCTGCATCGAGTCGATAAATTATCAATATATAAACCTCAATATATATCAAGTTAGGCAAAGCCTATGTTGCGGGCGAAAGAGCAACAAGAAATCACAGACTATAGATTTGAGTTTTAGGACTTTATTGTACAAAATTCATACCCTACTTCAGGTGATTCTTTATCCCATAGTTTCATGCTAAAAAAATTAATACAAGAAATAACCTCTTTATTGCAGAGGTAACAATATCTAAGTAGAACAAGATGTGTGTTGTGAAACACGACGCCCCCGCAAAAGGACTAAACTATGAAATGTGTTGTTGACTTGATGGAGATGTATCACCATGTCAAATATGAGCATAGTATCTTGAATAGGCTTGTAGTAATTGGCAATGTTAAGTTTTTTTTGTTAAGTTTTGCAGACAGACAGACAGACGGAAAGATTAAATGACGGACAGACAGACGGACAACGGTAAAACAATATGTCCCGATCTATCGATGCGGGGGGGGGGGGGGGGCATAAAAATAAACAACATTTTAACATGTTGCAAGAGACAGATTTGTCAGTAAATCTAAGGGAATTGTACTAAAAGAGACTAGCTCCTGTACTGCACCATTACATGATCAATGGAAGGGGTCTCTCCAATTACAGTCATGAAGCTCCATAGACTGGTACCACTGTCGACTTCAACAAAAAAGCCCGGCTTTGTTAATGTCGACGGCGGTACCGGTCTAGAAGCTCCAGTGATCATTCAGACGGTATTGAGAGAGACCAGGGGGGGGGGGTGAATTCATAGGTGCAAGTCATACGAGTCATACGGATATGTAAAAAAACATATCGATACTTTTCCTTATAACAAATTCTTTAAAAAATTCATCTTGCTTGACTTAAACAGAGATCTAGATAATAAGGGTAAACAGCATTCTAAAATCCTCATTTTTCAAAGAAATCCTATGTCGTGGGTACTTATTTGAATAGTCTTGATGAAACTATTCAAATGAGCTCCTCAACAAAGGGTTAATAGCATTATTGTTGAAATATTTAGATCTAAAATACGAATGCACCCTGTATCTGTACAAAGACTTAGAAGAAAAGATAACAGAAATCATTCGGTCACAATTAACCCCTTCAATAAATGATTGTATTGAAAAATTACAATATTGTATAAACAATAAACTGGCCATGAGAGTTTAAGATATTCATAAATATTATTTATACAGATTACCAGTACCACAGCTATATATAGACGTACTATATGTCTATCTCAGAGACATGCGTTTTGGCAGTGTTTTCTGTCTTGGTCCATTTTCCATAATTCGTATTGTTTGCATTTTTATTTTCAAACAAAATCTGATATGGTTTTACAGATCTTAATGAAAGTTTACATATTTTGTCAATCTTAGTTTTGCAAGAAACAAATATTATTTGTTTGACCAAAGTACATGGTGAAAATCCTTTAAGCTCTTACTTGTTAGGACAATTTCTAATTTCCAGTGATTCTACTATAGCGTGAAGGCATATTTTGGATTCAAATTGTAAGGGGCGTGGAGACTTGTACGCATATATACATTTTTGGTGAATTCCAACAAAGAGAGAGAATATTACATGCAATAAGTGTAATTCTATGTTCTTTTGCCGAAGAAAGTGGTGCTTGTTAATTTCTAAAAGCGTGTCACATAGCCTACAGGAGCAAAGAATAACCATTTATATTTAAAAAGATTTTTTCCCTCAAGAAATATGCTCTGGAACACATCAGGGAAAATGTAGAAATTGCATGTTATAAGAAATTTCTTGATTATCCACAATATTGTCTACCACAAAAGACAAAGATTTGTAATATTTCACAAACTATCATTCTCGTCTGTAATTTCTTTGAATTTGGACCAGTCTAAAATTTTGTCATGTTGGAATGGGTGAATCCAGTTGTTCTGGCCAATTCCCCCTATTGATTTGGTGAGCTATACATACTAATTAAATTTGGGTGCATTGTGTTTATATGACTTAGAATTATCACCAGAAAACATGACTTAACCCATTCCCACACAACCAGGAATTTTGATGCTCCCGTAAAGATAAAAGGTTTAGAAAACATTGTGGAAAATCAAGAAATTCCTTGTTACAATTTTGTCATTATCCACAATATTTTCTACCACAAATGGCAAATGAATGAATAAATGAATAAAAAATAAAATGAATAATCAACATTTTTAAAATTTGTCTTCTGCCACATCTTTAAATTTCGCTCAGTTTTAAATTAACTGATGTTTGATAATGGGTTATTTTGATTTGAATGAGGTTTTACGCCGCTTTCAACAATCTTTCAGTTATATCGCGGCGGCTGGAGCACCTAACAATGGAATCCTGGCATTTCTCACACCAGTACTACCATTTCATCCTTTTCTGGCCTCCAGCTGCTATCCCACATAAGTCTACGATTATCGACCCACTGGTGAGAGACAAATAGTCGGAAAGGTTGAGTGCCGCCGTCGGGGATCGAGGTAATGGGTTAAATATTTGAAGATAGAGTATTCCAGAAATTAAAAATTCTGGGTTGCTACCATGATAACGTTATTATCTAAACTATTGTTAAATAGATAGGATCATAAAATATCACATTTCTTTTGTCACACTATTTTAAATTTACCTTCTCAAGAACCCAAAAGAAACCCCTGGACGATCGTTGTAAAAGTCGCGGGCAAGATATTCCCTGTCTAATGATCTCTAATATATAAACGGAAGTCATTGGAATAGGACGGACTGCCACCTAGGTAATGCATGACATTTACACACAAATCAATGTCATCACAGGTTTGACCGATAAAGGTTTATGTTGACATTTAACTAGAATTTTCTGCGACCAAACGCGTAAAGAAAATAAAGTTCAATTGAAGCACAAATGCTTAATATAACTGCTACGATTTGTTACTTATTCGTTAGATTTACTTGAAAAATAATATAAAAAAGTTGACTGTATTTTCGAAATAGACTGGAAAAGTTGACTGTGTTTTCGAAAACCAGTTTTTCTGCATTTTTTTTTTTTTTTTTTGGAAAGTAGTTGTTGAGAACCAGACTGACACAGGGGCTTTTTTTTTTTGCCGATTTTTGTTTAATGGCTATATGACTTGTACATATACGTGTAACCTATAGGCGGTCTTTCGTCCGTATAAATTGGCTACTTTAAACGAGCAAAAATAAAGGTTAAAATGAAAATACAAGTGAAATGTGGAAGAAAAGGAGAAAGCATTTTCTTGATATTAACAATCAACTTTTCATAAAAAAAGTACCATACAATAAAAGAAAAAAATTGTAATAGGAAAACAGATAGCATTATTTCGACGACGAATTAATTTTTTACCGTTGATAATGGATTAATTTAGACTAAAAAGTTCTTTTAAAATGAATTTTACTCAAAATTGAAGTTCTCAATACCTTGGTGATTCAACATCAATTGTAATGATACCAATTATTCCTAGAAAACCAAGGATGTCTAGCGTCTGTACAGTTTACATTAAGACCATTGTTTAGAGGGCCTAGAAGCCTTAACACATCATCATTGAAGTAAAGGCATGGTCAACATTTTTCTATAATTTAGTGTCTGATTTTTTACCCATTTCGAGCGACCAAATTTTACAAAAGTCAAAATTGCAAGATGCTGCAGATGATACGAATCCTGATTGATATGATTGACTAAATTCATTTGTTTAATTTTTAAAGCATTAAATACTATTGACCACATTTTGGGTCATACAGATAAATATTGCTTTAGATATGCCATAAAATTGCCCATGTTGATACCAAAATCCTAAAGTCTTCACCAAAGTGTATATGTTCCCCTGATACAAATTATAAGCGTTTAAACCTAAAGATTATGAAATAGAGAAGAAAAAAGCAGACATTATGTTATTGAAATACCAGTATTTGTTTCTGTTTGTTTGTCAACCAATGTATATCCCCCTCTCTCTCCCACCTCCCCTTCTCTCTCCCTTCTTTTCTTGATATCAAACACGCCCGCACTACAGCATGTTGTAACAAGAGAAATGTGGAAGAAATGGAGAAAGCTTTTCTTGATAAAAACAAACAACTTTGCGTAAAAAAGTACCATACAATAAACAAAGAATGTATTGTAATGCGAAAACAGGTAGCATTAATTCGACGATGAATGAATGATAGAAGTACTATTGATGATGACGATGCTAAAAGTGCGAAGAAGAGTGTGAAAATTAGAAACGATTAAATGTAAAGATAATGATTAGAGAGAGCTGATCAGACGAATGATCTGTAAACAGCCTTGATGTAAAGGTTTCCACCTTGGTACAACACGATACTTATTGGGACATTATGTAATCGGCCGTATGTCACAAAGAATCCGTTACACACTCGAACATTTAATTGGTAAAATATACGATTTGATGACACAAATTTTACCATTTTATGTTTCAATCGAAATACTAATTTCTTGTCGATTGATCAAAGGATGCGACCGGGCGTTGTTCCATTCGGCACGGTTTATTTTCATTGAATGGATTAAAAAATGCATATTGCTAGGTAGGCTTTCGTTAAAAAAATATAGCTTTGATATAAGAAAATCTAACCTCTATAGTAGATCAAGGGGACAATATGCATATTATAACCAGAATATCATCGATGGCCTAACAAAAGGTCGTAAATACAAGTTGAGATAATATATAGTAACGACATCTTTGTCGTCCACCGACGATATACAATGTAATGTCTTAATGATACTGATCTTTAATTTCATCTTTTCTCGCACAACTAATCATAACTTCAAATTTTCTGGAGGCGAAGAACAGGAGTTTAAGTGATTCTGATAGTTGCCGGAGACAAAACGAGTTAAAGACCTTTAATTGGTGCTTTCCCCTTCATTCATTACATGCGTTTGTTTCAACATATACAATATACCGGGTTATGATACTTTTTTTTAATAAGGTGAAACAAAACACCCGTGATTCATTCCTTTCGGCCGATACTATAGAGTACTTTTAATGTTTCTGAAGAACATTGCTGGGATAAAGGAGGGAAAAAACACTTTAACAAACAGTTAATACATTTCCAACTATATTATCTACATTATTTCGCCCGTGCGCTTCATATTTTGTATTGTCAAAATTTTTTACTACCTTATATAAATAAAATATTCTTAAAAATGAGGACTTATTATTTTTAACAATTAAAACCAAATAAACTTCAAAATCTATCTCAAGAAACAAATTTGTTGTAAAGAAAGTACAAATATATGCCCCACTTATCTAATGTAATGCACTAGATTTAATCCCCTGTATATTGTCATTCTCACGAGTAAAGGGATATCGATTTATTTTTACCCAACCAATCAAAAGGTCAAACGCGATTTCCGTGACTGCCAATCAGAGGGGTTCTTACATGCGGCTTAAGTAAAACTTAATCCGTCTGGTCACGCTGCCAGATGTTGAATACAACCTTATCCCTTTGCTTTCGGCATATTACATAGTCGTATATTCTATATACTTGACAAACGAGTTTTAATGGAAAGAAAAACGAGTTCTCCTATTTTTGATAACTTGATTTTTTCCGTCTTTTTAAAACTTAAATATGTTGATATATGTATTTACTTTTACATGCAAAAAGTCGACTTTTGTGCATAGTTAAGTTGACAGGACAATGTCATTAATTGTGTGTTTTATATCCCGATTTTCAGTAAAAGTATAGACAAACACCGCTTGATATAGTCCCAATGAAATCATTGAGAGAAAGAGAACGAGAAAGAAATTTCCGTGTTTGCAATTTTGTAGAAATTACAACTGGTTGTAACAATAGTCCATTCAACAGATTTATGAAACAATGGATCTAAGCATTGGTTATATATGGCTGTTACGAGAATACATAAAGTATGATAACATAGGTTTGATATAATTGAAATCGGCAGAAGAAATGGAAATCATTGATTAGAAACTATATTTTACTTTGTTACAAGTAAAGTTCGAATGTCTGTGTATATATGGTTTAGGGTAAATCTCGTGAAGGGATTCATTTGACATCGAAATTGAAATATAAAATACACTTCTTGGGTGGATAATAAAAAAATCAATTATTATGAAAGTTAATTTATTACTCTGATGCATCGCTTTATTATTTTTAGATAACAAAAATTTTTAAGTACGTCTTACATATTAGATGAAAAAATTCTCATCGGCAACGTCTTAAAATTTGTCTAG
The DNA here is from genome assembly GCA_946902895.1 of Fragum fragum. Taxonomy (NCBI): domain Eukaryota; kingdom Metazoa; phylum Mollusca; class Bivalvia; order Cardiida; family Cardiidae; genus Fragum; species Fragum fragum. Next base: position 40,245,292 of record OX336366.1, on the reverse strand, counting down.
ATTTATTATTCAGCAAACAGCTAAATCCGAGTTATAATTTCTTCAATCGATGTACTACTTATTTAATCAAACATCATTTATTAAAATCGACGAATATATTACTAAAAAGAAAAGATATGTTTTGCGTGAATTTTTTTTACAAGTGTCGATTGTTTTAAACGGCGGAAAGGATTAAACGTGCAACTGTGCACAACTGGTAGACATTGACAGCCTCGGGGCCTGTGGACAAAGGGGACTGTATTCCGAGACCCCACCCCTTAAATCCCGGGTTTTAAAAACCCTACTGATTGGCCAGTCTCATTTTCCTTCCGTGACGTCACACGTGCAGAAATTCTCCATACGATGTGCCAAGGATTAGATAAATAGAATGTTCGCCTCCCTTGGTACGACAAGATGGCATACTTTTTAAAGCTTTCTTATCAGATAAGGTAGTTAAATTCTCAGTGGGTGGTTAATTGTATATCTCATTTAGGTAGGAGGGTGTCAAATAATGATTGATTAAACCCAAGAGTCTAAAGTTTTCACCAGATTCCGTTCAGACCGTCACAGAATGTTTGTACCATTTTAAGGAGTGTTCCTTTCAAATGTGGGTCTGATCCATCAAATATAACAGGAAAAGGGGCCTTATGAAATTAAATTGAAACCCTGGATAACATTCCAGAGTCCACAGTTTTCAACGAATTCTCTTCAAACTTTCACAGAATAATTGTATCATCATGAGGATCGTTCCTTTCGAAATTTGGTCTGATCCGTCGAGAAACAGAGAAAAAGAATCCTACTGAAAATTTAATCTTAAAAAGTAATCTTAATTAATGCAATTTTGTCCACATATTTCATCGGGTTTACTTCACACTCTTACAAAATGATTATATTTTTGTAAGGATATAGTTCCTTTCGAAGTTGGGTCAGATCTATCAAGTAAAGTGGGAAAAAGGGGCTGTATGAAAATTTAATCAAAACCCCCACGTTTACGCAATAAAGCCTATAGCTTTCTTTTCGAAATAAGGTATTAAATTTCAAAATCCTTGTTACCAAGTTAAGAGCTTCCTTCGGATTTTCTTCAAACTTTTGGATTGGACAATAATTACGATTGTTGATGTTGACATTTGACCTGATCCGTCTTGTATCACAGGAAAAGAAGCCCCCTGAAAAAGTAATCTTAAAATCCTTGTACCACAGCGAAGTCCACAGTTTTCATCGGATTCTGTTCAAACTTTCACAGAATGTTTGTATCATCATTAAGATTGTTTCTTTCCAAATCGGGTCTGATCTGTCTGGTATCACAGGAAAACGGGCTGTATTAAATGTTATTACAAAATCCTCAAAATCCTAACACACGATTGTCCTCAATCTATATCAGATTCTCTCACTCCAAAATTTAAAAGAATGATTGTACCATTGTTTGGATTGTTCCGTTGTAAATTCAGGAAAACACAGGAAAATTATGTTTATGTGGTAAAGTCCAAAATTATTATAGGATTCTGTTGGAAATTCGAAGGATCATTGTATTTGTTTGAATGGGGTTTAACGCCGCTTTTAACAATCGCGGCGGCTGGAGCACCTAACAATGGATTCCAGGTATTTCTCGCACCAGTACTACCACTACACCCTTTCCTAGCCTCCAGCTGCTATCCCACAAAGGCTTACGATTATCTGCCCATTGGTGGTAGACAAATATCGGAAAGAGTATTGTCGCCGTCGGGAATCGAACCCGGGAGAAGGATCATTGTAGGGCCAATTTTTACCATTTTACCCCGACCTAGGATTGCACGTCTTTCTTGACCCAGAACACCCGCGGGTCCCATTTTGCGCATGCACATAGGGACCCCAAAAACCTACATCTACACCAAGTTTGAAGTCAGTCCGAGTCACAGCGCCGGACAAGGTACAATTAAAAAAAATACCCTTCGGCCATGCTCTCCCGCTCTTTGAGTACATGTATTTTACCTCGACTCACTTTCCTTGAGCCGAAGCAGCCGAGGGTCCGATTTTGCGCGTGCGCATAAGGACATTCAATACTTAAGTCCGCACCAAGTTTAAGGCCATTCGGATTTATAGCGGCAGAGAAAGGTCCAAACCCAAACCCGCCCTTACGCAAAGTTCTACCATTTTAACCCGACCTAGTATCGCTTTTTCCCTGGAACCAGAGCACCTGCGGATCCGATTTTGGGCCCCTTTACTTACCGCAACAGCTTTGACGCATCGGAATTATAGCAATAGAGAAAGATCCAATCCCAAACCTGAACTTACCCGATTTCTACCATTTTACACCGACCTAGGATAGCACCTACTTCGGAACCAGAGCACCCGCGGATTCGATTTCCCTATATCTACCTCCGCACCAATTTTGAAGTCCGTCACAGTCATAGCATGGATAAAGGTCCAAACCCCAAACCACGCTTTGGTCACGATCTCCCGCTCTTTAAGTAAATGTATCCACGGGCCCGATTTTCGCATGCGCGTAGGGACCCTAAATACCTACCTCCGCACCCAGTTTGAGGCAAGTCGGAGTCATAACGGCAGAGAAAGCTCCAAACCCAACATGCACTTACGCCAATTACTACCATTTTAACTCGATATAGGATTGCACTTTATTTCAGAATCAGATCACATGCGGGTCCGCTTTTGTGCATGTGCTCAGCGACCCAAAATATCTACCTTAGAACCAAGTTTAAAGTCAGTGCTAGGTCGGAATAAAATACATGTACATGTACGGGGTAATGAACGGAAGAGCGTGGATATGACACGGACTGACTTTAAACTTGGTGAGGAGGAAGAATTTGGGATCATTACGCGCTAGGTTTGGACCGCACTCCGGCGCTATGATTCCAAAACTTGGTGCAGAGGTAGGCATTGGGGTCCCTAGGCGCATGCACAACATCAGGCCCGCGGCTGCTCAGGTCCCGGAAAAAAGTACGATGCTAGGTCGGTACATATACTTAAAAAGTGGGTGAGCGTGGCCGAAGGGGGTCGTTGAGTTTGGACCGTGCTCCGGCGCTATTACTCCAACACAATTCAAACTTGGTGCGGAGGTAGGTATTTGGGATCCCTACTGGCATTCTTAAAATCGGAACAGCGAATGTTCAGGCTCCGGAGAAAAATTCAATCCTATGTCGGCGTAAAATGGTCTAAATTGGCCTAAAATTGGGCTTAGACTTGGACCGCGCTCCCGAGCTTTGACTCCAACACGCTTCAAACTTGGTGCAGAGGTAGGTATTGGAAGCCCCTACGCACACGCGCAAAATAAGGCCGGCGGCCGATCTGGTTATGGAAAAAATTGCGATCCTAGGTCGGGATAGAGTACATATACTTAAAGAGAGGGATATCGTGACCGAAGGGGTCATAGGGTTTGGACCCATCAGAGGGCTATGACTCCATCTCCAACAGACTTGTTGCAGAGGTAGGAATTGGGAGCCACTACGTGCATGCGTAAAATCGGGCCGGCGTCTGCTCTGGTTCCGGGGAAAAGTGCGATTCTAGGTCGGAGTAACGTACATATACTTAAAGATCGGGAAAGCGTTGTCGAAGGGGGTCGTTGGGTTGGACCGCGCTCCGGCGCTATCACTCCAACATATTCCAAACTTCGTGTGGAGATAGGTATTGTGGTTCTTAAGGGCAATTGTAAAATCGGACCCACGGCTGCTCTGGTTCCGAGGAAAAGTTCGATCCTGGGTCGGAGTAGAATGGTCGAAATTGGCCGAAGTTCGGGTTTGGATTTGGACCGAGCTCCGGCGCTTTGACTCCGACACGCTTCAAAATTTGTGAAGAGGTAGGTATTGGGAGCCCTTACGCGCATGTGGATAATCGGACCGGCGGCAGCTCTGGTACCGGAAAAAAGTGCGATCATAGCCTAGGTCGGGATAAAGTATATACATGTATACTTAAAGAGCGTTACAGCATGGCCGAAGTTCGGGTTAGGGCTTGAACCGCGCTCCGGCGCTATGACTCCGACACGCTTCAGCCTTTGTGCAGAGGTAGGTATTTGGAGCCCCTACGCGCATGTGCAAAATCGGGCCGTTGGCTGCTCTGGTTTTTGGAAAAAGTGCCATCCTAGGTCGGGGTAAAATATATATACCTAAAGAGATTGAGAGTGGGGCATAAAGGGATAATTGGGTTTGGTCCGCGCTCCGCCGCTATGACTCCAACACACTTCAAACTTCGTGCGGAGGTAGGTATTGTAGTTCCTACGGGCATGTGCAAAATCGGGCCCGCGGCTGCTCTGTATACGGAGAACAGTTCGAGCCTAGGTCGGAGTATAATGGTCGAAATTGGACGAAGTTCGGGTTTGGGTTTGGACCGCGCCCAGCGCTATGTCTCTGACATGCTTCAAACATGGTGCAGAGGTAGGTATTGGGAGCTCCTTCGCGCATGCGCAAAATCGGGCCGGCGGCTGCTCTGGTTCCGGAAAATAGTGCGATCCAAGGTCGGGGAAAAGTACCTATGCCTTAAGAGCGGGAGAGCGTGGCCAAAGGGAATCGTTAGGTTTGGACCTCGCTCCGCCGCTATCACTCCAACATATTCCAAACTTCGTGTGGAGATAGGTATTGTGGTTCTTAAGGGCATGTGAAAATCGGACCCACGGCTGCTCTGGTTCCGAGGAAAAGTTCGATCCTGGCTCGGAGTAGAATGGCGGAAATTGGCCGAAAATCGGGTTTGGGTTTGGACCGAGCTCCGGCGCATTGACTCCGACACGCTTCAAAATTTGTGAAGAGGTAGGTATTGGGAGCCCTTACGCGCATGCAGATAATCGGACCGGCGGCAGCTCTGGTACCGGAAAAAAGTGCGATCATAGCCTAGGTCGGGGTAAAGTATATATTCTTAAAGAGCGTTACAGCATGGCCGAAGTTCGGGTTAGGGCTTGAACCGCGCTCCGGCGCTATGACTCCGACACGCTTCAGCCTTTGTGCAGAGGTAGGTAATTGGAGCCCCTACGCGCATGTGCAAAATCGGGCCGTTGGCTGCTCTGGTTTTTGGAAAAAGTGCCATCCTAGGTCGGGGTAAAATATATATACCTAAAAAGATTGAGAGTGGGGCATAAAGGGATAATTGGGTTTGGTCCGCGCTCCGCCGCTGTGACTCTAACACACTTCAAACTTCGTTCGGATGTAGGTATTGTAGTTCCTACGGGCATGTGCAAAATTGGGCCCGCGGCTGCTCGATCTACGGAGAACAGTTCGAGCCTAGGTCGGAGTATAATGGTCGAAATTGGACGAAGTTCGGTTTTGGGTTTGGATCGCTCTCCGACGCTATGACTCCATCACTCTTCAAACTTATTGCAGAGGTAGGAATTTGAAGCCACTACATGCATGCGCAAAATCGGCCCGGCGGCTGCTTTGGTTCCGGTGGTAAATGCGATCCTTGGTCGGGATGAAGTACATATACTTAAAGATCGGGAAAGCGTTGCCGAAGGGGGTCATTTGGTTTTGGACAGCGCTTCGGCGCTATGACTCCGACACACTTCAAATTTGGTGCAGCGGTAGATATCGGGAGTTCCTACGCGCATGCGAAAAATCGGCATCAGCGGCTGCTCTAGTTCCGGAGAAGAGTTTGATCCTAGGTCGGAGTTAAATGGTCGGAATTGGCCGAAGTCCGGTTTTTGGTTAGGACCGCGCTCCGGCACTAGGATTCTGAAACGCTTCAAACTTGGTGCAGAAATAGGTTTTTGGAGCCCCTATGCATATTAGAAAATCGGGCCGGCGGCTCTCTGCTCCCGGAAAAGGTGCGATCACGGGCTAAAGAACATACACTTAAAGAGAGGGAGAGTGTGGCCGAAAGGGTCATTGGATTTGGACCGCGCTCCCCCGCTATGACTCTGACACATTTCAATCTTGGTGGTAGGAAGTGGGTTCCCTAGGCGCATGCGCAAAATCGGACCCGCGGCAGCTCTTGCTACGGAGAAAAGTTCGAGCCTAGGTCGAAGTAAAATGGTCGAAATTGGACGAAGTTCGGGTTTTGGTTTGGATCGCGTAGCGGGACTATGACTCCAACACGCTTCAGGAGTGCAGAGGTTGGAATTTGGAGCCACTACGGGCAAGCACAAAATCTGGCTGCTCTGGTTCAAGAAAAAAGTGTGATCAAAGGTATAAGGGGTGCCTACTCGCATGCGCAAAATCGGACCCGCGGCTGCTCGGGCTCCGGAGATAATTCGAATCTAGGTCGAAGTAAAATGGCCGAAAATGGCCGAAGTTTGGGTTATGGTTTGGACCAAGCTCCGGTACTATGACTCCAAAACGCTTCAACCTTGGTTCAGAGGTAAGTATTGGGAGCCCTACTAGCATGCGAAAAATCAGTCCGGTGGCAGCTCTGTTGCCGTTAAAAAGTGCGACCCTAGATCTCGGTAATGTACATATAATTAAAGAGCGGGAGAGCTTGGCCGTATAATGGGTCATTGCTATGACTGGCAAACATCAAACTTGGTGCGGAGATAGGAAGTGGGGGTCCCTACGCGCATGCGCAAAGTCGGCCCCGCAGCTGCTCTTGTTCCGGAATAAGTGCGATCTTAGGTCGGGATAAAGTACATAAACTTAAAGAGCGAGAGAGCGTGGCCGAAGGGTTCGGCAAAGTTCGATCTTTGGTAGGAGTAAAAACGTCGAAAGTGGCCGAAATTATGGTTATGGTTTGGACCGCCCTCCGGCGCTAAGACTCCAACACGCTTCAAACTCGGTGCAGAGGTAGGTATTGTGAGCCCCTAGGCGCATGCACAAAATCGGGCCGGCGGCTCCTCTGGTAAAGTACATATACATGTACTAAAAGAGCGGGAGAGCGTGGCCGAAGGTTTTCATTGGGTTTGGACCGCTCTGTCGCTATGACCCCGACACACTTCAAACCTGGTGCGGAGGTAGGTATCGGGGGTCTCTACAATCTAAAATCTAAAAAATAAAAAAATCTTCTTCCCTCAAGCCATAAGGCCAAGAACTTTGATACTTTGTATCATTATCTTTTGACAATTTACCAAAACGAATTACCGTATCTTGAAATTTAGCCCATATTTGAGCTTAATTCAAAGATAGTTGTGACATTTCATTGTGTATTTCCGTTTATTTATCGTCGCTACGGTAGCACATGCCCATATTAGCGACGCCCCAGAAGACGGTTAGTTGCTACGGGGGATAGTGCAAAGATACAGGACGAAACTGCCGAGAGCTCCGCCTGGTTCTTTAACGTGCTCGGTGGATAGTGCCTCGGTTTAACGTCTCATCTGAAAGACAATTAATTTGTTACTTGATATTGTCAGCCCAGGGCTCGAACCCGTGATCTTGGGGTTTGAAGTCAAGTGCTCTACCAACTATTCTAAACGGGCTGATGAAGACATTTTATTCTCCCATAACAGATTATTTATAAAGTTTGACTGATTTGAAACCGTCTGACACGTCTTTCTCTTCCCAATTATCTGTATATAGAATGTACCCATTAAATGATAAATTTAGGATTTACTGTGGTGGATTTTTAATTTGATTACGCGCTTTTCGTTTCAGATATAAGCTGATTACCAGAATAGTAATGAGCTGAGATTTGAATACGAATAATCATTTTAGACGAAAAAACAACCTCTTGTTATCTTATAATCCGGCTTTCAACTTATATGAGAAAAAGATGTGCGTGTGTGTGTATTCGCGCGCGTTTATTTATTGTCGCTACCGTAGTCATATCATATGAGGGAGCTGCGGCCCCGTCGATAAGTTGTTCATACGGGGGATTATGAAAGGACTGATACAGACGAAATTGCCGGGAGTTAACTTCCCGACGGGGTCCTTTAACGTGCTCAGTGTAAATTGCCGTCACACAGAGTTTCACTTAAACGTGCCATTTAAAAAAACAATTTGATTGTTACCGTCAAGTTAGCCTGGCCTCACTTGACCACGCGAATTTGATATTTGACTGAAGTCCGTCGAGTGCTCTACCACATGCCTGAGCTTATTGTAAATTCATCTACGAGCTAGAAAAACCTATAACCCGGTGAAAATAATAATGAACAATATCGTCTGGTTTGTTTGATATAAATGTGCTATGTACAAATAGCCCTGAAATAGGAATATTAAAACATCCTTAGCAAAGGAAAATTTACGATGAAAATATGAAACAAGCAGATAATGCCAAGAATTCAACCTATCAGGATACGATGTAATGCAGACAATGTAACCATGGGTTGGATAAAGAACCCAAAATATTTTAGGTCTGTCCTTTTGCAAGGTCTGGAGCAGAGTGCGTGCTGCACAGAAGATTAGGAGGGAAACTTGTTATGAAAAGCATGCAGGGGCGGGGTTATGTGAATAGGTATCACACTTATAACTTTCTCATTCATTTCACTTTCGACAGCCGCCGTCATAGCGCAGTTGGTAGCTCGTCGGACCGTCAATCTAGAGGTCCCGGGTTCGATCCCCGACGGCGGCACTCATCCTTCCCGACTATTTGTCTACCACCAATGGGTCGATAATCGTAGACCTATGTGGGATAGCAGCTGGAGGCAAGGAAAAGATTTGATGGCGGTACTGGCGTGAGAAATACCAGGAATCCATTGTTAGGTGCTCCAGCCGCCACGATATACCTGAAAGATTGTTGAAAGCGGCGTAAAACCCCATTCAAACAAAACAAACAAATCATCCCACTCTCACGCACCCATGATATTTACATGATAGCATGACTATATACATGAGATGAAGTAGCCTACATTCACAACATAATAACTTAACCCTTTACAAACCAATTAACAGGGAAAAGATTAAGAATAGTCAAATTTCAAAAAAGGTTGCAGACAACACCTTGGTTTTTGTCTATTGGCCTAGAAAAATTGTGGAAAATCAATGTCTTGAAGACTGTAAACGGTTGGTACAAGGAATTTCTCCATTTTCCGTAAAGTATCCAATGGTCTTTTCTTATTGCAATACTACGTGGGATTGTGAAAGAATAGGTTTAGTTGTTTTGGCTATCCTTGAGCAGTTGGAGATGAAAATGTAGGCTACGATGGTAGATCTAAAATAGTGAAGACCGTATAAAGTTGATTTGAATGCTAAGACTGAATAACTGAATAAAGAATTGTAATCGATTTTTAACATTTCGTCGTAACTTGTCAATTGTTTGCTGGATTTTGATTGTGGGTCATTTTTTCGGTATTGAAAAGTAAAGGCAATAAGCTTAGTATGTTGATTCGTGGGCGCTTTCTATTCCCGTCGTTTACTTTCCAGTCTAGAACAACAACTACAGAACCTTCAGTTACCTCCCCCGGCTGAAACAAAATATTTATAGAGGGCGTTTGAACTTGGATGTTAGATAAAATTGTTGACAACATCTCAAATTAGAACATTTCGACTTTCGTGTTAGAGCCGACAGTTTTAGAAGGAATTATGCGGTTGTTGATATTAGCTAGTGTTTTGGCAGTAGGATTTTGCATGCCGGGAGGGTACACATTCCAGGATAAGACGGACCCAAAATACATGGCGAAGTTGATGGATCTGTCGAATCAAATTCCGGAGGTTTTCACTAACGGCCAGCCTGAATTGATCAGTGTTCAAACACAGGTGAGAACTCCATAAATACGGTTTTCAATTCACCATATACTTTTTATTATTTGTTCTATCCTATATTATGAGACAATCTGTGGGACGTGTCAGTTTGTTCTCTTTTCCCTAATAATATTTATTTCTTGTAACCAACATGGTTTTCAAAGCCATTGCTCTTGTGTGACTCAACTGTTGGAATCCCTTAATGATTGGGCACTGTCATTTGAAGAAAAGATACAGACTGATGTCATATACCTGGATTTCACTAAAGCATTTGATTCAGTTGCACATCAATGCCTATTATTTAATAGCTGTCATCAATGGGCAATCAGTAGCCCATCAGACTCCTAATCTTCAATAATGGAAGGTCATGGGTTAGATCCCAAGCGGTGGCACTGTAGTAAATATTCAGTAGACCCTAAAGGTTAACCTCTTCGTCATTGCTATTTCAGTACAAGCAGTTGGAGTGATAACATCACTGTCATCCTTTGTGGTACTTACACAAAGAAAGTCATTAATAAGATTAGGTGAGACACTTAAACACATATTCTTACGACGTTTGTCTCCCAGCAAATGGTGAATAATCGTAAATCTAAGTGACATAGCAGCTGGAGACTAGGAAAGGATGTAGTGGTAGTACTGGTGTGAGAAATACCAGGAATCCATTGTAAGGTGCTCTAGCCGCTGTAATATGGCTGAAATACTGTTAAAAGTGGAATTAAACCACAATCATTTAAATCAAACACCTATTATTTAAACAATCCCATTATGGTGTAAATGGTTATGTTAAAATTTGGATTGAAGCCTTTTTGAAAGATAGAAGAGAAAGGGTAGTTCTAAGGAAAAACATCTCAGACTGGACCAGTGTTTTAAGTGGAGTTCCTCTAGGCTCTATTTTAGGACCTATTTTATTTGTCCTATTTGTTAATGACTTACTCCTCTGTGGCTGCAACAGCTTAGCTGTTTGCAGACGATACAAAACTCTATATCATCAAATAACTTCTTGTTCTGACTGCCAGCTTTTGCAAGCTGACTTAAACACATTATCCACATGGTCAAAGTTATAGCTTCAGATTTTTAGTGCACCCAAGTGGGTTGTCTTAAAAATCGATCTGCTATATAGTTCATATACACCCTGAATAGATTTGATGGGAAACAGTTACGGAGCAAAAAGATCTTGGTGTCCTTATCTCCAATGATCTACAGCCAAGATAACATATATTAAATATCACCAAGAAAGCTAATCAGTGAATTGGGACGATTAAAAGATGTTTTACCAATATTACTCAAAGAAAAATATCAACACTATTCATTACATCAATTAGGCTACGCCTCAGTAGTTTTGCAACCTCATTTAAAAAAATAACCAACTATTACAAAAGGTGCAAGACAGATGTTTAACCTTATGCCCTAACCCGCCTTTATTAGAAAGTCTTGAGAACAGAATGCATCAGACTGACCTCAATGAAACCTACAAGATTCTTCATCTTAAATACAAGTGTAACCCTGAATTTTTTTTTTCACTGTGCCGGATAGAGATCTTTGCCTTCGAATTTGTGCTTCAATTTGACCCATTGCCAGACAATGAAGGTGGTCATTTTTCAAAATTGTGGGCCAAAAGAATCAGACATCAAACAAGCTGTTTTAAATCATACTTTTTATTATATCGACTATTCAAATACTGTTAAAATTCTAATATTCGTCCGGGCATGTATTAGATTCATAAACTTTCGGAAAGAAGGGGGGATGGGCATTTATTAGAGGCTATAGATTTGTGAGACTTTAAAAATGCGTTCAAATGTTCGAAATACCATGTTCCATATGATCATATCCGAACACAGCCAGAAAAGTTAAGTCCAGAAATGTTGCCTCATAGTTATATAATGACCAACTTGTAGAATTTGGACCCGTCCTATCAAATGAAGTATCAACCCCAATGTGCCTGCGAGATCTATGCATGCTTACTGGGCTATAGAAGTGTTCGTTTTTGGTAAAACATCTAAAATACCCTGCATTTTCCAAGAGAAAGCAATGTCCCACAAGAAATATTTATTGCAACATAAAAAGACATTTTATGCTTTGAAATCTAGAAATGTTGTCAAAATTATTTGTCTTTCTTAACACAAATCAGATGAATAAATTATTTGCACAGAACCTACAGTGTGAGATGAAGTCAAGTGCAAGAAAGGAAAGTTTTTTTCAACATGCTTGCATGCACTCTAGAGGTCACATTTTAAGCTCAAACCAGTATTAACAATTACCTAAGGGGGATTCATAGCCATGCCACTGATCATGTGGGTATATTCAGGACCTGGTTATGTCCTTTTGGAAGGCATTCAGAGCCACAACATAGTACTAGAGATCCTGAGCAAGTACATATTTGATTGAATAAAGTTTAACACAACTTTTAACAGTATTATAGTCATATCACAGAAGCTAGCACTATGATTTCCTGATATTTCTCACACCAGTACAACCACTTCATTCTCTGAGTCTCCAGCTGCTCATGCCACTAAGGTATACGGCTATCCACACATTGGTGGGCTGACATAAGTCAGAAAGGAAGTTTGCCGTGGCTTGGGATTAAACCCAGGTCCCCATAATTAGAAGTCTATGTACTACCACTGCGCTATGGCCATGGCTGAAGTACATGAATAGGTGAACTTTGTCGGGATATAACTGATATAACTGAAACATTGTTCTTTGAACAGTGATATACCCCCCATGTAATCAAATGAATAAAGACATAGCTTCATCAACAGAACTTACATGACTTAATCTGCTTCAGGCCTGTCAGGGCTCTGATTGTTAATTCAGACCACCTATACTGTTACTATTTGCAAATTATTTAATAATATCATTTTTGATAATTGAGAATATAATATCATCTACTTGTATATATGAAATATTCAAGAACATATTTTTTTTATTCTTTAAGCCAGAGAAAGAAGATGAAAATATTTGTTCACAGCAATAAGATCACTAATAAGGAGTGAAAGAAAGGATGAGCAGTTTTTAAAATTAATTGCACACTATTTACAACAAAACATGCAGCTACTTGGTTGCAAAGCTATTTTTATTTTCCAATACAAATAAGGAATAGGCGCCAAAAGGTGTTATTCAACGCAATCCACTTCTCCTGAAAGTCTCAAAATTTCTCCCTTTTTAGCTCACCTGAGTATATAGTGATCACCTTTCGTCCGTCGTCCGTCGTGGGTCAACAATTTCTTTAAACGACATCTCCTCCTAAGCCACTGGGCCAATTTGAACCAAATTTGGCAGAAATGTTCCATAGGTGTACCCCCTTAAAAATAGCTAAAAGAATTGAAATCTGTAAAAAACTCTGGTTGAAAAGTGAAATTTCAAAATAATCATTAAAAATCTTCTCCTCCTTACCCGGAAGGTGTAGAGCCTTGATATTTTGCATGAAGTATCAGTATATTGATCTCTTACAAAGTAGCTAAAATCATGATCCTTGGGTCCCCAGGGGAAGAGCCGGGGGGGGGTATGAAGCATCAGTTCACAGACTTCTTCCTTATTTCTGAAATTGTAACCCATGGATCCAGAGTCCAGAGGGAGAAAAAAGATTTTTCCTTCTTTCAAATCAGCATTAAAGCCTTGGAATTTGTAATTTAGACTTTTGGATCCCCAGGTTCATAGTCTTTATATGTAAGTGTGGCCCACTTGTATCATAATCCTAACCTTAACATGAAATTAGACTGTTGAAAGAAAAAGAGCCTCAGGTGAGCGCCCCAGGGCCAATCGCCCTCTTGTTTGAAAAACTTCTATCAATTATCAGATTAGGGAGAAGTCACTCTCCTAAAATTCTGAGAGTCGGCAGAGCCCTGGTAAATGCCATAATTTGGTACTTTATTTTACAACAACAGATAAGTAAGTCATCAAAGGAGGCGACGCCAGGTGTGCAGCTACTTTGGGTTGAGTTTCCAGAGTTGACATGTATGTCTCTTAAGAAGTTAGACACTTGTCATTGTGTGCATATTTAGTGGACATTCCTAACATTTCATCCCTCGAGGATTTAGTGCAAAAACTTGAATTAATTTTTAATGCAACACATAAGCCTTACTTTAAAAGTAAAACACACACCTGTATCGCGTCAATATAGGAAGTTCGCCGTCTCTGATAGGTGTTGCACTTTTCTCAGTTTTGCACAAATCAAGCATAACGATGTTGATCCTTTAAAGTTTGCCAATTTGGCATAATATTTTTAACAGTTTTCTCCTACTAAATAAGACTTTGCTTGCTTACGAGACGGTTATTGAACACTTAACTAAGTATAACCACAATCTAGACTTATATTTTCACTTGTCGAAAATCCGACAGGCTTACGAGATTATTAGAAAATATTTTGATTTATATGTCATGTTTCTTGCAATTGATTTTGATTAAACACCTGGCGGCATTAATTATCATATTATAACAATTGTCCTATACGGACATTTGATGAATGCGATCAACATTTTTGGCGGTAGCACTTCAGACTGAAGTTTTTACCATACATAATGACACTATTGACAAATAATTTTTGGATACGTTTTCTATCATGATAATCCGATTTTTTCGGGCAGTAGACAAATATTTTCAAAAATATTTGGGCTCAAAAAGAATGTTTCAAAAATATTTGGACTCAAAAGGAGGGTTTTTTTTTCGCAATCAACTCAAATTCTATTCTTTTTCTTTCTATGCCATACCTAAGCTTCAGCAGCCCTTGACTAAAGTGAAAGGCAAATTTTGAACAATAAATTACCTCTTCAAAAATGTGTCTGCGTCAAACACAATTTAATGACTGAGTGTTATAAGATGCTTCAAGATTTCCGATAATCAAACAAAAATGGTTGATTTTGACGTCTGAAGTTGGGGTGTGCATTTATTAGAGCATTGGCGTTTATTAGAATTTTTACCGTATACCTAACTTGCTAGGCTGAACAGACAATTGGCATTTTGATCGCTACTAGATATTTCAAAGGTAGTGATACATATTTTTTTGGTTCGTCCCTGCTGTACTGAATGAAAGTGTTAATTTTATCTGCCCAACACCAAGAAAAGCACAGGGACTTGTTGCAATTATTTTTTTTTACATCATACATGTATATACATATACGTATATATAGACAAGGGGTTGAACTTGACAAAGAGTAAGAAAGCAACTTTCTGACGTCAATTTCTGCCATTCTGTGTTTAATGATGCATAGATGTGAAGGAAAATGAACAAACTACATAGTAATTTAATAGTTTTAAGAAACAGTGATATAAATCTTGAAAGACAAACTGGAATGTCGGCAAATTGAGGTATTTTTGTTGGAAGGACAATTTCATTTGTACAAGGTATGGTCGCAACTTTTGTTAAGCTCAATCCCTTGTCTTTAGAGTATATGGTATTTAAAATCAATTGTGACAATTCCTTGTGAAGAAAAGAACATGCATTTTATCATTGTAAGTCAATAGGAACTGGCATAATTTGACCCATTTCTTTTCGGACTTGGAAATTCTTTGTGAAACCTTACATGCAACTGTCATAATATGCTTTTTATAACTCTCTATCTACTAATGCTATTGCTTTGAAACTTTGCACATGTTTTCATGCTCATTTACATCTTTCAATTTGGGCCAGTCTAAATTTTTATCATGTGAATGGGTTAAGGCAAAGGCAAAGAAAAATCGCAGTTACATTTATTATAGTGGAGTTTTTTTACCCTTTTTGGACATACAAATTTTTCTTTGAACCTTACATGCAACTGTCATATATCACTATCTTTCTACTTATGTTATAGCCGCCGTCATAGCGCAGTTGGTAGCACGTCGGACTGTCAATCTAGAGGTCCCGGGTTTGATCCCCGACGGCGGCACTCATCCTTTCCGACTATTTGTCTCCCACCAATGGGTCAATAATCGTAGACCTATGTGGGATAGCAGCTGGAGGCTAGGAAAGGATGTGATTGCGGTACTGGTGTGAGAAATACCAGGAATCCATTGTTAGGTGCTCCAGCCGCGATATAACTGAAAGATTGTTGAAAGCGGCATAAAACCCCATTCAAAACAAATCTACTTATGTTATTGCTTTGAAACTTTGCACATGCTTTTTTGACCATTATATCAATTCATATCAAAGGTTCATTACAAATATATTTCTTTTTGTATGTGTGAAATTTTAACCCTTTTTGGACTTAGAAATTCTTGTTTCAGGGTTTTTATGCTCCCGCATCGATAGATCGAGGGCATATTGTTTTACCGGTGTCCGTCTGTCTATCTGTCCGTCTGTCTGTCTGTCTGAAAAACTTAACCTGCCAACTAAACATTTTCCTCTAACTTCAGCCCTGATTAAGTTACAATGCTAATA
The DNA here is from genome assembly GCA_946902895.1 of Fragum fragum. Lineage (NCBI taxonomy): Eukaryota > Metazoa > Mollusca > Bivalvia > Cardiida > Cardiidae > Fragum > Fragum fragum. Next base: position 40,229,440 of record OX336366.1, on the reverse strand, counting down.
TTTGGTATGTAGATAGGTCTCAACAAGGCGCAACATGGGAAGGTAATTTCACCAAGATCAAGGTCAAATTTTTATCTCTTTTCCCTAAAACGTTACTCAAAAACTTAACCTGCAAACTAAACATTTTCCTATAACTTCATCCCGAATTAAGTTACAAAGCTAATATGTGGCATGAATATAGGTCTCAACAACTACATTGTATATGTAAGGATCTTATCAGTAATAAAATGAACAGAAATATTAAACAAAACAAATTTTGAAGATAATAAATCCATGTAATGCAAAAATTAGCTGTAATTTTTGGAAATTTCTCTGCCACAAGTGGGAAAAAACGAATTTTGAAGAAAATAAATCCATGTTATGCAAAAATTAGCTGTAATTTTTGGAAATTTCTCTGCCACTAGTGGGAAAAATAGAGCCTTTATTGAATTGGGAAGTAGTCTTTTATAGGGTCCTGTTAAAGAACGAGAAAAAAGCCCTGTATTTGACTTAAAATTTTAGATGAAAGATTTTTTATTTATATTACTTCTTAGGTATTATGCCTAACATCAACATTAATTTTCTGTTACTATCCAGCACTCAGAGTAGTAAAGCATTGCTGTCCTCTGACAGCTCTTGTTGAAACACTAATCAATATGTTACACAATAGAACCTTGGATACATCATTTTATGATATAGGGATCAATAAAGCCTATTTTGACCCCTAGATATTTCTCTCAAGGAGTCAAAATGACCTCCAGTGAAGAAATTTTAGAGGGTTGAAAGAAGATATTTTCAAATTTTGGGAGGTTAAAATCCTTGTTTACAAGACAAATACTAGCCTGATCATCCCTACTCTCTGGAGCTCTATTAAAAACAGGAAAGCATAAGTATAACTCTTATAATTTACCTCCATTTCAGGTTGTTGCTGGGATGAACTACAATTTTACGATCAGACTAGGAAATGTAAGTACACTGCTACTTCACTAATGTTTTTAGATTTTAAACCTGCCAATGACCAGAATTGTGGGAATACTATTTTGTCCATTAGTCACATAATAGTGTATATTTTACCTAAACAGTTCTTTTTACTTTCATAGCCATCATTGAATAATTTACAGATGTAGTATTCAAGATTGATTCTCAGAATTTTATGTAAAACTTTGAAAGATAATATACCAAAATACATTGACCAAGCACAGCTTACACTAACAGTGCAGAGCTTGATCTACCCTATGAAATTCAGGGAACAATAGCATGTCAGACCATCTTTTTAGCTCAATTGAGTACAAAGTGCTGAAAATGAGCTTAGGTGATCTAACAGTCTCAAGCATCTATCAACAGTTTTTAGCACTTTTGGCCAAAGGCCACCAGAGCTATTGCGATGGCTTTTTCCCGTCCAGTGTCCGTGCCTCCATCCATCCATGTGTCGGCCTGTCCCTTAACTTTTCCTTGTTAACACTCTAGAGTCCACAGTTTTCATCGAATTCCCTTCAAACTTTCTCAGAATGATTGTACCATCATAAGGATCATTCCGTTAGAAATTGGGTCAGATCTGTCAAGAAATAAGGGAAAAAGGGCCTTATTAAAATTTAATGGAAAAATTAATAAAGAAATCCTCACTAACACTCTAGAAGCCACAGTTTTCATCGGATTCTATTCAAACTTTCACAGAATAATTGTATCATAAGGATCATTCCTATTGAAATTGGGCATGACCCGTCAAGAAATATTGGAAAAGGGGCCTTTCAAAAATTTAATAAAAAAATCCATTGGAAATCCTCGTTAACACTCTATAGTCCACAGTTTCCATCAGATTCTCTTCAACCTTTCACATTGGAAATCCTTTTTAAACTTTCACAGAATGACCCGTCAAGAAATATTGGAAAAGGGGCCTTACAAAATTTAATAAAAAAATCCATTGGAAATCCTCGTTAACACTCTATAGTCCACAGTTTCCATCAGATTCTCTTCAAATGTTTACATTGGAAATCCTTGTTAAACTTTCACAGAATGATTGTATTATCATAAGGATCGTTCCTTTTGAAATTGGGTATCATCTGTCAAAAAACACAGGAAAAGGGGCCTTTTGAAAATTTAATAAAACAAATCCTGAATGATACTCTAGAGTCAACAGTTTTTATTGGATTCTCTTCAAACTTTCACAGAATGATGGTACAATCATAAGGATCATTCTTTTGAAATTGGGTCAGATCTATCAAGAAACACGGGAAAAAGGGCCTACTTGAAATTTGATAATGAAATCCTCTTAATACTTTAGAGCCCATAGTTTTCATGGGATTCTCTTCAGACTTTCACAGAATGATTGTACCATCATTCCTTTCGAAATTGGGTATGATCTGTCAAGGACCATTGGAAAAAGGGGCCTTATGAAATTTTAATGAAAAAATCTTAGTTAACACATCATGGCCCAGATTTCACCTGATTGACTTCAAACTTTCACAGAATGATTGTACCATCATAAGGATTGTTCCTTTCAAATTGGGTACTATCCATCGAGAAAAATAGGAAAAGGGGTCTTATGAAAATTTGATTTAAAAAAATCTTGATTAATGCTTTAAAGTCCACAGATTCCATTGGGTTGTCTTCATACTCAAACAGAATAATTATACTTTTGTAAGTATAGTTCCCTTTGGAATTGGTTCAGATCCATCAAGTAACAAGGGAAAAGGGGCTATATGAAAATTTAATAAAAAAAGTCCCTGTTAAAACAATGAAGCCCACAGCTTTGATCAGATTTTGTTTAAACTTTCACAGAATGATTGTAAGGTCATAACAATCATTCTTTTCATAACAGGGTTTGAACTGTCAAGAAACACAGGAAAAGGGGCCTTATGAAAATTTCAGAAAGTCCAGAGCTTTCTTCGGATTTTCTTCAAATGTTCACAGAATAATTGTACAATAATAATGATCGTTGATGCTGACATTAGACCTGATCTGTCAAGTGTCACAGAAAAAGGAGCCTTGTGAAATTTGATTTTAAAATCCTTGTACCACAATAGAGTCCACAGTTTTCAATGAATTCTTTTCAAACTTTCACAGAATGTTTGTACCATAATCAGGATTGTGTCTGTTCAGATTGGGCCTGATCTATCTAGTATCATTGGAGAAGGGGCCTTTTGAAAATTTCATCTATAACCCTTGTTTCCAAGTCAAGAGCTATCATTGGATTTTCTTCAAAATTTCACAGAATGATTGTACTATAATTATGATTGTTGATGTTGATATTAGACCTGATCTATCAAGTATCACAGGAAAAGGAGTCTCTTGAAATTTAATCTAAAAAACCATGTACCACAATAAAGTCCACAGTTTTCATCTGATTCTGTTCAAACTTTCACAGAATGTTTGTACCATAATTAGGATTGTTTCTTTCCAAATTAAGCTAGATCTTTCTAGTATCACAGGAAAAGGGACTGTATATGAAATTATTACCTAATCCTCATTAATACAAGAATGTCCACAGTCTTTATCAGATTCTCTTCAAACTTTAATAGAATGATTGTACCATCATTGTGATTGTTCCTTTGTAAATTGAAGCTGCCGTCATAGCTAAGTTGGTAACGCATCCGACTCAATAATCTTCAATCGTGGAATGTCATGGGTTTGATCCTTTCCGACATTTGTCTCTTACTAATGGGTGGATAATAAGTGGGATAGCAGCTGGTGGCTAGGAAAGGATGAAGTGGTAGTACTGGTGTGAGAAATACCAGGAATCCATTGTTAAGTGCTCCAGCCGCCACAATATGACTGAAATACTGTTAAAAGTGGCGTTGTAACAAGCAATTTCTTCATTTCCCACAATATTTTCTAAAGCTATTTTCTCGAGGGGCGTAAAAAGGAGGGATTGTGCAGGATTAGGTTAAATGTTCTAGTTAACACAATGATTTCCCAAGATTTCACCGGATTCACTTCAAAATTTCACAGAATGATTGTACAATCATAAGGATGGCTCTTTTCAGAATTCGTTACAAACCGTCAAGTATCATCTAAAAAGGGGCCATATGAATTTTTTTAGATATTCTTGTAAACACAATGAAGTCCCCATATTTCATCGGATTCACTTTAAAATTTCACAGAATGATTAAACCAACTATAAAGTATCACGAGAAAAGGGGTTTTATGAGAACTTGATTGAAATATCTTCTTTAACACAATACAGTCCGCAGTTTGAATTGGATTCTCTTCAAAGATGCAAGAAATAATTGTGGCATTTTAAACACAGGAAAAGGGGCCTTACAGATTATCATTCAAAATATTCTTGTTTATTTATGAAGTTCATAATGATCAGATTGTCTTTTAAATTTCACAGAGGACTTTTGTAGGGTCTTAAGGAAAGTTCCTTTCAAAAATGAAATGGATCCATAAGAAAACACATGAAAAAGGGGCCTTATGGGGCTTATTGAAGCTGTAGTTAAGACATTTAGGTTGCCAACCAACCATTCTATATTTTTGTTACTTGTCACTGGTTATAATAATTATATCCCCCACAACAAAGTAATGGGGGGGTATACTGGAATCAGGTTGTCCGTCCGTCTGTCTTATGGACATAATTTTGTGTCCTCTTCTCCTCCCACATTTTTTGACCAATTTTGCTGAAATTTTATCAGGTTGTTTCCTATCATATGAAGTTGTGCACCTGCATTTTTTATCTTGATCCAGTCGTTAGTTTCAGAGTTATGCCATTTTGAACTTTTTAATGGGGTGGGGGGAGTAGTCAAAATTTAAAATTGCAAAACTCAGTAACCATAAGGGGAGTTACCAAATTTGGTAAGTAACATCATCTTGTTGACCTTTACAAAATATCGAACGGTTTATTTCCTGAGGTCAAATTTGACCCCGCCCCCTGGGGGTCAAAAATTTAACATACCGGTAGGCTCATATTGACTTTTCGTGGATATAATTTTGTGTCATCATCTCCTCACACAGTTTTCTTTAACATAGGCTCATATTGACCAACCTTTCCTAATCAGTCAACTCTAGCAACAAACACAAAATAAGAAAGAGGTGGAGGGTTGGCAATGTTCATCCACCATGACATGCATGTGATTAAACAGCTTCAAATTCCACTCCTTCATAGAAAAGCCTTTTAAGCGGTGTGGGGGGTATTCTCGTCAGCCCTTGAGGGCGACAGCTCTAGTTTTGCAAAGTAATGCTGTTTAAAATAGAATTTCCTGTCAGAGTCATTTGGCAGGGCCAATAGAGTTAGTGGGCAGGACCAGCGATTGGTCAATTGTGTACTTCAAAATGCTGTTGTCGCGGTGGACTACTTTTTTTTAACCCATTCCCACTCAATCCCTCCTTTTTACGCCCGGAAAGAAAAAGGCTTCAGAAAACATTGTAACAAGCAATTTCTTCATTATTCACCATGTTCTATCCAAAAAGAAGAAAAAGATTAAAATCCCATAGACTTGAAATTGTCGTCTGCAGCTTCTTTCAATTTGAACCAGTCTAAAATTTTGTTGTGTTGGAATGGGTTAAAGAACTACATTTACCCGACAATGACAACTTTAAGTAAATTTCAGTGAGGTCTCTCCTGTTATCCTTTTCATTGCAAGTGGTAATTTGTAGGGGAGTTGTAAGCAATATAAGGGAAGGAGGTGGTTACTGTCTTCAGTGACTTGTCCTTTCCAGATTTTGTAGACCATTTAGATTATCATAAATTGTGATGAAAAATTGAGTCTCAGATTTTATTCAAATATGAAAGTCTTGGTGACACTTTTTTTTTTACTTAAATAGGAATAGACTTTTGTGCCATCTTTCAAAAGGAAATTTACTTTTCACATGATTTTTGATATGATGAAGTAGTAAATATTAAAGGAAAACAATGTTGATGATAAGTTTTCTTTTTCCCTTAATGTTGTAGAAAGTTTTGTGTTATACTATCATAAAGATCTTTGGATTGCATGGTAAATGGTTAGATATATACAGATGACAAAGAGATGCAATCAAAGAACTGAAAGTACTGTAAGCTAGCAAAGCATGGATTTGTTTAATTATCTTCTTTGTCAAAGGTTATCTTGATAAATAAAGCAGGTTAAAACGCTCTTGAAAGACTTCTCTAAAACATGAAGCAAAGCACTTAAAGTACTAAAGTGCTTATTTCTTATTGAGTGTTTTATGAATCAATTAACAAAATAAAGATTTGGAAAATCTCCTGAAAAACTTAACAATTGTTGTCACGGAACCATGCACGATTGACATTATTTTCACAAAGCTCATTTCAAACATGTGCTCAAGTGAGCTAAAGATACATAGGAGATTAGCTTGTAGGCAGAGTTTGTAATATTCCTAGAAAGCACAAGAATTACTTTTTATGGCATAGGTATTTAGTGGTTAAGTAACTGCTTACAAATATATAGCCCCATAGGAAGTTACAACAGTTTTGCACAGAACTATTGATTTGGTCAATTACTTAACCCATTCCCACACAGTGAAATTTTAGACCGGTCCAAATTGAAAGTAGCTGCAGAAGACAATTTCAAGTTGAAGGAATTTTAAATTTCTTCGTCTTTTTGGATAGAAAACATTGTGAATAATGAAGAAATTGCTTGTCACAAGCAATTTCTTCATTTTCCACAATATTTTCCAAAGCTTTTATATTGAGGGGCGTTTAAAAGCGTCATTGTGTTGGAATGGGTAAATCAGGCCAGCAGTATGATACTTGCCCTTGAGTGCCTTTAACTTAAATTAGTATTTAGAATTTATTAATGCAAAATATGAATTGTATGATTTTCAGAAAATTTGCTCCATTATCCTTTTTGAGCAATCATGGACCAATACTGAAAAAGTTACAGGCAACACTTGTAAACCCACAAAACGTCAGTTTGGCCTTGCTGGTGGTTATGCAGACCAGGATGCTAAGGACCCCATGTACATGGAGATGCTGACAAATCTGACTATGATGAATCTGATTGCTCTGCCTACCAATGGATATGATCTAGTTGGAGTGAGGACACAGGTAATTTAACCTTTCCTGTTTTTCAAAATTTTCTTCCTGTCCAATTTGAAAGAATTTGCAGACAACAATTAAAAGTGAGTGTACTTTGAAAGGTAACCAACATATAGGGTAGAAAATATCGTGGGAAAAGAAGAAATTGCTTGTTTATATTTCTTTTGAAAATTAATCGTATAATGTCAGGATGTATTGATACAGACATCGTTAAACCGAATTATTAGCGATTCAGAAATATTTTGATTGGAAGAGATATTTAGTTCATAAATTGTACCTTATAATCTGGAAATTTGTGTTCAGGAACCGAATAGAAATGATCATGAACGAAATATCAAAAATCTGAATAAATATGATTCATTTATTCAGATTAGGTGTTTTACCATCCGAAAGATTTTTTTTATCATGCCCCCACGTTGAAAGATCAGGCATATTGTTTTACTGTTGTCAGTCCGTCTGTCTGCCTGCAAGACATAACCAAAAAACTTAACATTGCCAATTATTACCAGCCTATTTAAGATACAACGCTCATATTTGGCATGATGATACATCTCCATTATACACATCTCCTCATGTCAACATCAAGGTCATGTGATAAGGTCAAGGTCACATACCAAGATCAAACATTTAGTCCTGTTGCGGGCATTGTGATTCACAAACAAATCTTGTTAGACTATTGAAACATGTGATTAAACAAAGTTGTCGTCTGGTAAAAGTTGATAGCAGACATTCACACCTTAAACCAAGGATGCATGTCAAGGTAATAACCCAACAAACTAGTCGATACCTATTGTGCTGTTTATTTATTTTTAGCTCTACTGGCTACTGGCTAGAGCTTTTTCCCGTCTGGCATCTGTGCATATGTCCGTTTAACTTTTGCTTGTTAACACTCTATAGTCCACAGTTTTCATCAGATTCCCTTCAAACTTTCACAGAATGATTGTACTATCATAAGGACCATTCCTCTCAAAATTGGGCCAGATCCGTCAAGAAACATGGGAAATGGGACCTAATTAAAAAATCATCGTTACCACTCTAGAGTCCACAGTTTTCATCTGGTTCTCTTCAAACTTTCACAGAATAATTGTACCATCATAAGGATCGTTCCTTTTGAAATTTGGTATGATCCGTCAAGAAACATGGGAAAAGGGGCCTTATGAAAATTTAATTTAAAATTCCATTAAAAATCCTTGTTAACACTCTAGAGTACACAGTTTTCATCGGATTATTTTCAAACTTTCTCAGAATGATAGTACCATCATAAGGATCGTTCCTTTCGGAATTAGGTCAGATCCGTCAAGAAACACGGGAAAAGGGGCCTTATGAAAATTAAATTAAAAAATCCTCGTAACCACTCTAGAGTCCACAATTTTAATCAGATTCTATTCAAATTTTCACAGAATGATTGTACCATCATAAGGATTGTTCCTTTCGAAATTGGGTATGATCCGTCAAGAAATACAGGAAAGGGGCTTTATGAAAATTTTATCAAAAATTCCATTAAAAATCCTCCTTAACACTCTAGTGTTAACAATAATTTATCGGATTCTCTTCAAACTTTCTCAGAATGACTGTACCATCACAAGGATTGTTCCTTTCGAAATCTGGTATGATCAGTCAAGAAATACGGGAAAAGGGGCCTTATGAAAATTTAATTAAAAAATCAGCGTTAATAGTCTAGAGTCCACAGTTTTCATCAGATTCTATTCAAACTTTCACAGAATGATTGTACCATCATAAGGATCATCCTTTTGAAATTATATATGATCTGTCAAGAAACACGGGAAAAGGGGCCTAATTAAAATTTGATAATAAAATCCTTGATAACACTCTTAAGTCTACAGTTTTCATCGGATTCCATTCAAACTTTCACAGAATGATTGTACCATCATAAGGATTGTTCTTTCAAAATTGGGTATGATCACTCAAGGACCATGGGAAAAGGAGGCCTTATGAAAATTTGAATCAAAAAATTTTCATAAACACAATTGAGTCCACAGTTTTCAACAAATACTATTTATTTCATTAAATGGATTGTTTCTTTCGGAAGTTGGTTTGATTTATCAAGTTTCATGGGAAAAGGGGCCCTATGAAAATTTAATAACAAATTTTAGTTAACACATCATGGCCCTAGATTTCACCTGATCGACTTCAAACTTTCACAGAATGATTGTACCATCATAAGGATTGTTCCTTTTAAAGGGTCTGATCCATCGAGAAACATAGGAAAAGGGGCCTTAGGAAACTTCAGTTGAAAAAATCTTAATTAATGCTTTTAAGTCCACAGCTTTCATCGGGTTGTCTTAATTCTCAAACAGAATAATTATCCTTTTGCTTTGGAATTCGTTCAGATCCATCATTTAACATGGGAAAAGGGGCTATATGAAAATTCAATTAAAAAATTCCTGTTAACACAAAGCAGCCCACAGCTTTGATCAGATTTTGTTGAAGTTTTTACAGAATGATTGTAAGGTCATAATGGTCATTCTTTTCATAACAGGGTTTGAACTGTCAAGAAACACGGGAAAAGGGGTCTTATGAAAATTTAATTTTAAAATCCCTGTACCACAATAAAGTCAACCGTTTTCATCAGATTCCATTTAAACTTTCACAGAATGATTGTTCCATCATGAGGATTCTTTATTTCAAATTAGGCCTGATCTGTATAGTATCATAGGAAAAGGAGCTGTATGAAAAATAATTACCAAATCTTCATTAACTCAAGAATGTCCTCAGTCTTTATCAGAATCTCTTCAAACTCTAATAGAATGATTTTACCATCATTTGGACTGTTCCTTTGTACATTAGGTCTGATTTGTTATGTGACACATGAAAAGGGGCCTTATGAAAATTTTATTACAAAAACATCATTATCACAATAAAGTCCTCAATCTTTATCATTTTCTTCAAACTATCTATCATTAGGATTGTTCCTTTGTACATTGGGTCTGATTTGTTAAGTTTCACGAGAAAGGGGCCTTATGAAAATTTTATTACAAAAAATTCTTGACACAATTCAGTCCACTGTTTTCATTGATTCTCTTTAACTTTTAAAGAATGATTGTACCTTCATTAGAATTGTTCCTTTTGATATTTGGATTGTTCTGTTAAGTATCATGGGAAAAGGGGCCCTATGAAGATTTCACCATTAACGTAATGAATTCCACAGATAACACAGATTGATTGTACCATCATTACAATTGTTGATTTTGATAGTGGATCTGATTATGGCAAGTGTCACATTCAAAAGGTGCCTTAAGAAAAACTTTCTTAAATATTCTAGAAACACATTGATGTCCCTTGATTTCACCAGATTCACTTCAAAATTTCACATAATCATTGTACAATCACTTAAATGGTTCTTTTTAGAACTGGGTACAATCCATCAAGTATCATGTAAAAAGGGGCCTTATGAATTTTTTTTTAAATATTCTAGTTAACATAATGAAGTCCCCATATTTTATCGGATTCACTTTTTTCTTTCACAGAATGATAAAACCAACAGTAAAATATCACAGGAAAAGGGGCCTTATGAGGACTTGATTTTAATATCTTTGTTAACACAATAAAGTCAACAGGTTTATCTGATTCTCTTCAAAGATGCATGGAATAATTGTGGCATTCGAAACACAGGAAACGGGCCTTACAGATTATCTTTACCATTCAAACATTCTTGTGTAGGTGATGAAGATCAAATTGTCCTTTAAATTTCACAGGACAATTGTAGGGTTGTAAGGAAAGTTCCTTTTAAAATGAAATTGATCCATCAGAAAACACAGGAAAAGGGGCCTTATGGATTTTCATTTAAAACAATCCTGTTTATGTGATAAAGTCCACAGAATGATTGTAGGATCATAAGGTAACTCCCTTTTAGAAATGGAGTGGATCCGTCTTGAAATAGGGGAAAGGGGGCTTGAGGATTGTTGCTCAAAATAATAAAGGGGTTAAAGTCCTGTTTTTCTGCTTTATGCATTCTTCTTTGAGTAATTAACTACCTTAAATATCAGATTTCTTAACAGAAAACTTGATAACCAGTAGAGCGTCTCAGGCCCTCATGACCCTCTTGTTCTTGTATGTTTTATAAAGATAAATACATGTATGATATTAAAGATGATTTGAAAGCCTCAAGGAGCATTTTGTTGGTTGGCGACATAAACTTCTGCGTTATAGCTAATACTGAGCTGTAGTTACGGATTTTGTGAAATTTATATATAACACCTAAAATGAATTGGAGTCTTTGCAGTAAAACGACGATCAAAGTAGTCAGGGGCAAAGGGTTCTTTAGGCATGTAGGCAGTATACAGCATCTTATCACGTGACCAGAGGGATTAAGCTTTACCGAAGCCGTATGTAAGACGCCCTCTGATTGGCAGTCACAAAAATTGAGTTTGACCTTTTGATTGGCTGGTTAAAAATAAATCGTACAGAAAATACCTATTCATTAGGTGAAGGGATATATGAGAAAAAGATGATCTCGATATCCCTTCACTAATGAGGATGGGGTTCAACATGACAAGGGTTAAAACAAATCAATGTTTTCATCTGTTTATCTATTAACTCATTCCCACACAGACGCCCTAAATAAAAAATCTTCAGAAAACATTGTGGAAAATGAAGAAATTGCTTGTTACAAGCAATTTCTTCATTATCCACAATGTTTTCTACCCCAAAGGTAAAAAATGTCCAAAACTGCATAAGCTTTAAATTGTCGTCTGCAACTCCTTTCAATTTGGAGCAGTCTCAAATTTTGCTGTCTGTTAATCGGTTAAAGAAAGAACTGAATTTATATATCTACAGGTTGTTGCTGGAATCAATTATGAATTTACTCTTCAAATTAACAATGTAAGTATTCTGTATTCCTCAAAGTTTTCAAATAAGCCTATTATTATTATTTCTTGTTCAGATAACAAAATCCTGAAGTAGACGATAGAAGACCCATGGAGTAAATTTTTACCATTTTCAAATTGTGAATAGATTGTTGGTAGAAAACCATTTGATTTGCTTTTGCAAATGTAAACAACTTAAAGTTGCCATTATCAGACAACAAAATTTTACACTGGTCCATTTTGAAAGAAGTTGCAGATGGCAATCTTTGTCATTTAGTAAGAAAACATTGTGTATAATGAAGAAATTGCTTGCAACAAGTAATTTCTTCATTTTGCTACAATGTTTTTAAAGCTTTTTTTGGGGTGGAGGCTTAATTGAGCTAGATTGTATGGGAATGGGTAGAGTTATGATATGATCTTGTATAAAGTTATCATTCTAATTTAAGTAAATTAACCCTTTCCTGTTTTTTTCATTTTAAATTTTAGACCTGTCCAATTTGAAAGAGGATGCAGAGGACAATGAAAATTTGATGCAATTCCAAATAAAACCATCCTATGTGGTAGAAAACATTGGGGGAAAAGGAGAAATTGCTTATTATAAGCAATTTCTCCTTTTTCCACAATGTTTTCTCAAGTATAAATTCAAAGTGTCATAAAGTCCCGGGTTTATCCAGGAAAGGGTTTAAACAAAAGAGGGTAATTTTCAGGGTCAAATGAAGCAGTAGACATCAGGTAAAAGTGATTGTTATTGACAGCATTAGTCTGTCGATTATTTTTCCCAACTTTATCCTTTTAGAGAAGTGTTTTGAGGAGAAAACATTGTGAAAAAGTAGGAATTGCTTGTACAATCTATTTTTTATTATCTCCTAAACCTCATTTTTTCTCAGTTGTATCAAAATGTGTGGTTGTTATTGGGTGGTTATTGGATAAATTTCAGAAAGAAAAAACTAAAATTTTGTTTTGTGTGGTAAAATAAACTTTGCAATAAATCAACTATAATTTTTTTATATCTTATTATTTTGAATTATCATTTGCACTTTTAAATTGTTGATAAACTTAAATTTGTTGCGTTGAAATGTGTAAGCTCTACCACCCACTAACTATGTGTTGCCTCAGATATGAATTGATTTTAATCTTGCAGAAACAATGTGTCATTGTTTACTATGAAAGAGCTTGGGAAAATGTTCACCAAATAACAAAAGACACCTGTAAATCCCTGACAGGCAAGCGTCAGTTATTGGGGGGATTTCAGCCAGTCAGAGACATGAAAGACCCAGGCTTCCAGAGCTGTTTGTCTGCCACTCTTGATGGGATAAATGCTCGATCCAACAGCATGATGAGACTGGTTGAAACATCAGTCACTGATGCAAAACAACAGGTAAGTTTCTGCTTAATGTCTTCTTTGGGGAAGAACTGTTCCCACCTCGATGGAAGACCTAGTTCCTGTCCTGATCTTCCTTGGGGAGGTATGAGCATCTGTTAGGATAGAAAAGGTCATAGCTCTCCAAGGAAGGCTGAGGGCAGAAACAGTTACATGTTTAATTGTACTTAAGTATAATTTACAGTAATCACAATGATTTTAGATTCAACAATAGCCTATTACCATACAGCAAAATTTTGACTTGTCCAAATTGAAAGGAGTTGTAGATGGTAATGTAAGGTTTATAAAATTTCAGAAATTTTCCTTTTAGAAAACATTGTCAAAAAAATGAAGAAATTGGTAGTCACAAGTAATTTCTTCATCTTTCACAATGTTTTGCCAATTGGTTTTCTTGAGGGGCATCAAAAAGTGTTGGATTGTGTTGGAATAAGAAAACCCGTTACCAGGTGACAGAATTTCAGACTTGTCCAAATTGAAAGAAGGTGCGGACAACAATATTTACTTCATGAAATTTGAAAAATAAAATCTTTGTCTTTTGGGTAGAGAACGTAGAAGAAATTGCTTGTGGCAATCAATTTCTTAATTTTCCATAATTTTTACCAAACATTTATCTTGAGGGGCGTAAAAAAGCTGGATTGTGTGGGAATGGTTTACTACATGTAGTGTTAGTACTAAAAAAATTTTTCTGCCGTCATAGAGCAGTGGATAGAGCATCAGAAACTCAATCTTCAATAATGAGATGTCATGGGTTCGATCCCCACGGCGGCATATATCCTTTCTGACATTTGTCTCTCAGCAATGGTTGGATAATCGTAAACTTAAGTGGGACAGCATCGGAGGCTAGGAAAGGATGTAGTGGTAGTACTGGTGTGAGAAATACAAGGAATCCATTTTTGGGTGCTCCAGCCGCAATATGACTGAAATACTGTTATAAGTGGTGTTAAACCCCATTCATTCATTCAATCAATAAACTAAAACATTTTTGTAAAGCTAACAATCATGTCAGAATCAACCCCACAGTTATTGTTGGAAATGATCACAAGGTTTAGGTTGTCTCCTAACTATGGAGTGCATGGAAAGTTTGATAAAAGAAAAACTTTAAAGCATGGGGATTGATCCTCAGATGACTCTTTAAAACTTTAAAGCATTGGATTGATCCTCATGTGGCTCTTTGTTAGATTCCATCATATATTTTTGAATAGATGAAAAACATGACTTTTATTGTTCTGACTTATGTCTATACAGCGAAAATTTTGAAAAATGTGTCAATACCTTTTCATCTGACTTAAATATGTATCAAACAGCTGCAGAAAACAGTCTTAAGTTATTGGAACTTAGAAAATCTTTGCCTTTTTAGATAGAAAACATTGTGGTCAATGAAGAAATTATTTGTAGCAAGCACTTCTTCATTTCCACAATGTTTTCCAAATCCTCTTTGTTGTTGGGCGTTAGAAAGTATCATTGTTGGGCAATGTAATAATTATACTTTACTTGTTATTGTTCTGAACTTCTGTTTTTTTAAAGAAGCTTTTTTTAGGGCCAGATAGATGAACCCTTTAGAAATTGAGAAAAAAACTGTTTTAAAGCATGACAATTATGCAATAGATTTGATTGGATAAAAAGTGATGGCTTTTATCAATAAAGGAGGGGCTAAATTTCATATAAAATGTATAGTGAAAACTTAGAGCAACCTCTTTTCAAATCAGTTGATTGATTTCAGCATGTCATTTGTGTGATCCTTTGGTGACTCTTTTTCATATTCCCCAAAAAGTATGACTGGATGAAAAACATGGCTTTCATCGGCAGGCTAAATTCCATCAATGGTACATAATGATAACTTTAAAAATCTCCTTTTCAAAAACTGGAAGTTGAATTTCAACTACATTTCACAGGAATTATCTTTCACAGACTTTTCATAGAATTGATTAAAGAAATCTTAATAGGTTCAATAATATTGCTTTGGAAGATTGGATTTATTTCAAAAGTAATTCTTTTCAAAAAGAGTTTTCACTTGTGTGTCTAAGAAAACCTGTATGATAAGTATATTCAAGCCGGTGGAGTGATTCAGTCCCTTAAACCTCCGTACTTTTCTTGGTGCTTTGAAAAAATGCTGGCTATTGGAAATCACCAGCGCGGATAGACAAAATTTAGTTTGAATTATTTTATACAGATTGTTGCTGGTACAAACTACAAGTTTAGAGTCACAGTTGGCGAGTCTTCCTGCATGAATAATCAAGCTAAATTTGGCCTTACTGCTTCAGGCTGTCCAGTCAATCAGAATGCTCAACCAATGGTAAGTGTGCCTTCATTTTAAATAGAATTATATCGTTCCATTAATACCCAATCGTTTATTTTGAGGCTCCTGAATAACATCTTAGAGGAAGAATTGAGTTCTGGTACAGCCCTATCTTGTCATTTAGCTGATTTTATTCATAATATATCTTAACCAAAACAAAAGAATTTAAGACTTTTCCTAATTTGAAGGAAGTTGCAGATGACATTTTCAATTTGGTGGAATTTAGAAAATCTTGTTAGGGTAGACAATATTCTGCACACTGAACAAACTTGTTGTTGCTAGCAATTTCTTCATTGTCCACAATGATTCCAAAGCATTTTTCTTGGGGGTGTCAAAGCAGGTAGAAATAAAATTGGTTAAGCTGACTGTTTTAGGTCCCAATCCTTTTGCTCTAAATTTTATTAATAAGATTATCCAATCTATTCATACATTTATACTAGATTTGCAATGTTGTACAACAACATAATGTGAAACATTTTCTAGGGTGGGCAACTTAAACATTGTAAATAAGACCTTTTGGGTCCCTAAAGGCAAAGCCAAATTGGATAATTGGTTGGCACTTGGTCTGTCACTCAGTCAGTCCATTCAATCAGTTTTCTAGAGTTTTTTCGTTACACCAGTTATATGTCTAGCTGATTTTAGGTGTATTAGTCTGGAATTAAGGGTTACATTTATTTGTCTCATTCAGATTGTAACAATCAATTTCTTCTTTTTCCACAAGGTTTTCTACCCAGAGAGTTGAAAAATCTAAATTTTAATCAACTTTAGATTGTTGTCTGCAACACCTTTGAATTTGGACCATTCTAAAAAATTTCCTCATCTGGTAAACGGTTAAGGAGAATAATTATAAGGATATGGTGATGGGGTTATTTTTGTGGCCATCAGAACATCTGTCTATCCATCTTTTACATTCTTGTGGTCTTGTACTTGTGACATTTTTCATTCAATCTTTTTAAAACTTTACATTTGGCAGCCTTTAAAGAAACAGTGTATTTTGAGGTCACTTGGTCCAAGGTCAAAGGTGACAAGGCCAAATTTTGTTTTCATCTGGTGGCTTTTGTACAGGTCACATTTTCATAGCCCCCCACCTACAAAGTAAATAGGGATATATTAGTTTTACCAATTCTGTCTGTCTTTCCCTCAATCCATATCCTTTTTTCATTTCCATGGTCACAATTGAACATTTAATGAAAAATGTTTCAGTTCTGTTACTCACAAGCCATTTGACTTAAGACCTTGAAACTTTATAAAATGTTAGTCGTTAGGTTAACCCTAGGTAACCTATCGTTTTTGGGTAACATAGGTTGCAGTTCAGTTGTGCTACTTGAGTGATTAATTGCGGGGGCATAAGTCTGCTGTAGTACAATTCTAATTTATCAAATCTCTTTCAAACTTAGTGCTTGAGTTAGTAGACCTTGGGTGAGACAAGAAAGCCTATTGATTTTGAGGTCTCCAGGTCAAGGTGTCATTCAAATTTGGGTTTCAGCTTGTGGTCTTCCTGCAAATCAAATTTTTCATCAAATCTCTACCAAAATTTGCTTGTTGGTGGATTTCGGTGAGATGAGGAACCCTATTAATTTTGAGGTCACTAGGTCAAAGTCACTATCTAAACATCTATTTTTATTTAGATATTGGCCTCCACAGGTCACATTTTTTATCTTATTTCTTTCAAAATTTATGTGTAGGTAGCATTTGGTGTGGTGAGCTGCATTGATTTTGAGGTTACTTAGTCCAAGGTCAAAGTCAAACTTTTTCAATAGCTTGTAACCTCTGTACAGGTCACTTTTTTCTATTTCTTTCTAACATTGATGTGGGAAGGCAGTCGTGAGATATGGTCACAGGTTTAAGGTAAGGCCAAGGTCAAAAGTCAATTTTCTTGCAAAGCTTTTTTGGCCACTCTCAAGGTCAAATTTTTGCATGTGAGAAGCCCTCAAACAGATAAAGAATCCTATAGATTTTGGATTAAAACTTCATAAATCCAGATTTGATTTGGTGATTTTCAAGATTTTGGCCTCTCATCAGGTCTCATTTTCTGCCTATATGTTAATATATGTCAGTATTGCAGTTTGACAAGGTACATTTGTTATAGAATCTGACATTTATTGATGTGTTCATTGAGAGGGAGTGCCCTGCTTTGCAGAGCTCTTGTTTCTTTATTTGGTATGGATTTAAAAATATTTTTGCATATTAGTGCTCTATCTTGGGTACAAATGCTATTCTAACCAATTTTTGGAAGAAAAAGGGCATCATTCCATGAAGTAATTTGTTGTCATTGACAATTATGTTATCCCCCGCTGTTTCGGCGAAGGGGATATAGTAATGGTCTACGTCCGTCATTCAGTCATTCCGTCCTTCCGTCACTAAACTTGTCCGGAGCATATCTCTGAATGTATAATTGCTATCAACTTGAAACTTCATAGGTGGATAGATCTCATTGAGGAGAAGTGCAGTGCACAAGAACCACAACTCTTGCTTGCATAATTTTGGAGTTATTGCCCTTTGTTGTTTTAAAGACTAAGATTTTGTCCGGGGCATATCTCTGATAGTATACTAGCTATTGACTTGAATTTTCATAGGTGGATAGATGTCATTGAGGAGAAGTGCAGTGCACAAGAACCACAACTCTTGCTTGCCCGTTATTGCCCTTTGTTGTTTTAAAGACTAAGATTTTGTCCAGGGCATATCTCTGAAAGTATAATAGCTATTAACTGGAAACTTCATAGGTGGATAGATCTCGTTGTGGAGAAGTGCAGTGCACAAGAACCACAACTCTTGCTTGCATAATTTTGGAGTTATTGCCCTTTGTTGTTTTAAAGTCTTAAATTTGTCCTGTGCATATCTCTGAAAGTATAATAGCTATTTTCAAACTATTTGAGAAGAAATGCAGTGCCTTAATCTACTTGGCTTCAGTTTACTATCAAGCTTTTTAGGCGGGGGATGGCCATGTCTGACATGGCTCTTGTTTTTATTAAAATGACCTCCAAATATACGATTCTTATTTGGAGTAATGTATATTTGTGATTTATCCCAGGATTATTTGCGTATGACAATTTATTCTTTTCTATATTGTTTTCTGAAATACCATTTCTCAAGCTCTTGATAGCCTTTGATCATCACAAAATAAAAGATTTATCAGTCTCAAGTTAAATACAAACAAGTATTCTTTTTCTAATGCCAAATAAGAGACAGAATATTTTTCTATCCGAGAAGATTTTCTAAACCATGTCATTTATGATGTTATTGTTTTGGGTACTGCCTAGATGAGGTTTAGTAGCGCCAAGAGAACAAAAGCAGGTATATATTGGCAAAATAGTGAGTTTATCATTTTGATAATTTCACTTCATTGATGGTGAAATTATCAAGTGATAATCCATAGGGAAATCTTGGTAATCCATGGAAAAGCATTAAAGAACAGAACATTCACGTTTCACAGACAATTCTCAATTTTATCAGTAGCAGAGATTTTCATTGGAGATTAATGATACCATTTTCTTTCAAGGGGTCATGGGATAGCCAGTGCTATGTTGGTCTAGATGGCAAACCTCAAGTTAACTTGAACATGGTAAGTGATGTTTTTTTAACAATAATACTAAAGATAAAAAAAATAAAAAAATCAACAATATCTATTTCTAATTGACAATCTTGATTTGGATAAGTCTAAAAAAATGTCTGTCATGCACTTGGGAATAAATCATTTATCTTATTTCATTACCAAACAAGATATCTAATTGGTCCATCTTTTAAAAAAAATGCTTGCAGAAACTAAGAGTGGGTCTAAATTGAAAATTTTGTATCTTATTGTTTATGAACATGTTTTGTAATAAAGAGATTGCTTGTAAAGGCTATATCTTTTTACCCAACAATGTTTACTGAGGCATTTCTTAATCTATTCCCACTCAATGACCCTCGTGGAAAAAAATTCTTTCCAGTCTGTTTTCTATCCAAAAGGTAAAAAAATCCAAAATTTTATAAACTTCAAATTATTGTCTGCAACTCCTTTCATTTTCAACTAATCTAAAAATTTGCTGTCTGATAATGGGTTAATGGTTGTCAGAAAGTAAGATAGTGTTGTAATAGGTTAACCCATTCCCACACAATGACTCTTTTAGACGCCCCTCAAGAAAAACAATTGGGAAAAGATTATGAAAAGGAAGAAAATGCTTGCAACAAGCAATTGCTTCATTTTACACCATGTTTTCTATGCAGAAAGTTGAAAAAATCCAAAATTTCACAAACTTTAAATTTTTGTCTGCAACTCCTTTCAATGGACCAATCTAAAATTTTGCTGTCGTATAATAGGTTAAGTATTGTTTCAACATGGCAGGTACAGAATTGATGCGCTGGAAACTCACTGAATGTACTTATTATAACCATCGTATAACTTTACTAATAACCCCACCTACTATACTAACTCCTAGACAGTATTAAACAGTTCTACTAACCAATAACAGAAATTTGACTCTCATTTGTTTTCCTTGAATTGTTTGTATTCTATATTTATGCATGAATTAAAACTGTATTCCTTCTACCTTCACTTATTTATTATTTTGTAATGATAGCTGGGGTGTTTGTTTATGTCTGTCCTTAATAGAGCTTAAATAGCTCATGAAACATTTTTGTGATCAGACTGTGTCTAGATCTTTTCCAAGAATTTTGCCCTGTATTTTCTATTCTTAAACATTTGCTAATTGTTTATCCTAGTATTCCTATTTAATTTTCAGACAGAAAATATTTCAACCCCTTCCCACGCAATAACACTTTTTGATGTCTCCCTAGAAAAAATGTGGAAAACTTTTGGAAAATGAAGAAATTGTTTGTTACAAGCAATTTCTTTATAATCCTACAATGTTTTCTACCTCAAAAGACAAGAAAAAATGTATAAACTAAAATTTCTTTTCTGGAATTTCAGTTAATTTCTACTAGACTAAAATTTTCAGTTTGGTAAGTGGTTAAATATAAATTTTGGGAAATCATCAGTAAACTATATTCCAGAAACAGGGTTCACACTATTGGTCGCCATTGTCGCAAAATGCGATAGAATTAAAATTCTGGTGCAAATTTTTTTCATTTGGCAAAAGTTCGTGGTGCCAGAAAAATGGAAAGTTTTGTTAATACATACATTTACTATGACTATTCTTTGGAAATCAAGTCTTAGTGTATAAGAGTGTATAATTGCTCAAAGGCTTGTATATTGGGATAATTTTGTCAACGAGTCTGACACAAGACCATCACAATACCAAATTTCAATAACAGTTCTGATTAACAGCCAACCAGATGAATGAAATGTGCTCATTGGTTGGTGGGTCGTATTGATTTTGTGTTGTGGGCGTGACTTTGTAATATGGATGAGTGAATGAAACTTCTTAGATAATGGCTATTTGTTAATAGACCAGTAGACCTCAATTATCACATGTAATTTGGCTCTCTTCAGGAAAAGTGTAATTTAACAGGCCACCATTTGCCATTTCCTGATTAATACAATTACCGGATTTGGGCATATTTTCGTATATTTCTGCTCACAGTTTCAATCAGTTGCTAATCTCAGCACCGCTACTGCAATTCCTTGGTAAAACACAGAATCATTGTTTATGGGTAATAAGAAGGATATTCTGATGAACTGTTGATAGTAACAGTGGTAGTTTGTAAAAATTTGACAGAAATTTCAAATGTTCTACTGCCCCAGAGCAGACAAAGCATTTCTTTTTGATCATTCATACCCAAGAATGTTCAACTTTTAACCGATTTTTTTAATTACATTATTTTATTATTAAGATTAAATCAAACATATTTTACAAGGTTTATTTCTATTTCCTTCTCTCTATTTTCTCATCAAAGTTTCTATTTTCTAACCAAAGTACTGAAAGTGCTGATTAAAGAACAGTAAAATCAATGTAGGTGTATGACTTAGCTATATTCATTCAAGGCAAAATTACAAATGAATTACCATGTTTACAATCTGTTTAATATGCTAATTGTTTATTTAACAACAGTGCAGTAAAGAAATCTTCAACATTGGCACCAACTTCTCAATTTGGCCCCAACTTTTCTCCATTTGGCCCCATCTTTTTTAATTTGGCGAAAGTGATGGCGACAACTTTTTTCAAGCCAGAGCTAACCCTGAGAAAGAAGGAAGGGGTTTGAGTTCATTCAAAGCTCAAAATGTCATTTACCGGTATATTTCATTAAACTCTGTGTTGCTGATTCTAGATAGAATGATCTCATATTGACATGAACTGGGCTTTAACCTGTTACAAGACAGCAAAATTTTAGACTTGTCGAAATTCAAAGAAGTTACAGACGACATTTTAAAGTGATGAAATTTTAGAGATCTTTGTATTTTTGGTTGGAAAAGTTGTAGATAATGAAGAAATTTTAAAGTGATGAAATTTTAGAGATCTTCGTATTTTTGGGTTGGATAAAATGTAGATAATGAAGAAATTGCTTGTTACAATCAATTTCTTCAATGTCCACAATGTTTCCAAAAGCATTTTTCTTGAGGGGTGTCCAAAAGCATCATTGTGTGGAATGGGTTAACTCATCACCCTGTAGAATACAAGTTGGACCAGTTGAACGTCATTCAATGAGGCACTAAATTTTGAAAAAATAAGTATTTAACTTGAATTATGAGCTAGGCTGTTTTTGGACAACAGCCATGATATTGCTTTGGCAAATGTTGTCGCATCTGCACCAGCGTTGTCATTTGAAAACTTTGACATTTTTAATATCTTTGGTATTACAGAACACATTCCCTTGAAAATGAGAATATATGTTGACTATCAAAAGAGTATTCTATACCTACAGGGAGATAACTGTAAAAGTGTTTTTACTAAACATTGGCATTTGCATGCTGTGCTCTTGATTTTAGAACTCATTTATCTATTGCTAAAAAAAGTGTGCTCTTTCAATGTCTGAAATGTTTAGAAATCATTTCGGAAAAGATGAAAATGCTGTTCCTGTAAAAAAGATAAAGCAAATTTTCTCTTTTCTAACCATGTCTCCTCTCCTGTGAGATGTCAATATTTCATATTTCTCTCTTTTAGACTTTTTCTGTCAATTCTTTTAGGTAAGGCCAATTTTAATTAATAAAATGAATGCTTTGAATTACTGAATAGTCTTAGGTGAGTGAATGTACTATATCATCATACTATTGATAATCAATCTTTACAGCTCAGAGAGGATGAGTATTTAATGAGTTACAAGACAATCCATTTTGAAGGATTAATTAGATCTGTAACATTGGGATTTACAAGATAATATTTTGCAAAGAATAATGAGACAAAATAAGATAATATTTTTGTTTTAAATATTCCATTAGAATTTTTTGAAACATTATTTTGCAAGGACTCATGTGACAGAGCTTATAAGTCTATTTTGTACTGAATTATGAGGCAAGATTTTTGAGAAAAACTACTTTTGAGAGGACTGATGAGACCAACTGCCTTAGACCCATTACTAAACAAAAAAAATTAAGAGTACCGGTAGCTTAAATTTTAAGAAGTTGCAAGCAACAACTTTTGACCCTTTCCTGTACAAACCCTGAATTTCACGTCTCTGTGATTTTATACTTGAGAAAACAATCTGAAAAAGTAGAAACTACTGGTAATAAGCAATTTTTCCTTTAACCAAAATATTTTCTACCACATAGGATGGTTACATTTTAAATTGCATTGAGTTTTCATTGTCATTTGCAACCTTTTATGCCCCCGCATCGATAGATAGGGGGCATATTGTTTTACTGGTGTCCGTCTGTCTGTCCATCTGTCTGTCCATCTGTCTGCAAAACTTAACCTGCCAACTAAAAATTTTCCTTTAACTTCAACCCTGATTAAGTTACAATGCTAATATGTAGATAGGTCTCAACAAGGCGCAACTGGGGAAGGTCATTTCATCAAGGTAAAGGTCAAAATTTGAACCCTTTTTCCTAAAACAAAGAAAAAAACAATAAAAATCACCCATTTCTAAAGAATTCCTGTTTCGGGGCATGTTGTTTCACAAACGCATCTTGTTTATGTTGGACCAGTCTAAAATTTAAGATAAAGGAAAGGGTTAATTGAAGTAATTTTATAAATCTGCCTTTTGAGAGAGAAAATATTTTGGATAATGAAGAATTTGCTTGGTACCAATTCATTGTATCAAGTAAATTCTTCATTTTCCACAATGTTATCCATAACTGTTGAGGGGTGTCAAAAAAAGGGATTGGGTTGGAATGGGTTAATCACGGATTTATGAAACAATATATTATTAAAGGAGTAATAAGTTCATATTTATAACTTAAAAATTCAAGTGTTTTGTAGTGACCACCCTTTAAAGAAGGTGCAGTTTAGCTGTCAATTAAAAATTGATTGAGTAATCAAATTGTTATTTTATACTGGAAGTGAACTTCGAACTCTGACACATGTATTCAGTTTTTGATGGATAAGCTGTAGCTATGGTATAATGCAATTTAGGTTGCCAACCAACAATTTCAGGATTCGCGCAGCTGATTGCCATTGTTGCCAAATGCGACAAAAATAAAATTCTGGCGCAAGTTTTTTTCATTTGGCGAAAGTTCGTGGCGCAAAAAAAGAAAGAAAAGTTTTTGTTATACATACTTTTACTTTGACTAATCTCCCGAAATCAAGTCCGAGGGCCAAGAGTGTCTAATTGCTCAAGGGCTTGTATATCGGGTCAATTATGTCGTCTGACACAAGATTAACACATCACCAAATTTAATTACAGTTTTGATTGACAGCCAATCAGATGAATACAAATGTGCTCATTGGTCGGCGAGTCGTATGGATTTTGTGTTGTGGGCGTGACTTAGTATTATGGATGAGCCGATGACGGCAATAACATAATAGATCAGAAGACCTCAGATATCACACATAAATAGGCTTTCTATAAGAAAAGTGAAATTAAACTGGCCGCCATTTGCCTTTTCCTGATGAATACAATTGCCAAATTCGGGCATATTTTCGTATATTTCTGCTGACAGTTTCAGTCAGTTTCTAATCTTGGCACGGCTACCGCGATTCCTTGCTAAAACACTGAATCATCATTTATTGGTCATTAGAAGGATATTCTGATGAACTGTTGATAGAAACAGTGGTAGTTTGTCAAAATTTTACAGAAATTTCAAAAGTTATACTGACCCAAAAGCAGGCGAACAATTTCTTTTTTGTTCATTCGTACCCAAGAATGTTCAACCTTAAACCGATTTTTTTTTTTAAATTACAGAAGTCTACATTATTTTATTATTAAATCAAGCATATTTTACTAGGTTTATTACTATTTCCTTCTCTCTTTTTTTCTCATCAAAGTCTCGACTTTCTAACCAAAGTACTGAAAGCACTGATTAAAGATGAGTAAAAATCAATGTAGGTGTATGACTTAGCTACATTCATTAAAGACAAAACGACAAACAAATGGCCATATTAAAAACCTTTTTAATATGCACATTATCTATTTAACAGCATATAGGTTAAGAAAATAACAGTGCAGTTAAATGCTCGAGCTTGGTCCCAACTCCTCAGTTTGGCCCCAACTTTTACAATTTGGCCCCAACTTTTTTAATTTGGCGAAAGTGATGGCGACAACTTTTTTCAAGCCAGAGCTAACCCTGAATTTGTCTATTCATTTCAGTTGAACTGTCTAAGTTCAGTGGATGTGGACATTGATCTGTCAATTACCAATTTATAATTTGAATTGGTTCTTGCATAACCATTAAATGGCCATTAACCCTTTCCCATTTTTGGAAGTTTTAGACCAGTCCAAATTGAAAGAGGTTGCAGACGACAATGAAAACTGGATGCCATTTGAAATGAAACCGTCCCATGTGGTAGTAAATATTGTGGAAAAAGGAGAAATTGCTTGTTACAAGCAATTTCTTCTTTTTCCACAATGTTTTCATGAGCAAAAAATCACAGGAACGTAAAAACCTGTATTTGAACGGGAAAGGGTTGATAGACAACAGAGTTAATATAAGCAGAAGAAACAAAAGCCCTTTTTATGACAGAAAAAAATAGTTTGAAAAATCTTGCTTTCTTTACTTAAAATTTGTGACCCTTCATAAGATGCTTTAATTCACACCCAAACATTTTTTAAGACTTGTCCAAATTCAAAGAGGGTTGCAGACAAAAGTTTTAAGTTGATAGAATTTTGAATATTCCAGTCTTTCTGGGTAGAAAGCAATTCGGAAAATGAAGAAATTGCTTGTAACATGTGGGAATTGGTGAAGATTAGCATCAGAAAACTACAATGATTATGTTAACATAAGTTAAATTGCATGGTTCAACTTTTAGCTCTCCTAGCAGAAAGTGCTTTGGGCCAGTTATTTTGATAGTCAGTGTCAACAGTCTGTCCATCTGTCTGTCCCTCTTTTCCCAAACTAGCCATAGGACTTACACCAAACTTCACAGAAATTATCCTTAGGGCATGCTTTTTCATAATATTTCAAAACAGTAGGACTCTTGTTGCCATAACATTGAATTATTATAAAAAGATCTTCTCCCAAATTTAAATGCCTTTAACCTTAAAATCCTGGTATGCTACAGCCTAATTACCCTTTACCTAAAATCTTATTAAAGGATTACTCTGCTCTGAGAATTAGCCCTATATTGTTCTATCCTGGATTTTACATAGCAATAAAGAAGAAAATATGAAAAAAAATCTTATCTTCCTAATGCAAGAAGACTAGAGCTTTGAGATTTTATATGTAGCATAACTGTATAATCCTCCAATAGAATACTCCATAGAATAACTTTACTCTGAAAATTAAGAGAACATTGTTGGATCACAGATTACAGGAATAAATAAAATCTTCTCCAAAATGAATAGACCTAGATCTTTGACATTTTGCATGAAGTATTTCCACATGATCCTCTTCTAAAATACTTTGGCCCATTGAAATCCTTTAAAAACTCTGGTTGATATAGCAACAAAAGTGATATTTTAAAATAATCTTTAAAAATCTTCTCCTTCTGACCCAGAAGGCGCAGAGCCTTGATATTTTGCATGAAGCATCAGTATATTGACCTCTTTCAAAATAGCAAAAACCATGAATAGTGTCCCCATGGGCAGAGCCACATTGGGGGTGGGGGTGGGGGGGGGTATTATATAGAAATAAAGAATGATTTTTAAATGACATCTCCTCTAAAACCAGTGGGCCTATTTGAACCAAATTTTGCAGAAATATTCCCTTTGAAAATAGCTAAATGAATTTAAATCTGTTAAAAACTCTTGTTGCTTTGGCAACAAAAGTGAAATTTTAAAATAATCTTTGAAAATCTTCTCCTGACCCAGAAGGTGTAGAGCCTTGTTTTTTGCATGAAGCATCAGTATATTGATCTCTTACAAAATAGCTAAAATCATGATCCATAGGTCCCCAGGGGCGGATCCTCAAGGGGGGGGGGGATTTTAGGCATGAAGCATGGCTCCAGAAATCAGATATATTGCAGATATTTGAATATAAACCAAAACGATCACTTAATAATATCGATAGTTCCGTCAAGAAACAACAAATCATGAAATCTTACTTCAGGGGGGGGGGGGGGGAAATGTCCGAATAATAAATCGCAAATCAACTGCAATTAATAAATGACCGAGATTTGTGCACAAATTCTACTCTTGGAAAATAGTACAACATGTGGGCGACCCACTCGAGTTTGTCTCATCGGTCTTTTTAGCTCACCTGAGCATGAAATGTTCAAGTGAGATATTGTGATCACCTTTCGTGTATGGTCCATCTGTCGTCCGTTGTCCGTCAGCAATTTCTTTAAACAACATCTCCTCCCAATCCACTGGGCCAATTTGATAGTACAAATAGTACAACATGTGGGCGACCCACTCGACTTTGTCTCGTTGGTCTTTTTAGCTCACCTGAGCACGAAATGCTCAAGTGAGATATTGTGATCACCATTCGTGTGTCGTCCGTCCGTCGCCGTCGTCCGTCAACAATTTCTTTAAACAACATCTCCACCCAAACCACTGAGCCAATTTGAACCAAATTTGGCATAAATGTTCCTTAGGTGGTTCCCTTCAAAAATAGCTAAAAGAATTAAAGTCTGTTCAAAACTCTGGTTGCCATGGCAACAAAAGTGAAATTTCAAAATAATCTTTAAAAATCTTCCCCTGCCCCAGAGGGTGTAGAGCCTTGATATTTTGCATGAAGCATCAGTATATTGACCTCTTTCAAAATAGCTAAAATCATGATCCTGGGGTCCCCAGGGGCGGAACTCCAGGGGGGTGGGGTTTATTTAGAAATAAAGAGCGATTTTTTAAATGACACTTCCTCCCAAACCACTGGGATGATTTGAACCAAACTTCGCAGAAATTTTCCTTAGGTGGTCCACCTTAAATTAGCTAAAAGAATTGAAATCTGTTCAAAACTCTGGTTGCCATGGCAACAAAAGTGAAATTTAAAAATAATCTTTAAAAATCTTCTTCTACTGACCCGGAAGGCGTGGAGCCTTGATATTTTGCATTAAGCATCAGTATATTGACCTCTTTCAAAATAGCTAAAATCATGATCCTCGGGTCCCAAGGGACGGAGTCCGGGGGGGGGGGGGGGGGGGGGGGGCGGGGGTTGATTATATAGAAATAAAGAAGGCTTTTTTAAATGACATCTCCTCCCAAACTCCTGGGCCGATTTGAACAAAATTTCGCAGAAATGTTTCTTAGGTGCCCCCCCCCCTTAAAATTAGCTAAAAGAATCGAAATCTGTTTCAAACTCTGGTTGCCATGGCAACAAAAGTGAAATTTCAAAATAATCTTTAAGAATCTTCTCCTCCTGACCCAGAAGGCGCAGAGCCTTGATATTTTGCACCAAGCATCAGAATATTGATCTCTTATTGATCTCTTACAAAATAGCTAAAATCATTATCCTCGGGTCTCAAAGGGCTTAGCCAGGGGGGGGGGGGGGGAGGTTTATAGGCATGAAGCATCAGTTCACAGACTTCTTTCTGAAATTATAACCCATGGAAAAAGTTTTTTCCTTCTTTCAAATCAGCACTAAAGCCTTGGAATTTGTGATTTAGACTTTTGGATCCCCAGGTTCACAGTCTTTATATGTAATTGTGGCCCACTTGTTTCATAATCCTAACCTTAACATGAAATGAGACTGTTGAAAGAAAAAGAGCCTTTATCTCAGGTGAGCGCCCTAGGGCCAACGGCCTTCTTGTTGATGTATGTCATGACTCTGCGACCCCACGGGGTAGAATTGACTGACCCGACATTTTTGTGATGTCAGCTGTGATAGTCTCGAGTTGAGAGAAAATTGCTCTGACTGTGTTAAATTTACAGAACTTTGGATAACTTGCTTATGAAAAAGTATATAATTACTATGATTAAATCGGCGGTACTCATTGAGGAGGGGGGGGGGGGGTACCTGTGTGGGGGGGGGGATTCATACACAGCCGAATTTTCAAAAACAAAATGAAAGCAAGATCTGTCAGTCGTTTTCATCTATCTTCCACTCCTTGAAGATTATAATCATTTTTGGAAAATTTGATATAGAAGGCAACAACTGAATGAATGATGAACCCTTCTACATACAGGAAAGTTGAAAAATGGTATTCGTTTCTGTCAGCAGAGGGGGGGGGGTGTATTCAGTTTTGTCAACGGGTGGGATGGTGTAACTGTCTCAGACTGATTTAAATTTCCAAATTTCCGGAGCCCTGTCATGAAGCGTCAGTTCACAAACTTCTTTCTTATTTCTGAAATTATAACCCATGGATCTAGAGGGAGAAAAAAGTTTTTTTATTCTTTCAAATTTGCCCTAAAACCTTTGAATTTGTAATTTAGACTTTTTGATCGCCAGGTACATAGTCTTTACATGTAAGTGTGGCACAATTGAATTATAATCCTAACCTTAACCCTTGTCATGCTGATCCCGGAATATTCTGGTTTTGGCAGGAGATGTAGACCCAGATCAGCCTGCACATAAGTGCTGTCTGATCTTGGTCTACACCTCCTGCTGGTATTTTTCCTGCCAGAGTTGTTTATGAAATTGATTTCTAAGAGAAACGTTGATCTTTAAACAACAAGTTCTATCACTGCTTTCAGCACGTTGATTTTACAGCAATTCAGTAAGGTAATTTATACAGCATGACAAGGGTTAACATGAAATTAGACTGTTGAAAGAAAAAGAGACTTTATCTCAGGTGAGTGCCCCAGGGCCAACATTTGATCAGTTACCCCTCCCCACCCCCCATCCCTAAAGCAGTTTGACAGGCTTTTCTTGCAAGAATTGACCTTCCCCATGTTTAAAAGTTTTGTCTGCTCATTTCTCAACTACCAAATGGATTTGATGTAATTTTTTCATATGCCCTCAGTATCAAGCAAAGATGTGCAAGTTTAATTTTGGTTATTCCCAGAGTTATTGTCTTTTATTGAAAAACCTGAAAGGGGGCTTCATTCCAGTGACAAAATGTTTTTTAAGCTCACTTAAGCACAACATGCTCATGGTGAGCTTTTCCGATCCTTGAATGTCTGTAGATCATCGTGCGGCATCAACAATTTAAGCGTTTACACGCCAGAAGCCACAGTTTTGACTCAATCTCCATGAAACTTGGCCATAATAATTGTTAGATTCTAAGAAAGCACTCTTGATCATTCAGAGGTTCTATTAGAAAACATGAAAATGGGGCTTAGTGACAATGTCTTTGTTTACATACTAGAGGCCACAGTTTTGGCTAATGTACAAAAAACTTGTTTTTAATAATATTTAGGTCATTAGAATTAATCCTAATGATAATTTGAAAGTCCTAATGGAAAACATGGGAAAAGGGGCCTTAGTGACAATTTCTTTGTTTACTTTCTAAAGGCTACAGTTTTGGCTTAATCTTCATGAAACATGCTATTCCTTTTTGACTCTAGTTGCATTTTTTTTTTTTACAAAAAGTATTTTAACCCTTTCCTATTCAATCCCTGTTTTTTACGACCCTGTAATTTTATAGTTTGCTAAACATTGTAGAGAAAGAAAAAATTGCTTGTAGCTCAGTATCAGTTATAATAAATTAAAAAAAAACTCGCTCAAAAGTTTGGGCAAAATTTAAGGTCAATATTGAATAGATGCTTGTCCAACTGAAGTATTGGTAACTTTTGTGTGTAACATAGTCTCAACTGTATGAATTTTGGTAACTTGACATGGGCCATTTCTGATTTTATTTCATACAATTTCTTCAGCCTTAGTTGTATTTGAGAAAGTTACAAAGATGATTTTTCCATTTGCTCTAAAAAATAAAAGTTCTTGGGACAGTTTCTGAGCTTCTTTGTTAGAAGTTGATATAATTTTCTAATTCAATATGGGTCAAAGTTTTCAGGAAATCAATTCATTTGTTCAAAATCACAGTTTAAGATTAACCTATCCCAAAGAATGAAGCTTTTGGACAACCCTCAAAAAAAAAAAAAAACAATTGGGAAAACATTGTGTAAAATGAAGAAATTATTTATTTCACACAATGTTTTCTATCCACAAAGTTGAAAATTCTAAAATTTCATCAACTTTAAATTGTCGTCTGCAACTCCTTTCAACTTGGACCAAAACATTTTGGTAACAATTCAGCTACTTTCTCTTAAACAAAGTAGATTTTCATGAAATTTCACACAATTTTTCTGTTTTAGTCCTAGCTGTGAAGGACTGAAATTTACTCTTGTGTGAGGAGTGTTCTATAAATCAATGGACTGTCCCCATAGCTTAAAGCATTTTTAGCCAATGAATTACACCATCTTAGTAAAAATTCTTTTCTTAGCCCAATTTCTATATTTTGTGAAACTTCAATGAATATTATTTATGTTATAAGCAGTGAAAGACATTACACCATAATTTGACCATCCTAGCTCTTTTGTGTCTGATATACAGTGGGGCTGTTATGACATTGGAATATCAAGACAAAAATTAAACCTTACCAAAACAACTGCCGAAAAAATAATTTTAGTTATTTTGATGTCAAACATACCAATAATCTTCAAATTACCAGATCTCTGCGCCAAAAGAAGCTTATTTGAAAAAAAAAAAACAGACCTGCTTATCTTCCGTCTTGTAATGAGTTCAAAAGTGTTCATATTATTACCTAGTCTTTTGTTGGAAAACAGAAATTTGTCCAGTGGTGCTAAAGTGAAACTCTCAAGTCCCCCTGTCTATCAAATAAGATTTTAAACCTGGAACCGATGAATTATCCTAGCTGTTTTGGTGGATATACAGTTTTATATACATTCTATTTTGAGTCATTTTCTAGTACTTAAGAAAGGATGGTAACCTTATCAAGGAGCTCGAAATTAATACTATGCTGTTAATATTCATAAGGAAAATTCAGTAAGTTTTTCGGGCCCATCTTTCATGTTAAATTTGAGGCTCACTGGCAACGAACACTGTCCATCACTTGGAATTGATTGATATCCATTGCTAATTGATTGTGCAATATGAATATCAGCGATTGTATATTAGAAAGTATTTCATCTATTCTGAATTAAACCATGGCATGATATCACGATCCCTTGATGTCATATCTGATTTGTTCTGTCTACTACTATATTTTTACAGCACTATATTATAAACATAAAATTAGAATGAAGCTTGTGAATACTGTGACATCTAGTGAAATCCTGCTACCTTCATTGGACTATAAGGCATTTAATAGAAAGGACTGGATGCTTGAGTGAAAGTATGATAATGAAAGTAATCAATTTGTGGACTCACCTTTAGTATGTCTCTAAGGTAATTTCTGTTGAGGGTGTTGAGATATATTGTTGGAGGCTGTACATTTTTATTAGTTATTGATATATATGAGTTAAAGACTTCTGATAAAGATTTTTAGATATAAGGAAAGTCCACAAACTTCTGAAGAATCACTGGTATAAACTCGTCTTGAGGAAGTACATGTATTTGGTCAAATTTTTACCCCCACCGAAGTAGGTCTGACATTTGTATCATCTCTGTCTGTCAAGATGTCTGTCCCAAAGTCTATCAATCTGGTATCAACTCCATCTGTCAAGATGTCTTTCCCAATGTCTATCCGTCTGGTATCGTCTTCATCTGTCAAGATGTCCGTCCCACCATCTATTTGTCTGGTTTTCTGTTAACACATTTCCTCTTACATTTAAGAACGCATTTGAATGAAATTTTCACAGAATGTTCCGAGCTCCCTGACCTAGGGCATATTGTTAGTGTTTTGCCATTTTAGGCTTTGTCACTTAAAAGGGGGAATAAATGCAAACTTTCTTGTTAACACATCTCCTACATTTATTGACAGGTTTAAACAAAATTTTCACAGAATGTTCCTAGTTCCCTGACCTTGTGCATGTTGTCATGGTTTTGCCATTTTAGGCTGCATCTAAGAAAAAGAAGGCTAATTGCAAAATTTCTTGTCAAGACATCTCTTACATTTTGTGGACTACTTTGAATGAAATTTTCACAGAATGTTCCTTTCCCTTGACCTTGTGCATATTGTTGTTTTTTCCATTTTAGGCCAAGTCACAGAAAAAGGGTGCGTTATGTATTTTGCATCCATGTCACTCTATTTTGTGATGTCTCTATACTTATTTGGTAGCAGCCAAGATGAAAGAATGACTTCATTTGCTTAATGTCCATGCTTACACTTTTAAGGTCAGGAAAAGTAGATTTATTACCAAGATTTTGTACTTTTTGTGACTTTACCATTGTTGGTGAGACAATATGATTTTTGTGGAGCCTTCTCTCAGAAAGCTATACATAGTTGTCACTTGTCATAAGCATTATCTCTTGCATTTGACCATGGATTTTAACCCTTGTCATGCTGAACCCGGAATATTCCTGTTTTGGCAGGGGGTGTAGACCAAGATCAGCCTGCACATCAGTACAGTCTGATCTTGGTCTACACCCCCTGCTCGTACTTTTCCTGCCAGAGTTGTTTATAAGATTGATTTCTAAAAGAACTATTGATCTTGGAAAAACAAATTCTATCGGTGCTTTCGGCCCTTTGAATATACAGCAAATAAGCAAGGTAATTTCTACAGCATGACAAGGGTTAAAACTATTTGGGACACTCAAATATAAGTTGATGTGCCCTAGGTCTCAGTCTACGGTTTTAAGTCTCTTTCCTTTCTCGTCATCACTGATATTGAATGTTGCGCTAAACTATTCTATCAAACAACAATCTGCATGTTCTTTGTAAGAATAGGATGTAATGCTAGAAAAAAAATACAACATATCATACAGATACCTTATAAAAGGTACAACACTCAAGGCTATTTAACATCTGGCCTGGTCAACAAAACCAAGCGTAAATGCGCAATTTCTGCCTGATGCAAGTTACCGCACAGGCCAAATTAGAAATGATGGCCTGCAAACTGCTTGATTTATCGAACAGTAAAACATTCTAAAGCTGGCCAATGCAGTCAAAAATACCATGATTCCAGCTACTTTTTTCACTATCTCAGTGCCTATTCCTACCATTCAAAATTGCCTGCGTTGACAGCCAAAATCTGCAAAACTACTACCTTGCACTTCTGGTTCAGCCGAAAACATGTGCACTTTCGAAAAGTCATGAACATTTAGTTTCACATTTGCAATTGGTCTCTTTTTAATGTTTTAAAGCATCATATTAGCTTACAATGTTACAAACTGATTCTAATGTTCCTTATTTGTGTTGGCGCAGGGCTCTGTCTTACATTCAACCGCATGTCTTTACATTCTGATTATATTGCTTTCTGGAAGGTTAGTCGCAGCTTGCCATATTGTTCCAGATCTGGATGCCTTTTTGCATGAATCTGCATTTGTTTGCATGATGGTTCTGGGTTACTGATCCTTTTGATGAATGTGGATAATAGAAAGTGTTGAATATTGATATTTTATATTTTAGACGGTGACTGTCCCAAATCAAATTCTTGGTGCTGAGAATGCCAATGGTCAAACAACGCCTGCCAACTCAGGGAATGCAGTATACTTTAGTCTAGTCTCAGCTTCATGTTTGGCTTTTCTGCAAGTGCTCCCATATCTAATTTGAGCACAGTGAAGCTTGGTGATGATGGTTGCCAATCAATTTCTATGCATTTTTATCATTGAATTTGTAATGGTTTATTTCAAATTTTACACTTTTTTTATGCGTTTGTATATTTACCTTAGTACTGCTAAACTATGTAGAAACTTGAAATGATATATAGAAGGTTTGAAAAAAAAAATTAGTTAAAAGAACATACTGTTATTTGTTTCTTGTTCTTCCTCACCTATTATTTTTGATAAGTGTTTGAATGTGTGAGTATTATGAGAAGTTGTGTGATATTTACAAAATTAATATAAGTATGAGGACCTTGAAAGTCAAAACACATGGAATTAGTTCAAATCTAGAACAGTTAGAATTTACTTGTATGATATAATATTATTAAATTATAGTTATACACATCTTTCAATGTACCGGTATGTATAAGAAAGAGAAAAAATGTGTTAGGTAGAGTTTCAATTGGCTGAACCCATTCCTCACTATTGTACGGCCCTCAAGAAAAAATAGTTTTGAAAAAATTGTATAGAATGAAGAAAGAGCGTGTTACAAGCAAGATTCTCATGATCCACAATGTTTTTACCCCTAAAGACAAAGATGTTAAAATTTCACCCACTAATGAGTGTTGTCTGCAATTTCTTTAAATATGTCTAAAGAGCAAACACATTCACATACCGTGCATAGATGAAAAATAACTGACAGGGGCAAGACTTGAACCTATGAAGAGATCTAACGAAAGATTTAGACTCATGTGTGCTAACCACTGAGTTTTGAAGGTGAACTCGTATTTAATCTTAAAAGCTATGCAGTCAGGGAAGATTTGTCTCCCTTTAATATTTGGACTAGTGTAAACTTTTGTCATGTAGTAATGGATTAAATTGTAGTTTTGACACTTAGCTTTGCTGGCAAAGTAAGGAGTTTGATTAGAATGAGTCATTAATAGGTCGTTTCTTAGAAATAACCTTATGTACACTTTTTGCGCCCATGTTTCTATGTTCAATTTAAAACTTGGGCTAGCCATCTATGGCCATCTTGTTCCTCTTGATAGGTGCAATGCCTTGCTAAATGGTTAGGGTTCCACATAATTTGAGAGACATTGTTGAGTCTGATTAGAACCACTGGTCATCTCTTAATCGAGGCACTGGTGATACCTAGGAACTTTACAATTCTGCAACTGAGAGATGATTATAAAATGACGTAAAGCACAATTTAATCATTGGCCCACTTGTTAAGTGGTTAATTTGATCACATGTCTCTTGGACAAAAGATAAAAGAAAATTGTCTTTTGAATGTATGTTTTAGATCTTGATAAAAGTCATGACAATAGGTCAGGTCCACCAGATTATATAATCAACAGTCAACTTATTGTCTAAAGATAAGATTGACCTTTCATCATCTATTGTTCAAGATAGAC
Organism: Fragum fragum; assembly: GCA_946902895.1. Taxonomy (NCBI): domain Eukaryota; kingdom Metazoa; phylum Mollusca; class Bivalvia; order Cardiida; family Cardiidae; genus Fragum; species Fragum fragum. Next base: position 40,193,621 of record OX336366.1, on the reverse strand, counting down.
ATAAAATTGTTGTTCTTTAAATGGAGAGCATCATGTCTACATTTTATTGTTAAAATCAGTAATTCAAGATGTTTATTTTGTCGAGCCCCCCTTGCAGTGAGCAATATATAGTTGTCACTTTGAGAAGTAGGTGTTATATGCGTTAATGAGTTAGTCCATCCATCCGAATTTGTACGGACAATTACTCCTACATTTATCGATGGATTTCAAAATAACTTGGCACAATCATTCTCCATCATGAGTAAATGTGCCATTTGAAAGAATTTTGGGATAGTTCTAATGTCAAGGTCACAGTTTAAGGTTAAACAGTAAAATTGTGATTCTCAAGAGCATTTCTCCTACAATAAATGTGCCATTTGAAAGAATTTTGGGATAGTTCTAATGTCAAGGTCACAGTTTAAGGTCAAACAGTAAAATTGTGATTCTCAAGAGCATTTCTCCTACAATTATGGATGGATTTCAAAATAAATTGGCACAATTATTCTCCACCATGAGTAGATGTGCCATTTGAAAGAGTATTTTTGAAAGATAGCTTCAAGTTCAAGGCCAAAGCTTAAGGTCAAACACTGAAATTGATGGTCGAGGTCAAGTTTATGGTAAAAACTTTGAGGGCTGGACAACAGTTGTCCCGGAACAACCATCTAGTTTATGCTCCTGCATTAAAAGATAGAGGGTATATTGTTAACCCTTGTCATGCTGAATATAATCCATATTCAGAAATGCGTTAAAATCAAAGGGCTGGTGTAGTGTAGGTCTGGTTGTCAGAGTCAATACTTAGTTTGAAAATTGATCTTATGAACAACTCTTCCTGAAAGAGGACAAACACTAGGGGCATAGACAAAGATCAGACTGCAAATATGTGCAGGCTAATTTTTGTCTATACCACCTGCCAAACAAAATTATGAAAGATCATTTGTTTAAGCTCAGGGCCATACTTTTAAACCCCATTCTCAATACTTGAAACTTAATCTACTAACTTCACATTATCCTGTTACCCTTTTATACATATTTAGTGAGGATTAAATTTCAAGGTCAAGGCCAATCTTTAAACACTTAAATTCCCAGAACAGGATTTCAAATTATGACCTGCAAACTTGGCAATATCATTTTACTCCAAAATTTATGAGCAACATAGAGTTTGTGATCTAACAAAATTCTTTTATCCTATGTAGGTAGAACTGGTTAATGATTAGTGCTCTTAATTTTGCTCATATCTTATTGGCCATACCAATCTTATAACACTTTTCATTAAAACTTTATGTTAATATTTGCCCTGGAAATGTAACTTGTTTAACCCCAAAGGCATTTAACCAACATTCACTTTTAGATGCCCCTCAAGAAAAAAGCTTTGGAAAACATTGTGGTAAATGAAGAAATTGCTTGTAACATTTTCTGCATTATCCATGATATTTTCTACCCTTAAAGACAAAGATATTTAAATTCCATCTATCAAAAATTGTTGTCTGCAACTTCTTTCAATTCATTGACAGGTCTAGGGTTAAATTGACATGCTTGTCCTGATGAATCTACATGTGATACTTTTTCTTTGCATTGTAATGGTTTTATTAGTGAGTTAATTTATACTGCATTTATTGATTTGTCTAAATAAAACATAATTTTAAAGTAACTGTGATTGCTTAATATATTGTCACCTTCCTATCAGTATTTCCAGGTAAACAATCATGTATTTTAGTAACACTAGATCTCTTTACTTTGAAAAACTGTCCTGAAATGTTGATTCATTGCACTTTCATCAGCTTTATTGTCCTTTAAAGTAGCACTCTGAATCATAAGAGGTGCCATTGACAACCAGTTCATGTATCTGCAGTGTTTGTGGGTGTGAGGTAGAACATCAACTTTGTACACTGCATTACTCCTCTACAATGCTACACAGCGCTGACTCCATTAGAAAGCGGGGTCTGTTTGGCTCCCAAAATTGGGGGGGGGCATTTTGGGTTGCTGATGCTGAAATACGACGTTAACGCTGATTTGACCGTGATTTTTTCATAAAAATGATTATTATCCAAAGCTAGGTTAGTTTTTAACACCTAACCATGGATGGACATTGCGATTAATGCATTAGTGCATTAGATCAGAGGTTATTGCTTTTGTTTGATTGATGACATGCGTAGTGTATCAATTGATAAAATCAGTTCAAATGTTTGGTCAAACTGTTTGGCATTGAGATGATTAAGGTTATTGATATTTTTTCAATCAATAGAGAATAGGCTTGCACGTCGGTATCCTTCAGTTAATAGCCTTGAAGATGATGTGATTAAAATATCACACTTTGTTTCTCTTTCTGTGTTCTTAATTTTCTTAAGTCCCTGGTAGGACCTTTTCTGAAAGTATTGCATGACCGTAAAATTAGATTTTAATTTTCTTAAGTCCCTGGTAGGACCTTTTCTGAAAGTATTGCATGACCGTAAAATTAGATATTGTCTTTAGCCTACTTTTGATTTCACTTCATAGTCTGTGGGTATCCGGAGCTCATAGAGGCTAATTGCTTCAAGATAAAAGTCGTGACAATATGGTTTGGAAACAATCAGTCGTAGTTGCAGCGCTGTTTGCTGCATACAGAAAATGCGTGAATTTCAATTTAAATGTCACAAAATCATAAGCTTCTCAGCCAAAATGGGATAGATAATATTGGTAGATTAAAATAGAATACCGTTATTTCTCTGCATTTCTTTTAATAATCCAAAAATTTAATATAATTCTGTATGATCAAACACACAGCAAAAAGCTTGTTGACAAATAAGAAGTTAAGGTTTTTTGGGTACAGTTTATTTTATTATGAGGGAGAAAAGGTGATCAAAGACGCCGTCGCCAGATGTTCAGATACTTATGGGAGAGTTAGCAGAGTTGATAGTGCCAGACGTGTACCCATTGAGAATTCTTGGTGACCGATTTTTTTTTTTAGCTCACCTGAGCACGTTGTGCTCAAGTGAGCTATTGTGGTCCCTTTTGTCCGTCGTCCATCCGTCGTGCGTCATGTGTCGTGCGTTGTGCGTCGTCCGTCAACAATTTATTTAAACCGCATCTCTTCCTAAACCACTGGGCCAATTTGAACCAAATTTGGCAGAAATGTTCCTTAGGTGGTCCCCTTCAAAAATAGCTAAAAGAATTGAAATCTGTTAAAAACTCTTGTTGCCATGGCAACAAAAGTGAAATTTAAAATAATCTTTAAAAATCTTCTCCTTCCTGACCAAGAAGGCGTGGAGCCTTGATATTTTGCATGAAGCATCAGTATATTGACCTCTTACAAAAAAGCTTAAATCATGATCCTCGGACCCCAGGGACGGAGCCCCAGGGGGGTGGGGTTTATATAGAAATAAAGAACGATTTTTTAAATGACATCTCCTCCGCAACCACTGGGCCAATTTGAACCAAATTTGGCAGAAATGTTCCTTAGGTGGTCCCCTTCGAAAATAGCTAAAAGAATTGAAATCTGTTAAAAACTCTGGTTGCCATGGCAACAAAAGTAAAATTTAAAAAAAATCTTTAAAAATCTTCTCCTCCTGACCCAGAAGGCCTAGAGCCTTGATATTTTGCATGAAGCATTAGTTTATTGACCTCTTTCAAAATAGCTTAAATCATGATCCTCAGGTCCCAAGGGCGGGGGGGGGGGGGGGGTTATATAGAAATAAAGAACGATTTTTTAAATGACATCTCCTCCCAAACCACTGGGCCAATTTGAACAAAATTTGGCAGAAATGTTCCTTAGGTGGTCCCCCTTAAAGTTAGCTAAAGAATTGAAATCTGTTTAAAACTCTGGTTGCCATGGCAACAAAAGTGAAATTTCAAAATAATCTTTAAGAATCTTCTCCTGACCCAGAAGGCATAGAGCCTTGATATTTTACATGAAGCATCAGTTTATTGATCTCTTACAAAATAGCTAAAATTATGATCCTCGGGTCTCCAGGGGCTGATTTGGGGGGGGGGGTATAGGCATGAAGCATCAGTTCACAGACTTCTTTCTTATTTCTAAAATTATAACCCATGGAAAAAGTTTTTTCCCTCTTTCAAATCAGCACTAAAGCCTTGGAATTTGTAATTTAGACTTTTGGATCCCCAGGTTCATAGTCTTTATATGTAATTGTGGCCCACTTGTTTCATAATCCTAACCTTAACATGAAATTAGACTGTTGAAAGGAAAAGAGCCTTTATCTTAGGTGAGCGCCCCAGGGCCAACGGCCCTCTTGTTTTGTTTAAAAGTTACCAGCTACAAAGTTTTATCCAGTTTTGCACACATGCAACTAGTTGGTGTTAATTCCCGATTCGTAAATGACTAAGTTCAGATGGAGTTCATTGTTGATTTAATGTTACCGTATTTTTTACAGTGGTAAAGAAATAAGACCAAGTCCATTACTGTGAAAGAGGTTCGAAGCTCTCTGCCTAGAAAGAGGAATTGGTATTTGTTTCACCAATAAATACAAGCATGGTTCTTAATTTTCTGCTAGGATAGGAAGTAGGTGTCCAATTTTCCAAAATATATGATTGGAGTACGTAAAACTTATATTTGGGAGAAATCAAAAGCATCATCTTAAGGGGACCAGTAACCAGACATGAATTGAATTTGGATACGAAAGTAATAAATGGCCTCCAATTCCATTAAATGAAAATATGAGCTCTGGGTATTTAGACATCGAACATGATATGGACAATCTACATGTCTAGGAACAATAAAATATATCCATTGTTTTTAGCTCACCTGAGCACAAAGTGCGAGGTGAGCTATTGTGATCGGTCGTTGTCCGTCGTCCGTCTGTCTGTCCATCCACAATTTCTTTAAAAATCTTCTCCTCCTAAACCAGTAGGCCAATCAAGCTGAAACTTTAAAGGGATGTTCCTTGGGTGAAGTTCTACAAAAGTTGTTAAAAGAATTTAATTCCATCAAAAACTCTGGTTGCCGCGGCATTTGAAAAAGGGAATATGAAGGAAATCTTTAAAAATCTTCTCACTCCTAAACCAGTAGGCCAATCAAGCTGAAACTTTGCAGGGATGTTCCTTGGGTGAAGTTCTACGAAAGTTGTTAAAAGAATTTAATTCCGTCAAAAACTCTGGTTGCCACGGCATTTGAATATGGGAATCTTTAGTAAATCTTTAAAAATCTTTAAAAATCTTCTCCTCCTAAACCAGTAGGCCAATCAAGCTGAAACTTTGCAGGAGTGTTCCTTGGGTGAAGCTCCTCAAAAGTTGTTAAAAGAATTTAATTCTGTGAAAAACTCTGGTTGCCGTGGCATATGAAAATGGGAAATTTTAGAAAATCTTTGTTGTCTTTTTTTTCACAGACTACAAGGCCAAAGACATTTATATTTTATATAGAGCTTAATCATATGGTTCTCTACCAAGTTTTTAAATATCTAATCTCTGGGGTCAAAAATGGCCCCGCCCATGAGGTCCGAAGTTTGGAAAAATGCTTAATTAGAGCAATTTCTAAAGACTTCTCCTCTTAAACTATTAGGTCTAGGATATTCTTATTTGGTATGAAGCATAACTAGATGGTTTTGTACTTATCACTAAAAGTTGTCTTTCTCGGGTCAAAAACTGCCCTGCACTAGGGGTCCAAAATTGGGAAAAACGCAAAATTTGAGTATGCTAAAAAAAATATTCTTCATTTTAAGGAGGAGGGCATTTATATTTTGAGTGTAGCATAGCCTGGCTGTTATCTATCAGTTTTGATTAAATTATGCCTGTAGGTTAATAAACCACCTTCCCTGGGTATCCAAAGTTTGTAAAAATGCTCATTTATACCATGTTCAATAGTCTTTTCCTCCCAATCTACAAAGTCTAAGGAACTCTTATTTTGTAAATAGCAACATCAAAAGTCTTCTCCTTCTGAAATATAAGGTGAAGGGCATACATAATTGGTATGTATCATGACTAAATAATTTTGTACTATGTAACAGGAAAATATGCTCTTAGGATAAAAAAATGTCTCTACTCCTGGAGTCGAAATTTGCGTAAATCGCATTGAAAGAATTCTTCTTAAATATAGGTTCTGGAGTACTTACATTAAAAACATAGGATAACATTATTGTTATCTACCATGTTTATATCCTTTGGACAAACATGGCCCTTCCCAAGGCATCAAAAGATATGAAAAACGCTCAATAAGAGCATGTTCAAATATCTTTCACTCCTCATGTATAGGTTGTAATGCATTCATATTTTGATTTATGGTAATCCAGATTGTTCACTACCAAGGTTGATAAAATTACACCCATTGAAGTATCAGACAGTAATTAGAGTTTGATTGAAATCTAAATACAAATAATTTCAGGAGGAAACACTGTGAGAAATGGATAAATTGCTTGTCACTCCCTTTCTCACTATGTTTTTTCAAACCTATTTTCCCTGAGGATGACAAATTCTTGGATAGTTTGGTAATAGATTAAACTATAAAGCCAAAGAAATTCATTCTTATTGTAAAGCATTACTGGATTGTTTTGTACAAAGCCCAAAATCTTATATTTGTTTTATTTATTTTGCTCAAGTTGTGTCTTTTTATACTAAAAAGTACTGTAATTTGCAGATGCCTCAAGTGAGCGATTTAGGACCATCATGGTCCTCTTGTATATGATTGTTATTTTCTGGACAGAGTTCCGGGTTTTATTTTGACATCAATAAAATGGGGTCTAAAGGACTCAACAATCATAATAATCCTTGCTTTAACTATATGATATTGTCTATTGCATACCAGAGTAAGTGGACTGTTGTTCCTCCACTAGAGGGAGTAACCACATTTTCATAAGAATAAAAGATGCATAATTAAACTAGCTTTTGATAAAAACTTTTTAGGTATTACGGGTTTTTGTCAATGAAAAAAATCTTGAATTTTAAAAAATAACCAGGAAAAAGTCTGGAAAAAGTCTTGAAATTTGCATGCAGAAAAATTTGTGAACCTTGGGTGTCGTGGCTTTGAATATCAGCAGCAGCACATTCCATTTACCGTATTTTGTGTCCCCAATGGGTAGATGATCCTAAACCTAAATGGGATGGCAGCTGTAGGCTAGGAAAGGATGTAATGGTAATACTGGTGGGAGAAATACCAGGAATCCATTGTTAAATGCTCGGCTGAATATGACTGAAAAATTATTAAAACCTACTTGGTCAACTTTCATCGGACATTTGGCATAATCATTGAAACAAGTACCTTTTGTCCACCAATGGGCAAAAGACAAGCGGTATGCGCAAGTGAGATGAGCAACTAGTGAGAAACAACAATCTCCAGTGTTTAGTAAACAGGACAACTTTTAAGATTATAATACAATCTTCTGTTGTACCAATGTAATGTGGAAAAGTTCAAGTGTACGCTCTGGAGACCCAAATTTGACTCAAAAATTATGTAAATTTGCAATTTTTTGTATCACTGATATCTAAGTTATGTTTGAATATGGGTTTGGTCTTGTCAAAAAGTAGGTCAATTGGTAAAATCTATGATACTTTTTTAATACTATGGAGGTCATATTTTCAGCCCAATTGAGATGGGCAATATATTTAGGGTCATCATTGACTTATATTGCACTATCATAGGGAATATTCTTTTCAAAATTACTTATAGATATATGGGGAAAATTAAAATACCCTTGTTATCAAGACTAAGCCCACAGTTTTCATCAGTTTCTCTAGAAAGTTTCACAGAATGATTGTACCAACACAAAGATCATTCCTCTCAATATTTGGACAATTCAAATACTGAAGCTTCTGCACATATCATGGGTGAACTGAATTTCATTGTGTATTGTTTCAAATGACTTATCCATAGCCAGGCCTACTGACCTCGGACAGAAAGTTTTACATAGATACTAAATGGCGTTAGTAAATTTTGCAAAATTAATGTCTGATTTGTAACCTTAGGAAAATCGAGGGTTGCTGGTTCAAATCTGGGCAGCACTTTATGTCCTTAGGAAAGACATTTTAGAGCCCTAAGCAAGTTCTGGTGATACACAGGAAGCACATGAATTAGTGAACTGCCATGATGTAACTGAAAGATTGTTATAAATGGTGGTATAAATTCCCACACAATGGCGCTTTTTGTCACCCCTTAAGAAAAACATTTGGGAAAACATTATATAAAATGAAGAAATTGCTTGCAACAAGTGATTTCATCATTTTATGCAATATTTTCTACCAAGCAAATTGAAAAAATAGCTTTAAATTTGTGTCTGCTTCTCCTTTCAATTTGGACCAGTCTAAAAATTTATTGTGTGGGAATGGGTTAAACACATTCAAACAAAACATATCTCTGTTACTATTTAAACAATTCCCACATAATTCCACCTTTGATGTCCTTCGAGAGAAAAGCTTTGAAAAACATTGTGGAAAATGAAGAAATTGCTTGTTCAAAGCAATTTTTTCATTTTCAACAATTTTCTTTACTCCAAAGAACAAAGATTTTTTAATGTTCATCAGCTGAAAATTGTTGTCTGCAAGATCTTTTGAATTTAGACCAATTTAAAATTTTGTTGTCTGGTAATAGATTAAGACATGTGCTTAGCATGTGTATTCATTGTTACAACTTTCAATGAATCAAGTCTTGCATTCCCTAAATGGATCTAATTTGTGTACTGATGTGGATTCAGCTACCTATTCAAACATCTTTTCAGTGCCTGTTTAACTAAGTTGATAGCATGCTATATTCTCTATCTTTGAATTGTGAGTTTGAACCCTAGCTCTGCCAATATTCTTTCTGACATTCAACAAAACATATTTTTTTCTCTCGTTTAAATGGTCGACTGATAAGCAGTGAGCCTAATTTGGATGAGCAGCTGGTGGCTCAGATAGAATGCTGTGGCTGCACTGTTGTCAGAAGCTGCAACAATATACCCAAAATACAGTAAATCTTGTTTTAAGTGTCCACTGAAGGGACAACAAAAAAGTGGTTGCTTGAAAGAATAGTTGTATAATACACTTTATTGTGAAAGATATAAAGGATTAAATTGGTTGCATAAAGAAATCATTACAGAATTCTCACTTAATCCTATGCTGTTGCAACAAGCAATTTCTTCATTTTACACAATGTTTTCTTTCAAGAAAGTTGAAAAAACCTAAAATTAAATAATTTGAAATTGTTGTTTTCAACTTCTTTCAATTTTTACCAGTCTAAAATTTTGCTGTCTGGTAATGGGTTAAGAGATATTACTTTCTAAATATGGATTTCAATTATGGTAGCTGAATGGAAGTGGTTGTTTAATAGACGTGGTTGCTGGAGCAAGATCAACTGTATTGTTGAACTGTTGTTAAACCCATTCAAACCATTGTTCATTCGTTACAAATATGAGCATTTCAAGTATGCAATCTATGGATCAAGTGAGCATTTCCTATGTTGAGTTAACTAATCTCAAGTATGATAATAACAACCTATACTGAAGAAAACTGTCAATCTTATTATCTTTCTATCATAAGTGCTAGTCTTTGTATACCAAATAACATAGCACTTTATGTCAATCAAAGTACTGAAAGAACTGTTAGCTAGCAAAGCATGGTTTTGTTTAGTAATCTTCTTTCTAAAGGCTATTGTGATAAATAGACAAGGTTAAAGTAAACCATATCTGTCTCTTACCAATGAGTCGATAATCGTAGACCTATGTGGGATATCAGCTGGAGGCTAAAAAAGGATGTAATGGTAGTAATGGTGTGAGAAATACCAGGATTCCATTGTTAGGTGCTCCAGCCGCCGCGATATAACTGAAAGATTGTTGAAAGCGACGTAAAACCCCATTCAAACAAATAAACACAATTTGGCAAAATGGCAAAATCTAAGACTGGTTCAAATGGAAGAATTTTTCAGAAGACTATTTCAAGTTGGTAGAACGTAGAAAATCTTTGCCTTGTAGTGTAAAAAATTGTGGACATTGAAGAAATTGCTTGTTACAAGCAATTTCTTTATTGTTCACAATGTTTTCCAAAGCTTTTTTCTTGAGATGCTTAAAAAGCAGAATTGGGTGGGAATGGGTTAAAAAGTGTGTTTTTAAAGGAGTTCTCGATAATTTGAATAAAGCTTATTCATGTTGCCATACAAAGCAGTGCACATAGTAAAGACTCTGATCAGACTCATTTTGAACACAATATGCTCAAGTGAGCTGTCAGAAAATATCTAGGAGATGAACTTGCAGGCAGAGATGGTAATTCCTGAAATACATAAGAAATACTTCATTCAATTGATTTAGTGTTAAAACCTCAAGTGGCAGTTTGAACTCCTCGAACTATGAGAAGACTCCAAATTTTGTCTGTTATCCCATTCCCACTCAACCGCTCCTTTTTATGCCCCTCAAGTAATTTGTTCTGGACAACAATGTGAAAAAAGAAGAAATTGCTTGTTACAAGCAATTTCTGCTTTTTCCACATTGTTTTCTTCCAAGAGAGACAACAATTTTAAAATTTTTAACAATTCAAAATCATCATCTGCAACTTCTTTCAACTTGGATCGGTATAGAATTTCACTGTGTGGGAATGGGTTAACTTAAGCTATCTAAACTGAAACTTTACAAGCTCTAAATAGCAAGTGCTCAATACCAGTTGAAATTTATTTTCAAGGTGAATTTTGATGAAAAGATTTAACTTTTAATGTAAGGTAAGTCATGTGATGAAATATGATCAATTTTCTTTACATACATACATGTATATGTATGTATGTGCTTTTGATAATAGCCTACTCTTTTTAGGTTTGAATTTTGTCATTCCCTTGTTCCCTTGTTCAGATGACAAAGAAAGAGAATGGTCTAAATTGAGGCAGGTTTTAGCCAAGGTACTTATAAATGGACATACTATATTTCATCTGGTTAACCTATCCCATCCCCCTTTTGATAGTTATAAAGAAATTCTTCCAACTTAGAGATATTTCTTGTAAAAATATAATAAAATGAATGATACAATACTCAAATTAGATGAAAAAAATGATAAGATTTTTTTTTAAAATGGGTACAAAATTAAAGATCAAAGTTTTTGTTTTTTATAGCTCTCAGGGAAGGTTAAAGTAATAAAAAGTACTGCATTCTGAAAAAAAGTTTTGGAAATTACCATTATGCTAGAAACCACAAGTGAGATTTCAAAGAAGAAATAGCTATTATCAATATAGCCAATTTCTGTTAAAAATTATTCTTCTCATCACATAGGACAGTGTTTGAAAGGATTCTATCACAATCAAAAACTAAATGGATATAAAAGAGTAGATGAATAGCTTTCTGTAACCCTTTGTGGGCAACACAATTTTAGACTGGTCCACATTCAAAGATGATTCATGCCGAAATTCAAATTATATATAAATTAACCCGTTCCCAGACTGTGATGCTTTCTGACGCCCCTCAACAAAAACAATTGGTAAAACATTGTGTAAAATAAGAAATTGCCAAGCTCAAGTTTTCTACTAAGAAAATTGAAAAAATCTAAACTTTCATCAACTTTGAATTGTCGTCTGCAACTATTTTCAGTTTGAAAACGTCTAAAATTTTGCTGTTTGGTAATGGGTTGAAGGACAAGTTATATAAATAGTGTAGAATTTTGGGAGAAATCGTTTTTGAGAAGCAATGAATTCATTTGCAACAATATTTTTCCCTATTTTTATGTTTGATCAGTGCATCAACATGTGTGTTGTTTGGTAATAGTTTACTTAATCAACAGAAATTATGGACAGTTTTAAAGAGAGAGCGGTTGGCAATATATCATTTTACATCATATAGTACAAAACACTAGTAGAAAGTGGAGAAATTGCTTGCAACATGACATTCCTGCTTTACCCAAAATGTTGTCTGAAATAAAACATGCAAGGGTCATGGAAACCAGTGATTTTAAGGGAAATTTAATTAACTTGTTTCTACACTATGACACTTTCTGAAGCCCAATAGAAATGCATTCATGGAAACTTTGTGTGAAAAGGAGGAATGGCTTTCAACAAGTATTTTCCCCTTTTTCACAATGTTTCTATCCTTTATGGCACTTATTTTCTAATTTTTAAGACAAATTGGAATGCTGTCTGCAAATTCTTTCTATTTAATCAAGTCAAGGGTTTAAATGTGGAGTGATTGAAGTACATGATGTTCTAGAAAAAGTAGCGAGGTCTTTTTTATTTATTACAAAACATAAATTTCAACTGTTTGTTCTAATTTAGGTTACCTAAAATTAGATAAATGAAATCAAATATCAAGGAAAAATGACAATGTTTTTAGAAAACAGATATTTTTCAACAGGTATTTTTCCTTTGCATACAAAAGGACCAAAGCTGAGTTGGCTTGCAAAAAAATGGTCTGTTCTGTTGAAGAAGTAAATAAAAGTTATGTACAGTAGAACTGTTTCTGAATTATTTCTCAACCCATTCCCACACTTTTGGACGCCCCAAGGAAAAAAAAAAACATGGGAAAACATTGTGGTAAATGAAGAAATTGCTTGTTAAAAGCAATTTCTTCATTATCCACAATGTTTTCTACCCCAAAAGACAGAGATGTGTGAGATTCCATTAACCAAAAAATGTTATCTCAAACTTATTTCAATCAGAACCAGTCTAAAATTTAGTTGAATTATTGTAAACTCTCAAACTTTATTATTAAGTGTATAGACTAGTACACCCAAGTATGTCCAAGCGAAGTCTGTACAACTGTAGACTTTTTACGATTTAACTCAAAATCTATTTGACCTAGGACGTTGAAACTATTGCCTATAACCAAAGGAGGAACCCTACTATTTTGTGTTAACCCATCACACCAAAAAGACAGAGGTTTTTAAAATTTCCTAAACTAGGTTTTGTCATCTTCAGCTCTTTATAATTCAAGACCTGTCTAAAATTTTGCTGTTTGGTAATGGGTTAAAGATGCTTGACAAATGACGGATTGCTGGCCAAGCCCATTAACCCTTTCCCACACAATAAAATTTTAGACCAGTCCAAATTCAAAGGAGTTGCAGACGCCAATTTAAAGTTGATGAAACTTTTAAAATCTTTGTCTATTGTGGTAGAAAACATTGTGGAGAATGAAGAGATTGCTTGTGACAAGCAATTTCTTCATTTTCAACAATGTTTTCCAAAACTTTTATAAAGAGAGGCTTTTAAAAGTGTCACTGTGTGGGAATGGATTAACCCATTCCGACACAGCAACTCTTTTGGACGCCCCTCATGAAAAACAATTAGGAAAACATTGTGCAAAATAAAGAAATTGCTTGTGACAAGCAATTTCTTCATTTTCCACAATGTTTTCTCCCCAAAAAGTTGAGAAAATCTTAAATTTCATAAGATTAATATTGTCGTCTGCAACCCCTTTCAATTTTGACCAGTCTAAAAATTTGTCGTCTGGTAATGGGTTAAACAAGATATCAACTGACATAGGTTTGCACAATTTATGGTCAGTAGCATAAAACATGAAGCAAATCCTTAGTTTGTGACTTATACATCCTCACTACAGCTGAATTGGTGAATGATTGACTTAACAAGTCAATAATTATCCTGTAACCTTGTCAAAATGGGGTTAGATGGATGTGCTTGATATTGTTATGCCCCACCAGGTAATGGAGTGACCACTTTTCATGTGTGAATGGGTGCATGTGTGTTGGTGTGTCCAGTTCTTTCCGGAGAATGGTAGCGCGTCAGACTTTCAATCTAGAGGTCCCGGGTTCGATTCCCGACGGCGGCACTCATCCTTTCCTACTATTTGTCTCTCACCAATGGGTCGATAATCGTAAACTTATGTGGGATAGCAGCTGGAGGCTAGGAAAGGTTGTAATGGTAGTACTGGTGTGAGAAATACCAGGATTCCATTGTTAGGTGCTCCAGCTGCCGCGATATAACTGAAAGATTGTTGAAAGCGGCGTAAAACCCCATTCAAACAAACAAATCTTTCCGGAGAAAATCTACATTCATTTATCGATTTCAAAGTAATGATTTCAGAATAACTCAGTGCATTTGTTCCCCTTTATGAGTACTGATTTCATGCATACAGTTCTGTTGGATCCTCCCATGTTCAAGGTCATAAGATCATGTGACAAGTAAGGGACATTGACCCCTGTCTGTGGAATCTTTCTAGTTTTAGCTCATTTACCTTAACCCTTTCCTGTACAATCACTGGTTTTTACGTCTGTGTTTTTATACTTGGGAAAACATTGTGGAAAAAGAAGAAATTGCTTGTCACAAGCAAGTTCTTCCTTTTCCACAATATTTTCTACCCTACTGAATGATTATTATACGCCCGTCGAAGACGGGACGTATTATGGGATCACCCGTGGTGTCCGGGCGTCCGGTTGTCCGGGCGTCCGGTCGTCCTGGCGGTGTCCACTTCTTTGTCCGGAGCATAACTCTGTCACCGTAAGTCCGATTGACTTTAAACTTGGCAGTTATATTCTTCACATCAATACGGAGTGCAGTGCACAAGAACCATAACTCTACCTGGCCTATTTTTTGAGTTATTGCCCTTTGTTGTTTTTCATACTTGAATCTTGTCCGGAGTATATCTCTTAAAGTATTATAGCTAGGATCATGAAACTTTATGGGTGTATAGATCTCACCAAGGGGAAGTGCAGTGCACAAGAACCATAACTCTACCTGGCCTATTTTTTGAGTTATTGCCCTTTGTTGTTTTTCATACTTGAATCTTGTCCGGAGTATATCTCTAAAAGTATTATAGCTAGGATCATGAAACTTTATGGGTGTATAGATCTCACCAAGGGGGAGTGCAGTGCACAAGAACCATAACTCTACCTGGTCTATTTTTTGAGTTATTGCCCTTTGTTGTTTTTCATACTTGAATCTTGTCCGGAGTATATCTCTAAAAGTATAATAGCTAGGATCATGAAACTTTATGGGTGTATGGATCTCACCAAGGGGGAGTGCAGTGCACAAGAACCATAACTCTACCTGGCCTATTTTTTTAGTTATTGCCCTTTGTTGTTTTTCATACTTGAATCTTGTCCGGAGTATATCTCTTAAAGTATTATAGCTAGGATCATGAAACCTTATGGGTGTATAGATCTCACCAAGGGGGAGTGCAGTGCACAAGAACCATAACTCTACCTGGTCTATTTTTTGAGTTATTGCCCTTTGTTGTTTTTCATACTTGAATCTTGTCCGGAGTATATCTCTAAAAGTATAATAGCTAGAATCATGAAATTACATGGATGGAAAGAGCTCACCAAGTGGGAGTGCAGTGCACAAGAACCATAACTCTACCTGGTCTTTTTATTAAGTTATTGCCCTTTGTTGTTTTTCATACTTGAATCTTGTCCGGAGTATATCTCTAAAAGTATAATAGCTAGAATCATGAAATTACATGGATGGAAAGAGCTCACCAAGTGGGAGTGCAGTGCACAAGAACCATAACTCTACCTGGCCTATTTTTGAGTTATTGCCCTTTGTTGTTTTTCATACTTGAATCTTGTCCAGAGTATATCTCTAAAAGTATTATAGCTAGGATCATGAAACTTCATCGATGTATAGATCTCACCAGGGGGGTGGGTGCAGTACACAAGAACCATAACTCTACCTGGCCTACTTTTTGAGTTATTGCCCTTTGTTATTTTTTAAACTTGAATCTTGTCCAGAGTATATCTCTAAAAGTATAATAGCTAGAATCATGAAACTTCATAGATGGATAGAGCTCACCATTTAGGAATGCAGGGCATAAGAACCATAACTCTATCTGGCCTATTTTTTTAGTTATTGCCCTTTGTTGTTTTTCATACTTGAATCTTGTCCGGAGTATATCTCTAAAAGTATAATAACTAGAATCATGAAATTTCATGGATGGATAGATCTCACAAAGTGGGAGTGCAGTGTAAAGAACCATAACTCTACCTAGCCTATTTTTTGAGTTATTGCCCTTTTTTGTTTTTCATACTTAGTTTGACAAAAAAAAATCATTCAAAATAACCTCAGTTCTATTCAAACCCCCAGTTAATATTAAGCAGTGTGACGGGCGTATCTTGTGACAATTTGGCACCTTGTTTATAAAATAAATTCAACTTTGAATTGACGTCTGCAAAACCTTTGAATTTGGTCCAGTCTAAAATTTAAAAAAACAGGAAAGGGTTAATGTTAGGAGGCCTATTGTTATGGCATTTTGTTTGCCATATCTGTACATTAATCTATAAATTATCTTTTCTTGTACAATTTACTTGATCTGTAACTATTTTGGGATATCACAAAAATGGGCCTAATGTTGTCCCATTTCAAAAACTTTGAAAGAATTGACCATAGTAAAGAATAATATTTCCATGGCAAACAATGTTTAACCTGTTCCCACACAAGACGCTTTTTCATGCCCCTCAAGAAACACATTAACGAAAACATTACGTAAAATTAAAGAATTGTTTGCAACAAGCAATTCCTTTATTTTCCACAATGTTTTCTACCCAGAATATTGAAAAAATCTAAAATTTGATAAACTTTAGTTTGTTGACTGCAACTCCTATGAATTTGGACCAGTTTGAAATTTTCTTGTCTGGTAATAGGTTAAAAGAATCTATATAAGCATCATGTAAGGATCACATGGCTACTTTACATGTGATGTTAGATAGTTGGTTTCCAGACACTTAGTCCAAAGGTTATCATTTTCAAAGCTAGGACTTTCTAGATTAGACAGAACATTCAAGATAAGCTGTTCCTTATAGAAATTAGAACTGAAAGATGTCCATCCTTCTAATTTTATCTGTTATCTTTTTATCCTTTATGCTTGTTTTTTTAACTTTCAAAAAATAAATTTTAAGCTTTAGTTTCAACCTGAAAAACCCTTTAAAAAATTTCGACTTGTCCAAATTAGAAGGGGTAACAGACGACATTATAACCTTTTCCCACACAGTGATGCTTTTTGACTCCCCTTAAGAAAAACAGTTGGGAAAACATTGTTTAAAATCAAGATAATGCTTGTAATAAACATTTTCTTCATTTTACACATTGTTTTCTACCAAGAAAGCAGAAAAAATCTAAAATTTCATAAACTTTTAACTGTTGTCTGCAACTCCGTTCAATTCTGCTCTTTCCACCAGATTTTTTGAAACTTTATTGCCCTACTGGTTTTCATATTTGAGAAATTAGAACTATTTAACAACAATATTGAATCAAATGAAATTGCTTACTTTGTGAAGGATAAATTATAACGCCTAAAAGCAAAGATCTAGTTGATGCTTTTCTATATTATTTTGGAAAATAAGAAGCAACTATTTATTTTAGCTCACTTGTGGTGAGCTTTTGTCATCATTGGATGTCTGTTGTGTGTTGTGCATCCCGAATCATCAACAATTGAGGTGTTTATACTCTAGAGGCTACAGTTTTGACTCAATCGTCATAAAACTTTGCCTGAATAATTATTAGGACCCTTTTGATTATGGGAAGATTCTATTTCAAAACACAGGAAAAGGGACCTTAATGACAATTTCTTTGTTCACGTTCCAGAGGCCACAGTTTTGACTCAATATTCATAAAACTTGGCCAGAATATTTGTATGTCATAAGGATGAACCCTTTACATTATGGGAATATTCTATTGTAAAACACAGGAAAAGGGGCCTTAATGACATTTTCTTTGTTTACATTCTTGAGGCCACAATTTAGCCTCAATCTTCAAGAAACTTGGTCAGAATAATTGATAGATCATAAGGATGAACCCTATAGATTATGGGAATATTCTATTTTTAAACAAAGGAAAAGGGGCCTTGATTGCAATTTCTTTGTTTACACTCTAGAGGCCACAGTTTTGGATCAATCTTCATGAAACTGGTTATAATTATTTGGCTCCAGTTGAATTTTTTTAACAGCAGATAATTCAGGGGGAGCGATTTAGGACAATCATGGTCCTCTTGTTAGATATACCGTATCTACACTCATCTTCATAACCTGTTATACAGTCAGTAAGAGCATGCATTGCTATAGAAATCAAAGTAGTGGTATGCTTAATTGCCATGACATAAGATTTGTAAATCATCACTGGCCACTATTGTCGTAGCCCTCTGTACCTTGTGCATTCATCTACTTGCCATTCCATCACTCCTTAAACTTTTTCTTTAAAATTGACTGGTTAGAATTCAACAAAATTTCACAGGAATTACTCTATCAGATTCTCAAATTCCTTCATGAAATTTGATCAAATGAAAACAGCTTTTTTAAGGGGAGGGAGCCTATTTCCGTAGGACGTAAGACATATAGCAAAATTTTTTAAATCTCCTCAGAAACTCTCAGCTGGGTTATGAGCAAATTTCTCAGGGATGATCCTTTGGTGAACCTTTGACAGATTTCTTGAAAAAATTATTTGGTGAAACACATCACTTATATGCATAGATTTTTTATTGTAAAATCTTTGGAGATACTTTCTCAGAACGTGTCAAGGGGATATCTAATAAATTTATTTGAACCTAATGTGCCTGATTTTTTAGCTCACATTGGACGAATATCTCGGACGAGCTATTGTCATACCCTCAGCAATTGTGTCGGAGTTCAACTGGGTAAAAGTTTTTATATTTCTATTCTAACTCGTGATAAGGGACCCGTATTTCACATATGCAGTATCAGGAGATAGACTTTTATTTGATACAATGGCCTTAACCTTGTGACCTTGACATTTAACCAATTATAAAAAACTTCAACCAAAATTATAACCTTTGGTTCATGGTCTTTGTTCAACCTAGGGGGCTTATATTTCACACTTGCCCTTATCAGGAGATGGGCTTTTGTTTGAGAAAATGACCTTGGCACAGTTAATTTGACCTTTTAGCACTTGGGCATTACTTTACGGCAATTAGCTTGACCATGTAACCTAAACCATTACCCCTTATATAAACCTTAACCCAAAACTTTAACTATATATCTTTGTCATTTTTCATCCCATGGTGCTCATATTTCACAAATGCATTCATATAAGTGTGACATTTCCTCTCTGATTATGTGCCCTGAACATTTAACCCTGCTTCAAATAGCATGTGAAAGGGTGATCTATGTTGTTCACAGACAACTCTTAATCCAAAACTTTAACTATATATCTTTGTCATTTTTCATCCCATGGTGCTCATATTTCACAAATGCATTCATATAGGTGTGACATTTCCTCTCTGATTATGTGCCCTGAACATTTAACCCTGCTTCAAATAGCATGTGAAAGGGTGATCTATGTTGTTCACAGACAACTCTTAATCCAAAACTTTAACTATATATCTTTGTCATTTTTCATCCCATGGTGCTCATATTTCACAAATGCATTCATATAGGTGTGACATTTCCTCTCTGATTATGTGCCCTGAACATTTAACCCTGCTTCAAATAGCATGTGAAAGGGTGATCTATGTTGTTCACAGACAACTCTTAATCCAAAACTTTAACTATATATCTTTGTCATTTTTCATCCCATGGTGCTAATATTTCACAAATGCATTCATATAGGTGTGACATTTCCTCTCTGATTATGTGCCCTGAACATTTAACCCTGCTTCAAATAGCATGTGAAAGGGTGATCTATGTTGTTCACAGACAACTCTTTTTTAGATTAATTTAAGAGAGGTAATTAATGCTGTTGTTTGTTTATTTTTCAGGCAAAATTGGATATTGGTGTAACAAAAAGTGACAACAATCTACTTGGTGGAGATACTCATGACAAGGTTGTACATGGCAAAGATTTAATTGGTACTAGTTTTCATAATTTGGTGCAAAATGGCAAACAGCTCCTTCATGATAATGGGTATGATGTGGTTCAAAAGGGTAAACAACTGCTTGGCTCAAAGAAAGCACAAGATACATCAATCAACATCCTAAAATCTGCTTTAGAAGACGGTATTAATTTAAAGGCCAAGGCCAAGGAACTGATTGGAGGTGACAACCATGATTTTGTCCAGCATGGATTAAGAAATCTGATTGGACAGGATGGTCATGACTACAAGCCCCATGGTAACAGTGCTAGTTTGCCAGATGATATCGGAAGTTGCAAGAGCTTGTTCATGGAGTTCAAAAAGAACCATAACAAACTGTATGGATCTCAAGAGGGTAAATATCAAGTACATTTACAGTAAGACCTGTATAGGACAGCTAATTCAGGAACTGATCCAGAACAGCTCTCACACATAGGCCATCTTTAACCTATTACCAGTCGTCAAATTTTAGAATTGTCCAAGAAGTTACAGATGATAATTTCAAATTGGTAGAATTTCATTATCTCTGTCTTATTTGTAGAAAACAATTTGAAAATGTAGCAATTGCTTACGATTTCCCGAAGCTTTTTCTTGGGGTGTCAAAAAATTGGATTGTGTAGTAATGGGTCGAAGGTCTATGTATCAGATTGATTCTATTGTCTTTGCAAACATGTAAAGGGTCCTCCCATTGTTAACCCATTAGAAAACACTAAAATTTAAGATAGATTTAAAGAATTATGCAATGACAAAAGTGTGCTTCTATTGTAAATAGGTCCCATATTTAAAGGCATAAAACACTTTAAGAAGCGGGAAGTTGCTCAATGGGTCAATGGGTTAGCTAAATGAATCTGCATTCATTGATTATGTTTAGACAGTGGTACTAACAGTATACCTTGACCTCTATTCTTGTACATTTGTTGATAACTGAGGCTTCTTTACCCATACCAGCATGTCCCCACTTTTTTATGAGCCAATAGAAAAAAGTTCAGGAAAATAATGTTGAAAATAAAGAAATTGCATATTATAAGTATATATATTTTTCAACATTATTTTCTACCCAAAAAACAGAGAGTAAAAATTGTCGGCTGCAACCTCTATGAATTTAGACAAGTTAAAAATTCTAGTGTGGTAATGGGTTAATAGTATAAGGTGAGTTCAATGTTGGTGTTTTTTCACAAGAAGAAAGACACAAAATGGCTAATTGGAACACTGAGCTTCCTGAGAATAAGATTCACTCCCTTAGAGCTATTTTGCAAAGAGAGATGTTTTTCATGATCCCCTTTGTTCTTTTATGGAGTCTTCATCCTGAGGCATGCAAATTCTTCATTATCAACAATATTTTTTACTCAAGACGACTAAGATCCTTTAAATTCCACCAACTAAATAAGCCGCCGTCATAGCGCAGTTGGTAGCGCGTCTGACTGTCAATCTAGAGGTTCCGGATTCGATCCCCGACAGCGGCACTCATCCTTTCTGACTATTTGTCTCTCACCAATGGGTTGATAATGGTAGACCTATGTGGGATAGCAGCTGGGGGCTAGGAAATGATGTAGTGGTAGTACTGGTGTGAGAAATACCAGGAATCCATTGTTAGGTGCTCCAGCCGTCGCGATATGACTGAAATACTCTTAAAAACGGCGTTAAACCCCAATCAATCAATCAATCAATCCACCAACTAAAAATTGTAGCTACTCCTGTCTATTTTGGACTCCTTTGAAATTTTGTCATTTTGTCAAAGGTTAGCTAGATTACCCTCAGACAGATACACCTAATTGCTATATCAGAGATCAAGGAAGTGCACTTTATGCCTGTAACAGGTATGATATAGACACTCTGTATGGCTGTTACATAACAGATGCCATAACATGGTTCTCAGGGAGTGTGACTTTTACAACTTGAAATATTTTTTTTTAACACATTGCCAAGGACGCTTTTAAACACCCTTCAATATAAAAGCTTTTGAAAACACATCGCAAAGGAAGAAGTTGCTTGTTACAAGCAGTTTCTTCATTATCCACAATGTTTTCTACGAGAAAAGACAAATATTTTAAAAATTTTATCAAATCAAAATTGTTGTCTGCAACTTCTATCTATGAATTTGGACTGGTATAAATGTTATTGTGTGAGAATGGGTTAAACATATCCATGAATTCTGAGCTGCAATATTACTCTTTTTCAGAGGAGTTTACCCGGCTAAAAATATTCTGTAACAACATGGAAAGAGCTAAGAAGTTTCAACAAATAGAGCGAGGAACTGCTAGATATGGACCAACAAAATTTGCTGATCTCACAAGTAGGTTATTAAAAATGATGCAATGAGACAGATGTTCCAGCTACGTTTCACTGATGTTGTCCTTTGAGGGCATCAAACAAGGAATTTGTCAATTTGACACAAAATAAAGTTACTACACCTTGAATAAGGTGTTACAATTTTTTTTGCTTTAACTTACAAATTGCACGGTATTGTGTTTAACTTTGAATGCATATGAATAAGCTATTCTTTCAGTGTTATTAGTAAAAAAAAGTTGATAATTATTTAATTTTTGGCTGAAATGATGTAGAAAGAAAATGTAAATGAAGATATTTCAAAAACTTCTAAATTTGAAATGTTTGAGATTCAAGAAATGTTTCAAAGATAAACAATTAAAAATACATTTCTACTTAAATCTAAGACTGACTATAAGTTTGATAAGATGATACAGAAGTTGAAGAATGGCCCAATAAACAAACTAGAAAAATTAAAATCAACCTATCAAATATCTTTTCCAACCAAAGCAACAAGGTGAAAATCTCTGACAATTTAAGGAACTTGAGTTATGACATTTTAATCTCCAATATAAGTGCTCAACATGAACATCAGACTTCAATTTCCACTTTCAGTCATATTGAGCAATTTGATTTGTCAGTGCATTTTTTTGATTAATAAAAATCTGTCAATTTTAGACAGGGATAAAAAACATTATACAAGCTTTAGTTACAATGTTCTTGTTTTTTCCTCAGCAACCAAGAATCTAAAGTTGTCCTATATTTCACACCAGCTGCTTTATTTCAGTGCCAATTTAACCCTTGCCACGCTGATCCCGGAATATTCCTGCTTTGACAATTCTTTTGCAGGTTCATAGACTAAGATCAGACTGAACAAATGTGCAGTCTGATCTTATCTTAAAATATCCCCTTATTGATGTTATTTTGAGAGTAATCTTTGAACAGAAATTTGATCTAATTATGAAAAGATTTCAAATGTAGTGAAAAGTGGAAAAATATTCAGCATGACAAGGGTTAAGTGGGAATGTTGAATGATCTGTCAAATTATGCCAATTTTCCAATTTGACTCGCTTTATAGTTTTTATTGTTTTTTAGAGAGTGAGTTTAAAAAATATGTTGGCAAGAAATGGGACCAATCCGCCATTCAGGGTATGAAGAAAGCTGAAATACCAACAGGGCGTATACCAGAGTCATTTGATTGGCGTGAACATGGAGCTGTGACTGATGTTAAAAATCAGGTACTGTTTATTTGTTGTAGCATTACTTAAAAATTTCAACCCTTTCCTGTTTGGCAATATTTTAGACCTGTCCAAATTCAAAAATAACCTTTCAATAGGATTGAAAACATTGTGGAAAAAGAAGAAATTGCTTGTTACAAGCAAAAAAAGGTGAAACCCAGGGATTGAACAGAAAGGGTTGAATAAACATTAAGTTGTCATTATTTTGTTTGATTTATACAAAAAAAGGCTTACTGAAAAATTTGGGTCTTTTGCATGAGTTTTGTAATTATAAATATTTTTATACATATGTACAAATTCTTAAATCTTTGGCTATAAAACACAAAGAATAAATCTCAACGGATATGTTGTAAGGTATCTAGATTTTCAATTGTCAGCTTTGCTCATCAAAATAAGCCCAAGTAAAAGGCAAACTCCAATAGTAGGACAAGAGACATATTTCATAATCAACTGTAGACTCGCTCAGCCGTTAAATAAGTTGTTTTGAAACAGAAAAATCACAGTTTCTCTCTTTTGCTTAACCCTTGTCTTCCCTTGAATATTCCTGTAAGTGTAGTCTGATCTTAGTCTACACCTACTGGTTGTTCCCTTTTAGCGAGAGTTGTTTAAATAATCAATTTTCAAAAGAAATATTGACCCTAAATCAGACTTTCCAGTGCTGTCAGTCCTTTGATTTTAAAGCAATTCTGAAAAGCATTTTAATTCGGTTAATTTCTGTACTATCTGAGTAAATTATAATCCCATCAAGAGTACATACCTTTAGACTGGTTCAAATTCAAAAGGTTGCATGCAACAATTTAGGTGGCTTTAATTTGAAGAATAACCATGATATAGTACAGAAAACACTGTTGGAAAGGAAGAAATTGCTAGTTAATTGCATTTTATCTTTTCCCACAATCATTCCTTCAATACTATATATGGGGTAATGAAGAAAGTAGGGTTTTATGGCAATGGGCAAAGACAATCTTTAGACAAGAAGCTTTTGTCAGATTTAAACTTGAATGAAATAAAATAGAAAAGGTACAAACAAGTTTTCTCAAATTTTATAAATAGGGTAGCTGTGGTAGTTGCTGGGCCTTTTCAACAACCGGGAACATTGAAGGTCAATGGGCACTCAAAAAGAAGAAGCTTGTCTCACTTTCAGAGCAAGGTATTTATAATTGATTATTTTTGCTTTTGTTAATGTTTATGTATGATGTTGGCTTTCTTACTGTATCTTGCAATGGTGAAAGAATGTAACACCCATGATGTGGGTTGTGGGAAATGCAGGTTATATTTTTCTCTTGGTACTTGGACCATTACCACTCCCTGTGAGCTGTGTTACAGTGAGTTAGTGTATCTTCAGAATACCATGTGGCCAACGGAGTAAATGGGTGGGGTCAGCGATTGGTCAATTAGTTAAGGAGAGAACATGGATGTCCTTCAGAAACATGTCTCTCTGAGATGTTGTTTATAGGGAGAAAGTAGTTGGTGCCTTCATTGTTGGCTCTACCAGTTGACTTTAACAAGAAATTGCACTTTAACTTCTATTTTGCAGAATTTATTGTCAGTAGAATGTAACAAAAAAGTAGAATGGTTGGTAGGAGACCTAAACATCCTAATTACAGCTTGAATAAGACGTAGCTACAATGTTTAAGTCAACAAACTAACAAAAATGTTTCTCAGAAATGGCAACCAATGTTTGAGTTTAAAGTAAAGCTCCAGTTGGCTGCTTATTTGACTGACAGCTGCAATTTGTCAATTAACTAGTTTACAAAGCATTTAAGTAAACCTATTCACAATAAACGTACCTATTATTTCAATTATGGTAATGTTCCAACTTCATAGTTTGAAATGGGTTAGAATTCCACTAAAAGGGAAATATCTTGGTCACAGTGTTGATGTAGCAGTATTTAGAACTTTATGGAATAGTAGATATAAAACCTTGCTTGTAAATACTTGAAATCCTTAGACTTTATGGGGTAAAAATTACATACAAATTATTGGTAGAGAAATGAATCATTGTCTATAGCTTAATTAAATAATCAATAGAATATTTATTTTAAGTTCAAAGCAAAAGCTTGATAATTGCAGAAATACAAAATCTTGTTGAGATATAACTTGAATTAAACTTTCTAGATGAAAAAAAAATACAAAAACTCTTGTAAAATAAATGTCAACCCATTTCAATAATATTCTTTCCCCGACACTACAGAAAGAAAAAAAAATTAACCGGTCAGTTTTAAAGGACCTTCAAAATTTTCCATATTGGATAAAAGTGTCTGATCTATCAGAGGTCAATAAGACATAATATTATAAAAATAAACCTATAGTAAGGGAGAATGACCATTCTAAATTCAGAAAAACTTCAGATAAGTGCAAACAAGTCTCTATTCATATCAGCCTGCAAAGCTAATGCAGCTTTACCAGGATCAATCATTTTCTAGCTTTTCAGAAAGATCCTCTTACACTAACAGGTCAGAAATGTTGCAATACTTGTTGGATTGCTCAAGCAAACTAATTCAAAGTAATGGAGAAACTTCGTAGATTAGACTATGTATAAATTAGAAAAAGTTTTATTGATTTCTTGAATACCTATTTTACACCCTCAAAAAGAAATATTGGAAAAAATATAAAGAATCATTGTTAGCAATTTCTTTGAATTTGGACTAGTCTAGAATTTTACCGTCTGGTATATAGGCAAACAACCAGAGTGTTAGAAAATCTCGGAGAATAAAACATAGACAGTCACTGATTTGATAGAGGGAAATTTGTGAAATGGAGCTTTTCTTACATTTGTTATAAAAGGTTATCAAATGGTTTACAAAGAAACTACATCTAATTTTGGAAGATGAAAATGGATTTTCTACCTTGTAAAGGATAAAGAAAAAGTGTTTTATAGTGTGTCAGTCTTGTCCAGTGTTAAAGGATTGATAGATAATCATGACAAGTTTAACCTTGTTTGACCTTGCAGATGTCAGTTTTACAAGGTTTGGCCTGGGAAAGGTTAGGTCCTAGTGGGGATTCCTTGTGGGGATTGGTGTGGATAGGTTTAAAATTAATGCCTTAACCCATTCTCACAATATCTGGCTTTTTAACCCTTATCATGCTGATCCCAGAAAATTTGTGCTTTGACAATAGCTTTGGCAGGTGTATAGTAAGATCAGCCTGCACAGATGTGCAGTCTGATCATAGCCTACATTTACTGCTTGTTCTTGTTGTGTTGAGAAAAATCTTTGAATACAACATTGATCCATTAATGTCATTGTTATAAAAAATAGTAAGAGGATAAAGTTTTAGCATGACAAGGGTTAATTAAATCTACCAAAAATTATTGCCAGTGACATCTTTGAAATGGACTAGTCTAAAATATTGTTGTCTAGTAATGGGTTAAATTGATGTCTGATTTTTTTTCTCCTAGTGATAGAACAGTCTATGATAGATTGTGAATGAGTGTTATTATTACCTTAATATTCTTAATGACTGTGAATTGCTTGAGCTTCCTTCTTATTATCTTTGCCCCTGAAGGTTGAAAATTCTTTCACCCTTTCCTGTTCAAACCCGGGATTTTATGTTGCTGTGATTTTATACTTGGGAAAACATTGTGGAAAAAGAAGAAATTGCTTGTGAAAAGCAATTCTCCTTCTCCCACAAGATTTTTACCACATAGGTTGGTTTCATTTCAAATTGCATCCCTTTTCAATGTTGTCTGCAACCTATTTCAATTTGGACCATTCCAAGATTTCAAAAAATAGGCCAACTAACAATAAAGTTGTCAGATTTATCCCTTTCTGTTTAATAATGAAACTTGGTTCTTTTCCAGACAACTAATTCATAAATAAAAGTTGAGGCTTGTGAAAGGTTAGGGACATCTTGATTTACCGTTCCAAAACTTCACTAAATCTGTAAATGAGCTAAGCATTTCCTTGTAATAGGCTACATTCCTCATTTTTTGTATGCAGTCAGCTTCCATCAGAGGCTATTGAAGGTTGTGTGATGTAGTAATTGTTAGCCCTTTTCCCCAAAAAATTGAAACCTTAAAGTTTAACCTGTATACTCTACATTTTCTGTAACTTAAATATTGCTATAGTATCAAGGCTCCATCTGGTATGAAGATACCTTTTATGGATTTGCATCATCTGACTTCAGGGTTTACAAGGGCAGGGTCAACTATCAAGGTTATAAACTAGAAATGATTAGCTATAATAGGGGCATTAGTGTTTCACAAAGATCTTTTTTCTTTCTTATTTTACTCATTGAGATCAAATATTATCTCTGGTTTGTTTCATGAGTAACAAGTTCTTAAATTTCCATCTGATCAACATAAATTTGTTGGGTTTAATTTCCGTGTCTTTCAAATACAATAAAACTTGTATTTAAATATCCATTCATGAGACAACCTAAAAGGGTCTAGTAAGGGAAATGGTCTCTCTCATACATCAGTATTTGTTATTACATATAAAAATCATTGATTAGATCACTTTCATTAATTATTGCATAATTCTCATTTAATCCATGTTGGTCAAACTCTTCAGGCTTGTCATGGTGAGATGATTCTAATGAGTTCAAACCAGATTGTATTTTAAAATTAACATATCCCATATAGATAAAGTACTTAAACTTAAATGAAAGTTTGCTTATGGAAGTTTTTTGTTATTGGGGTCCCTTAATAAAATTGGTCCTTAAGTAGAGGATGTAGCTTAAGTAAAGTTGACTGAATATTAGCATATACTTGTAATAAACAACAGCATTTTAAAAAAAGGGTTTTAACCCATTCCCACACAATTCCTCCTTTTTACGCCCCTCAAGAAAATAGTTCTTGAAAACAATGTGGAAAATGCAGAAATTGCTTGTCACAAGCAATTTCTGCATTTTCCACATTGTTTTCTACCAAAAGAGACGATCCCTTTAAAAATTTCAACTACTTGAAATTGTTGTCTGCAACTTCTTTCAATTAGGACCAGTCTACTATTTCACTGTGTGGGAATGTGTTAAAGATAAGACGTAACCCATTACCAAATGGAAAAAATTAGATTAGTCCAAATGGAAAGAAGTTATAGTCTCCAACTTAAAGTTAGTGACATTTTAGATATTTTTAAAACTTTCTAGGTAGAAAAGATTGTGTAAAATGAAGAAATTGCTTGTAACAAGCAATTTCTACATTTTACACAATGTTTTCCCAGTTGCTTTTCTTGAGATGCGTCCAAAAGCCTCACTGTGTTGGAATGGGTTAAACTCATTCCCACACAATTCCTCCTTTTTATGCCCATCAAGAAAAAAAGCTTTGGAAAACATTGTGGTAATCTAAGAAACTGCTTTCATCAAGCCATTTCTTCAGTTGCCTCCTGAAAGAAAAAAAAAATTTAGTTAACTTGAGATTATCGTCGGCAGCTTTTTTCAAGTTGGACCAGTCTAAAATTTTGTTGCGTGGGAATGGGTTAAGATAGGGGAGATTCCTGATCATGTTTGACCTTAATGGTTAAAATTTATTATGCAACTTCTTGTAGGAATGATGTCACCTTATCTAGGGTCAGCTAGCCCAATCCTTTTTGATGAAACTGCAGATTTTTTTATGCTTTTATCTTGAATTTCTTTCCTCCTTGTTCAATGAAGATTTTTGGTCTCTAAAGGGCTCAGTGGTTTAGTCTGTTTCTGCCTCTTCTTTCAATATGGACTTAAAAGTATAAAATTTTGTTATTTGGCAATATGTTAACTCTTGTCATACTGAATTAAATCCACTACAGAATTGCATTAGAATCAAAGAGCTGAAGGCACTGGAATGATATAAACACCAGGGAAAGTACAAGCAGGTGGTGTTGACTAAGATCACTTATGTGCAGGCTGATCTTTGTCTATACCTCCTGCTTAAATAGGAATATTCAGCATTACAAAGGTTAAGATATGCTACAAAACAAGGTTGGGATAGTTAGATAAAGCCATTATTCTCAGCCAAAGCTTTTAAAATTGATGGATGCAAGAGACTAGAAGGTGCTATTAACATAAGTCAAAGTTAGGATAGTTAGACAAAGCCACTTTTCTCAGCCATAGCTTTTAAAATTGATGGCTGCAAGATGGTGCTTTTAATATTAGTCAAAAGAACAGTATTGTAACATGTAAAACTTGTAATAATTGACAATGTCATCTGTTAAAAAATCATGCTGATACGCCTTGAATAACAGACCAAAAAGGGGTTTTTGAATGAAATCTATAATTCTGTATTGCATAGATTTAATAGTTGGTACACATATGATTGCCCTATCATAAAATGACAAAAATGAATGATCATACAAAGTTGCAGACGACACTTTAAAGTGCAATTGAACTAATTGAATTTAAAAATTATTGTCATATGGGATAGAAAATATTGTTTTCTAAAGATTTATTTCATATGTGCAAAAAATTGTGGAATAAAGAGGTGATGACTTAACCCATTACTACACAATGCTGATTTTTGGCACACAGAATAGAGACATTTCCAAAAAGATTCTAAGAAAAGGAGAAATTGCTAATAATGAGCATTTCTTCTTCTCTCAAATATTTTCTGCCCTGCATCACTTAATTTTTAATTAAAATCCACTTTTGTTATCTTCAGCCTCTTGGTAAAATTGTGATTTATTGCCTTACAACATTAATTTTCTATCATAGGTCTTGGTTTTATAGTGTGTGTAATAAAATTAGTATATGTTGGTACTTATACAAAAAAGAAAGTGAGTTAACACTATAGTCATGTCAGAGTGTAAAGTTGACAAGTTCAGACCTTGAACAGTCCACACCAACATAATGACTCCATGAATCATAGTTTTAATTGGCCATTTAGCTCTAGGCATTAATTACAAAACATAATAAATGTATATAAATGTACTAACCCTGGTCATGCTGTATGAATTACCTTACTGATTTGCTGTAAAATCAAAGGGCTGAAAGCACTGATAGAACTTGTAGTTCAAATATCAATATTTCTTTTAGAAACCAATTTCATAAACAACTCTGGCAAGAAAAGTACAAGCAGGACGTGTAGAAGATCAGCCTGCATATAAGTGCAGTCTGATCTTAGTCTACACCTCCTACCAAAACTGGAATATTCCGGGTTCAGCATGACAATGTTTAAAATTATATGTATTGTGTGATGTACATAACTGATTATAAAACAATGTCTTTGTCTCTATCCACGTTCACTAAAATGATACGGTTATAAGGAAGATTTCTTTTGATTATGGATGCATTCTGTCCAATATTATTGGTTCATCATGACTACTGCTCTACATTTTATGACAATGATTTATGAGCATGAAAAAGTCTTTTATTGATATGGTGATATTCCAACCAATGTCAACGACAAAAGAGCCCTAATGACAAATTTTAATAACCTTGTTAACTCTCTACAGGTCACAACTTTTGCTCAATCTGTCAATAAATTGCTGAAAATTTATGCAGGGCTCATGTTTGGCTCTTATACCATGGTTTTGACCCTCAAAAAATCTTGGAATGACTTTTTTAGACCAAGAGAAATTTCTCTTTATGTGGAATTTGATCCCTAAAATATTCAGAGATGCATCTGATGTACTGTTGAAAATTATACTAATTGCTTACTTCATACCATTGTATAGATATATAAAAAGAGAATCAATGTTGATTAGTATGGTCTGTAAGCATTATATTTTATTGATGTGCTCTAGAGTTTCTTGGTCAAGGAGTCAATGACTTCTTTACCTATTCCCACTCAACGACGCTTTTAGACGCCCCAAAGAAATAAAACTTTGGAAAACATTGTGAAAATTAAGAAATTGCTTGCTACATGGGTAGAAAACATCATGGATGATGAAGAAATTGCTTGTTACAGGCAATTTCTTCATTATTCACAATGTTTTCTATCCCAAATGAAAAAAACAATCTAGATTAAGCTTTAAATTGTTGTCTGCAACTTCTTTTGATTTGGACCAGTCTAAAATGTTGCCATCTGGTAATGGGCTAAATTCAAAGGCTAGCACAAGGCCTGATGTATTTAGAATCATAAGGATGGTCCCTTTAGAATATGGTGGCATTTTTTCAATATCTGTGTAAAAGGGGCCTAAACTAGTTTTGACTATTTCCTTGTTACTGCTCTCCAAGTAGTAATTCTGGGTCCACTTTCACAAACTTAGTTTTATTCTTTCTGATAGTGATGAAGGTCGGTATCATATTTGATGATATTCTGTCTTATATAAAGGGGACCTTAGTGGCAACCCCCTTGTAACTGTTTCACAGGTCACAATTTTGTTTCAAATGTTTAACAAACTTGCTCAAAATATTTTCATTATTATGAGAGAGAATTTTATACTTTAAATATCCTGACATTACATCAAATTCCATTGTAAAAGGGGCAGAAAGGACAATATCAGTGTTAAAGCTCATCTGATCACATTTTTGGCCTACTTAGCTTGGCTGAGATGAATGTTGCTGAAGAGCTTATGTTGTACCATTGGCATCGGTGTCCCATTGCTTAAAGTTTTTCATCTTCATCATAACAAGTTCTCAAATTTCTCAAATCATTGCATGGTAATGAGAAAGATAACTTTTGAATGTGGTGACTTTTAGTCATTCTCTGAAAGAAATACAATTTTTCAAAGCTTAATTATGTACTTTCTTCTGTCTGTTTTTACAACTTTTGGTTGCAAATTTTGTCGGAGTTTTGGCGTTCAAAGACAGTTTATTTCAATAAATGACAATGATTGTTGTTCTCATTACAGAGCTGGTGGATTGTGATAAAGTAGATGAAGGCTGTAATGGAGGACTGCCAACACAAGCCTATAAGGAGATTGAACGTCTAGGTAATGTATGGCTATATGAAAAGACAATAGTTCAATTTCTTCCTCTTGATCCATTCCCATACAACCCCTCCTATTTACACCCCTCAAGAAATAAGATTTGGATAAAAAATGTGGAAAATGAAGAAATTGCATGTATCAAGCAATTTCTTTATTATTCACAATGTTTTCTATAAAAAAGGACAAAGAAAAAATTATATCCACTTAAAATTGTTGTCTGCAGCTTCTTTCAATTTAGACAAATCTAAAATTTTTCAGGTTTTGCAGACAAAAATTTAAAGTGAATTTGATTTGAAAAATAACAATTCAGCAGGGTAGGAAATATTGTGGAAAAAGAAGAAAAGTGAAGCATTTATGAGGTACACAGTAAAATGTAAAGGTCTCATACTATATTGAATCTGCCTCTCCTTTAATTTTTGTCAAAGCTTTTGTTGCAATTAACCAGAAGTAACTATGAAAAGGAGCTATTTGTTCTGTAATTGTAATGTTTATGCAAAAGTGAATTGCAATTAAGCAGTGAATTGCTATTATCAGGGTTGTGATTAACATGATGCCACTGTAATAACTGAATGTAGGTCTTCAACAGCAATTACCATAAAAACAAGGTTAACTTTCTCAATCTCTTTTTTACATAAACATGAAATATTTCACCAAGCTTGGCTTAAGTATGTAATCATTTATCTGGTGAAAGTAACTGACCTTTAAGACTGTAATTAAAATTGACCTTATATTATTGAAGTGCTCTTGACAGACAGGACACAACTCATTTATAACCCATTAATAAAGAATAAGGAAAGATATCTTCTCCTCCTTATTCATTATGCCTCTAGCTTTTGTATGTATCAATACCTATTGACCCTCTGCCAAAAAACTTCAGAGAATTGCCGTACTCTTGAAATTAGTGCTATATGGTGGGATCTTCGATATGCTTAGGACTAAAGGAGAAAATCTTTTAAAATCTTGTCCAAAATAATTAGAATTAGGGCTTTGATATTTTGTATATATCATAAAGCCTTGTGCGATCATACCCAGGGGAGCAATATAGGACCACCATGGTCCTCTTGTTTGAGACAGGTATTTTCTTCAGTGTCTCAAAATGTAGATTTGTAAGGTAATAGGTGAACCCATAACCAGCAAATAAAGTTTTATACCAGTCCAAATTGAAAGAGTTTATAGATGTCAATGTAAAGTTAATGAAAAGTAAAAACAGAGGAATTTTGTGGGAATAGGTTTGAAGAAAATCATTATCTAGTTCTACACAATCTCTTCTTTTGTTATAAAACTGAAGTAATATGAAAAGGTAAACATTATTTAGGAATGAGAAATTATATGTACCTTTTTGTCAAAAAGTTTTCTACTGTTTATGCTAATTATTTAACGCTTTTATGCATCATAATTATGTTTTCAATAACAGTGACTTCTCCTAATTCGAAGCTGTCATAACCCTTGTCATGCTGAACTCTGAATATTCCTGGTTGGGCAGGAGGTATGTGTAGTCTGATCTTAGTCTAGACCTCCTGCTAATTGCTTTATAAGCCAACGTTTATAAGGTATATTTATAACCCACAATAAATGCATCCGGTACTATCAGCCCTTTGATTTTAATGAAATTCCGTCTGTGATTTTATTCAACATGATAATGGTTTAGATTATCTTTGTTAAAGTGTGAATTAATTCATAATGTGTTCCATTACTATTATTTCAGGAGGCCTAGAGACAGAGAAAAAGTATCCTTATGAGAAGTGTGAGTTCAGGAAGAGGGACATCAAAGTTTATATCAATGATTCTGTATCAATATCCAGCAATGAGACCGGTCAGTATTCAGAAAAAAAAAATGGAATGGTTTACCCACTCCTGCACAAACCTGCTTTTTTACTCCCCCTCAACAATAAAGGTTTGGAAAACATTGTCACTGCTGAAATGAAGAAACTGCTTGATAATGATTTCTATTTAAGAATCTAATACAGTAAGTGAAATTTATCATTTACAGGTTCTTTCGAATTGGGCCATTATATAATTTTGTCAACTGGTAATGGGTCAAGAAATCTGTTTGCCCATTAACCCTTGTCATGCTGAACCCGGAATATTCCGGTTTTGGCAGGAGGTACAGACCAAGATCAGCCTGCACATAAGTGCAGTCTGATCTTGATCCACACCTCCTACTTGTACTTTTCCTGTCAGAGTTGTTTATGAAATTGATTTCTAAAGGAATTATTGAAATTTGAAAAGCAAGTTCTATCAGTGATTTCAGCGCTTTGATTTGACAGGAATTCAGTAAGGTAATTTATACAGCATGACATGGGTTAATAAATGATTAAGTTTTCAAAAAAGTTGCAGAAGACAATTGATGTAAACTACAAATTGATGTAAACTACAAATGAAATGAAAAAGACAGAAAATATTGTGAAGATAGGAGAAATTGATCATTACAACTGATTTCTCTTTATCTCAAAATGTTTCCATGCCTGATTTACATCAGTACAACAAAGTGTGGGGTTGTGTGTGGTAAAGGAATAAAAAAAATGAAAAGATCTGGTGCAATGCTTGTAAGTCAGGGTTGGTATTTTACAAATCTTATTATTCTTAATTTTCTATCCTCATGCTAACTAAGCTTAAGCCTTAGTTACAAGAAAGTTATAAATGTCAGTGGTGTCTTCTAACAATGGTTTAAAGCCATTACCACACTGCAAAATTTTAGACTGGTTCAAATTCAAAGGAGTTGCAGACAACAATTTAAAGTTTATGAAATTGTAATGAATTCTCAACATTGTGTACAGAGAACATTGTGGAAAATGAAGAAACTGCTTGTTACAAGCAACTTCTTCATGTT
This sequence comes from Fragum fragum, assembly GCA_946902895.1. Lineage (NCBI taxonomy): Eukaryota > Metazoa > Mollusca > Bivalvia > Cardiida > Cardiidae > Fragum > Fragum fragum. The sequence goes on along the minus strand of OX336366.1, from coordinate 40,158,916 downwards.
CCACAATGTTTTCTGTCTAGAAAGTTGGAACAATGTAAAATTTCCTAAACTTTAAATTATTGTCAGCTGCAACTACATCAAATTTGGACCAGTCTAAAATTTTGTTGTCTTGTAATGGGTTAAAAGAGGAGAATTTTCCCAATCAGCAAAAGGAAATAACTGAAACTTTTCAACCTGCCTCTTATTTGTTACAGAAATGGCTCAGTGGCTGGCTGCTAATGGACCAATTTCCATTGGAATAAATGCTTTTGCTATGCAGGTAAAACATTGCATGAGTTGATAAGATTTTTAATCCATTAACAGACAACAAAATTTTAGACTTGTCCCAATTGAAAGGGGTTGCAGACAACAGACAATTTAAAGTGGAATTTTGAAAATCTTTATCTTTTGAGGTAGAAAGTATTGTGGATAATGAAGAAATTGCTTGAAAAGAAGAAAAGCACCTTTTGTCCCTTGTGCGTCGGAAGGTGTCAACAATTCTTTAAACTTCTTCCTCTCAGTAACAACTGGGCGGATTTCAACCAAACTTGGTAGGAATGTTCTTTGGGTGACCTTTCTCAAAAATTGTTTCGCAAAATTTTGATTGACCCCCAAATATGGGCGTGGCAGTTTTTGACTTTAAAATCTTTAAACATCTTCTCCTCAGTAACCATTGGGCCAATTTTAACCAAAATTGAATTTGATATTCCTATGTTGACCCTTTTCAAAAGATGTTGGCAAAATTTTGAATGACACTCAAAATGGGCGTGGCAGGGTGGGGTATTTTTTTTACTTAGAAATCTTTAAACATCTTCTCCTCAGTAGCCATTGGGCCAATTTCAACCAAACTTGGCATGAATATTCCTTGGGTGACCCTTTTCAAAAGTTGATCGCTGAATTTTGATATATGCCCAAATATTGGCGTGGCAGGGTTGGGCAGTTTTTGACAACATCTTCACCTCGGTAACCATTGGGCCAATTTAAACCAAACTTGGCATGAATTTTCCTTGGGTGACCCTTTACAAAAGTTGTTCCCAAAAATTTTGATTCACGCCCAAATATAGGCGTGTCAGGGTCGGGTAGTTTTTGACTTTGAAATCTTTAAACATCTTCTCCTCAGTAACCATTGGGCCAATTTCAACCAAACTTTGCTTGAATGTTCCTTGGATGACTCTTTTCAAAAGTTTTTTGCTGAACTTTGATTGATGCCCAAATATGGGCTTGGCAGGGTGGGGCAGTTTTTTACTTAAAAAGCTTTAAACATCTTCTCCTCAGCTACCATTGGGCCAATTTCAACCAAACTTGGCATGAATATTCCTTGGGTGACCCTTTTCAAAAGTTGATCGTTGAATTTTGATTTATGCCCAAATATGGGCGTGGCAAGGTGGGCAGGTTTTGACTTTGAAATCTTTAAACATCTTCACCTTGGTAACCATTGGGCCAATTTCAACAAAACTTGGCATGAATGTTCCTTGGGTGACCCTTTTAAAATGGTGTTTGTGAAATTTGATTGATGCCTAAATATGGGCGTGGGCAGGTTTTTTATATAGAAATCTTTTAACATCATCTCCTCAGTAATCATTAGGCCAATTTCAACAAAACTTGGCATGAATGCTCCTTGGGTGACCCTATTCAAAAGGTGTTTGCGGAATTTTGATTGACGCCCAAATATGGGCGGGGCAGGGTCAGGCAGTTTTTTACCCTGAAATTTTAAACATCTTCTCCTCAGTTACCATTGGGCCAATTTCAACCAAACTTGAATTGAATATTCCTATGTAGACCCTTTTCAAAAGATGTTGGCAAAATTTTGAATGACACTCAAAATGGGCGTGGCAGGGTGGGGTATTTTTTTAACTTAGAAATCTTTAAACATCTTCTCCGCAGTAGCCATGGGCCAATTTCAACCAAACTTGGCATGAATATTCCTTGGGTGACCCTTTTCAAAAGATGTTCTCGGCAATTTGGTTGATGCCAAAATATGGGCGTAACAGGGTGGGGCATTTTGACTTTGAAATCTTTAAACATCTTCTCCTCGGTAACCATTGTGCCAATTTCAACAAAACTTGGCATGATTGTTGTTTGGGTGATCCTTTTCTATATTAGTTTGTGAAATTTTGAATGAAGCCCAAATATGGGCCTGGCTGTTTTTGACTTTAAAATCTTCTCCTCCCAAACCATTGGACCAATTTTAATCAAACTGGGCATGAATCTCACTGACAATGGCCAATGGGGCTATTACCATGCTGTTATATCTGTGAGTACATCAGGGCTGCCACCATAGCCAGTTATGAATGCGTCAGACACCCAATCTATAATCATGGTGTGTCCAGGGTTCCCAGGCTACCGGAAGAACGGGATAAAGTCTTGGTTTTGTGATATCTTTAAAAAAACACAAAAAACTAGGAAAAGACAAATCAATTTGATGAAAGATACAAGACCCAATTAAAGTACATTTTCCAAACAGTTGACAAGTATCCCCACGCCAGTAGGTTTTATCACAGTGTAAATTACATGGGGATGCATTATTACGTCACAAAAAATTGCCTCCAATTCAATTCAATGGAAAAGAGAACTCTGGGTAAATAGACATTGAAATAAATTATCATTATCATGAAATTGACAATCTACACGTCTAGAAGCAATCAAATTTATCCATTATTTTATATTATTGTAGTTTTCTGGACAAAGTTTAGGGTTTTAGTTTGACATCAATAAAATGGGGTCTTGGGGATTCAACAATCTGTGTCATAATAATCCTTTAAATTTTGTCAATGAAAAAGAAGTCTTGAAATTTAGAAAAATATCCTGGAAAAAGTCTTGAACTTTGCAAGCAGAAAATTGTGGGAACCCTGGGTGTAGTGGGTTTGAATCTTGGCAGCAGCACATATCCTTTACCGCATTTTGTCTCCCCATGGGTAGATGGTCCTGAACTTAAATTGGATGGCAGCTGGAGGCCTGGAAAGGATGTAATGGTAATACTGGTGCAAGAAATACCAGGAATCAATTGATAAATGCTCCGCAGTATAACTGAAAAATTGTTAAAAAACGACTTGGGTCATCTTTCATCGGACATTTGGCACAATCATTGTGACAAGTACCTTTTGCCTGCCACCAATGGGCAAAATACAAGTGGTATGCACAAGTGAGATGGGTAACTAGTGAGAAACAACAACTGATCTCCAGTGTTTAGCAAACAGGACTACTTTTAAGATTGTTATTACTTTTTTTTGTCAAACCTACTTGTAGTGAGCAAGACAAAGTTGTCTCTATTACAAGTTGGTGTATGTGCCTTAGTCCATTTTTGTGAGGGAAGTTTTTGGTTGCTAAAAATAAAATGTACCCATTAATCTCACTTGTGAGTAGATTTGCCATTTGAAAGAAATTCTGAGATAACCTCAATGTCAAAGCTCAAGGTCAAGAATGCCTGTGTTCTTTCAATTTTTTTTATCATCTTACATTAGTCAGGTGAGCGATTTTAGGGCCATTCTGGCCCTCTTGTTCTAGAGAGGCATCTAAAGGCATCATTGTGTGGGAATTGGTTGAACAGCTTTGTATTGTAAATTTCAATAATGAATGAATGAATGGTAAATTGGACCCAGGGACAGCTATGGTCATTTTGTGTGAAAAGCATTTGATATAACAAAATAACAAAAAGGAGAAAGACCAAACAGCAATGATGAATTATTAATTGGGAATTAATCTAAAAATAAATATGGTGCCCTTTTTGTCACTTTTACAACATGTGTGCTGTCATATTTATTCCATGAGTTGAAATGGCAGATCTATCTATCATGGGATTTCAATAAACACTCTTTAAATAATATTCAGAGAACAAGTTTAAATCATCTTAAAAAAAACTTCATCAACTTTCCTAAGATGTTTAACTCATTCCCACTCAATGATACTTTTAGAAGCCCCAGGAAAAAAAGCTTAGGAAAACATTGTTGAAAATGAAGAAATTGCTTGTAATAAACAATTTCTCCATTAACCACAATGTTTTCTACCCAAAAAGTAAAAAAATGTTGAAATTTTCATAAGCTTTAAATTGTCGTCTGCAACTCTTTTCAATTGGGACCAGTCTAAAATTTTGTCGTCTGGTAATGGGTCAAAGACAGCCAGGTAAGTTTAGCTCTCTTGATTATGCATTATGTTATTAATTTTGGGGTCGTTGGTTTGTACCCCAGCTCAGTCTAAAATTCAGTACAAATAAGCAAATGACAAGTAGTGACCTCATCAGTAGGCAAGGATTGAATTATAGAATAAACTGGTGGGATAAACTATAGGAACCCTTTGCTAGATGCCTCCACAATAAAACTGAAATACTGTTACTGGGTTAAACCCCAAACAACTAACTTGACTGGTCAACACTTCATTGTATGAAAGCAGCTGGGTTTACAAGAAAAAGTTCAACAGGGTTAACAGACTGTAACAAGCCCAGTAGTATTCCTGGAAGTTAAGCACCATCTGGTCACCCATCCAGACACTAACCATGACAGTAGGGTTTATAAAGAAATAAAGAACTATATTGGAACGACATCTCCTCAAAAACCACTGGGCCAATTTGAACCAAATTTTGCAGAAATGTTCCTGAGGTGGTCCCCTCTAAAAATAGCTAAAGAATTGAAATATATTAATAACTTTGGTTGCCATGGCAACAAAAGTGAAATTTTAAAGTAATCTTTAAAAATCTTCTCCTCCTGACCCAGATGGTGTAGAGCCTTGGTATTTTGCATGAAGCATTGGTATATTGACCTCTTTCAAAATAGCTAAAATCATGATCCTCAGGTCCCCAGGGGCAGAGCCCTGGCAGGGGGGGGGGGTATATGCATGAAGCATTAGTTCACTGACATCTTTCTCATTTCTGAAATTATAACCCATAGATCTCCTGTCACATTTGCCCTTAAGCCTTTGAATGTGTTATTTAGACTTTTGGGTCCCCAGGTTCATAGTCTATATATGTATAAAGTATGGCCCACTTATGTCATAATCCTAACCTTAACATGAAATTAGACTGTTGAAAGAAAAGAGCCTTTATCACAGGTAAGTGACCAAGGGCCAAGGACCCTCTTGTTTGAAATTTTAGACTGGTCCGAATTCAAAGAGACTACAGGCAACATTGCATATTAGATGCAATGTGAAATCAAACCGTCATATGTTGTAGAAAGTATTGCAGAAAAAGAAGAAATTGCTTGTAACAAGCAACTTTTCCTTTTTCCACAATATTTATCAAGTTTAAAAAGACAACACTTTAAAAATTCTGGGTTTGTACAGGAAAAGGTTAAAGAAAAAGTCCATTCGGGAGAGTATTTTCTGGATAATATAAATGATATATATCTGCTGTTTCTTTCAGTTCTACATGGGTGGCGTGTCTCATCCATGGAGTATTTTCTGTGATCCATCTGAACTTGATCATGGAGTCCTTATTGTGGGCTATGGAGTTGGTAAGTATTTCTAGAGCACATTATTACATTATGTTAGTCATGTAACAAGGTATTCTTTCATTCCATTCCTAAAGAACAGGAATTTTGACTAAGCAATTCAATAAATAAAAAGTGATCTTAAATGCAGATTTGAGTCTTTGAGGGTAGTACATTTTTAGTATAAGGAAATAGTCCAGTCTGCATGTTTTCCTTTACATTCCATGATTAATCTGTTTCTTATAGAAAGGACAATAAGACGCCATGGTTTTAACTTGTGCCCTGTAGCAATTGAAGTTACAGTATCATAACTTATTTGGTATCAAATTTGTTTTACAGAGGGAGACAAGCCATACTGGATTGTCAAGAATAGCTGGGGAGCAGATTGGGGAGAAAAGGTAAGAATCATGGTTAACCTTGCCACATGGTAAAATGTTAAACAGGTCAAAAATGAAATCAAGAGTATCATATTTGAATGGCAATGCATTGCTATTCAAGCCCTTTAGAGTAGCTGAAACTTCTTGGTCAAAAACGGAGCATAATTTGCTTAAAACTGCATTTAGAGTTATCTCTCTTGTTGGTACAAACTGCTGTCTTATTAGTGAACATATATTCTGAATTTGAAGTGAATGTGTTCCGTACTACCATAGGTATTACAAAATGTCTAAGTTTTTGGACAAAACCAAATTTCACAAAAATGATCATTGAGTAATCCTTTATGAGATTTCTTGAAGAAGTTTTGATTACATATATGCATTTAAAAATGGCTCTTGTTGGTGACCAAGGGCTTGTGCTTAACGCATAAATCAGGGTTTGAAAGCGAAATCTTATAATATCCTGTTTGTGACTCTCACATATTCCTTTTAGGTGGTCATTGTACCCCCACAAAATGAATGTTTTCGGGGGTATACTTGAATCAGCCTGTCTGCCCCTTTGTCTGTGTGTCTGTAACTCCATCTATCTCTGCACAAAATACTACCAATTTTGTGTAGCAAACTCCTCCTTCAGTTTTGCTTCAATACCACTCAAATTTTATACAAAGATTAACCGCATGTTGAAGTTTTGCAAGACGAAGTTTTGAAGACTTAATTCCCCCCTGGCTCAAGAATTATCTCCCCTTAAACTTAGACATTATTTATGCTTTGTAGACATGTATAGCTAAATATACTACCAATTTTGTGTCACAAACTCCTCCTTTCTAGAAAAGCAAAGTCAGTAGCTATGTCCTTGTATTGTTTAAGCTCTCATTTCACTGAAAGTACATGCAGGGGTATGAAGTCACATACTGTGACAAGTTCTAGTTTTGACCCCTGTAATTATCTAGTGGTCTCAATTGTAGCTTTATCAGAGATTTATAGCAATGAAATGTCATAAAAAGGAATGTGTCCTTTTAACACTTTTTGCTTTTTTGACCCCTTCTTAAACAGTTTTAACCCTAATTATCATGGTAAAGGGCTCCTGAATTTCAAGGCTAAGCATAAAACCTGTTGTTTTCCAATTAATCATGTATATTGAATGATGTGAAATTATTGAAAATTTTGCTTCTCTATTAATATGATTAAGCCCATAGGGTTATAAAGGATCTCCAGCACCTCTTGCAAGTTATATGATTGTCTGTTTTTAGCTCACCTGAGCACAAAGTGCTCATGGTGAGCTTTTGTGATTGTTGAATGTCTGTTGTCCGTCGTGCACCATGCGGCGTCAACGATTGAAGTGTTTACACTCTAGAGGCCACAGTTTTGACCCAATCCTCATGAAACTTGGTCAGAGTAATTGTTTGGTCATGAGGATGAACCCTATTGATTATGGGAGGGTTCTATTTGAAAACACTGGAAAGGGGCCTTAATGACAATTTCTTTGTTTACACTGTAGAGGCCACAAATATGGCTCTATCTTCATTAAACTTTGCCAGAATAATTGTCGAATCATGAGGATGTACCCTATCAATTATAGGAGGATTCTATTGGAAAACACGGGCAAAGGGGCCTTACTGACAATTTCTTTGTTTACACTCTAGACGCCACAATTTTGGCTCAATCTTCATGAAACTTGGTCAGAATAATTGATAGGTGTAAGGATGAACCCTATTGATTATGGAAAGGTTCTATCAGAAAACACAGGAAAGGGGACAATTTCTTTGTTTATACAGTAAAACCCCTCTAATACGACCACTTGCGGTACTTTCAGAAAGTGGTCGTAATAGCGGGGTGGTCATATTACCGAGGTTTGGTCGTTTGTTGTCAAGTAATGCATGTTTATTTTATTTTTGTTCTTTGAATATATTAATACTATACATACAAAAATGAAACTATAAGAACATGTATTACAGCGGAATCTTATGTCATTTTCAAATTTACGGTCTTCGATAAGTTCTACTTTCTCTATTCTCCATTTGGTACTCCGACCTCAGATTATTTATTCGTAAGAACAGGTTCAAAGTGTCAAACTGTCGATATCATATCTTTTATAATGCGAATACCAAGCATCAATTACGTTGAAATAAAAATTTAATTGCTAATTAATTGTTTGGAACGCCGTAAACAAACTAATCGTAACTTCTTGGATACGTTTACACTTTCGAATTTATTAATCGAGTCAAAACCTGTGAAACATTCAAATAACAATTGAAAATAATACAAACTATAATTTCTAAAAGTGATTGGCCACTTTAATCATAACACATATTATAATAAGGGTTCGATATCACATAATCAAAAATCCGATAATGTATTTACAATGTATTCGTACCCAATTAGTGTCGCTCTTATCAAGTGTGAAATTCTGGTGATCGGTCTCAATGTGTGAAAACTGGTCGTTTTAGTGGGGTTCAAAATAGTGTATCAGCTATGGTTGGTACTGAATTTAGTGGTCGTAATTCGGAATAGCGGGGTTCGCGACCATTGAAATAAAGAACAAAAAATTCCGTTCTGTAAAAATTCGGTCGTAATAGAGGGGTGCCCGTATTTCCGGGGTGGTCGTAAGGAGGGGTTTTACTGTAGTTTAGAGGCCAAATTTTAGGCTCAATCTTCATGAAACTAGGCCAGAACAATTATTAGGTCATAACGGTGAACCCTATTGATTATGGGAAGGAAAAGGGGCATTAATGACAATTTCTTTATTTACACTCTAGAGACCATAATTTTGGGTCTATTTTCATAAAAACTGGCCAGAATGATTGTTTAGTCACAAAGATGAACCTTATAGATTATGGGAAGGTTCTATAGGATAACACAGGAAAAGGGGCCATAATGACAATTTCTTTGTTTACAATATAGAAGTCACAGTTTTGCCTCAATCTTCATGAAACTGGATAGTTATTTGTCTCTAGTTGCATTTTTTTTAACAGCAAACAATTCAGGTGAGTGAACTAGGACCATCATAATCCTCTTGTCTCTATTTCAGGGTTACTATCTTGTCTACAGAGGAGCTGGTGTCTGTGGTCTAAACACAATGTGCACATCAAGTGTTGTCTATTAGTTGAGTCATGTTTGCCTTGATACATTCACAGAAGTAAACAATAGAGACGTTAATGTAGGGCACATTAAACAATACTCTCAAATTGAGGTGTTAGCTCAGAACTGTTGTTGGTGACTTTATTTACAGAGGCATTAACTACAGTTTTTCACTAACCCTTCTGAATATTGGCATAAGATATAAAAATTTATTTTTTACTCCAAAATTCAAAATATTTATTGCTTAGTTCCAAATTATATGTTTGACTGGCTTATTGCAGATGCAACTTTTGCAGATTTTGGTAAACTCATTGAACTAGATATTATTGCATATGATAATTATTGTACAGTTTTCAGAACCCAAAAATGGCCTTTTATATGGTTCTATTCAATATCACAGGAAACATCATGATAGAAGCTTTGTAACAAACAAGTTTTTCTACTGCCATAATGAATAAGTGCAGAATTAGGTAGAAAGCTTTGTGGGCATAGGAGAAATTGCTTGTTACAGGCAATTTCTTCTTATCTCACAATGCTTTTCATAACAAACTTTGTTTAGAGCATAAAACTGTGGATTAAAGAGCAATGATGGAATAAAGGACACTCCAAATCTGCCTTAAGAAATCATTTATGTGAGTGGTTGTAACTTCCTGTTGTGTTTTTTGCCTTAACCCTTTCCCACACAGTGAAGCTTTTAGACGCCCCAAAGAAAAAAAGCTTTTGAAAACATTGTGGAAAATGAAGAAATTGCTTGAAATTACAAGCAATTTCTTCATTATTCTCAATGTTTTCTACCCCAAAAGGGGGAATATCCAAAATTTCATAAGCTTTGAGTTGTCGTATCCAGCTTCTTTCAATTTGGATCAGTCTAAAATTCCGTTGTGTGATAGTGGGATAAATCTGAATTTACAAATCAAAATATAAAATGTGCCGATAAATAAGGGCTTTGTAAATCAGGTAAAATAACATTTGAAATGTTTATTTTGATAATGTGTTTCTTTGAATGATTGTTGATATTTATATATATTGTTTTTCGTAAAGATTCTTTTGTGTATGACTAAGATCTGGAGCAAGTTTTTAAAATACTTGTTGTAAAAGCTTAATCTTATCAACTTAAACTAACCCTTAACCATAAACCATAATTTTAAAATTTGGTTTTTGAATTATTGTGTGAAAGGGAGAAATTCCTTTTTATAAGCAATTTCCTCTTTTTCCTCAATGTCCCCATAGTACTTTCATGCAGCACCTCTAAATGCATTGTTATGTGGTAATGGGTTAAAATGCTTTTGGCCTTATCCCTTGCTTAGCCTTTTACCACCCAACCCCTCTTTTTTAGTCCTAATTGAGATGAAAAAGTTATATAAACATTGTGGGCAATGAGGAAATTTCTCGTAATAAGCAGTTTTTAGGTCACCTGACCGAATGGTCATGGTGACCTATTGCAATCATCGTTTGTCCGTCGTCGTGTGTCGTGCGTCGTCCGTCGTGTGTCGTCATCGTCCGTTAACTTTTAAACATTTTCATCTTCTTCTCAAGAACTACTGGGCGGATTTCAACCAAACTTGGTAGAAAGCATCATTGGGGGATGCCAATTCAAGTTTGTGAAAATAGGGGTTCATGTATGGGGCCACACCCAGAGGTCAAAGTTCATCATATTAAAAAATTCACATTTTCATCTTCTTCTGATGAAGTACAAAGCCAATTTCAAACAAACTTGGTGAAAAGCATCATTTGGTAATGGTTATTCGGATTGGTGAAAATTAAAAGGCTGGGGGTCAGGGGGCCCTAAAATGGGGACCAAAAGGGGGTAATTTTTGGTAACTTTTAAATATTTCATCTTCTTCTCAAGAACTACTGGGGGGATTTCAACCAAACTTGGTAGAAAGCATCATTGGGGGATGCCAATTCAAGTTTGTGAAAATAGGGGTTCTGGGGGTCAAAGGGGCCCAAATAGGGGGCAAAAAGGGGTAATTTTTGGTACTTCTTTAAAAATCTTCTTCTAATAAACCGTTAATGCCAGAGCTTAAATATTCTGTGTGCATGACAACTAGGACAGGTATATCATAAATTGTGAAATTCATGTCCCTGGGGTTATGTATGGGGCCACACCAAGAGGTCAAAGTTCATCATGTTAAAAAATTCACATTTTCATCTTCTTCTGATGAAGTACTAAGCCTATTTCAAACTAACTTGGTGAAAAGCATCATTTGGTACTGATTATACAGATTTGTGAAAATTAAAAGGCTGGAGGTCAGGGGGGCCTAAAATGGGGACCAAAAGGGGGTCATTTTTGGTAACTTTTAAACATTTTCATCTTCTTCTCAAGAACTACTGAGAGGATTTCAACCAAACTCGGTCGGAAGCATCATTGGGGGATGCCAATTCCAGTTTGTGAAAAGAGGTTGGGGGGGCTTGGGGTAAAAGGGGCCCCAGTCGGGGGCAGAGAGGGGTAAATTTTTGTACTACTTAAAAAATCTTTTTCTAATAAACCCTAAATCACTTGTCAAAATGCTCTTTTACTCAGGTGACCGTTAAGGCCCACTGGGCCTCTTGTTTTTCTTTTTTAACTCTTTTGAGCACAAAGGTGAGCTTTTGTGATCGCTCAATGTCCAGTGTATGGTGTTGTTGTGCATCGTCATTGTGTTCAACAATTTCTTTAAACATCTCCTCCCAAACCAGAAAGCCAATCTTGATGAAACTTGGCAGGAATGCGTCTTGGGTGAAGTTCTTTCAAAAATGTTCAAATAATTGAAATCTACCCATAACTGTGGTTGCCATGGCAACAAAAAAGAGAAAATTAAGAAAATCTTTTGAAAATTTTCTTCTCTGAAACCAAAAGACTGAGAACATTTATATTTGGTATTCAGCACCTCTTAGGGAACCTCTCTCAAGTTGTACAAATGATGGCCCTTGGGTCATATATGTGCACCCAATTTTACATTGAAACATAGATGGACAATTTTAAAAATCTTCTTCCTTGAAACCAGAAGACCAATGGGTAATATTTTGGCTCCGCGCTCCGCCCGTGCACACCCCATTTTCAATTGAAACAAAGAAGGAAAACTTTAAAAATCTCCTTCTCTAGCCTAGAGTATTGATAATTGATATCTAGAATCTGAAAGTCAATCTGTACAGATTTTGTTATGCAATACCCTTTAGGTGTTATTTTGGCTGTGCCCAGCCACACCAAATTTCAACCTAGAAACAAAGAAGAAAAAAATCTTCTCTGGAATGAGAAAGCCTAGAGCATTGATATTTGGTATCTAAAATCTCTTAGTGAATCTTTTATATAGAAAAATAGTAGAAAAAACTTTGATTTCTTCTGCAATCATCAACTCAGGTGAGCGCTTTAGGGCCAAAGGCCCTATTGTCCACAATGTCTTAAAAGTCAATGTCTGATAGTGAGTTAAAATATTGTGATTGAATTTCTTAGTTTTAGAGAAGATCTGTATTATGCATAATACTAAAAATAAGTGACCCCTCATACGAAAAAGGTCTGTAAATCTGTTTAAAAAAAACTACGAACAAGATGGAGCTTAGACAAAATATCTTAACCCATTCCCACTCAGTGAAGCTTTTAGACGCCCCAAAGAATAAAGCTTTGAAAAACATTGTGGAAAATGAAGAAATTGCTTGTAACAAGCAATTTCTTCATTTTCCACAATGTTTTCTACCAAGAAAGTTGAAAAAATCCAAAATTTCATTAACTTTGAATTGTCGTCTGCAACTTCTTTCAATTTGGACCAGTCTAAAATTTTCTCTTGTGGTAATGGGTTAAATGAGGTAGAATGACATTACAGTTCCTAGAGCATATACATTCGGATCTTAGAAATCTTGTGAAATTTGCGCACTCTACCCAGGGTCCCTTTTTCATGTGAAGGGTCACAGGTTTGATTATACTTGAGACATATGTATTTCTTTGTTGATCATTTTTAACCCGTTCCTGCATTAACACATTTTGACGCCCTAAAGCAAAAAGCTTTGGAAAACATTGTGGACAATGAAGAAAATGTTTGGGACAAAAAGAAATTGTTTCTAAAAAGACAAAAAAATGAATAAGATTTTATCAACTAAAAGTTGTAGTCTGCGCATTCCTTGAATTTGGACTAATCTATAATTCTGTTGTCTGGTAATCGGTTAAAACTTAAATGGTTGCGTGATTCAAGTAGTTTGCACCTTCATGAATGATGGCACACATGAATGATGGCACAAAATTTCAGTAGGCTTTTGTGCACGAAATACTTCCAAAACAATGTATCAAAATTTGTAAAATATTTGCTTTTTTTTGCTAGATGTCATTAAATTATAAGAAATGAAGAGAATATTTTGTTCTCATGGGGCTATGAAACGAAACACCTACACTAGTGTATGTTTCCTCCTTCACATATTCATATAGTGTGATTCGTTTTTATGCCCCCGCATCGATAAGATCTGGGGCATATTGTTTTACCGGTATGCGTCTGTCTGTCTGCAAAACTTTACCTGCCAACTAAACATTTTCCTATAACTTCAACCCTGATTAAGTTACAATGCTAATATTTGGTATGTAGATAGGTCTCAACAAGGCGCAACTGGGGAAGGTCATTTCATCAAGGTCAAGGTCAAAATTTTAAACCTTTACCCGTTTCTTAAGAATTCCTGTTTCGGGGGCGTGGTGTTTCACAAACACATCTTGTTTCATTTCAAACCTCCATGAAAACAAAAAATATTCTATAATAAATGTTTTCAAAGTCTATGCTGGATTAACCATTTACCACAAAGTATGGCAATTTGACGTGTTGAAAACAAGTACATTTATGTGTAGTTATTAAAGAAATATTACGAGAAAATGAAAAAAATGCTAGTAACAAGTATTTTCTCATTTTCTCACAAAGTTTCTACTCCATGTGGTACTTATTTCTAATCATAGCACTCATTGAACTATCTTCTGTAACTTCTGTTAGATGAACTAGTCTAAACTTCTGTCTGTTGGGTAACAGGTTCAAATTTTAAGTATATACTAAGTAATCCAAGTATTTAATGAAACAAGACTGTCTGTACTATCTCAGCAAATCCCGGTGAAATTTGTTATATTGCAAGATAGCTAAAAAGTTCTTAACCTAATTATAGAAGACTTTACACTGTAACGCACAATTTATTTAAGAAGTTTAAATTGTTTTACTGATTCAAGTGCATATGTATACTAAAGAAGATAATGCATATTAATAGCAGGTTACAAAAAAACATTGAAAATTATTCCCTAGACAAGCTGTAGATATATTTTGTGGGTTTAATTTCCATTATACATGTACATGAACGTTTTTAAGTAGGTTGTATGGATTATTGAAAGAAAGGTTGAAAATATAGACAGTTTTAATTATTTACTCTCACCTTATTTAATATTCACTTGTATGCAGAGCTTGAAACAATGAAATATACTTTAAGAGTGCTTTTAAGGATTTAACCCATTACCATACAATGATGCTTCTTAAAGCCCCTAGGTACGAATTTCTTCATTGTCCACAATGTTTCTGCCCCAAAAGACAAAGATTTTAACAATTTCATCAACTTAAAATTTTCGTCTGCAACTTCTTTGAATTAGGACTGGTCTAAAACTTTGTCGTGTGGGAATGGGTTAAAGAAAATTGTAAAAATCAGAGGTTTATATTTACAAACTTCAACATATTGAGAGAAGATTCTTGGAAAAAAAGGAAAGATTCAAAAGACTAGCCCATATGTGTACACTAGATTACAAAGTTGTACACTGGACCCAAATGATAAAAGATGAAATTATCCAATGGTGATGCTGTTTGAAGAACCCATTAGTAAATGAATTATTGTGAGAAGAAATTGCTTTTTACATTATGATTTCAAGAGATTGCTTTTTCCATTATGATTTCTCTTTTAACACCTTCTCACATAATCACATGTTTTTATGCCCCTAAAGAAAAAGGCTTTGAAAACATTTGAAAGCAATATCGTCATTATCCACAAGTACTTCTACTCAAATGGTAAAGATTTGTAATACATGTATTTCTTTAACCAAAAAAGGCAGTCATTTTGAATTGGACCATGGTAGTGCAGATGTTTCGTATTGATATAGTAATTTTGTACAGTTGCCTGGAACTTCTTTTGATTTTGGGCTGGTGTAAAAATTTGTTACTTGGTAAAGAAAATTTTTTATTTTTGTTATTTTTGTAAAGCTTCTCTCCCACACACTGAAGCCTTGTAAAAAATGTTTTGGACATTCTAATTTATGATATTTCTCTTGTACAAGTTGGTATATTAAAGCACTGTATATTTTTAAGCAATTGTCTTGTTATTTTTTTCATAACACCTTCACACAGGTTGATATACTAGAGATCTGTTATCAAGGGCCTTTTTACTTTTATGATAAAGTAAAAAACGAACAATACTGTTAGTTTCTCTAGCCTGAGCTCAACCTTGAGAAAAAGGCTAGGAAAAACTGAATATTCAACTATCTGTACTTGACTTTTCCAAATGTCTCTGCTTTTTAGCTCACCTGAGCACAAAGTGGGAGGTGAGCTATTGTGATCGGTCGTTGTCCGTCCGTCTGTCCATCCGTCCACAATTTCTTTAAAAATCTTCTCCTCCTAAACCAGGAGGCCAATCAAGCTGAAACTTTGCAGGGATGTTCCTTGGGTGAAGTTCTACAAAAGTTGTTAAAAGAATTCAATTCCGTCAAAAACTCTGGTTGCCGTGGCATTTGAAAATGGGAATATTAAGGAAATCTTTAAAATCTTTAAAAATCTTCTCCTCCATAACCAGTGGGCCAATCAAGCTGAATCTTCACATGAGTGTTCCTTAGATGAAGCTCTTCAAAAGTTGTTAAAAGAATTTCATTCCGTGAAAAACTCTGGTAACTGCGGCATATGAAAACGGGAAATTTTAGAAAATCTTTGTTGTCTTTTTTTTCACAGACTACAAGGCCAAAGGCATTTATATTTTATATAGAGCTTAATCATATGGTTCTCTACCACGTTTTTAAATATTTAATCTCTAGGTTCAAAAATGGCCCCGCCCCTGAGGTCCGAAATTTGGAAAAATGCTCAATTAGAGCAATTTCAAAAGACTTCTCCTCTTAAACTATTAGGTTCAGGATATTAACTAAAAGGAAAATATGCTCTTAGGATAAAAAATGTCTCTGCTCCTGGGGTAGAAAATTGCCTAAATTGCATTGAAAGAATTCTTCTTAAATATAGGTTCTGGAGCATTTACATTAAAAACATAGGATAGCATTATTGTTATCTACCATGTTTATATCCTTCCCAAGGCATCCAAAGATATGAAAAACGCTCAAGAGCATGTTCAAATATCTTCAACTCCTCATGTATAAGTTAATGCATTCATGTTTTAATTTATGGTACATCCAGATTGTTCCCTACCAAGGTTGTTAAAATTACACCCATTGAAGTATCAGACAGTAATTAGAGTTCGATTGAAGAATTTCAGGTAGAGAAATGGATAAATTGCTTGTCACTCCCTTTCTCACTCTGTTTATTTATCAAACCTATTTTCCCTGAGGGTGACAAATTCTTGGATAGTTTGGTATTGGATTAAACTATAAAGCCAAAGGAATTCATTCTTATTGTAAAGCATTACTGGAATGGTTTGTACAAAGCCCAAAATCTTATATTTTTTTTATTAATTTTGCTCAAGTTGTGTCTTTTTTATACTAAAAAGTACTGTAATTTGCAGATGCCTCAGGTGAGCGATTTAGGACCATCATGGTCCTCTTGTTTAGCTCATCTGAGCACAACATGCTTGTGGTGAGATTCTGTGAAACTTAAATGTCCATTGTCCGTCATCAACAATTTAGTGTTACCTCTCTACAGGTCACAATTTTGGCTCAATCTTTCTCAAACTTTCTGAAAATGTTTGTATAGTCATAAAAAAGAACCCTATTGAATATGGTGACATTCTGACCAATATCAAGTGAAAAAGACCATATTGACAGTTTCCTTGTTACCACTCTGGAAGTCATAATTTTGGCTCAAACTTGCTGAAAATGTTTTTATTATCATGAGAAAGAACCCTATTGAATATACTGGGACATTTTGACCACTACTCGGGCTTTGTTGACCATTACCATGTTACCACTCTAGAAGTCACAATTTCGGTATAATCTTTAGGAATCCTACTGAAAAAGTTTGTATGGTCATGAGTAAAACCCTTTCAGTTTAATACCACTCTTTACCATATAAATAGAATAAGGGCTTCATTGACAGTTTCCTTATTGCCATGCTAAAGATCACAACTTTGGCTCAATCTTGGCAATCTTCAGTTCATTCTCATGAAATTAGAAACCCAGTGAAAATGGTAATATATCTATGTTATATAAAATATTAAGAGGCATTAGTGACAATATCAGTTTTCTACTCCTCCAATTACAAAGTTTTGCCTTTAATTCCATTTAACTTTGTAGAAATATATATGTCAATTTTGAAAATGATTAGTTATCTTGAGAAGGTGAATTCAGGTAAGGAATCTAGAGCCTTTTTGACGTTTGAATCTTCATAACACAGTAATACACGCAAGTTAGCAGATAAAGTGATGTTTAATAATTGCGTATCGTGGGGTCAATCAAATAATCTATCGACCAATCAAATCATTCATTTAGAACGGAAGCGAACTTTAAACCCCAACTTTTATATGAAGCATGTTTGCTGGTTTAGCGACTTTAACATAGTAACTAAAGCTTATTCAAGCTGTAGTTACAACGTTGGGGTCGCCCTGACGTACCCTGGGGAGCCTGTCCAATCTATGCTGTTCTCCGATTTTGTATGGTAAGATTACGACAGGCTTACCAGTCGTTGTACTCCAAAATAAATGTCATCTTTATGAGAAATGCATTTTACCATCTGGAACTTTTGGCGCCGGCTATTATCGTCGATGATCATCAATCTATTTGTATTCACACTGATAGAAGTTTGCAAATAGAATAAGATTATCTCGAGTGATCATTTTTCCATTGCAAACATCATAGGTCGTTAGCATATCGAAGGGATAGTGCAAAACTAGTGTTCGTGCCTACTGTATATCCGATCCTTTAAAGCGTTATTCTTATATCTGTGAAACCATTACTGCTGTAACTAAAACCTGGGGATCTTGAGTTTGAAATCCGGCTCGATCAATATACTCCTCGAGATTTGGTCAAAGTTATTTTGACTGGCGTCAATTGGGTAACCAATTGCCAGATGATTAGCGTACGCTTAAGAGGAATGAACAGCTGGTTGCCGGATTGAATAGCGGGGGAAACGAAGGAAAACTGTGGCTAGGTGAACCAACCTGAAATCCAATACAAATTGAAACCATTACACAATTCATGGTTTTAAAGCGTTTGAAGAATAATGCAAAAGAAGACATTATGAATACAGGAAAATTACGGATGATTACTACTTTCTCTAGTACAAAGTTTTTGCAGACACCGCTGAGATGAGCGAGCCACGACCACTCGATGCTTACTTATATCAGTCCGTCCGTTCGTTCGAATTTTTCCGAACCATAACTTCTACAACTACGTGTGGATTTTATAATAATTTGAATATTCTGTTAATTTTCATGAGTAGATATCTCATTCGAATAGATAAAAATGGATAGCATCAAGGTCACACACTTATGTCAAATCGTCGGAGCGCGAGCAAAATGTCATAACTACAGCTCTATTAAAGCAAAAGGATGAGAAAGTAGGCAGAGCTTATATTGTTCTTCTCCTTCATGATGTTTGAGAGATGTACGAATGTTTAAATTATTCGTTTGTTATTGCGTAATATAACTATTTTGGAAAGAAGAAGAAAATGCTTTGAGGATACAATAAAGAACTGGGAGGTCATTTAACAAAACAAAAGAAAAAAGATGAAGATAGGCAATAAGTACGAAAGACCGGTGGTGACATCAAGAATTCACAGTTCACACTTCAAACTTCATACATATTAAGTCTGAAGTGGGAAGTGTGAAATGTGAATTATGAGACCCGTGGTGGCTTCTTAAATTACAGTACATAATCAAACCAAATTAAAAAAGGAGTTTGAAGTGTGAAGTTGGAAGTATGAAGTTGGAAGTATGAAGTCGGAAGTTTGAAGTGTGAAATATGAAGTTGGAAGTTGGAAGTCGGAAGTTGGGAGTATGAAGTGTGAAGTCAGAAGTTGGAAGTATGAAGTGTGAAGTTGGAAGTATGAAGTGTGAAGTTGGAAGCTTGAAGTGTGAAGTGTGAAGTTTGAAGTTGGAAGTTGGAAGTATGAAGTTGGAAGTTTGAAGTGTGAAGTTGGAAGTTTGAAGTGTGAAGTTGGAAGTTGGAAGTATGAAGTCGGAAGTTGGAAGTATGAAGTGTGAAGTTGTAAGTATGAAGTGTGAAGTGTGAATTTAGAAGTTTGAAGTGTGAAGTGTGAAGTTGGAAGTTTTAAGTGTGAAGTTGGAAGTATGAAGTGTGAAGTTGGAAGTATGAAGTGTGAAGTTGGAAGTTTGAAGTGAGAAGTTGGAAGTATGAAGTGTGAAGTTGGAAGTTTGAAGTGTGAAGTTGGAAGTGTGAAGTGTGAAGTTGGAAGTATGAAGTGTGAAGTTGGAAGTATGAAGTGTAAAGTTGGAAGTTTGAAATGTGAAGTGTGAAGTTGGAAGTATGAAGTGTGAAGTTGGAAGTATGAAGTGTGAAGTTGGAAGTTTGAAGTGTGAATTTGGAAGTATGAAGTGTGAAGTATGAAGTGTGAAGTGTGACATTGGAATAGATAAAAATGGATAGCATCAAGGTCACACACTTATGTCAAATTGTCGGAGCGCGAGCAAAATGTCATTACTACAGCTCTATTAAAGCAAAAGGATGAGAAAGTAGGCAGAGCTTATATTGTTCTTCTTCTTCATGATGTTTGAGAGATGTACGAATGTTTAAATTATTCGTTTGTTATTGCGTAATATAACTATTTTGGAAAGAAGAAGAAAATGCTTTGAGGATACAATAAAGAACTGGGAGGTCATTAAACAAAACAAAAGAAAAAAGATGAAGATAGGCAATAAGTACGAAAGACCGGTGGTGACATCAAGAATTCACAGTTCACACTTCAAACTTCATACATATTAAGTCTGAAGTGGGAAGGGTGAAATGTGAATTATGAGACCCGTGGTGGCTTCTTAAATTCACAGTACATAATCAAACCAAATTAAATATGAAGTTTGAAGTGTGAAGTTGGAAGTATGAAGTTGGAAGTATGAAGTCGGAAGTTTGAAGTGTGAAATATGAAGTTGGAAGTTGGAAGTCGGAAGGTGGAAGTATGAAGTGTGAAGTCGGAAGTTGGAAGTATGAAGTGTTAAGTGTGAAGTTGGAAGTATGAAGTGTGAAGTGAAAAGTTGGAAGCTTGAAGTTTGAAGTTTGAACATTGAAGTGTGAAGCTGGAAGTATGAAGTTGGAAGTTTGAAGTGTGAAGTTGGAAGTTTGAAGTGTGAAGTTGGAAGTATGAAGTCGGAAGTTGGAAGTATGAAGTGTGAAGTCGGAAGTATGAAGTGTGAAGTTGGAAGTTTGAAGTGTGAAGTGTGAAGTTGGAAGTGTGAAGTTGGAAGTTTGAAGTGTGAAGTGTGAAGTTGGAGTTTGAAGTGTGAAGTTTGAAGTATGAAGTATGAAGTTGGAAGTTTGAAGTGCGAAGTTGGAAGTATGAAGTCGGCAGTTGGAAGTATGAAGTGTGAAGTTTGAAGTGTGAAGTTGGAAGTATGAAGTGTGAAGTTGGAAGTTTGAAGTGTGAAGTTGGAAGTATGAAGTGTAAAGTTGGAAGTTTGAAGTGTGAAGTTGGAAGTATGAAGTGTGAAGTTGGAAGTATGAAGTGTGAAGTTGGAAGTTTGAAGTGTGAAGTTGGAAGTATGAAGTGTGAAGTTGGAAGTATGAAGTGTGAAGTTGGAAGTTGGAATAGATAAAAATGGATAGCATCAAGGTCACACACTTATGTCAAATCGTCGGAGCGCGAGCAAAATGTCATTACTACAGCTCTATTAAAGCAAAAGGATGAGAAAGTAGGCAGAGCTTATATTGTTCTTCTCCTTCATGATGTTTGAGAGATGTACGAATGTTTAAATTATTCGTTTGTTATTACGTAATATAACTATTTTGGAAAGAAGAAGAAAATGCTTTGAGGATACAATAAAGAACTGGGAGGTCATTTAACAAAACAAAAGAAAAAAGATGAAGATAGGCAATAAGTACGAAAGACCGGTGGTGACATCAAGAATTCACAGTTCACACTTCAAACTTCATACATATTAAGTCTGAAGTGGGAAGTGTGAAATGTGAATTATGTGACCCGTGGTGGCTTCTTAAATTCACAGTACATAATCAAACCAAATTAAATATGAAGTTTGAAGTGTGAAGTTTGAAGTTTGAAGTGTGAAGTTGGAAGTATGAAGTTGGAAGAATGAAGTCGGAAGTTTGAAGTGTGAAATATGAAGTTGGAAGTTGGAAGTCGGAAGTTGGAAGTATGAAGTGTGAAGTCGGAAGTTGGAAGTATGAAGTGTGAAGTTGGAAGTATGAAGTGTGAAGTGTGAAGTTGGAAGCGTGAAGTGTGAAGTTTGAAGTGTGAAGCTGGAAGTATGAAGTTGGAAGTTAGAAGTGTGAAGTTGGAAGTTTGAAGTGTGAAGTTGGAAGTTTGAAGTGTGAAGTTGGAAGTATGAAGTGTGAAGTCGGAAGTATGAAGTGTGAAGTTGGAAGTTTGAAGTGTGAAGTGTGAAGTTGGAAGTGTGAAGTTTGAAGTGTGAAGTGTGAAGTGTGAAGTTGGAAGTTTGAAGTGTGAAGTGTGAAGTTGGAAGTGTGAAGTTGGAAGTTTGAAGTGTGAAGTTGGAAGTATGAAGTCGGAAGTTGGAAGTATGAAGTGTGAAGTTGGAAGTATGAAGTGTGAAGTGTGAAGTTGGAAGTATAAAGTGTGAAGTTGGAAGTATGAAGTGTAAAGTTGGAAGTTTGAAGTGTGAAGTGTGAAGTTGGAAGTATGAAGTGTGAAGTTGGAAGTATGAAGTGTGAAGTTGGAAGTTTGAAGTGTGAAGTTGGAAGTATGAAGTGTGAAGTTGGAAGTATGAAGTGTGAAGTTGGAAGTTGGAATAGATAAAAATGGATAGCATCAAGGTCACTCACTAATGTCAAATCGTCGGAGCGCGAGCAAAATGTCATTACTACAGCTCTATTAAAGCAAAAGGATGAGAAAATAGGCAGAGCTTATATTTTCTTCTCCTTCATGATGTTTGAGAGATGTACGAATGTTTAAATTATTCGTTTGTTATTGCGTAATATAACTATTTTGGAAAGAAGAAGAAAATGCTTTGAGGATACAATAAAGAACTGGGAGGTCATTTAACAAAACAAAAGAAAAAAGATGAAGATAGGCAATAAGTACGAAAGACCGGTGGTGACATCAAGAATTCACAGTTCACACTTCAAACTTCATACATATTAAGTCTGAAGTGGGAAGTTTGAAATGTGAATTATGAGACCCGTGGTGGCTTCTTAAATTCACAGTACATAATCAAACCAAATTAAATATGAAGTTTGAAGTGTGAAGTTTGAAGTGTGAAGTTGGAAGTATGAAGTTGGAAGTATGAAGTCGGAAAATTGAAGTGTGAAATATGAAGTTGGAAGTTGGAAGTCGGAAGTTGGAAGTATGAAGTGTGAAGTCGGAAGTTGGAAGTATGAAGTTTGAAGTTGGAAGTATGAAGTGTGAAGTGTGAAGTTGGAAGCTTGAAGTGTGAAGTGTGAAGTTGGAAGTTTGAAGTGTGAAGCTGGAAGTATGAAGTTGGAAGTTTGAAGTGTGAAGTTGGAAGTTTGAAGTGTGAAGTTGGAAGTTGGAAGTATGAAGTCGGAAGTTGGAAGTATGCAGTGTGAAGTTGGATGAATGAAGTGTGAAGTTGGAAGTTTGAAGTGTGAAGTGTGAAGTTGGAAGTATGAAGTGTGATGTTGGAAGTTTGAAGTGTGAAGTGTGAAGTTGGAAGTTTGAAGTGAGAAGTGTGAAGTTGGAAGTTTTAAGTGTGAAGTTGGAAGTATGAAGTGTGAAGTTGGAAGTGTGAAGTTGGAAGTTTGAAGTGTGAAGTTGGACGTATGAAGTGTGAAGTGTGAAGTTGGATGTTTGAAGTGTGAAGTTGGAAGTATGAAGTGTGAAGTGTGAAGTATGAAGTGTGAAGTTGGAAGTATGAAGTGTAAAGTTGGAAGTTTGAAATGTGAAGTGTGAAGTTGGAAGTATGAAGTGTGAAGTTGGAAGTATGAAGTGTGAAGTTGGAAGTTTGAAGTATGAAGTTGGAAGTATGAAGTGTGAAGTTGGAAGTTTGAAGTGTGAAATTGGAAGTATGAAGTGTGAAGTTGGAAGTATGAAGTGTAAAGTAGGAAGTTTGAAATGTGAAGTGTGAAGTTGGAAGTATGAAGTGTGAAGTTGGAAGTATGAAGTGTAAAGTTGGAAGTTTGAAGTGTGAAGTTGGAAGTATGAAGTGTGAAGTTGGAAGTATAAAGTGTGAAGTGTGAAGTTTGAAGTGTGAAGTTGGAAGTATGAAGTGTGAAGTTGGAAGTATGAAGTGTGAAGTTGGAAGTATGAAGTGTGAAGTTGGAAGTATGAAGTTTGAAGTTGGAAGTTGGAAGTGTGAAGTGTGAAGTTGGAAGTATGAAGTGTGAACTTTGAAGTGTGAAGTTGGAAGTATGAAGTGTGAAGTTGGAAGTATGAAGTGTGAAGTGTGAAGTTGGAAGTATGAAGTGTGAAGTTGGAAGTTTGAAGTGTGAAGTTGGACGTATGAAGTGTGAAGTGTGAAGTTGGATGTTTGAAGTGTGAAGTTGGAAGTATGAAGTGTGAAGTGTGAAGTATGAAGAGTGAAGTTGGAAGTATGAAGTGTAAAGTTGGAAGTTTGAAATGTGAAGTGTGAAGTTGGAAGTATGAAGTGTGAAGTTGGAAGTATGAAGTGTGAAGTTGGAAGTTTGAAGTATGAAGTTGGAAGTATGAAGTGTGAAGTTGGAAGTTTGAAGTGTGAAGTTGGAAGTATGAAGTGTGAAGTTGGAAGTATGAAGTGTAAAGTAGGAAGTTTGAAATGTGAAGTTGGAAGTATGAAGTGTGAAGTTGGAAGTATGAAGTGTAAAGTTGGAAGTTTGAAGTGTGAAGTTGGAAGTATGAAGTGTGAAGTTGGAAGTATAAAGTGTGAAGTGTGAAGTTTGAAGTGTGAAGTTGGAAGTATGAAGTGTGAAGTTGGAAGTATGAAGTGTGAAGTTGGAAGTATGAAGTGTGAAGTTGGAAGTATGAAGTTTGAAGTTGGAAGTTGGAAGTGTGAAGTTGGAAGTATGAAGTGTGAACTTTGAAGTGTGAAGTTGGAAGTATGAAGTGTGAAGTTGGAAGTATGAAGTGTGAAGTGTGAAGTTGGAAGTATGAAGTGTGAAGTTGGAAGTATGAAGTTTGAAGTTGGAAGTTGGAAGTGTGAAGTGTGAAGTTGGAAGTATGAAGTGTGAACTTTGAAGTGTGAAGTTGGAAGTATGAAGTGTGAAGTTGGAAGTATGAAGTGTGAAGTGTGAAGTTGGAAGTTTGAAGTGTGAAGTTGGAACTTCAAACTTCCAACTTCAAACTTCCGACTTCATACTTCCATTTTCACACTTCCTACTTCACACTACTTACTTCCAACTTCATACTTCCAACTTCACACTTCAAACTTCCGACTTCATACTTTCAACTTCTCACTTCAAACTTCCGACTTCATACTTCCAACTTCATAATTCAAACTTCCGACTTCATACTTCCAACTTCTCACTTCCAACTTCAAACTTCCGACTTCACACTTCAGAGTTACTATGCATGAAGTGTGAACTGTGAATTCTTGATGTCACCACCGGTCTTTCGTAAATAAGGGTATTCTTTGAGTGTCTTATTATTGTATTCATCTGCTAGCTCTATTTCTTACTTGTATACGCGTTCTTGTATCAATTAGAGTTAAAAGCGTTTACTCTTTTAACTTTCAGGAAGATTGTTTCGTTGTCTTGGAAGGTCAGATCGTCATTACCAAAAAAAAGAGTATCGATATCAATATTAATTATATCTGAAAGATTATTACAAAGGACGTTCCGAATAACTTTATACTTATTGCATCTAAAAAAGTAGTGTTCACTCGACTCTACCCCCCCCCCCCCGCAGGTACACAGAGGGGAGTCAATAATGTTTCTATTAAATAAATGGTGGTGCAAACAACTGTATTTATTTCGAATTCTAGTGTCAATGACCTGGAGCTTCCTTTCTCCAATAAAGTACTTTTTAGGGACTGGTTTATTTCTGTTTAAATAGTTTTTGAAAGAGGTAAAGAGTCTTGGTTCCTTATTTCTATTGGTAAGTTGTTCCATTCCTCAATAACAGTTGGAAGAAACGATCTATTGTAAAGTTCCGTTCTACATGAAGGGAGTCTGTGATTATTGGATCCTCGAAAATAGTACGAAGATGTATTTTCGATGCTTTGAGGGACTACTTGGCTCATGTTGCTAGGACTCAAACCTTTAACAATTTTAAAATATAATATTAATGTATATTTCATCCTCCTTTCGTGAAGAGATTCCAAACCTATCTCGACATTAAGATCAGCGAGAGAAACTAATTTCGAGCAGCCAGATACGATTCTAGACGCTTCTGTTTGTATTTTATCAAGATATTCAGGACAGTTGTTCCATACTACATCTGCATATTCTATTAATGGACGTATAAAAGAAAATAAATTGTCTGAAGAGAGTTCCTGTCTAAACACATTTTTAAAGATCGCATAATATTTAAGCCTTATCAATCGAATTTTTTTAATATGGTAATCCCAGGTACCATCATCAGATATAAAATTCCTAGATGTTTATGATTTTGTACAATTGTCTCTTGTCTGCTGACAGTCTCTTTCAATTGTTGTCTTACTTTCTCCGAACTCCGCTATGATACAGAGGTACATCGAAAAGTAACCCAAAATTACCATAGAGTATGATACAGAGGTACATCGAAAAGTTACCCCAAATTACCATAGAGTATTGCCGCGTACATATTGTAAACAATTATCAACAGACACAGGAGAGATTTGACTAATGGCGGTTGTCAATAAAATCATCACCCGACCGTTGAAAGCATTCATTTTAAGCAGAAGTGAGGTTTGAACTCCGACATTGGCTGTCATTTTCGCCATGCTTTTTGTTGGTTTGGCGACTTAAACGTGGTAACTACAACTTATTGAAGCTGCAGTTATGACGTTTAGGTCGCCAAACAACCATTATGTTTTTATTACATGCTACTGGCCATAAATGTTTGAAAATAACGCCGTCATATATATAAGCGGAACTTTCTGTCGTAGTGAATGAGCGAGGCCCACGTAGTATGTTGGCGGGGTCAACGAAGTATGTTGTCGGGTCCAGCGATTAGTTATTTACAAAGTCATGATTAAAGTGGAAATAAAAATCTTGTAATCATTAATTGAGTTTTGACTGATTGTTGGTTGATTGATTAATTGGTTGATTCGTTTGTTGATCGATTGATTGATTGATTGATCGATTGATTGGTTGCTAGACTGATTGATTGATCGATTGATTGGTTGCTAGACTGACTGACTGACTGACTGACTGACTGACTGACTGACTGACTGACTGACTGACTGACTGACTGACTGACTGACTGACTGACTGACTGACTGACCGACCGACCGACCGACCGACCGACCGACCGACCGACCGACCGACCGACCGACCGACCGACCGACCGACCGACCGACCGACCGACCGACCGACCGACCGACCGACCGACCGACCGGGTGTCAAAAATTACGGGGATGACGTGAAATGGTAAAAAGATATCGTACAGAAGATGAAAAGGGTAAAGGTTTTTCAAAAATATTTAAAATAACGCGTAGGTTTTATCAACACATGATATTATTTCATAAACGGTAAGGTAGAAATCTAGAGAAATATCCTAGCTTGCCAAACTTGAGTCGCATGATTCTTTGGTGGAAAGGACTTTACTATCCAATATCTCGAACTTTTACACGCTGAAGACAACTAGCTGTAGGGAAAAAATGTGAGAAAAATGAAAGTTGCTTGTAAAAACAATTTCTGTTTTCTATCTTACACGTTTTTGTTTGTATAAGCGTCAGTATCTCAAATCATTTTTTTATAGAAAGCTGTAGTACATAAATTTTAAACTTGTTCCAGTCTAATATATTGGGTTCGGGTAATGGATTAAAGGGTCTATAGTTATTTCTTATTGATTTTGTATCGATGACATACCTTATTACCCAGTCACTATAAATAGTTATGTGTAATAAATAATAGAATGGGGATTTTGATTACTCGTTCATACAAGATTTGTGAAATTTCGAAACACGTAACGATCAGAAATCTAAAGTGTTTATAATAGTTTTTATTACTTTCCCTGAATACTTTCATTTTAAAGGGAGAAGTCGGATTGGTATATATATTCAAATAATGTCGACTACATGTGAAAGTCAAGGTAATTGCTTTTTTTCCCTACTCAATTAGTTTACGATATACAGACCTCGCGTTAATAATAAGGTTCTAATCGGAACCCGGGGCTTACGATAAATTTTAATCTAATATTAACCATTGTCTTGCTGAACCCGGAATATTCCCGCTTTGGCAGGAGGTATAGACTAAGATCAGCCTGCACGTATTTGCAGTCTGATGTTAGTCTACACCACCTGCAAATCAGTTTACTCCAAAATTTGTTACAAAATAAATTTTCAATATACATATTGACCAATAACTTGGTACTTTCAGTGTTTTCAGCCTTTTGATTCTAATGCAAAATTCTGTCGTGGATTTAAA
This sequence comes from Fragum fragum, assembly GCA_946902895.1. Lineage (NCBI taxonomy): Eukaryota > Metazoa > Mollusca > Bivalvia > Cardiida > Cardiidae > Fragum > Fragum fragum. The sequence goes on along the minus strand of OX336366.1, from coordinate 40,131,290 downwards.
ATTGAGCATCACAAGGGTTAAATATCCAGGATATAGAACTCGGAACTCTTCTTCTTGCTTGGTTTCAGACAAACACGAAGAAGCCACATCAGTCGAAGATGGGGGAAAAACAGAGGATGAAATGTTCACAAGTATGTACAGACGATACAATTTTAGACTGGTCTAAATTGAATGATGACGAAGAGGAAAATTTAACCCATTCCCACACAATCCAATCTTTTTAGCTTAGTACAAGCCGTTTCTTCATAATCCATATTAAAATGATTTTGCCCCAAAAGACAAAGTTTGATAAAATTCCATCAACTAAAAGTTGTCGTCTGTGACTTCTTTGAGCCGCCTTTATAGCGCAGTCGGTAGCACGTCAGACTCCTAATCTTCAATCATGGAATGTCATGGGTTCGATCCCCGGCGGCGGTGGCACATATTTTTTCCGACATTTGTCTCTCACCAACGGGTGGATAATCGTTAACCTAAGTGGGATAGCAGCTTGAGGCTAGGAAGTATGTAGTGGTAGAACTGGTGTGAGAAAGACCAGGAATGCATTGTTAGGTGCTCCAGCCGCCGCGATAGGACTGAAATAATGTTAGAAGAGGCGTTAAACCCCACTCAATCATTCAATCTGCGACTTCTTTGACTTTGGATCAGTCTAAAATGTTGTTATCATTTCAGGATGGGTAGCCTTAAGGGTGATGAAAGTTGCTAAAAAGGACCATTAAAGAAAAAACGGTTTGAGAGAGTGAAAAATTGGTTGTCACAAGAAATTCCGATTTTTTTTTGACAATGTGTTTTATAATAGCTATTATGAAGTGCGAGGTTGTCCAATGGCTTAATACCCTCTGAAATAATACACAATTCAAAGGCTTTGCAGACGGTACAATAATATGAAGATGAGGTAAAAGAAAACATCTGTAGTAACGAGAGAAGGTGTTGATTTCTGGATTTGTTTTTGTAATTGTATGTTATCAGGACTTTAAAATTTATTGTATTGAGTGACCCACCTCAATTAACCTTTTCCTGTTTAATCTCTGGTTTTAATCTCTTTTTTCCACAATATTAACTACCCTACTAAATTATTATGTTTCGATTATATTCGATTTTGAATTATCGTCTACAAAACCTTTGAATTTGGGCCAGCCTAAAATCTAAAAAAAAAAGAAAAAAAAAAAGAGAGAGAGAAATGGTTAGGATGATGAAGACAGTCCAGGATCAAACTTGCGACTCTTACTAAATGTGTTCCAACAGGCAAAAACAGGACCTCCACCCATGTCGCGCAAAACAACTGCTTGAAAAAAGAAATTTGATCAAGCAGTAGCCAACCAGATATTGTATACAGAAGAAATGAATACTAAGAAAGAAGGGTCATTCTGTATCCTGAAATCGCCCACTAATCACAGTCCGCACATTCTTATCATGCTCGATAGTATTCGCAATTGACCAATCGCAGGCCCAACCCGCTTACTTCGTAAGCCCCACCCATTGACTTCGACAGGAAGTCCCGCTTCGATTTTGAATGCATGGCCAGTAGCATATAATAAATAGTAGTATAGTTTGTTTGCGACATAAACGTCGTAACTACAGCTTGAATAAGCTGTAGTTACGACGTTTAAGTCGCCAACCCAACAAAAGGGGCTAACAAAATGGCGACCAATGTCGGCGATCTAGTGATTTAGTGAGTGATTAAATGTCAATTTTGTATATATAGGTATAGACAAATTGAACCTTGATCACTTCATCTATAATCTCTATACCATATAGGTTTTTATTTTCTTTTACAATTCCTAACAGTTTCCATTAAAAATAAAACAAGGAATATTTTGCTCATTATCTATAATTTGTGGCTTCGTGTTCTAATATCATGATGACAGAAAACTTCTTTCGAGTTTATCTCGTATTTATACTTTCGGTGACTCAATATTGTGGTCAAATGACGGTTTTCTTTTTGATTGATTTGGCGTCTGTTGCTTCATTAATTTCTTGTCATTCTACAACTTTTACACCTGATATTGACTTTACATTAACCCATTACCACACAATTCCCATTCACTGAGAAATTGAAACAAGGAAACATTGTGGGAGAAAGGATGAATTACTTACAACAATCAATTTCTCAATTCTTACCATACAGGTAGCAATTATTTTTGCGATTTAATGCAACTTTAGATTTTGACCAGTCTAAACATTACATCTGGTAACGGGTTAATATCAAAAGAATGGTATATAATCTACTTTTGCATTTAGAATCACACATTCTCCGCAGATTTTCGCTACTAATAGAACAACAATGCCGCAAAGACCATTTTTCTATTATGTTTGATAAAAGCAATAGCTCAAAAATTACACTTTCGTTGTCGTTCTAGACCTCGTAACTAAAGCCTGAATCAAGCTGTAGTTACGAGGTTTTAGAACGACGATATATACTTGTAGATACATACATATAGATTTCTTTATTGCTGACGATCGCCTGGGAAGTATACAAGCCACCTCAGATCCATAATCTTTGTGTTGATGTGAGATCCTCTTCTCCTTCGATATTATGTTGCCTATAAGGGAACCGTTAATATCTAAAACATTTCTCATATTTTCTTACCTCCAGCGGAATGGTTACGTAAATATTTCGCCAAGTCCCTCGGAATAGATTTCGGACCTAAACCAGAGGTGTTACTAGACGAAGTCAGCTTTGAAGGCATTGCTAGATATATCAAGTCCGACAAATGTCAGAAAATTGTTACCATGGTCGGGGCAGGAATATCAACCTGTAAGTTTGTAAATTTCAGAGCTCCAAAGGAAGAGGGAATGATGATAAACTAAATCCGTTATTTCTCATCAAAGTCCTGTGCTGTGGGTATTTGTTGGAATCGCCTTGCATAGACTATCCCAACTAGTATCCACTATACAAAGTTTGATTAAAATGACCGACACTTGAAATTCCAGGACTCCCTCTATATGGAGCTACATGTAATCCATTCTAACACGATCCTGGTCTTTACGCACTTAACGAAAAGCGATCAGCAAAACAATGTGTAAAATATACAAATTCTATCCAGAAAGACAAATAATTAAAAATTATTTTTACTTAAAATTGTCCTCTTCAACATCTTTGAATTTGGACCAGTCTCAAAGTTTGTCGGTTGGTAATAGGTTAAATCCCACCTTCCATTCCCAGCTACTTCTAGTATAACTTATAAACGAGACTGTGTGTTCCATTTCCAACGATTTCAAGTGCGCGTTGAGCGCAGACGAGTAGCAACCTGAACAGCTATACAGCGCATTTTACAGCAATTTCGCTTTGAGTAAACGAGTATCTATTGAGCGCATAGTGTATACTCTGATCAGACTGCGAGTCTTGGTCTTTACTTGGTGCAATATGAAATATTGAATATGCTACGAACAGGCTCTCAAATAACGGCTTTGATAAAACTTACGAGTTTAATTATCGATGAATATGATTATCATGATATTCTAAATAAAAACTGTTCTTATTTGTATTTCTAAAATTGTTCCCACTATAATAATCACATATGTTCTAAGGTTAATGTTTTTCATAATTTGAAAGAAATTGTTTATATGTTATAAATGTTCTTCCAGCTGCTGGTCTACCGGATTTCAGAACTCCCGGGTCGGGGTTGTACGAAAAGCTAGCAAAATATAATCTGTCAAGACCAGAACAGGCTTTTGATGTGGTGTTCTTCAGGGTATGTAGTCGAGATCTAAATGGGTGTTTTACACGGTTTGATTTAACAACAACACAAAAAAATGTTCGCGTAAACTGGCGTGTTCACCTAGGTCCAAACTGATGTCCTCAAGTACTTCTCTAAAACTTTTTAAGATGGCGACTTTTAAAACATGAGTTGTATTTTAAAATCGAGTCTCAGAGTTTTTATGAAACCTTAGAAAATTTATTGTTCGCAAGACGCCACAGGGACTAAACCACACACTCACTTAACCCATTCCCACACAATTACGTTTTAACGCACCTCAAGAAAAATGCTTAAGAAAACATTGTGGGAAATGAAAAAACAGCTTGTCACAAGTAATTTCTTCATTGTCCACAATGTGTTCTCTCCTAGGAAATAAAAGATTTTTAAATTCCACGAACTAGAAATTGTCGTCTACAACCCCTTTGAAGTTGGACCAGTCTAAAATTTCTCATGCGGTAAGGGGAATAAGTCCAAGTGAAACTTTATCTATAACAAAACAATTTGAAAGATACAAGTCTCTATATATTTCATATGTACATTTCTTCTAGACAATATCAAATTCTATAAAGATGTATCAGAATCTTTGTTTGAAAAACTGCAAGTACCACGGAAAGTATAATTTCTTCTTCTTAAGGGTGGGGAGGGGACTATTACGAATATTGTTTGCATTTATATAGAAACATCATTTTTCATAGATCAGTCGAAAGCTGCATAGTGGATATATTCAATATTTATCACTTGAATGGTTGTATTGATCTACAAGCGTTTTCTGTTTTAAACATTTCAGCAAAATCCCGAGCCTTACTATATGATTCGAAGAGACATGTTTGCAGCCCAAGTAAAAGTAAGATCTTCTTTATACCTCAGCCAAAGTCAAAGTCAGGGAATTATAAGCAACCATTAAAATTAAGTACAATTTGGCAAAGACTGTGATTAGTTATTTGAAGTTTATTTCAGTGTCGTTATTCTATTGATAACCTATTGCCACACGACAAAAATTTAGACTGGTCCAAATTCAAAGAATTGCCGACGACAATTTATAGATGGTACAATTTCAAAAATCTCTTTTTTCTTCTTTTTATGGTAGGAAACATTGTTCATAATGAACCAATTGCTTTTCAAAAGCAATTTCTTCATTTTCCACGATGTTTTCCGAAACCCATTTCTTTAAGGGCATAAAAGCGGGATTTGGGGAATTTGTTCAGTAAATGCAGGTTGACCTATGCTACCTTTTACTACTGCGTCTGCGTTGTTTACGTCCTTTTTTACATTATGTAATTTCTTTAATTTTTGTCTCATTCGAATTAAAATTTATATATACACGTACTTCAAGTGAAAAACAATGTTTATCAACATTTGAAGCTGGAAGACTGCCTCGATGGCCGAGTGGTATAGGAGCTTGACCAGTGATATTAAAGTCACGGGTTCGAGCCCCAACGTCACCGGGGTGTGTTCACGGGCAAGCCAGCCCCAGTCTACCCAGCTGTAAAAGAGGGTAGCAGTGGGATTCAGCCACTGCCTCTCTTTCAGGGACGTGAAAACATCTGGATTGTGAGTGTACCACCTGCCAGTAATACCCGAAAGGGGCATTAGGCAGTATAAATAGATAGATAGATTTAAAAGTTCCCAGATACTAGTAGCATTATAGTACTAGTAAAAAGGATTCGATGCTTAATTTTCTATTGACACACCAAAAGCGGGTTAGTTCAGCATTGAAGAAATTTATCTCGCGGAGCTTGTCTAATTTAGAAAAAGATACCAAGAGTATCTACCCTTGTCAGTCTGTGTATTATTTAGCTTGACCAGATCGAAAAGTTTCGCTTTTTACATATTTGCTGAAGCTAGTATGGTCATTCTATCTTACCAAACATTCGACTTTAAAACATTAACCATGGCTTAGGTGTGTTCAACTGGTCTTCTTTTTTGGTAATTGCTTTCCTATAAGGTCCCATTTCGAGTGGTGTGTCATGATCGTAAATCATTTTTCTTTTGACAGCCGACGCCCTGCCATCAAGTTACTTCATCAAATTGCTAGAAAAGAAAAACAAACTCCTTCGCCATTATACCCAGGTAAAGTACATGTTTAAGCCATTCCCACTCAGTGACGCTTTTAGACGCCCCCCCCCCCCCTAGAAAAAAAGCTTTGGAAAACATTGAGGAAAATAAAGAAATTGCTTGTAACAAGCAATTTCTTCATTATCCACAATGTTTTCTACCCCAAAGTAAAAAAATCCAATATTTCATAAGCTTTAAATTGCCTTCTGCATCTCCTTTCAATTTGGACCAGTCTAAAATTTTACTGTATGGTAATGGGTTAAAAGGTTAAGCAGTAACCAGACAATCCCAAAATTCTGAAGCGTCCTCACGAATACACAAATGGTCACTAATTGATACGAGGGATTTACGTATTCACTTTTTGGGTATTTCAGTAATTCAATTCCGATTATAGCGAATAAATGCTGAATTATAACAAAACTTATACATCAGGTTCATACGCTTAATGTTAAACCTTGTCATGCTTATGCCTTGTCATAAATCCATTTAGAATGGCATTAAAATCAAAGGGATGAAAGCATTGGTAGTAGTTGTTGTTCAATTATCAGTATTTCTTGTGAAATTTAATTTAATAAAAAAGCGCTGGCATGAAAAAGACAAACAGGAGGTGTAGTCTAAGATCAGACTGCACTTATTTTCAGGCTGATCATTGTTAATACCTCCTGTCAAAACCGGAATATTCCGGGTTTAGCATGACAGGGGTTAATAGTATTCAATAGATTTTACGAGTTTGAAATGTTTATCAACAGGCATGCAGCCAGTAAGCTAATCCCACACAATCCCGATTTTGGACGCCACTCAAGAAAACGCTTTTGTAAACATTCTGGAAAATGAAGAAATTTCTTAAGACAAGCAACTTTTTCATTATAAACGATGATGTCTACCCTAAGAAACCAAAGATTTTTAAAATTTCATCAACTGAAAACTGTCGTCGGTAACTTTTTTCAATAAGGACCAGTGTAAAATTGTGTCGTCTGGTAATGAGTTCATCAAATACATTTGGGATAGTTTTGGTACCGCTGGATTTCGCTAACTCTCCACTATGAAATCACATGCTCGCTGAACTCCTTGCACTGGATTCGAAATGTTTGCGGATGGGTTTGAGACTGCTCTAGTTAGCGATATTCTTGCTGCGATTTCAGAAATTTGTAACTCCATTCACTCTCATTACTCTTCGAGTTTATGGCGATCTCTCCATATATATTTTGAAAAGGTCCAAAAGTGTACCGTTAGCCATCTCAAAGATTTTGTACAACTAAAGTTTTACCCCATTCGCACTTTTTTGTTCTCTCTCCGACTCCCAGAATTTCAGAGAGTGTGTAAAGTCGACTTCAGTGACTTTGCGTGGAATTTGAACGATCGTCGTGACATTGAAGAGCATGAATGCCTCTATATGCTCCTTTACTACCAACTAATGGCCTTTCTTATCGATGTTGATTTTCCTTCTATTGTTTTATCCATTTTATATCTACACTCCAGATTGTTCGGCGGTCTTCTTAAATGGTATGATGTTTTATATATCATTACGAAATGTCAGTTATAAGACCTATAAGAGGCATTTTCGGTATCGTCAAAGTTAGACGAGAGAGTTACGTAGACTTGTGGAATCATTTTGGTTTTCGGCAGATCTTCTATACTCTACCTTAGAGCCTACCGTGTACCGTTTTTTTTTTTTTTTTTTTTTGGAGAGGGGGTGAATTTGTAAATTCCGTTCGACCTTTGCTGAAACCGATTTTTTTATCGTCATTATTATTCATTCATGAAATTCTAACAGGGTCTCTTAATATAATGTTTCACATTCGTTATTTTCAGAATATAGACGGACTAGAAAGGGAAGCGGGTATATCAGAAGATAAGCTTGTGGAGGCTCATGGCTCATACAAAACATCCCACTGTATACTGTGCAACAAAACCTTTGATAAAGATTGGTGCATAGGTAACATTGCTGATTATACTGTATAAAACTGTCACTTTTTACCTAATCAATCGGAAACATGTTCTCTGTTTAAGCATGGTTGTGTCCGAAGAGAATCCGAGGTATTGTTATATAGACTTAAACGTCGACATTTTGAAAGATCCTGAAAGCTATGGTCCGATTCCCATATCATTTCACATATTTATACATCTTCGTGATAGCAAGTGTGCTGCACTTAATAATTCTGGCTTCTACTCCCGAAGGTGAAAGGTCAAAATTCTTTCATTTTCTTTCATCATTTGATCATGTAGTACTATTTCAATATCATACTCACTTGAACATTTTGGTATGAACAATTATGCTGCACTTGGTGCAGACCTCTCTGCCAATGGTATATCCCATAGACGAAGGTCGAAGGTTGAGTATCGATCATACTGTCCACTTCTTATTCCACTATCCAATACCTGCAGCCTAGCTTTAGCAGCCGCAGCTGGTGCACTTTTTTTCAAAATCGATTATATCACCATCACTACTGGAAAATACCATATTACTAAGTAAGCCTTTTTACTAAGAGAAGTACTTTTCAGATTGTAGATATTTTGTAATAGGAGACGATGACTCCGTTTTGTATCTGGTTCCAATTGAATCTTCAAAATGAGAGGATTCTAATGGTACCCTCAACATAGGGTTTAGAAAAAAATAATAAGATGTTCAAATCGTACAAAAAACAAACCGAATTTAACCAGTTAAACAAACAAAAACATCAAAACATCACCTTTTTAGTTTTTAAATCTCATTAATAAATAATTTCAGAGAAAATGTTTGAAGGTGAATCGCCCGTTCCATACTGTGATGTTCCAGAGTGTAATGGTATCATAAAACCAGGTAGGAGCAATAGATACGTAATGAGCACGTTCCCAAATTATATTGTCTCATTTTATATCAAATGATCGGACATGTGCAGTGATGATTTGATTTTAATTGTGTCTATCAATAACGGAATTCAACTTGACAGAACAGAAGTAAGGAAATTTTATATGAAGGTCTATTTCCAATGATATTAATCTGACTGTCTTCATATTTATTGGAAATTTCCTCCTGACTATACAAACACTTACATTCAGTATTAGAAAGACTCAGCCAAAATTTTGACCTGTACAGTAGTAGCACTGATTTGCTGACGACAAATGACTAATTACAGACAATTAAGGGTCGAAAAATCATGTTGTGTTCAGCAGAGATAAAATTGACAGAAACTATCATGTTTTCTTGCACATGCAGTAGTTCGACAATAAACTGTCTGAAACTGGTGAAATCTTTAAATTTTGACTTCTTTGATTCTATGATTTATTAGATCAGGGCCTTATATAATGTGATAGATCATTTTCATATCCCCATTTAAAAATGGTAAACTAATTTATATTTTTTACAATTTTAGAACAGTACATTGTATAAGCCAGAATATATAAAGGATAAATCTTTTAAGCATTCGATTTATTTTTCAATGATCAAAAATCAACAACTAGTGAATTACTCACACGAAATGAATTTACAACTTACTCATGAATTATTCTGTTTCAGCAGTGCAAAAATTTTACCAGCATAATAAATCTTAAGTTAAATGGAAAAAATAATGTGATGCCAAAATTATCTGTGATAGGCTTTTATTCTAATGTTACCGTTAAATACATGACTATTTCCGTTGTAAGGCTTTTAAAAGAAATCGTAGATGGACAGACAGAAAGTTGTCTATCACAGTAGTTCAACCCCCACTTCATGCCAAGCTAAGTTGAAAATTCTTTGATCTATTCCCACACATCTCCCTTTTTAAAAAAGCTTTGAAAAACATTGATGAAAGTGGAAAAGTTGCTTGTAATAAGCGGTTTCTTCATTCTAAATTATGTTTCTACCTATTGAGACAAAGATTTCTAAAATTTCATCAACTTAGATTGTTGTCTGCAACTTCTTCTAATTTCGAACAGTTTAATAATCTGTGTTGTGTGGTGATGGGTTAAATCTTATGATTCTGCTTTATAATTTCAGACATTGTTATGTATGGTGAAAGCCTGCCCCAGAGATTTGCAAAACATGTTCCTGGGGTAAGATGGTTAAGGGAATTAATGATTTGAAAATAATGTGGAAATTAATTACCTTAAACCAAACAGGCTATTTTCATTTACTTATTACCAGAAAACAAATTTTGGACTGGTCAAAATTCAAAGAAGTCGCAGATGACAATTTTGAGTTGATTTAATTATAAAAATCCTTGTATTTTGGGATAGAAAACATTGTGGATAATTAACAAAATGTCTGAAACAAGCAATTTCTTTATTTTTCTTCATATTTTACTAAGTTTTTTTCTTAAGAGGTGTAAAAAAACAGGTTTGTGTGTTAATGGGTAAAGTTATTTCTAAGCTTGTGTATGATAAAGAGTTCATAAAACTCGTTATCAATCCAGAGGAACTAGAGGAATCATGATCCATAAAGCTTTCATATTCAACATTGATTTTGTAGATGTTGCCTTGTTTTGTCATCTTATCAGAATAATGTGCCCATTGTCAAACATGAAATGACCTCATTTGTAATTTATTTGTGTGTAAGAAGTCCCCAATTTTAACCCTTGTCGTGCTATATAAATTACCTTACTGAATTGCCGTAATATCAAAGGGCTGAAAGAACTGATAGAATTTGTTGTTCAATAATCCATATTTCTTTTAGAAATCAGTTTCATTAACAACTCTGACAGGAAAAGTACAAGCAGGCAGTGTAGAACAAGATCAGACTGCACTAATGTGCAGGCTGATCTTGGTCTATACCTCCTGCCAAAACAAGAATATTCCGGGTTTAGCATGACAAGGGTTAAGGGCTGCGGCTGTCAATCAAAGAACCAATGGACCAATCAAATGATTCATTTGGACTGGAAGAGAACTTTAAACTCCAACATAAGCCAAGATAATTACTTGTTGCATATTTCAGGATTTAGACAACTGTGACATGTTGATTATCATGGGTACCTCTTTAGTTGTGGCACCATTCAATAAAATATGTAACAGGTTAGTTAATTTTACATTCTAAAAGCTCTGGCACTTAATTGCAGGCTGATCTTTGTCTATGCCACCTGCCAAAGCAGGATATTCGGGGTTCAGATTGACAAGGGTTAAAGTCTGTTGTGCACTTTAGAGGCCGCAAATTTAGGCTTAAATACCTTGAAGCTTAATTGGGCCCAGAGATTTCAAAACATTTTTCATAATCAGTTGAGAATTTACTCAAACTTCAAGTTTAAGCAAATGTTGTAATTCTTTGTTAACTGCAGATTTTGTGTTATAAATTATAATTTACCAATGCAATGTTTCATTTTAATGCAAGTAATGCACATTTTTTGTTATGAATCGAATTTTGAGTAAATTCTCGATTGATTATGAGAAAAGTTTTATAATCTTGTGCCCTGTGTTTATCTCAGTGAAATCTCAGAAAAAAGCAATTTTTGTTCTTTCTCTTGAGGTGAGTAACTATTTTACCAAAGGCAAAAGCTATATCTATACTAATTTCAATGCCATCAAATATAGGTCTTATTTTTAACCCTTGTCATGCTGTATAAATCACCTTGCTGAATTGCTGTAAAATCAAAGAGCTGAAAGCACTGAAAGAACTTGTGGTTCAAAAATCATTATCTCTTTCAGAAATCAATTTCATAAAAAAATCTGGCAGGAAAAGTACAAGCAGAAGGTGTAGAAGGAATATTCCGGGTTCAGCATGACAAGGGTTAAATGAAAGACAAAATGATCTTACCATGAAACAAACAATCACCTTCAATTTATGTGCTTACTGGTGGCATATTTTTCTAGGCAATATGTTTAGGCAGTCAACCCATTCTTTCACACATTTTTCTAGGACCATCAAGAAAAGAGTTTCAGAAATCATTGTTTGAAATGAAAATATGAAATAATTCTTCATTTCACCATCTTTAAACTGTTGTTCATAACATCTTTCAAGTTGGACCAGTCTACAATTTTAACATTTAATCACTTAAATCTGGTCCAACAAGATGCCTCTGCTGACAATTCTGCGTAAAAGTTGAATAGCCTTTATAACTTTAAGCCCCAAATAATTGTCCAATTGCTTAAACATTTAGGGGTTTTCTGGAAAATATATAACAAAACATTAATGTGTTAACTTTCAGGGCAAAAGACAATACTCCCAGACTTTATATCAATATGGAAAATAAAGTTGGTGGGGTAAGTATTTTTCTTGCTATACTCTTGCCAGTTTACTAGTCATTTAAATTGGATTTCAATTAAATTGCAAGTTTTTACATCGTCTTCACAGTTCATTTAACTCACTACCTACGGGAATTTTTTTAGACTGGTCCAAATTGAAACAAGTTGCTCACAACAAATGAAAGTTAATAAAATTTTGATTTTTCACCTACCTGAATAGAAAACATTGTGTAAAATGAAGAAATTGCTTGCTATAAGCAATTTCTTCATTTTACACAATATTTTTCCAATTGTTTTTCATGAGGGCTGTCCAAAAGCATCACTGTTTGGTAATGGGTTAAAATTAATGCGACAGATAAATAAAAAGCGCTGCTGGTACCAGGCTGAATTTCATTATTTTTCTTTTGATTTTAGTTGTAAAAGTTAGGGTAATATTCTCTGTATGAAGTTTTATGTTACTAAGTTAAATGACCATAATATTTGGAAAAAGCTGACAACTGGCCATTCAAGAATACATTTACTATTTAAAGGACAAACAAATGCTTAACCCGTTTCAAAACGACCAAATTTTAGACTAGTCCATATTTGAAAGAAGTTGTAGATGACAATTCAAAACTTGTGCAAATTAAGAAATAAATGCCAGATATGGTAGAAATCATGGTAAGAAAAGAAGAAAAGGCTTCTCCTTCCCTCACAATGCTTTCTACAATCATAGTTTATAAGTCGATCAAAATGTGTGATTGCATGCTATTGGGTGAATATTTCACGATACATATTCCCAGACTGGTACAAATTAAAAAGAATTACAGACAACAAGTGAAAGTTTACACAATTTTAGGTTTTCTCAACTTTCTGGATAGAAAATAGTGTGAAATGAAGAAAAATGTTTTCCCAGCTGTGTTTCTTGAGAGGAGTCAGAAAGTGTCATTGTGTGGGAATTGGTTGAAAACCAACCATTAATGAAATTTACAGAATTTGATTGTTTTCTTTTCCAGAAAAGACACCCTATATCCGTGTTATTCTTTGGTGGTGGGTTTGACTTTGGTGAAGAGGACAACATCAGGTATTAAATAGTAACTTATTACCTTTTGATTACTTTCAGTTAAAGAATGGTTAAATCTGAAATCAAAAACTAGGACTTTATCATGTTTATCTATTCTGACACAGCCCCTTCTTTACACTCCTCTCAAGAAACAGTTAGTGAAAATATGCTGGAAAATGACGTTATTGCTTGCAATCTTCATTTTCCATATTTTTTAACTAGAACGATAATGATTTCTAAAATTTCATCAGATTAAATTTGTTGTGTGCAAATTCTTTCAATTTCGACCAGTCAAAAATTCATGAAATGGGTTAAAAGATAATTTCAATTAATAGACACCAGTGGGAACTACACCATCACATATTAGCCCTTACCTGTATTGCAAAAGTTTAGACCTGTCCAGATTCAAAAGTTTTGCAGACGACAAAATCTAATTTGCAAAATAACCATTCAGTAGGATCCATTCAGTAGGAAGAAAATATTGTGGAAAATGAAAAAATTGCTTGTTACAGGCAATTTCTTTTTCAACAATAATTTCTCAATTATAAAATCACTAAGATGATTGTTTGTTTCATCATAAGATCAGTTTTATTTAAAAATAAGACCTATATTTTCATGAGTGGCATTAATTTAGTTACAGAAATCATTGTAGGAAAAGAAGAAACTGTAGTGACAAGGAATTCTCCTTTTCTTAGATTATTTTCTAAAATATTCTGAACTAATTTTGAATCTAAGTGTAATTCGAAATTTTGTCTGCAAGTTCTTTTAAGTTAGGACCAGTCTACTTTTCTTCCATGTCAGCCTTCTTTATTCCTACAATTCGGTCAAGGTTGAAAGGTTTTGCGGATCCTAGGGATTCCTTTTATCATGACAGATCATTTAAGACATGAATAGTGTTCAAATTAATCAAAGTCTCTCCTTTTTAAACCAATCAAGGAAAAAAGGTTTTGAAAACATTGTGGAAAATAAAGATAATGTTTGTTCAAAGCAATTTCTTCACCATCCATATTGTTTCCTATCCATTCAAAAAGACAAAAAAATCCCATAAAATTCCATCAACTTAAAATTAAATTGTCGTATGCAGATTCTTTCTATTTGGACTAGTCTAAAATTTTGATATTTGAGAATTGGTAAACCCATTCACAAATAAGCCCTCCATTTTACATCCCTCAAGAAAAAAAAACGTTGGAAAACATTGTGGAAAATGAAGAAATTGCTTGAGACAAGCTATTTCATCATTATCCACAATGTTTTCTATCAATTAAGATGAAAAAAATTTCCATCAACTTTGAATTATTGTCTGCAGCTTCTTTAAATTTTGTTGTGTGGTAATAGGCTACTGTGTAGTTACTGTTGTGTGCACAATATTGGAAGGGGACAGATTTACCTTTCTTTATACATTATTTCAGAGATGTATACTGGCAAGGTACATGTGATGATGGTTGTTATGCGCTAGCAGATCTTGTAGGATGGGGTGTAAGTGTATATTTTCTGGGTCTTATATTCAACCCATTCCCACACAATGATAGATTTTGATTGTACAAAGAGGAGAAAGGTTTGGAAAACTTTGTGGACAGTGAAAACATTGATTGTTACAAGAAATTTCTTCATTCTCCAGATAGTTCTAAACCTTAAAAGACAAAGAAATTTAGATTTCATCAAATAAAATTTGTCGTCTGCAATGTATTGTCTGGTAATGGGTTAAAGTTCTTTGTTAATCTTTCAGAATTTCGTAGTTGATTATTGCTTGATAAATTCACAGATTGACCAGTTAAATTATCAAATGATTGGCTAACTGTTTTGATAGATTTAGTTTTTGTTCATTTTCAGCTACCGAACATCATATCAGCAGTACTGTCTTCTATTATCTTCTGTAGGCATATTTTCAATCAAATTCTTGCAAATAGATCTTTTTTATCTGTATTGTTTATATAGAGATATCTTCCAAAAAGTCTACTCTTTTGAAATAAAGTAAGTAAAGGGAGCCATTTAGGAAGTGTTTGAAGATTTCACTGACTACTTTTGCTCAAAAGAGCACGACACTTATATATACATGTATTATCTATGATGACAGGATGAGCTCAGAGAAATGGTGAAGATAGAGAATGAACGTATTGATAATGAGTGGAGGGCCGCGGGCAAACTTCCACCCAAACAAACTACATCAGTAACATATACCCAGCAGACAAAATCAAATCCACAAACAAATACACAGAGGGACAGTAAACTGCCTCTAAATGGTGCTAGAAATAAACTATCACCAGTGTCCACTCAGAAACCAGATACATCACATGACATGAAAAGGGGAGCAAAGGCAGAACAAAGAAAAAGTGTCACTTCATTGAAAAACAGCCAAACAAACATGAATTGCAATCGCCCTACATCTACAGTAAAAAGGACAGGGACTGCCAAAAATATCCCAAAGAAGTGATTTTCTGAAAGAACAGGTTTTTAAAATATTCATGATAGACATGATCCTACTAAACACTTTCTTTCACTTCAAATATTTTTTCCACAAATGTTTGAAGGGATAACTGTGTTCAAGCTTTAAGGAATGAGTGCAACTGTGGTCATTCAAAGTTTTTGTTGCCAGTGTATAATATGTTCAACCCTTTATTTAGTAGTACTGTATATATAGTAGTTTCTATTCTACTACAGGGTTATGTTCAAAATTAGACCCACTTCAAATTTTCATCTGCAAAACCTTTGAATCTGGACAGGTCTAAAATTTTGCAAAACAGGAATGGGTTAATGTTTATAATAAAGATAAAGAGATTGGATTGAATCTGAGTCTCCTTGACCATTGGACGTCACATTAACAAACTTGGAAAAGGACCAGTAGGTAATGGTACAGACCAAATATTAAAGCTCTCTTGTTTTGAGAAGATTCTTTCAGTTTTTTCTTATCATTTTCACTCTTTTTTTGTTGTAGTGACAATAAGAGTTAAGGGTGGATTTTGATAAATCAAAAAAAATTGTAGCACTTCACCCAAGCAAATACCTTCAAATTTTCATTATGATAGATCCACTTGTTCAGAAGAAATATTTAGAGCAGTGGAAGATGGATAACATGAAATATATATTGGGTCATTAAAATAGGTCTTTTTGATCACTTTGTACTCAGGTGAACTAAACGATCATCAGTGGCTAATCATGGTTTTGTACATGTTGTACAAAGTAATGACATTTTGGTCAGCAAAAGATAAAATGTAGTTTGCATATCATATAAATATATGAATGCGGTTAGGTTAGATGCAAAACCTGAAAATATTTGTAAAGGCCTGTCACATTATCTTCTTTCAAGAAAATTTGGATAAAATTATAAAAATACAAACTAATTTCATAACAAAGTTGGTTTTTATTGCACCAATCTACATAATGTAACAATAAATGAAGAATACCCTACTGCTTTCATGTCTCATTACTTCTTCATTATAGTTTATCAGTCCCTTGATACTCTGAAAACATTAACCAGTTCCCACACAGTGACCCTTTTGTACACCCCTCAATAAAAACAATTTACAATCATTGTGTAAAATGAAGAAATTGCTTGTAACAAGCAATTTTTTTCTTTTTACGCAATGTTTGCTATTGAAGAGTTGGGAAAATCTAAATTTCATAGACTTTAAATTGTCGTCTGCAACCCCTTTGAATTTGGACCAGTGTAAAGGGCTGTTGTCTGGTAATGGGTTAAACACAGTGGTAACTTTGTGTTCTAGAAAAGCCTCTAATAATTACCCTTGTGATATAATATCCTTCAACTGAAGAATTATCTACAATCTGCAAGTACTATCAAAAGTAAAACAAGAGCAACACACATGGGTGCAACACTGGGCTGCAGGTACTGGATGGTTGAAAAAAAAATCTAGAATTTCATAAACTTTAAATTGTTTTCTGCAATTGTACAATTTGTACCATTCTTAAATTTTTGTCATCTGGTAATGGGTTTAGAAATACAATCCGCCAAGATCATCTATTTGGATCAGCCTAAAGTTTAGTTAACTTGTTATTATGTGTTTGACAAATATATCTTCTTTTATCTAACATTACAAATTACATGAACTCTTGGGCTAAGTCTCAAGGTAGAAATATTTTGCAAATAAAAAAAACAAGATCTGTTTGTGAAACACCATGCCCCCTTATTTTTTTAAATTTGACTTTCATTAGTGGCCTTGACCTTACAACAAACTGATGTCTATCATTGCTAGGAACCCATATTCCAAGTATAAGCCATGCATCTTGAATATACTTAAAGTAATTTAAATGTTAAGTTTAATGGTTAAGTTTGACGGACAGAGACAACTGTAAAAAAATATCCCCCACAGTTTGGATGTGAGGGCATAAAAATTGAAATTTCTCCTCTTCCATAATGTTCTCAGTCATATAATTCTTTTGGAGCGTAAAGCAAAGGGTTTGTGGGAATTCATTAAACCTTAGACAATCCAGAAAGAAGTAGAGTGCTTAGATCGTGATCTTGATCAAATGATTGTTCTACCTTAAACAAATTGGGAAATACTTAAATGGATCACACAAGTATACTAGACTTAAGCAACCTCAAATGATACTATATCATTGAGTAGTGATTAATCGCACAATCGTACTAATAATTTTACTACCCCTAGGACAAGCACACAAGTCCATGTGTGGGTTTTCAATTTTGTCTGTTAGTAATTGATCCAACTCTAATCTCAATTCTCTTACAAGCTCTGCTACCTGCAATAGATAAAATTCTCTTGAAAATTTGGTTTAATTGTCATTAATCCACTACCAGACATCTAAGTTTTTGAAATCTTTGTCATTTCAGGTAGAAAACATTGTCAATAACGAACAAACTGTATCATTTTTTTCAATGTTTTACAAGGATTTGGAACAGTTTTAAACAAAATATTTGAAATGATAGGAAATCTGTCACTGACCTCATTCCCTTTTAAATCTAAAAATTTGATTTGTTTGTTTATTTGAATGGGATGAAGGCCACTTTCAACAGTATTTCAAGTCATATCACGGCAGTAGGAGCTAACCATGGATTCCTGGTATTTCTCACACCATTACTGCCACTACATCCTTTCTGAGCCTTCAGCTGCTCATCAAACTTAGGTTTATGATTATCCACCTATTGTTGGGAGACAATTGTCAGAAGAATATATGCAATGACCAGGAATCAAAACCTAGACCTCATGATTAAAAGTCCAATCGGCTACCAACTGTGGTATAACCGCAACCCACTAACGATTCAAAGCTTTAAGGATATATAAGTATTCATAAGAAATTCAGTATACATCAGAACTCATTACGCTTAGTTCTGGATAGAGTCATGCTATAACAAGGGATACCAATTGCTACAAAGTTCAGCATTTTGATATGCTGAAGAAAAATTGTTAATGAAAACATTGTACATGTTGTAGGAAAGGAGAAATTTTAGTAACAAGCAATTTCTCACAATCCGTTTTTTCTTATATGGTACCAATTCCTCTTAAATGCTTCTCAGAGCTATAGGACTTGGCCAATACTTCATTATTATTGTTCATTGAAAATGTTCAGAGTTCTACAGCAGTAAATTGAGTAGTGAGAGGTACAATGGTGTTGCATACTAAACCTGGTGATGAAAAAGTTTAGAATAGTTTTTTTCTTTTTTCTTTGATTAGTTGAGCTAAAAATCCCTCACATCTATGCCAGATCTTATCAATTCCATGTAATATGAAAATATGTTTAACCTTTATTCTTGTACATACCTTTGTTTTCATAATTATGCAAAAGAAATATTGTTGGATAAGGAGAAATATTGCTCGTCATAAGCAATTGCATGTCAAGCAATTTCTTCTTTTTCACCGTGTTTTCATCCTATTAGCTGGTCATTTCTTTATTTAAAAACAGTTTGATTTTTCAACTGCAACCACTTTCAAATTTTGCCCATATCCAATTTTGTTATATGGTAAAGGGTCAAGTCATTTTTTGTAAATAAATTTGCTTCTTTGTTCCTTACAGTTTGTAAATACACTCAAAAAGCGTCAACTAGAAAATTTTCAAAAATCTACTGATATATATAAAATACCTGATGTGAATCTGCCCTGAATCTTATCCATCCCTCGTCAACAGACAGTATAAAGTTACCCTTCGACAAATCAATGTCAATCTGACCTCCACCAAATAACAGAAGGGGGTATACAGACACCATGGTACAGTCTCGCACATATATCTGTAAAGTAAATAAACATGTCACAGTCAATAAATCAATATCTATCTGACATCTAAAAAATAAAAGTAATGCTTATAAACACACTATGATACAGTCTCATAATATTACTGTAAAGTAATTAAATACCAGTTTATCAAGTTCTCTAACATAAATCAATATTCATATGATCTCTACCACATAAAAGTAATGGATATAAATACCCCATGGTACAGTCTCATACATACATTGCATATCTGTTAAGTAAATAAACATGTCATAGTCTTTAACATAAATCATTGTTTATATGATCTCCACCAAATAAAAGTAATGAATATTAACACACCATGGTACAGTCTCAACATAATTATTATATCTGTACAGTAAATAGATATGTCACTGTCTCTGACATTAATCAATAATTAAATGATCTTTACAGAATAAAAGTAATGGATATACACAGACCATTATACAGTCTTATACATTTATCTCTAAAGTAAATAAGTATGTCTCAGTCTCTGAAATAAATCAAGATCTATCTGACCTTTACCAAATAAAAAATGGGAATATACAGAGTCCCTGCCAATTCTCTTCTGCTTATCTTTTGTTTGTTTCTTTCTTTGTTGGTTACAGTGAGATCCGTTTTAGCCAGATACTGGCTACAACAAACAAGTAATGACAGTCCTAGTCATATTTTTACACCTTATAACAAAAAATTGTGATAAAGTACATTGTCTGCATCTGCAGCAATATATGAACCTACAGCATAATTTGCAAACAATTATCAGATTATCAGTCAAAAAATCTAGGTTTTATCATGTATGCACTTTGAGCTAAATAAGCTACCAATCATCAAAAAACTTTATATGCAGTTTAAGCAAGGTTCTTGACAAGTTATTTTTAACTATTTTGATGTACAGTAAATGCTTCAGTTTGGCATAAAATGCGTGCTTAACGATAATGAAAGATTTTTTTGATTTTTTTGTTGCTTTTTTACACCAGAACGAATATTGGGCAATTACTAAAAACCCAGATAAATCTAAAATATCCTTAAAATCTCTATCATGGCTGTATTTATTAACCCATTCCCACACAGCAAAATTTTAGACCGGTCCAATTTGAAAGAAGCTACAGACGACAATTTCAAGTTGATGGAATTTCGAACTTTTTCGTCATTTTGGGTAGAAAACATTGTGGATAATGAAGAAATTGCTTGATACAAGCAATTTCTTCATTTTCCACAATGTTTTCAAAAGCTTTTTTCTTGGGGGGCGTAAAAAGGAGGGATTGAGTTGTAATGGGTTAAGACTGTTCATTTCTTGTATTTATGACATTGAAAATCAATGCAAGAAGAGTTATCATCATATTGTCTTAAAGAATGAATATAGTATTATTTCATTAAAATCTTAATCAAAAGAAGAGAACCATGGTGGTCCTAAACTGAGTAAAAAATACAACTGGAGCAAGGTAATTATCTTGCATTTCATGAAGATTGATACAGAACTGTGGCCTTTAGAGTGTAAACAAAGAAATTGTCATTAAGGCCCTTTTCCTGTGATTTTCTATAGCACCTTCCAATAATCTAGAGGGTTCATCCTTATGACCTGTAAATTATCCTGACCAAGTTTCATAAAGATTGAACCTCTACAGTGTAAACAAAGAAATTGTCATTAAGGCCCCTTTTCCTGTGTTTCCAATAAAACCTTTCCATAATCAATAGGGTCCATCCTTATGTTCTAATAATTATTCTGACAAATTTTCAGGAAGGTTGAGTTAAAACTGTGGCCTCTAGAGTGTAAACACTTCACTTGTTGAAGCCTCAAGCCGCACGACAGACAACATAAATTCAATGATCACAAAAGCTCACCATGAGCAAATTTTGCTCAGGTTAGGTGACCCGGCTACAACAAGACGCAGTGCCTAACTATGTCCTGAAAATCTTGGGTGTACCAACAATACACTGTACACATATTTTCTTTAAATTCAGCCAAATTACCTGTCAGGATACAATAGAGATCATCGTTTATGTCAGATTTTACAAAAGGCCATTCTATCCTACCACAAATCTTTTTCAAATTGTCCCACAGAACAGACTTCTATAGTTTTGACTTCAATACCATTTATTTGCATCTATTACTACAATTGTTTTACAAGGTAACCGGACAATAGCCTCTCCGGACAATATCCCCTTCTATGTTTTTTGAGAAGGCGGACATTGTCCCCTTACTAAATTTAACAGGGCAGACATTAGCCCCTTCGTCATTCTGACAGGGCGGACAAAATCCCCTTCCTAATATTAGAAGGGCGGATATAATCCCCTTCATCGTTTTACTACTGCGGACAAAAGCCCCTTTCTAACATATATCACGAATGTAAATGTATAGGGCATGCTGCATCTCATACTAACACCATGTATGAAAAAATAAGCTCATATGGAAAGGGTAATAATATAGCTAACACTCAGCATATTCTATCTTGTTAAGTCGACAAGGGTCAGGAAGGACAACTTATTACCAGATGACTTCAAATAGTAAAAAGTTGAAGTTGGCACGAGGTTCATTTTAAAGAAATATGATGGTAAAGAGGAAAAAGCGGTTCTTTGCCTTTACTATGACGTTTACTAGAATACAAATTTTAAGGAGTCGCTTGCAGGGAAATATGCAAAGTATTTAATTAAAAATTGGGCATTAGTTTATTATTTAACCAAAAAATGAAAGAAAAAGAAAGGAGTAAAATTAATATTAATCTTATGAATAACGGATTATAGTTTGTTTCATTACATAAGTCCGAAGAAACTTAGTACAATTTTACGAAGGGGATAATGTCCGCCTTTCGAGGGGATAATGTCCGCCCTGTTTATATTAGGAAGAGGATTTTGTCCACCCTGTCATAATGACGAAGGAGCTAATGTCCGCCCTGTTAAATTTAGGAAGGGGATAATGTCCGCCTTGTCAAAAAGCATAGAAGGGGATATTGTCCGGAGGGGCTATTGTCCTAGATTCGTTTTACAATGACATGCTGTAATTTCAAGCATTTCACACCTTGGACAAATATCAAAGACCAAATTTAACCAAAAAAGTGACAAAAGTCTGTTAATCAGGATTAAAATTACCTCGCCAATTAGTATATGTTTGACATTTTGTCTGTCTAACCTATATATTTCAATCAGAAATTGAAATAGGGCTCAAAATAACAACTCGAGATATCAGGAATTGCAGGTTTACTGGTTTGAGATAAACATCAGTATTATATGAAATAAAGAACAGATAAAGTTGAGGCTTGAATACGATGCAGACTTATCAGGAAATTTGAGGTTATAATCTGAGCTAAAGCTAAAATGCCTTTTACAATTTTTCGAGAGAAAAGGCAAAGAAAAGTATGGTAGGAAAAAAGAAGTTGCTAGTACCAAGTAAATTTATTTTATTCTACAATATTTTTACCCTATATTAGATCATGTTTTCAATTCACACCCACTTAAACTCCTATCAGATTAGAATATTAAATTTTCAGACTGGTCCAAATTGAATGAAATTGGAGACGCTAATTAGAATAGGCTCATAGGTTAGTAAACACCAAAAGAAAGGAGAAATTCTTGATGCATGCATTATCTCCTATTGTCACAATCTTTTTTACACATAATTCGTCAGTATTTAAAATATTGAAATTGGTTGGTAAAAAAATATTTTGTTATCTGCTACCTCTTTCACTTTGGGCCAGTCTGTAACATTCTTTTTAAAATCTGGTCATGGTTTTAAGATGGCTGACAAATAAACTTACCCTTGTAGTTTTGACTTTTTCATGATACACCAAATAAGGACTCTCATAGTATCTGACTTGAAAATTAACAGAAGATGGGTGAATTTTAATCTGAAATACAATTAACAGGCTTATTTATATCTAGTATTTAACAAAAAATCATTCAAATAGCTTAATTTAGTTAATCTCACAATGAATAAAATCCGTAAGTATTCTTTTTTGTCAAATAAGATTTACCTTGAAATATCATCTGCAATTTTTCTGAATTTAGACAAGCCTAGAATTATTTTAAAAAGTGATTGGTTAAGAAGTTCTGACCCATTATTAAACAACAAAATTTAAACTTTTCTAAATTGAAAGAAGTTGCAAACAACACAAGATGATGAAATTTAAAAATCCTTTCTCATTGTGGATGAAGAAATCATATTTTACATATATTTCTTGAGTGGCATAAAAACAGGATACTGTTGTAAGGGGTTAATAGTCTAGACTACATATTGTGCACACTTAACCCGTTTCCACACAGCAAAATTTTAGACTGGTCCAAATTCAAAGGAGTTGCAGACAACAATTCAAAGTCTATGAAAATTTAGATTTTTTCAACTTTTCAGGTGGAAAATATTGTGGAAAATGAAGAAATTGCTTGTCACAAGCAATTTCTTCATTTTCCACAATGTTTTCAAAAGCTTTTTACCTTGGGGGCGTCTAAAAGCTTCACTGAGTGGGAATGGGTTAAAAGTAATTTGATATCTCAATTAAATTGTTTCATTGCAGGTCAATTAACTACAGATCTTTCAATTGATACCGTAATTGACCAGATACCCCTGTCAATCAAATAAACAGTTGACCAATGAAATAATTCATTGATACCAGAAATAGATTATAACTCCAACATTGGTTGCCATTTTTTTAACCCTTTTGTTGGTTTTGCAAAATCACGCTGTAAAAAAGCAAAGCAGGACTTCCTATAAGAAGTGTCAATGAGCATGGCCAATGTAGTAAGAGGGCGGGGCCAGCATTTGGTCAATTGGAAGTGTTAATCATGTAAGGCTCCATTAGTGTGTGCATGTCCCCTTTGTGTCCCTATACCTTCCTCATTCATCAATCGATTTTAAAATAACTTGGCACTATGTTCTCCTTAGGTCACAGCGCTGAATATTTGTTTTGATATATCGAAGCTAAATGCTACATTTGAAGGTCAAATGTCAAAGTTTGCTTTGTCTAAGGCATATTTTGATCTTAATCTAAGAATGTTTTCATAATACCATACTTGTTCTCCATGTTAATTACCACTTGATTGCAACGCAAAAAGTGTTGTTTTTCTGATAGATCTTAATAACAACTCCAGTTTACATATGAAGGTCAAATGTTATAATCAACATTGTTTTGAGTTAATAGATGGGTCTCAAATAACCAGGTACACTATAAATACAAGATTTACAAGATATTTCTCACACCAGTACTAGCGCTACTCCCTTTCTGAGCCTCCAGTTATTCATCCCACTTAAGTTCATGATTATCTATCCATTGGTGGGAGCTGAATTTGTTTGGTGACCCATGACCACGACCTCTGTCATTAATCCTTACCATGTTAGACTCGGAATATTCTTGCTTTGGCAAGAAGTATAGGCTAAGATCAGCCTGCAAATATGTACAGTCTGATCTTAGTCTAAACCACCGGTTGTAGATCAAATAAGTAAACAAGATGTGTTTGTGAAACACAATGCCCCAGCAACCGGACGATACATTTCACCTTTGTATGTGATCTTGATCTTATCACAACCATTACATGAGGAGATGCTCATTATGGATAGGCTGGTAGTAATTGGTAATGTTTAGTTTTTTGGTTAAGTTTTGCGGACAGACGGAAAGACTGAATGACAGACAGACAGACAGACGGACAGATATAGACAATGGTAAAACAATATGCCCCGGATCTTAAGATGCGAGGGCATAAAGATATTGTTCTCCTTCGCAAGTACTAGCGTCATGTTCTGAAGGATTCAATGTTAATTGGAATAACTAACAAGGAAACTATGGCACATAATGTCCCATATGAGGATAGATTCCAGTATTTGAACAGGCTTGTGTGTCTTTGATAATTGTTCTAGTTTTTTGCAACACCAACTAAAAATATTTTACATAAAACAAAGATAAGTTTTGATAATGAATCAAAACTGTGAAAGATTCAATATTGATACAAAATTAATAAATATAATTGTCAAAATAAAACTCACATAACCATCTTGCTTTGTTTTAAATCTGATGTCAAGAGATTTGGGAGCTACCGGCATACTACCTGTGGACATAAATGTGATAATCAAGGACATGGTTAACTTATAGATTACATTTCAGAGATAATGTTATTTACATATCTTTTCTCTCAAAACTACTGAATTAAAAATGAAAAAGAGTACAAACCTTTTTATACAATTTGAGCCTGTCTTTTAACTAATTTAGTTAATATCAGTTTATTTAAGTTTGATTGCAGCTAAAGATTTAAGCTTACATTTTATCTCTAAAAGACTCAATCAAGATGTTTTATGTCCCTGAAAGAGATTGATTAATTGAATGGGGTTCAATGGCACTTTTAACAGTATTTCAGACATATCACAGTGGCTGGAGCACCTAACCATGGATTCCTGGTATTTCTCTCACCAGTACTACCACTAGATCAATTCCGAGCTTCCAACTGCTCTTACCACTTAGGTGTACCATTATCTACCCATTGGTGGGAGACAAATGTTGGAAAGGATATTTGCTGCAACAGGGTATCAAATCTTGGACCTCATGTTTGCCCTGAAAGAGAGTCAATGCCTAAATTTACTGCTACCCACAATTTACAGTGTGGTGATCTTGGCTGGCTATTGAATCTTTACGCATGAACACACCCTGGTGAGTTGCGATAAAATCTATGACATGAACAGTAGGAAACTCATTCCTACACAATGATGCTTTTTAACTAGGAGGAGCAGATAGATTTATATGTAAAAAGAGCAATTTCAATTTCCAGATGTGTTTGCGGAACACTAATGCCCCAAACACAGCATGTTTACAAGCCTGACCTAAGGAAGTGACCTTGACCTTGTCAGAGGATTTTTGACATTAGTAAAATGCTTACTGTTGAGAGGTACTGTCATATAAATTTTAAACTTTGTACCTTAAATAGTTTTTAAGTCACAGGAATTTCTCTAATTTGCAGTTTTTGCGTCTCAGTGCCTGATTCACTCCACTGACCCAAATTTACTCAACACACAGCTAATTTAGTATTCTTTAAGATTGGAAGCAAATCATTTAACATCAAGATATTTGATGTCTCCAAAGAAAAAACTATTTAAAAAATTTGTGGAAAATGAAGAAATTGCTTATTACAAGCAATATCTTCTTTTTCCACTAAGTTTTCTGTACAAAAAGACAGAGATTTTTAAAATTTCATCAGCTTATAATAGTTGTCCATAGTTGGACCTATCAAAATTTGGTCCTCTTCTAATGGGTTAAATTAAATTCATAAATAAATCAGTTTTACAGACCTCCTGCAGTTTGAGCATACTGTTGTTCTGGGGTGAGGACCTGTACAATATTTGG
Source organism: Fragum fragum (assembly GCA_946902895.1). Classification (NCBI taxonomy): domain Eukaryota; kingdom Metazoa; phylum Mollusca; class Bivalvia; order Cardiida; family Cardiidae; genus Fragum; species Fragum fragum. The sequence goes on along the minus strand of OX336366.1, from coordinate 40,104,850 downwards.
ATACAGGGCACCAACCAATATGGCTGACACTAATCTCATGTTACTCCCATTAAGGTTAGCCTGAAAAAGAAATAACTTCTACTTCTTACACTGTTGGGTTTTGTAACTTCTTTTCCATTTTTATCTAGATTTATCCTTTAATCATAAGGGACTCAAAACAAGGAACCGAAATGTAATGGATACAGTTACATACATCCTATATAATTAACCCTTTAACTTTCATGCCCTTGAAATTACACATCTTTTGAAGTGTAGACTCCAAAGCTAACCTCGACCTTGTAAGTTACAGATTCCTTTTATCAATTACCAAATGACAAAATCTTACATAGGTTAAAATTCAAGGAAAAGGAAGGTGACAGAAATTGAAAATTAACTGTCACAGAGGGTAGAAAACATTGCAGCAAATGAAGTAATTGCTTGTTACATGCACTTTCACCCTGGACACACTGTTTTCCTGACTTTTTGTGCATCAAAATGCAAGATTGTGTAGAAATGGATAAACAGATGTTATCCACAGGAAACTGACAGATGGATAGAAAGACAAATGGGCACCATACTAAGAATGAACATTGAAACTTGGTGAGGGTAAGGATATCAAAAACCTACCTCCTGTCCTGTTACTGCTGGTACCCCATCTCCTCCAGTTACTCTGGCAGCCTTCTCCACATCTTTAGCAGAGATGCCCTCTTGTACAAACCCAATATCTGATAGAAGCTCAACAAACTGTTGTTTCATACTTGCTAGCATCTAGAGTCATACAATGAAAATGTATTTAAGAGAATTTTAAAACAAGAGGGCCGTTGGCCCTGGGGCGCTCACCTGAGATAAAGGCTCTTTTTCTTTCAACAGTCTAATTTCATGTTAAGGTTAGGATTATGAAACAAGTGGGCCACAATTACATATAAAGACTATGAACCTGGGAATCCAAAAGTCCAAATTACAAATTCCAAGGCTTTAGTGCAGATTAGAAAGAAGGAAAAAACTTTTTCCATGGGTTATAATTTCAGAAATAAGAAAGAAGTCTGTGAACTGATGCTTCATGCCTTTACCCCCCCCCCCCCCCCCCCCCCCCCTGGGTCTGCCCCTGGATCTCCGAGGATCATGATTTTAACTATTTTGTAAGAGGTCAAAATACTGATGCTTCATGCAAAATATCAAGACTGTACGCCTTCTGGGTCAGGAGGAGAAGATTCTTAAAGATTATTTTGAAATTTCACTTTTGTTGCCATGGCAACCAGAGTTTTTAACGGATTTCAATTCTTTTAGCTAATTTAAAGGGGGACCACCTAAGGAACATTTCTGCAAAATTTGGTTCAAATTTTCCCTGTGAATTGGGAGGAGATGTCATTTAAAAAATTGTTCTTTATTTCTATGTAAACCCCACCCCCCTGGGGCTCCGCCCCTGGGGACCCGAGGATCATGATTTTAGCTATTTTGAAAAAGGTCAATATACTGATGCTTCATGCAAAATATCAAGGCTCTATGCCTTCTGGGTCAGGAGGAGAAGATTTTTAAAGATTTTTCTAAAAATTCACTTTTGTTGCCATGGCAACCAGAGTTTTTAACAGATTTCAATTCTTTTAGCTATTTTTGAAGGGGACCACCTAAGGAACATTTCTGCCAAATTTGGTTCAAATCGGCCCAGTGGTTTGAGAAAAGATGTCATTTAAAAAATCGTTCTTTATTTCTATATAAACCCCAACCCCCTGGGGCTCCGCCCCTGGGGACCCGAGGATCATGATTTTAGCTATTTTGAAAGAGGTCAATATACTGATGCTTCATGCAAAATATCAAGGCTCTACGCCTTCTGGGTCAGGAGGAGAAGATTTTTAAAGATTATTTTAAAATTTCACTTTTGTTGCCATGGCAACCAGAGTTTTTAACGGATTTCAATTCTTTTAGCTATTTTTGAAGGGGACCACCTAAGGAACATTTCTGCCAAATTTGGTTCAAATTGGCCCAGTGGTTTAGGAGGAGATGTCGTTTAAAGAAATTGTTGACGGACGACGCACAACGCACGACGGACGGACGACGGACAAAAGGCGATCACAATAGCTCACTTGAGCACTACGTGCTCAGGTGAGCTAAAAAACCTTTTCTTTATTCAATAACATGTACTTTAAATCAAAGCCTAGAATGTCTCTCTTGTCTCTATCTTTCTCAAACAGACTCTCTTGATCGTTTTCTCTATCTCTCTCTTTTGGACACCCCCAAGAATTATTCCAAAGATCATAAGAAACTGAACATTGTCTTGCGAAGAAATATAATTTGTTCCTAAACTCAAACTCAAATTTATTCTATTCATGGTTAGAATGCTTATTTTTATTTGCTTTTTCAAAATAAACATATACAAAGCTTACCTGTAATGACCTTTGAGACAGAAAGTTATCCTGACAAAATCTATATGCCTCATGACCACTTGATTGTTTTGCTTCCAACCATTGCTGTAACAAGATAAAATGACAAATGATTTATTCAATTACCAGACAACAAAGTTTTAAACTGCCAAATCGAACGAACTTGTAGCTGACAATTTATAGGTGATGCAATTTTAATTGACCTTTGCTTTTTAGGGTATAAAACATTGTGGATAATGAAGGAATAATTTTGCAGTAAACCCTATTTAGCAAGAGTCTAGGAAAAATCTCAACCATACAACAACACTAGTCCTACAAGAGCACTATAAACAGATACCTGGGGTTTGGCTGTTGAAAGCTGGATAATGTGAACAAGAGTTGTCAACTACAACATAGCTCCCCCTAGTGGGTATTTGTCACCTTTGAAGTGATATTTGAAACAGAGTTGAATATTAAAGATACATGCTCATACAGTCAATGTGATCCCCTTAAGAATGTGTAAAATATGAGCACCCTAGGATGAAAACTGACCAAGATATAAAATATTAAAGCGGCTCTAGCACAGATTATGAAAGAAAAATTTTTGTGTTCGATTTTCAAATTTCTAGCTGTAATGCTTTCAGACATTTGTAACAAGGTGATTAGGCTATATTTGGTTTTACGAGACATAAAAAAAGTCAGCAATGTACAACGCAAACGAAAGCGCAATTCATCGGGGTAAATATGTTATCTGTCGACTGCACTGAGAACTGCCTTTTTGTGGTTTTCATGACATATCCATTACGTCATTTGCTTCCACTAGCAATACATAAGATATCACACAAAGACTAACAATCTCACCTGATAAGTTCCAATGTTTCAAAGTAGGGAATATGAAATTCATCACATTAATTTAGATTCTTAATAGATTCAACATGAAGAAACAATTTTTATCGTGAAAATGACATTTATAACTATTGGGAGAGAAGATTTTCTACATCAAATTTTCATGAAAATCTGTTCAAGACCCAATTTAAAGTTTGGGATTAAAGTTTTATAAAGGGTTTAAGTCATATGGTCAAGATCATCATCTTAAATGAAACCATATGCAGATGAATACATATGTGAAATATGAGCCCCCTAGGATGAACAATGACTAAGATAGAAAAAGTTCAAGTTTTTGGTTTTATAACGGATTAAAGGTCAAAGTCACAAGGTTGCAGGCTCAAGGCCATTGTCTCAAATAAAAGCCCATCTCCTGATAAGTGCATGTATGAATTATGAGCCCCTAGGACTAGTTATAGGAGATTTAAATACTTTAACCATGTGGGAGGCCGACGCCGACTTTTAAGTGTACTACAAAAGATCTTCCGAGACGGGCAAGCTGAAAAGGGGAATACAATGACTGGTCCAAATTAAATGATTTTGCAGTCAATAATTTAAAGTTGATTGAAATTCAAATATTTCTGTCTTTCTAGGTATACAATGATGATGGAAAATGATGAAATTATTTGTTACATTGTTTTCCTGAACCATTCTCTTGAGGGGTCTGTTTCAACAACCTGTATCAAAAAATAATTTTTTTTGAAATTTTAATTTGTTTCGAAAGGAGTATAGAAAAATTCTTACATTGTAAGCATTCATCATGGTCAGGTGATCAGAATTACCAACAGCAAACTCCAACTTTTTGGCTGTAGCCTCTGCTTTCTTTCCAAATGGTGTCACCTGTAATAAAGACTTCAAATCTGTAATATTGTATTCTATAAAATATTTATAAAAGTAAGCCTTTGTAGATGTTGATCAATGGTAAAACTAAACCAAGCTCATTAGCATAAAATGTGTTGCAATGCTTTGCATCATTTTCTGTTATTTATTCTATATACTTTCTTTTGTCAATCAATATCTCCACCCATTTCCACACAATCAAGCATTTTACACTCCTCAGGAAAAAAGCTTGGGGAAATATTGTTGAGAATGAAGAAACTGCTTGTAAAAAGCATTTTTTTCATTTCCCAGAAGTTTTCCATCCAGAAACATTGATTTGATTTGAAAATTTTGTCTAGAAACCCTTTCAATCTGGACCAGTCTAAAAATTTCTTGTTTGGTAACTAGTTAATTTTTAATTTACTGTAATGACATGAAATTGAAGAGAACAGATAGGTCAAGGGATTTCAAACAACTCACAAAAGGGGATTTAAAACTGAGACAGGCAGCTATTGTCAATGCAGGGTCCAAACATCTGAAGATAGCACCAAATAACATCAATTTTCCTATTCTCACATCCACTGGTAATGTCCCCAAGTGGTATCCTAGTGGTGTCAGTTCCTGAAACAAGAAGATTCCATAAATCAAATTGGAACTAAAACTTTTAATAATGAATAAACCATTGCTCTGAATTTTCTTTAAATCAAAGGCCTGAAAGTTCTGGAAGGTGCTCAATGTGGGTCAATATTTTCTTTCATTAAATGAACTTGTTAACAACTCTAGCTTGAAAGGAACAAAGTGTTGGTGTAGACTAAGAACAGACTTTTTATATGTGCAGGCTGGTCTTAGTCTGGACCTCCTTCAAAAGGAAAAATATTCTTAGTTGTAGCAGGACAAAAATTATTGATTGAATGGGGTTTAACGCCACTTTTAACAGTACAGGACAAGGGTTAACTCTTGACTTTTTCATGCCAAATTTTAAAGGTAGTATCAAATATGATAAAATACAGGTTTTACAGTTCTATCATTAGCTTGGGATTATGTGAAGATTTTTAAGCTTTGATTAATCCATTCCCACACAAAAAAATTTAAGACTGGTCCAAGTTGAAAGAAGCCACAGACAACAATTTCAAGTTTATGGAGTTTTAAATTTTTTCATCTTTTTCGATAGAAAACATTGTGGATAATGAAGAAATTGCTTGATATAAGCAATTTCTTCATTGTCCACAATGTTTTCCAAAGCTTTCTTCTTGAGGGGCGTTAAAAGGAGGTCTTGAGTGGGAATGGGTTAACCCATTCCAGTGTATATGCCCCTGAACCCAATACCAGACATCAAAATTTTAAACTTGTCCAATGTCAAGAAAGTTGCATAAGATGATCTTGAGTTCATGAAATTTTAAGAATGATTGTCTTTTGGGTAGAAAACTTTATGGACAATGATGAAATATGCTCATAAACAAGTAATTTCTTCATATCCACAATATTTTCAATGCTTTTCTCTTGAAGGGGGCATCAAAAAGTGCAATCGTGTGGGAATTGGTTAAGAAAAATGCTTTGGAAAACATTGTAGACAATGGAAATTACTTGTGCCAAGCAATTTCTTCATTGTCTTCAACGTTTTTACCCAGAAAGAAAAAGGTTTTAAAATTTCAAGAACTTGAAATTGTCATGTGTTATATAGTGGGTTAAATGGCATCTAATTCTCGGCACATAAACAATTTTACTAACACATGCCATTCACATAGGCATAAAAGCAGTAAATGCAGTAAATTATAAGCAATCACGATATGATCAAGAAAGAAAAATCAATTAAAAATGTATAAAATAATAATTTTTCAATGTATAGTAGTTTAGTTTTGTTTGTTTAAGGTTAAACAGTTTGAAATGCTCCTCATCTTTGCCTCTGTTAATCCTTGTCAAGCTGAATAATAAAACACCTATAGAATGCCATTAAAATCAAAAAGCTGAAAGCACTGGAAGCATCAAGCATGAATTAATATTAATTTTGAAAACTTATGTCATAAACATCTCTGGATTAAAAGGGACAAGCAATTGGTGTAGACTAAAATCAAACTGCACATATGTGCACGCTGAATTGGCTTTACCTCCTACAAAAGCAGGAATGTTCTGGGTTCAGTATGACAAAGGTTAATCTATTCAAAGAATTGAAGACCTCCGACTTATTAGCCTACTGAAATACTGGAGAAACTATAAAGGCATTCATATACATAGTGTCACTTTAACCTATGACCAGACAAAAGAATTTTAGACAACTTTTTCAAGTTAAAAGAATTTTGAATATCTCAGACTTGCAGGGTAGAAAAAAAGTGAAATCTAAAGTAATTGCCAGTAACAAGCGCTTTCTTTATTTTCCACATTGTTTTTCCAACTATATTCTTGGGGATATAAAAAAAGCAGGAGTGCATTGAAATTGTTTCATTCTTACTTTTATAATTTGTGTGCGAGTTTCTCCCTGTTTTCCCCAAAAATATTCAAATCAATCTTGAACAGAGTTTCAGCACTTACCCCCTTCTTGTCAAGAGCTCCAAGATTCTCTAACCTGCTAATAGCAGTTGATATGGCTTCATCACTAGGTGGTTCTGGTAGATAATCTAGAACTGACTGTAATAAACTTGTTAATTATTGAATCAAATCCTTTTCATACAATCATTATTGCTCAAGAAAGTAAAAAGAAGGGATTACTTGTTACACATCTCACAATTTTGTCCAGTCTACCTCATACTAAGTCTAAAACATTTTTTTAAACTTTAAATATTATATGTGAGTAAACTTGACCAGTCTAAATGTTTTCGCCTGGTTATGAGTCAAAATTCTATTTGATTAGATCTCATTACGAATTTTTTAAAATAATTTTCAGTATTAAAAGACTACATAGAAAAGATCCACTACAAATTTCTTATCCTTAATAGCAAGGGGTCCAAAACAAGGTTGTGGTCCTACCTATTAAGGGTCCAATACAAATTTCTTATCCTAAATAGCAAGGGGTCCAATACAAGGTTCTGATCCCAGAATGTTAGGGTCCATTACAAGGTTTTGATCATACGTAGCAAGGGTCCAATACAAGGCTCTGATACTATGTTGTGAGGTACCCATACAAGGTTCAGATTCTATGTAGCAAGGGTACAAAACAAATACAGATCCTAAGTAGCAATACAAGATTCATATCCTATGTAGTTTGGATTCAAGACACAGTTCTAATCTTACATAGTTAGTATCCAATACAAGGTTCTGATCCTACATAGTAAGGATCCAATACAAGGTTATGATCCTAAATAGCAAAATTCAATACAAGGTTCTGATACTAAATTGTGAGGTACCGATACAAGGTTCTGATTCTATGTAGCAAGGGTCCAATACAAATACAGATCCTTTGTAGCAAGGGTCCTATACAAGGTTCAGATTCTACGTGGCAAGGGTCCAAAATAAGGTTCATATCATATGTAGTTGGGTTAGAACAGTTCTAATCCTACATAATAAGCTTCCAATACAAGGTTCTGATCCTACAAAGTAAGGATCCAATACAAGGTTTTGATCCTAATTGAGAAGATCCAACACAAGGTTCTAATCCTACATAATAAGCTTCCAATACATGGTTCTGATCATGCAAAGTGAGGGTCAAATACAAGTTTCTGATCCTACATAGTAAAGATCCAACACAAGGTTCTAATCCTACATAGTAAGGGCATATTACATGGTTCTGATCCTGCATATTGAGGATCAAATACAAGGTTCAGATCCTACACAGTAAAGATCCAACACTAGGTTCCAATCTTACATAGTAAGTGCACAATACATGGTTCTGATCTTGCATAGTGAGGATCAAATACAAGGTTCAGATCCTATGTAGCAAGGATACAAAACAAGAATCTGATCCTACATAGTGAGGGTCCAATACAAAGATCTGATCCTACAAAGTGTCGGTCAAATACAAAGTTCTGGTCATTAATACATCATTAAGTTCCATTTGTCATATTTCTTAAACATTCTTTGATTTAATATTAAATATTGGTTTTCATGTTTGATTTCTAAAATATCAATTCTCAATGTGATGAATGAAAATGAATAAAGCTGTAGTTACAACATTTTAGTAGCCAAACTACATAGATGGTCTACCTTAACTGCTGTTTGCTTGAATATCTCTAACATTCGGATCCTCAAAACAATCTGCTCTAGGGGTGCCCTCTGTATCTCTAGAAATAATGAAGATGAATACAAGCAAATTCTTTTAAATTTTCAAATTGATTTATCCTGATTTTTGGGTTGATAATCTCTTGATATTTTCACTAATAAGAAAGTTGAATTATCAGATGATATCTTCACTTGTTTAATTGATTTAGGACTTCTTTCGTAATTTTGCACAACCTAACTTAACCCATTCCCACTCAATCCCTACTTTTTATGCCCCAAACAAAAAAAGCTTTGGAAAACATTGTGGAAAATGAAGAAATTGCTTGGATCAAGCAATTTCTTCATTATCCACAATGTTTATATTCAAAAATACGAAAAAAATTAAGATTCCATCAACTTGAAATTGTCGTCTGCAGCTCCTTTCAATTTGGACCCGTCTAAAATATCACTGTGTTGGAATGGGTTAATCACTGCCAGACCAAAAATGCTGATGATGTAAACATTTTGTCACTTTATTCTAATTTATGTAAATTATCAAGTGAAGGGAGCCAAACTGTATGCTGGGTGTCTATACAAGAATCAGAATCTTAGTGCAGTCCTATGCACATCTCTCATTATACAAATTCTGACTATAAATTCCTCTTTTTTAAATGTTATATTAAATTATTTAAGAGATGAAGAGAATATTTTTTTATTTTCAAAGAGGTATGAAATACAAAAACTGATCTCAATGTATAAAGCCACAAAGAAGTGTGATCAAGTTGTTTTTGTTTCATAACTCAGAGAAACAAAAAAAACAAAACATTCTGATAATATGATATTCAATACATCAAAAAAACATAGGAGATACCAGTTTGGAACAGTTTTCTAAATGAAATGATTTGTGGGAAATCAGAAAAATTAGTTCTGCACTCATTTTTCATGGAGGTATGATATACATTTTTCAGCCAATCCAAAAACAGGAATTTTGACAGACAATACTTAAACTATATTTTATGGCATAATTAAGAATATTTGATAGAAAAATTGAACATTTAACATATCCCTTCATATCATACCTGGTATAGGTTGATCCTGTAGATGGTGCTCAAACCTGTGTCTTGTAAACATATGAAAACACACCCCTTCCTGTACCCTGCCAGCACGACCTTTCCTCTGGAGTGCATTGGCTCTTGACACCCAGACTGTGTCTAGACTCTCCATACCTTTTGTCGAGTCATATCTGTAAACATAGATGAATACTAGAACACTGAATTCACAGTACTTCAGTCATATTGCGGCAACTGGAGCAACTAACAATGGATTCCTGGTATTTCTACACCCTTTCCATTGGTGGGAGCTGAATTTTTTAGGTGACCCATGACCACAACCTCTGTCATTGATCCTTACCATGCTGAACCCAGAACATTCATATGTGCAGTCTGATCTTAGTCTAAACCACCTGTTGTAGATCAAATAAATTAATAAAAAACAATTGCATGCAATATTAGGTATTCCGGTGCTTTAAGCCCTTTGATTTTAATGCAATTCTGAATGAAAATTTTAATCAGCATGACAAGGGTTAAAAGTAATATGGGAATATGGGACAGTGCCTCTACACACAAAAAAAAGTCCAAAATGGCATCCAATATCACCGATACAGAAAGAATGATTTACACTGTGTTCTATGAGACAAATTCATATACAAATGTCTCTTTTTAGGAAACAACAATATTGCATAAACATCAATTATCTCAAAATTAATTATTTGTAAAAAAAAAAACAACCCAAAACACTATGGTGTAACTAACCTCTTTTCCTTCATTTTCCCTGCATCAATCACAAAACAAATATCATCAATAGTGATAGATGTCTCTGCAATATTTGTGGCAATCACTATCTTTGTGACTTCTTCAGGGGGCTTTCTGTAACATATATAACACAATTTTTAATCAGTACAAAAATCAGTCATTTCTGATGATAAGGCCTTGGAGTATGACATTGACATGTTGTATCAGCTGGAACTAAATAATCACATAAACCAGATATCATAACCATTACTTGACTACTTTTTCTGTTTGTTTTAATTGAGCTTAACACCATTTTCAATAGTATTTGAATTATAGCACAGTGATTGATGCACCTGACCATGGCTTCCTATCATTTCGCCCACCAGGAGAACCATATCACTCAATATCAACCCCAGCTATTCATGCCACGTAAGCTTAATTTTCAACATTTGCCATAGAGACTGAAGAAAATTCAATACAACTATCAATAGAACCATTGACTTTTCTTACACAAAGACTGCATAGGGACCATAAAATCAATGACCAGTATATTGTATTTAACAATAATGGTAAAAGCACAGTTAATTGACCAACTGCTGGCCCCACCCACTTAATATGTTGGCCACACCGACCGACTCAGACAGGAAGTCCGGCTTTGATTTTTGACAGCATTATTTTGCTAAATTTTTGGCCAGTAGCTTGCAACAAATTAGAAGAATAGTTGGTTGGTGACCGAAAAGTCATAACTACAGCTTGAATAAGCTGTAGTTACAACAATTAAGTCTCCAAACCAACAAACTAGAGGCAATTGAGCACCTGAATTGCTCCAGAGGCCTGATTGTACATATAAAGCCAAATTTGATTTCAGAGATTCAATATAAACCTAATCACATTCACTATGTGGGACATATAAAACATCTTGTCAATGAAATATTTTAATATTTCAAATGTTACATTGGTTTACAAGAGTCAATTCATTTAATCAGTCAGATGAAAAAGGTATAACACATTTTTAAAAAAATCACTGTATACCATGGTCATAAGCCCTAACCATAAAAGCTATGTTTCAACCAATCAAAATTAATTGATGAAGTATGAAAAAGAGTCGCCAGAGGATCATTCCTGTGAAATTTGGTTGAAATCCATCAACTGGTTTCTTAGAAAAAGATTTTCAAAACTTTCACCATCTAAGCAAATTAGCCCCACCCATCTAAGTCGTGTAATTCATCCAATCAAATTTCTTTGCAGGAATCTGATAAAGGGTCACTCAATGATCATTCCTGTAAAATTTTGTTGAAATCTGATCAGTTCTTTCTGAGGAGAAGATTTTTAAGTAAAAGTTTTTAAAGGTTTCACCATACATGTATATAGAAATAAGCACCACTCATTAAAGCCATGTTTTTTCATCATATGAATTTTTTTTAAGGAATCTGATATAGGGTCATCCATGGAATGGTTGAAATCTGTTAAGTACTTTCAGAGGAGAAAATCTTTTAAGTAAAAGTTTTTTAAAGGTTTCACCATACATGTATATGGAAATAAGCCCCACTGATTAAGGCCATGTTTTTAATCACATCAAAATCTTTTGAAGGAATCTTATAAGGGGTCATCCAATGATCAATTCTGTGAAATTTGGTTGAATTCTGTTCATTACTTTCTGACAAAGAGAGTTTGAAGTTAACCGACGGACAGACCCATATACACCCAGATGGACGCACAACAGAACAACACCCTGACAAAAGCTCGCTTGCTTTAAGCAAGTGGAGCTAAAAAACTTTACAAAAATGGCAGCTAATGTCAGAGTTCAAAATTCATGTCTTTTCTAAATGAGTGATTTCGTTTTTCGACTAGTAATTTGATTGACAGCCATGTAACCCTTTTCTCTGAAAAAGTACTCCTTCCCCCAAAATAGCTCCTCATGAGGTATTAACAAAGATTTTCCTCTGAATGAGAAATTAGAACACATTTATTTGACAGAATCATAACATAGAAAATAGGGTACAAAATATGAGCTCCCTGTCTATCCTGTAATACTCCTTGGACATTTATTGACACATTCCCACACCAACAAGCATTTTAACACCCTCAAAAAAGGGAAAAAGATGTGAAAATGTAGAAATTGCATGTAACAAGCTGTTTGTCCCTCTAAATTCAGTGTCGTTCATACGATTTATTTTCAAAAGAAATAATGACCCATACCTAGTGCTTCCACTTTGATTTTAGTGCAGTTTCAAAAAGAATTTTATTTAGCATGACAAGGGTTGAAAAACTTACGAGAATACAGCCTGCTGCTCTTCTGATGACAAAGTTGAATGTAATGGAATGATCTTATACCTGTCATTAGAGAAAAACAAAATGATTGAAAATGTATATTTGAAAATAATACAGCCAGATGCAATTATCAGCAAAGACTAGAAATGTGTTACAGATGTGACACAGATGCCCCTGGATAATTGCTTGTCACATGACCTTCAGTTGTGACCTTGAACTTGGGAGTATCCAACAAAACTTCATTCCACAAGTTATTTTGAAAACCATCAAATAATATAGAAGATATTCTCCCTACAAGAATTGAACACTTACACAAACACACACCCATAAACACGCACCCACTTACACATGGACAAAAGTAACTCTACATGGCTATCACCAATACATGTTGGGGGCATAAAAAGGGACCAGAAAGCTACACAGGTAAAAACAAAGATCATTTTTTTGCTGTATGTTATTTCATGTCATCGTTGACATATTGATCCATTCTTATATGACAAATTGTCAGAGAGCTCCAAATAAAAAGAGTTGGCAGACAATATTTCAAAATTTGTTTAAAAAAAAATACAGTGTGACATTGGGTAGAAAACATAATGAGACTGCAGGATTGTCCGGTTATGGGTTAATGCTCATCATGACTTACTTAGGCTAACCAGTTTTTAGCAAACTTTGTTTCATGATAAGCCTTGATCCTATATGTTTTTGTATGTGTTTTTTTTTTTTTTCTTTTCAAATATTTGATTTACAAATTCATATGGTTCCTTTCATCATGACAGGTAGCCTATTTAAATGGAAAGTGACATTGGATCTGCAATACAGTTCTTTGAAAATATTCAGAGTTTCATATTACAATGAAATGCAAAGCAAGAGGAACATATTATCTTTGATCTCTCAAAGACATAATAATTCATCATTAGAACTGATCAGGTTATCATTGAATGTTTCAAGCAATATTTCATTGTACAAGTTAAAGAATGAGTACCTATGTCTGTTTCTATGACAAAATACAGCACTAGATAACAGCATGTCATACAAAGTTTGTATCTCAGCATAGCCAGGCATGAACACTAGTATAGCTCCGCCTTCTGGAAACTGAAATGCACATATACGAATGAGTCTGGGTGTGACAATTCAAAGCATAACATATTTGCAAAGTAAAAACTCAGATCAGCTTGTACATCTACACAGTCTTATCCCAGTCTTCACTTTGCCCTCTACAGAAAGATACTCACTCAAAGCTTCATTTTCGAAGCTCAAACCATCTACCTAATTTGATTTCAGAATGTTGCCTGTCATTATTTGTCGATATAATCCTAATCTGTGGATACTAATAGACCTTTTCACGCAAAGCGTCAGATTACTAAAAACTCTGTATCCGTTAGACGCTTTCAAAGATAAACAACAACAACAACATTTTTTCACTGTGGGGAGGATTAACTTCCGGTTTTGCTTTTCAAAAGCCTTACAATTACACCAGGCATTTTAACTTCTTTATTCGAGTTTTTACAATGAAAATTAATGGGCTAAATGATGTAGATAATATTGCTAGTAAAGTAACATCTGTTTGTTACAATATTTTTTTCTCTGTTGTCCCAGATATGTTCTTCAGAAGCATTAAAAGTACCCTTTTTTATCAACTTACCGTCTAAATGACAGGCATTTTGTTTCATGATCTATATTTGCCATATACAATAAAATGTATGATAACCTGGTATATTGTAAAAGTTGAAACAAATGCCTGCGATGTATGAAGGTGAATGCACCAAAGGACTTTAATGTGTTTTGTATCTGGCAACCCCAGAATCACCAAAACTCATGTACTTCGCCCCGGAAATATTGAAGTTATGATAGTTTGTGCGAGGGAAGATGAAATCAAAGATCAATAAAGTTCATACATGATATCATCGTTTGGTGACCAAAATGTCGTACAACATATTATTTCAAATTGTATTTACGACCTTTTGTTTAGCCCATTGATAATATTCTGGTTATACTATGCATATTGGCCCCTTGATCTACTAGAAAGGCTAGATTTTTCAAATATTAAAGCAAGATATTTTAAAATGAAAGCCTGCCTCACAATAAATATTCCAGGGAAAACAATTTCAAGTCCATTCAATGAAAATGAGCGTATTCACTTTATTTGAATGTGGAAAAATGCTTAAAAGATAAACACCGTGTCATACAACCGTGCCGATATCGGTTGAAACATAAAAAGATAAAATTAGTCTCATCAAATTATAAATTTGACCAATTTATCGGATTCTTTGTGACATGTTCCCATTTACATAATAACCCCATATGTATCATGATTCATCGAAGGGAACCCTTTACATCAAGGCTGACTACAGATCATTAATCGAATCAACGCTTTCATTATCTTTTTAATTAAATCATTTTTATTTTTCATACTTTTCTTTGCACTATTAACAACGCCATCATAAATACGATCTATGTCATTCATCGTTGAGATAATGCTCCCTATTTCACATTATAATATATTCTTTTTGATTCATCGCATGATATTTTTTACGTAAAGTGGATTATTCATATAAGAAAATGTTTCCTCCTTTTCTCCCACATTTCTATTGTTACAATGATGCGAATGTTTAAAAAGGCAACTGATATGCTGTCGTGCGGGCTTATTTGATAATAAGAAATGAAGAGAAGAGAGAGAGTGAAACAGAGAGAGAGTGAAACAGAGAGAGAGAGAGAAACAGAGAGAGAGAGAAACAGAGAGAGAGAGAAAATAAAGAGATCTACATTGGTGGACACACTGACAGAAACAAAAATTTAAAAAAAAAAAGAAAAAAAAAAAAACCCCAGAACACCTGCTTTGTTCTTATTAATTTTTCATAATGTTGCAGTTTAAACACTTAAACTTTGTAACAAGGAAACTTTTTTATAAGAAATATATGCACTTAGGTGAAGCCTTTAAGAGATTTGTATCAACATGTCATATCTAATCTTTTGCGTCTAAAATGGTGGTCAATAGTATTTAAATGCTATAAAAATAAACATATAACTTTAGTCAATTATGTCAATCAGGATTATTGTCACTTGTGATCAGGCCTACCGTGTGAATGGTGGTGTTTGTAGTAAATGACGTTCCTGTGATTGACACATATTCACAAATTTAACCATTCAGCGTGCTGGAAAAATTCGGATTACTTATGTCATTTGTGAAGTATCGATAGTTGTAAATATTAAAGAAATCATTGATTTCCGCACATATAACTTAAAGTTATATGTTTATATCATAATTCATCAAAGTGGTCATTGAGAGTTTAACTGTTACTCCATAATTTTCCATTCTTGTATGCACGCGTGTGTGTGTGTGGGGGGGGTTTAAAAAATATTTTCAAAAATCTAATTACATTGGTAATAGTATTGTTATCACCTAATTCGAGGTACGTTATATTTCATATGGCCTAGATACCTGGCCGTTATAAACTCAATTCGGTTACTAATACACGATAATATCATCAATATTACTTGCTAAAACTAGTCTGCATATATCTGCTCACAGGTTGGAACTCTTTTTTCGACCAAATTTTGATTTTTAACCTTTGTTTTTGCTCGTTTAAAATAGCCATTTTATATAGGATTATATAAGGATAATTTATCGACTCCCCACAACCGATCACGAGACTTAGTCTTGGTAAATATCACATTTAACCAGATTCAATTTGACGCATGCGCTGTGAGATCGTGAAAAGGTCTATTGGAATTGTTTCATTATTTTCATGCAGAGAAGCTAGTAATAAAGATTTCAATTTAAAATGTGCAAACTGAAAAGAAATTGTGGCCAGGGGTAGGCAACACTTTGAAAAAAGGTATAATTACTTGTAAAAAGAAATTGCTGAATTTTTAATAATGTTTTTCTCCAAATTATGTCTTACAGCCATGCAAATTTTTAGAAAAGTATATCTATAGTTTTGCAACTGAAAGATATCAACTGCAAATCAAAAAGTCGATCAACTAATAAAATCATTTATTTAGACCAGATGTGCGATGTTCACATCCAACACTTATATAAAAACATTTTCAATGTAAAGCAGCTCAAATGTTGTTACTTCAAGCTGTATTTTCAATATTAAGGAGACCAATAAAGATTGCTTTATTCACATGTTCCTATCCATTTATTTTGCAAACTAGTTTTGTTTGTATCTCTGACAGACTGCCTGGTTAGAGTACAGTCAGCATTGTTAGCCATACATTAATAAGTGGCCATTACCTTCAAGAAGAAGAGATTCTTTTTTGTTTACATGGAGGCATGAACCGAAAAAACTAATCACACTGTATGAATCTGTAAAGTGGATGTGCAAAAACTTTTCAAATTTTTATACTTTTTTGTATGAGACTATTTTTTATTAAAGTATACAAATTAACTATGTTCTCAAAATTTTAATCATGGAAGTATGAATATTTTTTTCAACCAATCAAAACGCCCGTTTTTGATAGACAAAGCTAAAAATTCAATTATTCCCCAATAAACATATTTGTAACTTTTAGTACTTACTTCTTGAAGAAAGAAATTGCCTGCATTCTTTGACCTTTTTAAAATAAAATTTCACCATTTGGACATGATATATTTTACTATCTGAAAAAATGTGTGATATGATACCAATTAACCCATTACTGGTTCATATCCACAGGGTATGCAAATGAAAATTCAAAGTGTGTTTAAACCAAACACAAACTTTGTATCTAGAACAGCATAGACAAAAAGGAAAATACACCTTTTGTTAACCCATTCCCAAACAATGGACTGGTCTAAATTGAAAGGAGTTGCAGATGAAAATTTAAAAGTTTATGAAATCTTACAACTTCTGGATAGAAACCATTGTAAAAAAAGAAGAAATTTCTTCATTTTACATAATGTTTTCCCATTTGTTTTTCTTGAGGGGCATCAAAAAGCGTCATTTTGTGGCAATGGCTTAAATTACGTAGATAGACAAACAAGGGTAAAAAATTATGCCCAAATATTTCAATACAAGGGCATAAAAAAAAGCAACAGAGCCATTCCAAGGTAGCCTGGCATTGTTTTTGAATCTCAAAAGACATCTCTTTACCTACCGCTAGATCAGTGTGGTCTCCACTAACAAGCAATACCATCAAATCCATAACAAGGTCAAAGTTAATTTTGGCATGGTCCATCATGGCCATGTTCTTTATTGTTGACTTTTGGTAATCTGTAAAAATCAAGGCTTTAGATTAGGAAATGTTATTGTATGCTTCAAATTTTAACTTATCTTATTAACCCATTACCAGGCAATGAAGTTTAAGAATGTTCAAAATTCAAAGCAGATGCAAACACTAGGCTCCCCCTAAGAAATTTTATTCTTGCGCCAATGAAATCGCCAATGGCAAAAATTTGGGGCCACTTGGTGCAAATTGGAGACTAAAGTGAAGCCAGTATGAATAAGTGAATGAAATAATTCTACTATATTGAAAACAATTAACCTTTAATCTATAAATATTATGTTGAATGAATTGGGTTAAAAGGTGCAAAACGAGAGAATCGTCATTTGAAAATAAAATGCCAAGAACACCCAGAGCTATGCCGGATGACAAGTCAAATATTTGGTAACCCACAGTACTTTGATTACTAATGTCCGCAGTACTTTGAATACTAATGTCCGATATTTCTCATTTCTCAGAAATTCACTTGACTTTGTTACTTAAATCACCAATAGATAAGCAAAATGTTGTCTATGCTTTTTATTCGGCACTCTAATGAATCACAAAAAGTGATCAAGGAATAAAGATCGTCAATTTTTTAACCCAAGCGATGTGACTATCCGCCATCTTGGTTTACATGATGGTTCCCGGCAGGGTGCTGGGAAAAAACCCAATAACTCGAGTGATGTGGGAATCAATTAGGTCAGTGATGCGTTACTAATCTGTATTGATTGACACGGATATGATGGTCGCATGTCTCCCAAACATATAAGCGGATGTGTGAATGATTAAGCGCGTCGGCAATCATTTCAATGGACTCAACATCCCTTTGCCTTATTTTGAAAGTTGTCGCCAGTAAAATCGCCAATTCGCTGATTAGGAAATGTTATTGTATGCTTCAAATTTTAACTTATCTTATTAACCCATTACCAGGCAATGAAGTTTAAGAATGTTCAAAATTCAAAGCAGATGCAAACACTAGGCTCCCCCTAAGAAATTTTATTCTTGCGCCAATGAAATCGCCAATGGCAAAAATTTGGGGCCACTTGGTGCAAATTGGAGACTAAAGTGAAGCCAGTATGAATAAGTGAATGAAATAATTCTACTATATTGAAAACAATTAACCTTTAATCTATAAATATTATGTTGAATGAATTGGGTTAAAAGGTGCAAAACGAGAGAATCGTCATTTGAAAATAAAATGCCAAGAACACCCAGAGCTATGCCGGATGACAAGTCAAATATTTGGTAACCCACAGTACTTTGATTACTAATGTCCGCAGTACTTTGAATACTAATGTCCGATATTTCTCATTTCTCAGAAATTCACTTGACTTTGTTACTTAAATCACCAATAGATAAGCAAAATGTTGTCTATGCTTTTTATTCGGCACTCTAATGAATCACAAAAAGTGATCAAGGAATAAAGATCGTCAATTTTTTAACCCAAGCGATGTGACTATCCGCCATCTTGGTTTACATGATGGTTCCCGGCAGGGTGCTGGGAAAAAACCCAATAACTCGAGTGATGTGGGAATCAATTAGGTCAGTGATGCGTTACTAATCTGTATTGATTGACACGGATATGATGGTCGCATGTCTCCCAAACATATAAGCGGATGTGTGAATGATTAAGCGCGTCGGCAATCATTTCAATGGACTCAACATCCCTTTGCCTTATTTTGAAAGTTGTCGCCAGTAAAATCGCCAATTCGCTGATTTTGGGGCCAGAATTTTTATTTTGTCGCATTTGGCCCCATTGGCGATCGGCAGCGGGAGCCCTGAAACAAAAATCTTTAAAAACCTTTTTTAGAAATCTTTGTCTTTTATGGTGGAAAATATTAGTAGTGATGAAGAAATTTCTTATGGCAAACTATTTCTTCATTGTCTATGTTGTTTTCCAAACTCTTTTCCCTGAGGTATGTACAAAAGCAAGAATATCTGGTAATGGGTGACTGCATATCAATGAACAGCTTAAGATAAGTAAATATGAATATAACTTTGGCGTTTGGTTCCTTTAAATTCAAATTTGAAACTCATTTGCTACTGTTGATTTATTGTATCCCTATGATACTAGACATAGTCACAAAATGTCACATTGTTTATACAACTACAAATGCTTTTTGTAATTGTGAAAAAGGTTAATGTACTGATGCTCCATGCAAATTATCAAGGCTATGATCCTTCTCAGACAGAGGAAGATGATTTTTTAAAAGTATATTTTTTTACTTTTGTTGCCGTGGCAATTAGAGTTTTCAACTGATTTCAGTTCTTTTACCAATCTTTAAAGGGAACCACCTAAGGAACATACCTACCAAATCCTTCCTTATTTCTATGTAATTCCCCCACTGGGGCTCTACGCTAAGGAACTGAGGGTAATTCTTTTAGCAATTCTGAAAGAGGTTAATGTGCTGATGCTTCATGCAAGTTTTAAGGCTTTACACCTTCTGGCTCAGAAGCAGATGATTTTCAAGTTTTTTTGTTTTTTTTTAATCTCACTTTTGTGAGCAACCAGATTTCAATTTCTTTTAATATATTTTAAATGGGATCACCTAAGTACACAAGCATTACTTGTCACAAGTAATTTCTTCCTTTTCACAACACTTCCAAAATACAACTCATTAAGGGTGTCAATACTAGGACTGAGTGGGTTAAATGACTGAGTTAATTGAATTCAGTCACCAATAAAGAATAAAAAACAATACCTGGATATCGCATATAGAGCTGTTTCACAGACAAGTTTTGGTCCTGTATTCTATCCCCAGCAGGTTGATTGGGGCCAGCTGTATTTTCCTCAAACATGGACTGGTCTTCATCTCTTTCTATTCCTCGTATCACATGATTCATATGTTTTGTGGGTCTGGCATAAGGGGAATCCTCTTCCATTACAAATCTTGCATGGAAAATAATACAAAATCACTCGTTTGTTGGACTTGAGCACAATCTTATTAAAAAAGCTGTTAAATTTAGATTATATATGTAATAATTCAGTCTGACTCAATTATGATGAAAGCTTAACCCTTCCCCTACAGTAACCCTTTTGACGCCACTTAAGAATCTGGCTTTGGAAAACATTGTTGAAAATGAAGAAATTGCTTGTCACAAGCAATTTCTTCACTTTACACAATATTTCTACCTAGAAGGTTGAAAAACCCTAAGATTTCATAAACTTGAAATTGTCATCTGCAACTACTTTCAATTTGGACCTTTCTAACTTTTGGTGTCTAGTTGAGGGTTAAATAGGTGAATATCAAAAAACTAATTCAGATTTAATCATGTCCCTGAGAGAGAGAAAGACAATGGCATGAAACCAGGGCTTCCCATTTTATAGCAGGATAGACTGGGGCTTGCTTTTAGATGTCTTGCCCATGCACACTAGGGGATGAAGACTTGTGATAGTAACAATTATGCCTTGATCACCGAAAACAGGCTCAATAAAAACTGGAAAATGTATCAGAAGACAGAGCAATTAACCCATTCCCACATAATGACACTATGCCCTTCCAGAAAAACAATTCGGTAAAATTGTGTAAATTGGAGATTGCTTGCAACAAGCAGTTTCCTTATTTTACACTATGTTTTCTACCCATAGAGTTAAACTAGAGGCGCTTGAGTGCCTGATTTTGCTCCACCGGCCTGAATTTACTTATCATTACGGAGAAATTTGTTTGAAAACCATCCTGTAGATTGTAGGTTTTCACTGTTTACAGTATATTGAAATTGGACCAATCCATTAAAGCAATGTTAACAGCCAATCAATTCTTTTTTTAGCGATCTATTAAGGGGTCACCAAAGGATCATTCCAGTGTAATTTGCTTGAAATCAATCCCATGGTTTCTGAGAAGAAGATTTTCAAAACTTTCACCATATATGGAAAAAAGCCCCCACCCGTTAAAGCCATGGTTTCTGTCCTCTCAAAATTCTTTGAAGGAATCTGTTAATATATCATCAAATGATCATTCCTGTTTAATCCACCAATAGATTTCTGAGAAGAAGATTTTAAAGCTTTCACAATGTATTGAAATTAGCCCCGCCTATTAAAGCCATGTTTTTCATCGGATCTTAAATCTTTGAAGAAATCTGATAAAGGGTCACCCAATGATCATTCCTGCAAAATTTGGTTGAAATCCAACAATTGGTTTCTGAGTAGAATATAACTACAGCTTTCACCATATATGGAATAAGCCCCTCCCATGAAGAAATCTGATAAAGGGTCACCCAATGATCATTCCTGTAAAATAAGGTTGAAATTCATTAATTGGTTTCTGAGAAGAAAATTTTTAAAGCTTTCACCATATATGGAATAAGCCTCACCCATTAAAGCCTTTTTTCATCCGATCAAAAACACTGAAGGAATCTGATAAAGGGTCACCCAATGATCATTCCTGTAAAATTTGTTAGAAATCCACCAATTGGTTTCTGAGAAGAAGGGTTTTAAACTTTTCATCATATATGGAAATTAGCACCATTAAAGCCATGTTTTCAGAAATCAGTTAAAAAATGATGAATTTCAGACAGAATTACAGGAGAAACAAAATGTGTTTAATAAACAAAATGAGACATTGACACATTGAAGAAAAATCAGTACAAAAAATCAGACTATTTTTTGTTTTACTCTATAACAGACCTTGTTTGATCAGCATTTTGGTGAATCATTTCACCACAAGACTACCTGAACATTTTCTTGACAGAAAAAAAAAAAATTAATTCACTTTATGTGTTGAAAACCAATGATTAATTAACCCATGCTGAACCCGGAATATTCCGGTTTTGGCAGGAGGTGTAGACTAAGATCAGACTGCACTTATGTGCAGGCTGATCTTAGTCTATACCTCCTGCTTGTACTTTTCATGCAAGAATTGCTTATGAGGCTGATTTCTAAAATAAATTATTGATTTTTGAACATTGAGTTCTATCAGTGCTTTCAGCCCTTTGATTTGACAGCAATTCAGTAAGGTAATTTATACAGCATGACAAGGGTTAATGACATTGAAATATACAGATTGTACATTACAAATACATGTAACTGACATTTGAAAAATAGATACTGGAAAATTAAGCTAAGATATTCATACCCAGTGAACTCAATGACATCTTCAAGAAAATACTGTTCTACTGGAAAAGTTCTACCTGGAAAATAAAACAGAATGAATAAGGACATAAAATTTATCTGATGCACAGGGGATACTTTTTTTATTCTCCTTCCTTACAGAAATATTTCATTTGTCTAACTTGAAGACAAAGATGCTCAAATTTTTGCAAAAGTCTTGTATTTAAAATCAATACCTTGGTCTCAGATGAAAACGTAATGAATGTTATCATTTTTGACCATTACTACAGATACTGCATTCTAACTACCAAACAGAAATTTGCTAAAGAAAACACTGGGAGAAAGGGAGAACATGCTTGTAACAAGCAATTTTTCCATGTATATCAAGAGAGCTCTAAATTTGAAATAAAATTTGAGTCATGTGTAAACATTTTTCAATTAGGTCAAGTCTAGGATTTTGTTTGAATGGTGATTGTGGTTTAATCCATTACCAGACAGCAAATTTTTAGACTGGTCCAAATTGAAAGAAGCTGTAGACAACAATTTCAAGCTGTTGGATTTTTTTTTTCGTCTTTGTGGGTAGAAAACATTAAGGACAATGAAGAAATTGCTTGTAACAAGCAATTTCTTCATTTTTCACTATGTTTTCCAAAGCTTTTTTTCCTTGGGGCCATTTAAAAGCGTCACTGAGTGAGAAAGGGTTGATACATTTCCAGACAGCAAATTTTTAGACTGGTCCAAAATGAAAGGAGTTGCAGACAACAATTTAAAGTTTGTGAAATTTTACATTTTCTTCATTTTTTGGGTAGAAAATATTGTGGAAAATGAAGAAATTGCTTGTTACAAGCAATTTCTTCATTTTACACAATGCTTTCCCTACTGTTTTCCCTGAGGGGCGCCCAAAATTGTCACTGAGTGCGAATGGATTAACCCATTTCCATACAAACCTGCTTTTCTACACCCCTACTCCCTAAAAAACTTTGGAAAGCATGGAAAATGTAGAATTTGTTTTTCAAAACCAATTTCTTTATAATTCATAAAGCATTTTTGAAATTCCATCAATGATCATCTATAAATTGTCTTCTGCCACTTCTATCAATTTGGACCTGTCAAATTGTTGTCATCCACTAATTGGATTATGAACCATTACAAATTACAGCACTCATTTCCATCAAATCTTTACTGATTCAAGATTCACTTATCCATGGACAAATGCTTAAGGAAATTTCACTTGCCTGCTGGCAAAGACGCCAAAGATAAACAAGTTGTGCAAAGTTCCTCACCCCTGGATATGTACTTAAAATAAATAACCAGCCCTTGACAACTTCTTGACAATTGGTTTTGTTTCTGGGATATGATGTAAAGGACATTTTGTTGCTGTCTTAAATTGTTTCTTCCTAATGACAGATGAAAGCTGTCAATCAAAGAATCAAATCAAATCATTTATTCAGACCTTAAGGAAACTTTGATTTCTGATATTGGCAGACATTTATGTGAATCAATTTTGTTCATTCTATAGCTCATTCAAGCTGTAGTTATAACGTTTAGGTCACAATTCAACAGTTTTAATATTTTGTAAAATATTACCAGTCATTAATTTAGCAAAATAATGCCTTCAGAACTCAGTGAGTGAGGCCAGTGGTGTTAGTAGGCTTATCTGCCAATTATCATGATACTTTACCCTAGCAAATGCTTTCTACTTAATTTCATAATGATCATATGCAACCTCTTTTAGTATTACCTGGACTAAAATTTTTACCATTTTTACCTTCGGGTAAAAAAGTTAAATCAGATGATTTTTTTACCAAAGGGTAAAGGGTTAAATCAGATGAAATTTACTTGATAAAAATTTTAACCCCTTTCTGAATACTGCCTCTAATTGAAGCATTCCCAACATTACATTATTGCTTAAAGGTCAAATTCAAAGAAATTTTTATATTGTCTTTTCATTCATTATTTTTCAAGTATATGGTGTTAATTTAACACACAAACAATATTTTCGCGATTGCAGACCGTGCACATGTACAAAAACCAATTCGAAATGTCAAGATTTAATACTGCCCCAAAACAGCGCATCGCTTACTTCCCTTGTACATTCCCCAAACCGCTTATCTCCCCTGCATTTGTGACGTCATAGTAGAAGCTATCTGTTTTACATACATCCAATGGTTGCTGTACTAAATACAGGCGATAATACGTAAAAAATCGATTTTAAAGGAGAATAATGACGATCTGTGCCGCTTACGGTTGTAATGTTGAATCGGGGACTCAGAAGATCAGCATTTTTACGTTTCCGATTGATTTTAAAAGAAAAAAGTTATGAATTCATAGCGGACAGCAGTGACAAATTTTGAGCCACCGAGTCATGCAAAGCTTTGTGTGAGACACTTTAATTTCAAGTTTTTGATCAGCCCGAAACTAGCAAATGACGTTGTTTTTAAGAACTTTCGACTCCGATTGAAACCTGACGCCGTGCCAACAATCTTGATCTCGGAGAACCGACGGGAAGAAGAACCGACATGCCGACCATCAGCTAGGGCAATTTCGAGGAAGAAGCTGCAACAGCGGTTAGATCAATTTGGTGAACAAATTGATATCTCGGCCATATATTGTGGGGGTTGGGATTATATAAAACAATGAACGAATCACATTATGGACCGATTTTATGCGAGACAGCAGAACTGAAAGGGTTCCCATTTTGTTCATCTCGGATATTGTCCTTCCAATATATTGACCAAACGAGACTTTAAATAGAGGAGTATACCGACCTATCAAATAATTCATTCAGCCCTGACCTGAGCTTATCAACTCCGACATAGGTTGCATTTTTGTTTACCTTTATTTTTTATTATTTTTGATTTGGCGGCTTAAACATTGGTACTACAGCCTTTTCAAGCTGTAGTTACCACGTTTAGGTCATCAACCAACCATTTTACTTTTTTGTTACATGATATTGGCATAAATTTTGCAAAAGAACGCTGTTAAAAATCAAAGCGGAACTTCCTGTTGGAGTTCATGAGCGGAGACTATGAAGTAAAGGGCGGGCCAGCCATTGGTCAATTTTGACATATTCACGAAAACTGTGTGGCAAAATGAGAAATTAATAATTATAAGTCATTTCCCCTTATTCTCACCATTTTCTCCTATAGTCATTCTCTCATTTTTCATTGATCCCATTCCAAAATGACATAATTTTAGACTAGTCCAAATTGAGAGGTGCTTTGAATTTAATTGCTGTTATCAACTACTTAGACCTGTGTTTATTATTGATATGAACATATTTCCCTCATAAACATACTGTTTATCTAGAATTCCAACAAATTTTCAAAATGTTCCTTTTACATGGTTGTTAGAAGGTATTTCCTTTTTTTTATTACCAAAAAATCCATTTAGACACATTAAGGGGTCGACACTAACAGTGTTCCGGGATCCCTTAAAATTGGAAGGGACCCCAGCAATTCCAGGCTAGAGATTCCATTAGGATCCTTCAATATTTCTCCAGTACAATAGATCTTAAGGTATCAACTAATGCTCCTGATTTTTCGTTTGCTTGCCTTTGTAGAAAACATTGTAGATAATGAAGAAATTGCTTGTACCAAGCGATTTCTTCATTTTCCACAATCTTTTTTGATTTTTTTTTAAGTTGGGCTTAGACGGACAGGATTGCGTATAATTGAGTTATTACTGGGCAAAAAAATTTAAGATCAAATTAAAAAAAAGTGTTTTTTTTTATTGAAAGAGGTTGCAGATTACAACTTAATTTGTGCCAAAATTGAATAATTATTGTAAATAGGCTTCAAAAATTTGAGAAAATTTGCTATTGCTAATCACAAGCAATTTCTCCTTTTCCCCCAATATTTGTCACTACTTTCTCCTACTGTGAGTTAAAATAGAGGATTTAGTTGTAATGAGTTAAAAGGAGGTACAGATAATTGAACAGAAAATAGTGGCTATCATTAAGTTCAATTTTTTTCAAAGATCACAATAGTCACTAGCGGAAAGACAAGCTACTGATTGCTTGGTAAAGGGTAAACTTAGGCCATGGTCATGTCTTAATTAGTGTTTTAAACAATACAGGAAATGATTACATAATATATGCATATCCCATCCTTTCATGCTAGACAAACTAGTGATGTATATGGCACCCTTGATTTTCACCCGTGATCTATGTTTATTCCAATGACTGTATAACTCCTTGTTAAAGTCCTTATTATTCTATTGCAACTTACTATGACTTTGGAAATAAGCTAAGATGATACTGGAAAAGGTCATAATTTATGTCATGTATGAATTAATCTTAATTTTTTTATAACATGACAGAAAACATTTCCTTGGCAGAAAACATTGTGGGAAATGAAGAAAGTGGTTGCAACAAGAAATTTCCAAATTTTCAACAATTTTAATCAAAGCCATTTCTTGAGGTGTATCATAAAATGGTTTATAATGGATTTAAAGAATTGAAAGGTTGACAACCAGAATTTCTTTCTTTCAATAGTCCACAGAGGGAATCATGTCTCTGATAGCAGTCACCACATGTGAAGGAATCACTTTCCTCGCTCCTTTCGCAATCGTCTAGAGGCCAGGTGTCTGTGTAGCCTAGAATAAAAAAATGTAAAGAGATCTCAGCTTTTAAACCAATTTTTTTTTGTGATGTTTAACTTAATGATAGACAACAGAGTTGGGAATGGTCCAAATTCAAAGAGTAGCAGATGACAATATTAAGTTGATGATCTTTACAGGCTTTGTCTTACATACGACAGAATCAAGTAACAAGCATTTTCTTCTTTTTCTACAGTGTTTCCAAGATGGTTGGTTGGTGATCTAAATTGTAACTACAGACTGAATTAGCTGCAGTTACAATGTCAAGGTCCACAAACCAAGAAAAATGCCTAAAAGATGTCCAAAATTGCAGTCCAAAGTTCACTTTTGGTCTAAATGAATGAATTGATCGTAAAAAAAAAAATTCTTTGACAGCTGACAATTGGTAAATCACTGAATTTTAATAGTTAAAGTGTTGAATGGGGTAGTAAACTTTGTATAAGGACAAATTGCACGTAACAAGCAATTACTCCTTTTCCCACTATTTTTTTGCAAACTACATTGCTTCAGTATGTCAGAACATTGGATTGTGTGGTAATGGGGTAAGTTTCCTTGCCTTAACCCTTTTCTGTTCAATCCCTGATTTTACATCCCTGTAAATTTATGAATAAGAAACATTGTAGAAAAAGAAGAAATTGCTTATATCAAGCAATTTCTTCTTTTTCCACAATATTTAAAATCCCACTGAATGCTTACTTTCAACTAGAATCCACTTTGAATTTTCGTCTGCAAGTCCTTTGAAATTGGACGGGTCTAAATTTTTAGAAAACAGGAAAGGGTTATAAACAATGTAGGTCATTTATGAAAAATAATTTAGCACTATAACAAAACAATATTTTACTTACTCATGAATTCTTTGGTTTTCCTCAAGTGGGCCTGTCTGTAACGAATGGTCATAGTAGGTAACTCCCAATACATGAATGTTCAGACAATTCACCCGGAATGCAATGTGATCTGTTATGCGTGTCAATCCTGCTTCATCCTTCCCATCTATACTGTTTGTTGTCTTGCAGCACTTGGATTCTGTCACAGTTGGCATATTCACACAAATCTTGCACTGGCACCTGTGAAATTGAATTATTTATTATAATTTTCATATTTGAGAATGATTTACTGTCCATATTTACAGAGAGTAAACAAACGTTACTGTAACTTTTCTGATGGGGGCACAATTGTAAACCATATACCAAGAACTGTTTTCAAACATTGGACAATGTAGTACTGATTCAAGCAACCAAAACCATTTGAGCCAGTGTTAGACATTTGCATATAACCCTGTCCGATCAGACTTCACTTTGCACCTAGTAGATAGCTACAGACTGAAAGTTTCTTATGACAGCCAGATAATCATCTAATGCACTATTTGGACAATAAGACTGGGAATCTCATGCACATAATTTCTTATTCTCGTCTTAAATTTACAAACGAGATGTTTGATCGTAAATTTTTGGTAGAAGAAAATTCAGAGGAGATTTTGTTACAGTGTTAATAGTCCAGGGATAATTCAAAAGGGGTCTCACTCGCAAACGTCACTTCATTGGGATCTTCATTTAAATTCGTTGTTCAAGTCAGATTCAAACGTTCAAAAAGGGAGTAAGTTAAATTTTTTACGATTCTAATGTTTATAAAGGGCAATATTCGCCGCAAATATTGATCACTCACCATGTTGACACCTCAGGAACATTATCGTCAAAATCGGGGCAAAAAGAAGACGAAGAATATAATCATCACTATCCTCCGATTCCGTAGCAATTGCCCTTCAAACTGGTTCGTACACATATGGCCTTAAAGTACCAGAAACATCCATTTCTTCTTCGGGAATATCGCTCAAATCGCTATCATACTCTACGTCCATTTTTAATAAACTTCTACTATGACGTCACAATTCAGGGGAGTTAAGCATATGTATCCAATAGGTAAGGGACATAAGCGATGCCGTAAAAATGAAAAGGTAAAAATAAAAACTCCAATAAAGTGTTTTTGAAACAATCTCAAGAAAAATTAATGAGTATCAATGCACATGTTTATTAATGGAATTTTGAAAATTTGAATTATGTTACCCCTATGGATTTGCCCTTTAAACATCAGCATTTATTCAAATGACTAATTTCATTAGCCTATTCCACTAAAGCCTGCTTATTTCACAATCCCCGAAGAAAAATAATTTGAAAACTATTGTAGACATAAATAAATTGCAATGTCCACAATGTTTACAATTGTTCAAATTTCATCAGGCTAAAATTGTTGTCTGCAAATTTTGCAATTTTGACCAATTTAAACTTTTGTTATCTGGTAAAGGTAAAGGTAAGTTACAACCTAACCAACAGGTTTATTATAACACCAAACCTGGAATATCCACAACTGGACATCCCCCAAAATAGTTTGAAAACAGTTCAGCATTTAGGGTAGCACTCATCAGTATAACCTTGAGGTCAGGACGCTGGGGTAACATATCTCTCAGGTACATCAGCAGAAAATCACTGAAACATGAGTTATCCACTATGATTTCAGATTAGATTCTAAATCAATATTTTCTCTTTTAAGCACTATTAAACAATCTTTTATTATTATTATTTATTTCTTCAATAGACAGGACATTTATTAGATACATGTATAAGAAGATTAATCAAAACTGTTCTATGTATTTTACTTCCATTTAGAAAAAAAAGGACAAGAAAATAGAAGAAATACATGAAATACAAAAAAAAACTCTTTCATTATTCTGTAAGCGCTTAACCCTTTCCTGTTTTGGGAAGTATTAAACTGGATGCCTTTTGAAATGAAACCATCATATGTGGTAGAAAATATTGTGGAAAAAGAAGAAATTGCTTGGTAAAGCAATTTCTTCTTTTTCCACAATGTTTTCTTGAGTGAAAAATCACAGGAATGTAAAATCCCGTATTTGAACAGGAAAGGGTTAACATAGAAAGGACAACACTCAGCTGTGGAGTGTTTGAAGTAAAAAAGAAGTATATTTATGACAAAAGTTGTTTTTTTTTACCTCTTTTAAAGAAAACATGAACCATATAACAATAGTGTATAAAAAACAAAAAGTAATCCATGTAAGAAATACTCACAAGATTTCAGAGTCAAAAACATACCTTTCTTCTGATCGTTCATGAACTTCATCAAGAATGACATGGGTAACCCCATCCAGAGTTGTGTCCCCTTCTAGACGTCGGAGAACAATACCAGTGGTACAAAACAGTAATCTGGTCATGGAAGACTGAAATATAATCATGCAACATAATGCTGTCATGAAAAGAAAAATCTTTAACCCATTTTGACGCTTTCTGACGCCCTGAAGAAATATGATCATGCAAAACTGTTTGTGAGAAAAGGAGGAATGTTTTCTACCCTATTAGGAATTTGTTTTATAGTCTGAAATGTTGTCTACAAATTCTTTCAATTTGGACCAGACTGAAATTTTGTTGTTTGGTTAATGGTTTCTTGACTATTGAAAATCAAATGCCTTGAACATTGTACTCTATATTTCCTTGTCCTTTCGAGTACCTCCTCTCATACCATTAGACAAGAGCACTACCTACAGATGCTTGATTGTTGGGTTTTGGATAGAGGCAAAAATTTGAGTTGAAAAATTTGCAAAATCTTACAAAAATGCATTTAGCATTACCCCTCTCAATAACATGGGTTGCTCTTATGATAGTTGAAATAAACTTTTAGTTTCATCTGACTGTCTTTGGTAACACCAGAACTATCAGAAAAAATCAAAGTTTCAGCAGGGCATTGATAACAACAACATTGAAAGTGTGGCAAACCATGACGAGACACTGGCATTACCTCAGGTTTTCATGCAATATTGACAACCCATCTAGATAACAAGGGCTGCTCTTTTGATAGTTGGGATAAATTTTTAGTTTCGCCTGATTCCCTTTGTAACACCATAAATATCATAAAATTTAAATTGTCATCTGAAACTCCTTTAAATTTTGACCAGTCTAAAATTTTGCCATTTGGTAATAGCTTAATAGGAAAAATATGAAGGAGTAATGTTGGACCACAGCCTTAATTAGCTACCTGCATCTTTTCAAGGCGTATTTGGTATCCAACAATTCTTCCCAAACTGTCTGCTCTCTCTTGTGCTACCCTCTCTGCTACAGCCATTGCTGATATACGCCGAGGTTGTGTACATAGAACATTACAGAGGTGAAGATCACCAGCACTTAGATAGAGGTCAAGGATAAACTGGGGCACCTGAGTCGTCTTACCACACCTATAATATATATTTGTTGGCCTAGTTTATGACTCTCGAGGCTAGAAGAGTCCTTCTGGATCGTCAAAAAGTATCAATCCTGGTTAGCCTGTGCAATCCATAATATGAGCTTTAGTTCTGATGTTTAAGTCACCATACCAACAACAAGAGCTGTCAGGGGACAGCAACTCTTGACTATTCTGAGTGTGAGATGGTAAAAGAAATTCAGTGTCAACATAAGGCATAATACCTAAGAAGTAATAGAAAATCTTTCAATTAAAATCTTAAGTCAAACAAGAATTCTTAAGTCCAAAAAGGGTTCAAATCAAAATGAATGTCTAAGTAATGAATCTTTGCCTAGAAGATAATATGATGGTAACCAAGAATTGTGCAAAGTTTTAAAGCAAAAACATTAGTAGGAAGAGAGTTATAAAGATATACAATGTATATGACAGTTGTAGGTAAGGTTTAACAGAGAAATTCTAAGTCCAAAAAGGGTTAAAATTCCACTGAAATGAAGTTCGGAGTAATCTATCTGTGTCTAGAGGCTGATGTTTTTGTCTCATAAGCATGTGCAAAGTTTCAAAGCAATAGCATTAGTAGAAAGAGAGTTATTGAAGATATATGACAGTTGCTCCCAAGATTTAACCAAAAATTTCCAAGTCCAAAAAGGCTTAAAACTCCTTTATAATAAATGTAATTGTAATGAATCTTTGCCTAAAAGTTGATATGATAATCACAAAAGCAAGTGTAAGGTTTCAAAGCAATGGCATTAGTAGAAAGAGAGTTATTAAAGATATACAACAGTTGCATGTAAGGTTTAACCAAGAATTTCTAAGTCTGAAAAGGATTTCAAAACGAATGTCAGAAAATTATATTTTAAAATAATTTTGGCATTTTTATCTCTGGAATTTTTACCTATGGCATTTTTACTATTATAGGTATGGCATTTCTATCTAGGGTATTTTTATCTACTTTCAAATATAGATATTTCTGATGTCAATTTTAGAAAGTGTGACCACTAGAATCCTATTCTTGCGCCTTCATCTAATATAAAACTTCAGTTCTCTGCTATGCAATGTGTACAACAATAGGAATTTTGCAAATTATTCTTTCAACATATGTATCTTATCTATAGAACAGATTCCCAAATGTTGCTTTCAAGTTATTCCATTGATCACAACCTCAAATCCTTAACCCATTCCCACACAAGCCCTCCTTTTTACGCCCCCTGAAGAAAAAAGCTTTGGAAAACATTGTGGAAAATGAAGAAATTGCTTGTATCAAGCAATTTCTTCATTATCCACAATGTTTTCTATCCAAAAAGACAAAGAAAATTTAACTTCAAAATATCGTCTGCAGCTTCTTTCGATTTTGACCAGTCTAAAATTTTGTTGAGTTGGAATGGGTTAGTTTTGACTAGTATAATGACTTCAGTCATGATCTATCCTCTTATATCCTAACTTTTGCATGTGATGTGTGTACTCCTGAGAATTTTGCTAAATATTCTTTCTGACCTCAAGAAAAACAATTGGGAAAACGTTGTGTAGAATGAAGAAATTGCTTGTAACAAGCGATTTCTTCATTTTCCACGATGTTTTCTTTCCAGAAGGTTGAAAAAAATCTCATAAATTTTCGTATACTTTTGTCTCATGCACCTCCTTCTAATTTGGACAAATCTAAAATTTTGCTCTTTGAGGTTTTTTTGTTTTGTATGGGGTTTTACGCCACTTTCAACAATCTTTCAGCTATATCATGGCAGCTGGGGCACCTAACAACGGAATCCTGGTATTTCTCACACCAGTACTACCATTACATCCTTTCCTAGCCTCCAGCTGCTATCCCACATAGGTCTACGATTATTGACCTAATGGTGAGAGACAAATAGTCAGAAAGGATGAGTGCCGCCGTCCGGGATCGAACCCAGGACCTCTAGATTGACAGTCCGACGCACTACCAAATGCCCTCTGACGGCAGCCTTTTGCTCTTTGGTAATGGGATAGATGACCTATTTTGGTAATGGGATAGATGACCTATATATGTTTATTTATAAATCAATATCCTAAATGATTTTTTACCATGTCATATCACTGATCACAATGATTTGCTTTGATTCAGTAACTTCTAAAATTGCATAAACTTATAATTGTCATCTGCACCTCCTTTCAGTTTGGACAAGTCTATAATTTTGCCTTTTGGTAATGGGTTTAATGACTTATATATGTGTGTATCTTATTTAAAGAGAAATATCCTAAATGTTTGTTTACCCAGTCATCCCACTGATCACAACCACTTGGTTTGATTCAATAACGTCTAAGATTTCATCTTGCTTATCCCAGGCTGGCAACTTTTGTCTAACTTCTTGCATATTTTTGTATTTTGATGATTCCTGGATATGTTCATCAGATGAAAAGTATTGATAATACACATTGATTAAGCTAAGTTTACACTTGTCATTCTGAAAACAATCCTCTAAACAAGAGGACAATGATGGTCCTATATCGCTCCCCTGAGTATGATGGCTCGAAGTTTTATGATATATACAAAATATCAAAGCCCTACAACTATTGATTTTGGAGAAGATTTTCTCCTTTAATCTTTTGTATATTAAAGATCCCACCATATACATTGTAGTGCTAATTTCCAGAATATGGTATTTCTTTCAAGTATTTTGGTAGAGGTTGAATAGGCATTGAAACATACCAAATATCTGCTTTAGGCAAAATGGTTTAGGAGGAGAAAATTTTCAAAGATATCATTCTTTTTTTTTTCATTTCTAAGATCAGGAATTGTACAGAAAAGGGCTTACTTTCCAAGCACGGTTATTATATAAGGTATTTTTGTAAAGGTTCAACAGACATTGAAACAAACAAAATATTAAAACTCTAGGCCTTTTGACTTGGGAGAAAAAGATTTTAAAGATTTCCTTCTTTATTTCTATGTAAAATAAGGGATCACACAGAAAAGGGCTAATTGTCAAGATATGCTAATTCTCTAAAGTATGTTGGTAAAGGGTCAATAGATGATGATTTAAACCAAATATCAAAGCTTTAAGCCTTATTGTTTGGGAGGAGAAGACTTTAAAAGATTGCCTTCTTAATTAGTATATAAAATCAGGTATTGTACAGAAACGGGCTAATTTTCAGAGTAGAATAATTCTTTGAAGTATTCTAGTAAAGGATCAAAAGATGATGATTTATACAAGATTTCAAGGCCTTGGGCCTTATGGTTACTGAGGAGAAGATTTTCAAAGATTTCCTTCTTTATTTCTATCTAAAATCAGGGATTGCATGGAAAAAGGTTAATTTTCAGAGTATAGTAATTCTTTGAAGTATTTTGATAGAGGGTTAATAGATTACGAGTTATACTAAATATGAAAGCTCTATCCCTTATGGTTTGGGAGGAGAAGATTTTTAAAGATTTCCTTCTACATTTCTATGTAAAATCAGGGATCGCACAGAAAAGGGCTAATTTTCAGAGTACATTAATTTTTTTAAGTATTTTGGAAGAAGATCAAAAGATTATGATTTATACCAAATATGAAAGCTCGGGGTTGTTTGGGAGGATAAGATTATTTGATTTTTTCACTCGGTTGCCATGGCAACAAAAGTTGTCAATCAATTTCAATTCTCTGAAGTATTTTGAAAGAGCATGACCTAAGTATCATTTCTGTGAAGTTTGGTTGAAATTCCATGGTTAGTTTAGGAGGAGAATGTTTTTTATGATTGTGAACGGACGGATCAATGGGCGACATACGATGACCAAACACAATAGCTCATTCAGAGCACTTTGTGCTCAGGTGAGCTAAAAACTGAATAATAATCAAAAGAATGAAAGCACAGAAAGCACTCATTGTGGGTTGATATTAATTTTGAAAAGTTATCTTAAAAACAAATCTAGCTTTAAAGGTATAAGCAGGAGGTCTAGACAAAGACAAGGCTGTGCGGGCTTATCTTTATCTAGACCCCTGCGAAAACAGGAATATTCCCAGCTCAGCTAATAAGGGTTAAAAATTGAAGCAAGTGAAAAAGATATTGAAAATAATCATATGTCTAAAGTATATATTTTCAATCTGCATGAACAAATAGTGATATATATATCGCTCATATTTAAGTAAAGTAGTCGAAATTTACAGTAAATTACCTTTTTTCTCTTAAAATCATCTATCACTCTTCTGTTAGTCTTTAGTATTTCTGCAGGACTTTGTTTCTTAAATTCCTCTTTACTTGTAGACCTTTTGACCTCAATCCTTTCTTTTTGGGAATCTTCTCTATCAGATCTAAACTTTTCATCATTATCAGCCATTCTTAACATAGATTTAGTTGCCTTTTCTAGGTCTCTGTCTGTATATGATTTTTGCTTTGAACTATTGAATGATTCTACATTTTTGGCAGACTTTACTTGTTGTCTCAACCAAGGTTTCGAACTCGGAGGACAACTGAATTCATGCGGTGGCAATTTTACGACTCTGTCAAGAAACTCTTCACTCTCTAACTCACTTATCAAAGAAAACACACATGGCTCACAATTCTCTGCAAAATCTTTTGCCTGTTCAATGAGGAGCTTTGTGATATTTAGGCAAACGTGTTTCTCAGTAAAACAAGAAGTTGTGGTAAATGCAATAAAAGGAACTTCTTCGGGATATTTATTTCCGGCAGGAAATCTTATCTCGACTTCATATTCACAATCATCTTGACCAGATTCAGTAGCACCAGATTTCTTATCTATATAAACAGGAGCTTCATGTTTCCATTTACATCGTCGACCAAACTTACAAACCCCCTTTAGATAATTTCTACAAACTTCTCTGTCATCTTTTGTATTTTCAACAACTTTTGTTTGTCTTTTTGGTTTTGATATATCTTTAAGATGAGAAAGTGACAGTCTTAGTATCCATACTTTATTCTTGATTCGTTCTACAAACTTTTCTTCATAGATTGACTTTAAGGCCATCATTTCATCATCTCTTTGTTCTAGAATGTAATCTGGCAGTTGAGTGACTTCTGGTATTTGATTAAGACCGAAACACTGAGCAAGTAGATACTCTAAGGCTAAGCCAATATCATTATCACAGACTTGAAGAGCTTCAGTGGCTTTACTTTTATGAAATCCATACCTGTTGTTGACAAAACAAATGTGCATATAATAAAATCCAAAACACTGTTGTAGTTTGCAATTACCAAATACTTCCCCTTTACTAAGAATTTTGATATCAATTAACCCTTTCCTGCTTTGTAAAGTTTTAGACCAAATTCCAAAATTCGAAGGTTATGCATACAAAGATTTGATTTGGATTTAATTTGAATTCAGTATGGTAGAAATACTGTGAAAAAAAAGAAATTGCTAGTAACAAGCAAAATTCTTCTTTTTAACAATATTATTTCATTTCTGAATTCACAAACATAATCAGGGATTGAAAAAGACAGGGCTAAAAACTGCACAGAACAAATATAATAACCTGCAGAACAATTATAATAAATGTGATCAAGGCACTTCATATATACATGCAGTTCATGTTAAATTTGAATCAAAAACAGCTTAACATAATGTGTCAGAATAGTATTCCAAAATATATTTTTTCATGTGAGAGTGAAAAAAGAAGCACTTCTTTCTTAACCCATTACCAGATGGCAAAAATTAAGACTGTTCCAAATTAAAAGAAGTTGCAGACATCACTCTGATGTTTACAAAACTTGAGATTTTTTCAATTTCCAGGGTAGAAAATATTGTGTAAAATGAGAAATATCTTGTTGCAAGTAATTTCTTCATTTTACAAAATGTTCGCCAAATCGTTTTTCTTGAGAAGAGTCAAAAAGTGTCATTGTGTGGGAATGAGTAAATACATTTGCTTTTCAAACAAGAGTCCCATGAGGGCCTGAGACCCTCTATTGGTTATCAAGTTTTCCGTTAAAGTAAATCTGATATTTAAGGAAGTTAATTGCTTAAAGACGAATGAAAAAAATAAAACCCCAAAAACAAATTTTACTTTTTTCCCCCTTGTTTCATGACAGATCCACTCCATTTCCAAAAGGAAGTTTCCTCATGACCCTACAATCATACCGTGAAATAATCATTGTGGACTTTATCATGTAAACAGGATTGTTTTGAGTGAAAATCTGTAAGGCCCCTTTTCCTTTGTTTTCTTATGGATCCATTTCATTTCCAAAAGGAACTTACCTTACAACCAGGGTCCCGGAAATCCGATGAATTGCCATCTGGACCGAATTTTGAATTGCCAGACCGATTGGATTCCAAAAAGTTACACCAAAATCGGTCCAAAATTTCTATTAAATTTCACGTTGAAATATTGATAAAGTCGCCCACCATCTATCAAAATCCAAATGAAACCAAAAGATTTCAGGGGTTTCACACTTTCTCTGCAGATTAAAGGATAAACAAAAGTGCCAAAAAACGATAATTAGTTTACCCGCCGGCCAGTCAAGTGCCCATCTGCACGTGGACCTCATTTGCAGTTATCCACAGTTTCATGCTTGACCAAACTTTGGGTATTGGGTTTGTAAACTATTTGCAACAGAGAATCGGTTCAACTTACACACGTTCGAAGTCTTATCAAAATTGAAATCTAATACTGCATCAGTTTAATTTGCAGTTACTCTTGAAACAAATTCCTATTACTATAATTTGGGATGCGTATATAAATCAAGACATGAACAGGCTTCAGTTGCCATTCATATAAAGACGGAATAGCTCAGCACAACACTTTTATGATCACAAGCGCATGAGACCGGGATTGAAATTTGTATAAAAAATCACGTCGTTAATGTTTTTCTTTCACGGTAAGAAACGTAGCCAATAGAATTCAAACACTAAGTGGAAATTCGCAGAACGCAGATAATTTGAATATAAGCGAAGTAGATAACTTAATAATATCACTCATTCCGTCATTGAAATTAAAGAAACAATGAAACATGAAATCTTACTTCAGGGGTGGAAAACTTCCGAATAATAAATCGCAAATCAACTACAATTAATAAATGACCGAGATTTGAACACAAATTCTACTCTGGGAAAATAGTGCAACACGTGGGCGACCCAATTGAGTTTGTCTCATGGGTCTTTTTGATGTACGTCACGACTCTGCGATCCAATGGATTAGAATGGACTGCCTCGACATTTTTGTGACGTCAGCTGAGTTTTTCCATCAACAGAGGCTAGTCTTGAGAGAAAATCGCCATGACCGTGTTAGATTAACAGAACTTTGGATAACTAGCTTATGAAAAAGTATATCATTACTACAATTAAATCGGCGGTACTGGGGGGGGGGGAAGCGTACTCCATTATATATCAATTGTTGACCATGGGGTATAGCAGCACAAACTCTGCTAATGTTGTATTTTAGAGCAAACAGTCATAAAACTGATGGTAATTGTTTTAAGGTCAGTATTTCTGATAGAATGGAACGCAGGGCTGCAGCCATAGCGCAGTAATAGTGTGTCAGACTCTCAATCATGAGGTCCCAGGATCAATCCCTGTTTGCGGCAAATATCCTTTCCCACACTTGTCTCTGACCAATAGGTGGACAATCCCCAACCTATGTGGGATGAGCAGCTTTAGGCTTAGATAGGATTTAGTGGATGTACTGTTGTGAGAACTACTAGGAAATCCATGGCTAGGTACTCAAGCTTCCGTAATATGACTGAAATACTGTTTAAGTGGTGTTAAACCCCATTCAAACAAATAGATGGATTGCAGCTGTCAAATTTTATTTAGATTGGAAGTGAACTTTGAACTCTATCATTTATGTGAAGCATTTTTGTTTGTTTGGCGCCTTAAACATCATAAGTACAGCTTATTCAAGCTATAGTTACGACATTTAGGTCACAAACCAAGCATTTTACTTTTTTGTTACATGTTACTTGGTATAAATTTTGGCAAATACCATCATTTAATATTGATGGGGAACTTCCTGTCAGAGTCAGTAGGCATGGCAAACATGGCCAGCATGGTCAGTTGGCCGGGCCAGCGATCCCTCAATTAAAATTAATTGTAGTTAGAATCTTCGACAGAAAGTACCAGTATATACCTTTCGAGCTTGTTCACAGCCAAAGAGCTGACAGTAATGTCCTCAGTGTATTCATAACCATCTAGAAATAGGGTCGGATCATTTATAACAGTGTCCTCAATCTTCATGGTGTCCACCAACCAGTATTGATTCTCTGCCCTATGGTCCAGCTCATTGTAACCATCCTCGCTGAAATTAATCCATTACCCCAAAATAAAGTTTTGGACTTGTTCAAATTCAAAGGTTACAGAAGACAATCTTTAGTTGATGAAATTTGAAAAGTCATCATTTTTTTTTAAAGAAACATAGTGGATAATGAAGAAAATTCTTGTAACAAGG
Organism: Fragum fragum; assembly: GCA_946902895.1. Lineage (NCBI taxonomy): Eukaryota > Metazoa > Mollusca > Bivalvia > Cardiida > Cardiidae > Fragum > Fragum fragum. The sequence continues at coordinate 40,065,213 of OX336366.1, read as the reverse complement.
AATTTCTTCATTTTCCACAATGTTCCAAAAACTTTTTTCTTGAGGAGCGTCAAAAGGCAGTTTGTGCCAGAATGGTTCAAGAAAAGCACAAAACATGTTACAATTCAGTCAAATATCACCTAAATAAAATTGATAGTTAAATATGCTTCTCCCTTTCCAATGCAATGACAGGTTTTCAAAATTCATAACTTTGAACCCAGAGTTACATTCAATTCATTCAGATTTTTCCTGGGGCAGTAATTAAGTAGAGGGTCAATAGGCATTAATACATACCAAATATCAAAGCTCTAGGCCTAATGGTTTAGAAGGAGAACATTTTCTATGATATCCTTCATTACTCCTTTCTGGGATTTCACAAAAAAGCGCTTATTTTCAGAATACAGTAAGTCTATGAAATATTTTAGAACAGGGTCAATAGGTATTATTATGCACTAAATGTTAAAGTCCTTGGCCTTATGGTTTGGGAGAAGAAGACTTTTAAAGATTTCCTTCTTTATTTAAATGTAAAATCAGTTATCACACAGAAAAGGGCTAATTTTAAGAATACAGTTTATTCTATGAAGTATTTTGGTAGATGGTCAATAGATGATGATTTATACAAAATATCAAAGCTCTAGGGCTTATGGTTTGGGAGAAGTAGATTTTTAAAGATTTCCTTCATAATTCCATGTAAAATCAGGGATTGCACAGAAATGGGCTAATTTTCCAAATGCGGCATTTCTTCGAAGTATTATGGTAGAGGGTCAATAGATGATGATTTGTACAAAATATCGAAGATCTGGGCCTTATGGTTAGGGAGAAACATATTTTTAAAGTTTCCCTTCTTTAATCCTAGGTAAAATCAGGGATCGCCCAGAAAAGGGCTAATTTTTAGAATACAGTAATGCTCTAAAGTCTTTTAGTAGAGGGTCAATAGATGATGATCTGTACCAAATATCAAAGCTCTAGGCCTTATGGTTTGTGGGAAGAAGATTTTTAAAGTTTTCCTTCTTTATTTTTAAGTTAAATAAGGAATGGCTTAGAAAAGGGCTAATTTTTATAATACAGTAATTCTATGCACTGTTTTTATGGAGGATCAATAAATGATTTATACATAATATCAACACTCCAGGCCTTATGGTTTGGGAGAAACATATTTTTAAAGTTTTCCTTCTTTAATCCTAGGTAAAATCAGGGATCGCCCAGAAGGGCTAATTTTCAGAATACAGTAATGTTTTAAAGTATTTTAGTAGAGGGTCAATAGATGAGGATCTGTACCAAATATCAAAGCTCTAGGCCTTATGGTTTGTGAGAAGAAGATTTTTAAAGTTTTCCTTCTTTATTTTTTAAAGCTTTTTTCACTCCTTTGCCATGGCAACCAGAGTTCTTCATGGATTTCAATTCTTTGAAATATTTTGAAAGAGCTTGACCTAAGGATCATTTATGTGAAGTTTTGTTGAAATTCAATGGTTAGTTTAGGAGGAGAAGATTTTTTTGAATTTGTGAATGGACGGACGATGACCAATCACAATAGCTCACCCAGAGCACTTTGTGCTCAGGTGAGCTAAATAGGGACTTGACAATAATGTAAACAAGGTCATTTCATTTCATGGGCCAACTAAATTACCATATTACCTCTTAAAACCCTTACCAGATGACAAAATTTGAGACTGGTCCAAAATGAAAGTAGTTCCTGACAACAATCTTTTTTGTCTTTTTTGCAAGAAAAATTGTACCTCTCACATTTTACAAACAATTTCTTCATTTTCCACAATGATTTCCAACATCTCTTTTCTTGAAGGTGTCAAAAAGTGGGATTGTGTTGGAATGGGTTTCAATGACAGATTAAATACATAAAACAAAGAGACTCATAAGTCTGTCATACTCATTCAACTCTATGTCTTCACCATGAAGATCTCTCAACATGTCTTTTACCATCTCTTGATTATCAGCACTCATCTGTAAATGTTGCATTGTAACTTTGACAGGGTTTCTGAAACAAGATTAAAGCCATTACATTCTACCAATATCTATCTATGCGTGTATTTCTATCTACGGAATTGACACATTACCAGACAGCATAATTGGTCAAATTTGAAATGAGTTGAAGATGACAGTTTTAACCCTTGTCGTGCTGAACCCGGAATATTCCGGTTTTGGCAGGAGGTGTAGGCTAAGATCAGACTGCACTTATGTACAGGCTGATCTTAGTCTACACCCCCTGCTTGTTCTTTTCCTGCAAGACTTGTTTATGAACTTGATTTTTAAAAGAAATATTGATTTTTGAACAAAAAGTTCTATCAGTGCTTTCAGCCCTTTGAATTGAAAGCATTTCAGTAAGGTGATTTATACAGCATGACAAGGGTTAAGTTTATGAAAAATTAAACTTTTTTAACTTCCGAGTAGAATACATTGTGGGTGCAGGCATTTTTTTCATTTTCCACAATGTTTCCTACTTGTTTTGTATCGTATTGTAGTAAAAGTTTTGTATTTTATTTGTTCTGGTTACAACAAATTCTGTCTGCTGCGTCCTAAACCATCTGCATTCAATGACCATTTACTGTATAGACATCTAAGCAAGTGTGTCAATATTTGCACCTTCTCATTTCTTTTCCATTCAGTTGCAGTGTAACTGGCTAATACATTGGTTGTTATATTTTCCCTCTTGTGATTAGCTCAACTGGTCATAATGTGGGATTCCCAAATCATCAGTTTGTTTCCAAATTCTCATAAATTTAAACAGTCAATGGAAAAAACATCCTTCCAAATTTGAATCACTATACTACTCCCAACTTGCATCAAACAGTCAACCAAATGAAAATAGATGGATCTCTAGTAGTCGCAGACTGACCTATGATCCAGGTACAGTACGTTAACCAGTAACTTAAACAAGGATCATGGTGATTAAGTGTGTTAAATTTAAAAAAAAAAAAATAAGATCTATTTTCTTCCAAAAAGGACTAGGTACGTTTAAGAGGGGTTTTGGGCCCATATTTTATGAAAAAAATATTTGATGATTATATTTATTTTGTTAATTTTTTATCCATATCATATAGTGTGATCTATTGTTTAAATTACAGAAATTATATACATTGACTAAATGTTTAAGGTATCCGACCAGTAAGTTAGTCTTATTTTGAAACATAATTTAAATTTTTGAAAGCACATGAAAGATTTTCTAGACTTATAATGTTCAGTATACTAACAGGTGAAGGTATAAATGTGGATATTATTTTTGTTATCTAACATATTATCAGCAATTCTGTTTTGAATTCACCTTAGGCACCTCCTGCTGAACCCGTGATGGGACAAGTGGTGTCAACACATTTCACTATATAGTCCAAACCAAACAAGGCAGTAGTATGTAAACATGTGCGGTCGCAGTGTAGATACCATGCCATGGTCCTGATATTTAACCTAACCATCCAAAATTGTCTACAGCTTGACTGTGCAGCAGCAGTACTGTCTAAACATGAACGATCTCGCCATCTTGGCTCTTATTATGCAGGTGCCTCTATTTTGTTCGTTCAGTATTATGACTGTGTATGTGATTCATTTAACTCTTTCCTGTACAAACACGAAATTTTACGTCACTGGGATTTTATACTTGAGAAAACATTATAGAAAAAAAAGAAATTGCTTGAAACAAGCAATTTCTCCTTTTCCCACAATATTCTTTACCTCATAGGATGGTTTCATTTAAATTAGTATCCGAATTTTATTGTCATCTGCAACTTCTTTCAATATGGACCAGTCTAATTTCTCCAAAAACAGGAAAGAGTTAAAAAGTACTATAAATCACAAAAATTGAAGCCTTCCTCTCAAGCTGCAGATTCACAGGTTTGCAATACCGATCCAAATGAGTTGTTCATCTGCTTCACAATGATCCACTCCAATGCCCTCACACTTTTCACTTGAAAAACCTTGCATCATGCAAAAGTGGAAAAACAAGAAGAAAACAAAAGGAGGAGAAAATGAACTTTTTTTATTCACTATTTCTCAATATCTAGACGTCTTCAACTGATGGATTGATGGCCATGCCCACTGATCTGCGACAGGAAATTCCATTTAGAATTTAAAAGGTGATATTTTCCAAACTCAATGGTTAATGACACCCAACAGAAAGGTAAAACAGTTGGTTCAGGACCTAAACATCATATCTAGAGCTTGAATAACTAGTAGTTACCACACTTTTATAGCCAATTCAACAGAATGATTCATTTCTCTCTATTAGATGATTTAATTGGTTGAATGATTTTTTTATTGACATTCGCAATCAGATAATTTGATATGCTTGACATGTAGTCTAGAATCAGATAGTGGACTTTTTAAATCCATTTTGAAAAATCAACTTCCAGATTTCTACACTAATTTTGCTAGGTTCACACTACTGATCACATAAACTTGCCCTTTAAAAATTTGTGGGACTTCAAATTGATTGCGAAATACGATCTGGAAGCAATCTTTTAGCTATTTAATCTGGTTGGATAATTATTAGTAGCGTGAGTGATTCCTGATTAGCTCAGTATATATCCGATTGTTAATGTGTGAAAACCGGTGAGAAGAGGTTGTATTGGTTGGGAGAAGATTATATAGTAATCTTCCGTGAGTCGTGATGATCAACTAGAATGGGATTGTTTGAAGGTGTTGCAGCATGTATGTTATGAGTCAAATACCAGCTAGTGCGTGGTCGTTTAAGCTCGAGCATTTGTGAGAATAATTATATTCAGGATGATTAAGTTGACAGGATAGGCAGTGTAACCCAACATTTACACTCTTGACATTGTTCAATAGCTGATCACTTCCCTATAGATTAGTTATTCAATCTCTATTTACATATCTTAACATACTCAAAATATTCAGGAAATAAACCAGATCATAGAGTAGAGAGCTCTCTTTCAGACTCAAGGAGACCATTAGAAAATGGTTATCGGACCAGAATTTTTTATCTGCACTGCTAAATGACAGGGGCTATCAAAGTACTCCAGTCCCTTTTCGTGTATGACAATTGACATTGATGAATGAAAAACCAATACAAGAGTAAATATCATTAAAATTTTCAAGTCATGTAAAAGTCTGTTGGTTATTGTATGCCACCTGGAATTAAGACGAGTCCATAAAGGTTACCGCCAAACTTGAATTACTGGTGTTTTAACTGATTAATCCTTCAATAAATATGGTATGACTAATTTCAGTATCAAAATCTCAGAGAGCTCGACAGCATTTTGTTACCATTATCACAATATTTCGTTTATTATTATTGCTTGTTTGATTCTTTTTCCAATGTAAAGTCAGTAAAGGTTGGGGGTATTCTTTTATTAAATGTCATTTCAGGGATATAATTCTTGCATATCTATATTCATTGGTTTATAAAATTATTGTTATTTTTGTGATTTTTATAATTACTGTATCATTATTTTATCTTTGTGATGTATTTAGGAGGTACCAGGTTTGTATTCCATTTAAAATTACTATTAGCCGTAGGACTATAAATCATGAATTGTTAAAATGTTCGTTTCAGGTAACAACAAGATGTGTTTGTGAAACACTATGCCCCCAAAACGGGAATTTTTTAGAAACGGGTAAAGGGTTAAAATTTTGACCTTGACCATGATGAAAAGACCTTCCCCAGTTGCGCCTTGTTGAGACCTATCTACACACCAAATATTAGCATTGTAACTTAATCAGGGTTGAAGTTATAGGAAAATGTTTAGTTGGCAGGTTAAGTTTTGCAGACACACAGACAGACAGACAGACGGACACCGGTAAAACAATATGCCCCCGATCTTATCGATGTCGGGGCATAAGAATCTTTTTGAAATAGAAGTTATGATAAAACTATGCTAGACATAGATACTTCCTGAGGAAGGAAATCAAGTAGAATTGACAGGAATAAAAGCCCATGTGATATCAAAACAACATTCTAACTGAAATTTAAATGAAAGTGACATTAGCATGTCGAAGACGTCATTGTATCTAAATACTTGTAGATGAGCTGATATCTTCAAGAAAATATAACTTTGGTTGTAAATCCGATTCATTTCACCTTGGTATTAAGCGATAGCTGTTCTGCAATCAGCTAAATTTTTAAAGGATTCTGTGATGGCCAAATACTGCTGATAACGTACCAAGTTCTTAATAAGCAGTTTAAAGTGAAAGTTAAATTTAAGATATTTGGGTGCAAGTTAGCTGGTAGATTCCTATGTCATTGAAGTCATGCAATACCTTTTTGGAATTGTTCCTCGCCCAGCTCCTCTCCCTTGGTTTTGCACATATCTGCTATTGCTCTGATCAAGTCCACTTGAGCCACATTTTTTGTCTGAAGTTACCACAATGCTCTCACCACGAAAATCATGATCTTCGTCGCTGTAGCCATCTTCATAGTCGGCCATGAAATCAGATCCTCCCTTTCTCCCTCCATGGCCATGATGATGACCTCTCCCTGACTGTGATTGTTGTGGCTGCTGGACTCCCCTTCCACGACCTCTTCCTCTGTTAAATCGACCACCACCTCGGTTTGGCCTACCTCTGCGCTTCAAAACTTTGTTTTCCATTGACCTTATGGATTCATATCATAGTAATATCGCAAATTGTCGCTGTCTAATAACAACAGAGCCCAGGATACTCGTGTTCAGTTTGACAGCCGTTCCTCCTTTGTAGAGAGTTGGATGAGTTCGATGAATTAATAGTTGTTGTTGTCCGTACTACAGTAATTATGCAAATAACCAAAAATCGATAGGTAATAGCATATATTTCTTTTTGTTAACTTCTTCTTTTTACAGAGATAGCAGAGATTAGATTTTAAGATGATTCTATCCAGAATAATTCAAGTGATTTATTGAAAAGCAAATCTAACTATTTCTAAGTTAGAATCAACAGCTACCAAAACCATAGTCTTACTTGAACACACCCCATGAAAGCCCGAGCAACGGGTAGTGATTTATAGAACAATTTCCAAAAAAAAATAACGAATGTCACGCTACAGAATCGTCACTTTAGGAAAGAATTTGCTAACATCTTACAAAAAACCAATAATTGCTGTTGGGTGTGTCGGCTCTTGCTATTTTATAGGGAAGAGGGTCATGTCGAGCCAAACCAAAAAGGGGCCGAATCAGGAACCTTCAAGACTAACGCGGAAAACTGTGGTTGAGAAAGAAAAGGATATAAGAGGTAATTTTCGACATTTATTTTGAATTATATTTTCTATACTGTAGTGTTCAAAATTGGTGCATAGAAAATGGGTAAAATGACACTTGTATGAAAAAATGACACTAAAGTTGAATCCGGGTCCGTTAACTCTAAAACATGTTTGCCCTAAAACACGTTTGCCCTATTTACTTTTCACCCTAATTTCCGTTCGGCCTAATTCAATCTTATTCCAGTTTGCACTGGGTCTATTTGTTCTACTTTTTATATATAATATGTGCATAGAACAATAAGGCATACAATGGTTTAAATTAGACAAAACTTTTTTCAATATACCAGAAAATATTTGTATTTGTTCCTCTTATATTGCTCCTGAAGGTTTGCCTATCTACGAATTGATTTTGATATCTTTGAGAAAAGCAAATCCGACGCTTGATACTTTCAAAATTTAGAAGGTAAAGTCTTTATTTCAGGAGATTTAAATACAAGGATTGCAAGTAGAAAAGATTATATCGATCACGACTATCCGCTTATCGATCATGATCAGTCAGATGGTGCCATAACAAAATTCATCCCTTAAGTATTTTGTTACATGGGATCAAATCGGACTCGGGGGTTTTCCCTCGACTTTCAAAACAGGGGGTCATTTTGCCACATTATGACCCCTATCAAATAAGATAAAGAAGGTTGTCTAGCTATTTTTGGGGTCATTTCTGAAAAACGGGGGTCGAAATTCAAAGAAGGAGAGGGTAATGGAAAACCCTGACCTGGACTGTCTAATAGAAATGTGCAAATCTGTAAATTTGAATATTGTTAATGGCAGAGTTGGTAGAGACTGTAATATTGGTAAATTTACTTGTTTTGCCCATAATGGGGAAAGCACTGTTGATTATCTATTGACTAGTTGTAATAATTTTGATATTATTTTTGAATTTGAAGTTCATGATTTTACTATTATTTCGATCCACGCACCTATATCCTACAGTTTTCAGATTAATAAAAGCAATGATTCACAATTGAATTGTCAATTGAATATTTTAATGAAAAAATTAGAGGAAAATATTTCACAGGATTGTGATCCAGATAATCTGGTTCAGATGTTTACAGATTATTTGAATGATACCGGAAATAAATATTTCGAAAAACACAATAAGTGTACAAAAAGTACTGATTTTTCTTGCAAAAGTGGATATTCTATGAAAAAATGGTCGATGATACCTGTAAAAATAAAAGAGCTATCTAAGAAAAGGCACTCAAGCAAAATAACTTACTTAAAAATGATGCAAATAGACAAGTTTTTCTCTTTAAAAAATGTGATTATAAATACCAATGTAAAAGTGATTATAACAGAAAAATTGCAAAATACTTGGAAAACATGAAAAACAAAAAACCAAGAGAATTCATGAGAATGTTTAGACAAAAAAAGGAACGATACAATAGATCAGATATTGATCTCTCCGAATTTTTAGAATACTTTAAGAATTTATCATCTGATAATCATACCCATGAAGATAAAGAATGAGAGGATTTTTTGCAAAATTTTGACAATTAAGAAATTGTGTTACAAAACTTGGTTCAAATAAAGCATGCTCTACAGATAAAATTATCTAAGAATATTTTAAAGAAAGCATTGACTACCTCGATAAACCTTTACTGAAGTTATTTAATTATATACTAGAAAAAAATGAATTTCCCAAATCTTGGTCAAAGGGTGTAATTGTACCTATACATAAAAGGGGTGACCAGTCAGATCCAACCATTTATTATGGAATTACTTTCACCAGCTGTTTTTCTAAGCTTTTCACTTCATTGGTCAATGAATGTCTGAAGGCGTGGTCAATTAAATATGATGATCTCAGTGACGCCAAATTTGGTTTCAAATGTAATTACAGTACAGTAGATGCAATTTTTATTTTGAATTCTTTCATCCAAAAAACAATTTTACGATAAAAAACAATTATACTGCTGTTTTATAGATTTAGAAAAATGTTTTGATTCAATTTACAAATGGTTTATGGTTTAAACTTATTAATAATAATATTACATGTAAACTTTTAAATTTGATTCGTTCATTATACAACAATGTTAAATTGTGCATTAAACACATTGGTTCTATTTCAGAGCTATACAATCATGATATCGGTTTGTTACAAGGTGAATCACTTTTGCTGATCTTATTTGTAAATGGCATCGAGCTCTTTTTAATGCAAAATACTACAGATTGTTTTAGTATAGGTCAGTTTTTAATGGCAATAGCATTTGCAAGAAGAAAAAAACATGAACCCCAAAGTATTCGTAAGGAATGAGAAAAAATAGTATAAACCGAGTAATGCAAGAGTTTTAGGGGATAATTTGTATTTCTTTCATATATTTCATACACTGACATTGATTAATGTTGTTTTCATACTATTTGCATATTGTTTGTAATTCATGTATTCACTGCGAATGCGTAGAAATGAAACCGATCGAATATGAGAGACTGCTCGAGTGTGGGAAACTAAGGTATAAATTAGTTATTACCCTAAACTCCCTGTTCTCCAAACTAGAAAATCCAAAGGGTCACCACACGGTATGTCCTCAATAACTATGATTATACAACCAGTGTTTCTAATTTGCTACAATCCTTAAAATGGAAAACCCACTACCAACAGCTAATACAGTCATCATTATTATGCTTTTATAAGATGTAGAATATGTTGATCATAACCATTTAAATCCTACTCGTAGCCTTAACTACCTTATCCCAAAGTCCCGCATCCAATATCATTGTAATTTGGTTTTTCTCAGATCAATCAGCTGCAGAACTCTTAACCATATGAAGTGATCCACGGAGGCGGCACATATTCTTTTTCGACATTTGTCTCTCACCAATAGGTGGATAATCGTAAACCTAAGTTGGATAGCAGCTGGAGGCTAGGAAAGGATGTAGTGGTAGTACTAGTGTGAGAAATACCAGGAATCTATTGTTAGGTGCTCAAGCCGCTGTGATATGACTGAAACACTGTTAAGAGCAGCTTTAAACCCAATTCAAACAATCAATCATTACCATATGATGTAAAGTCTAGTCCAAACCCGGATATGTTTTCCTCAAGGCTTGCCTCAGCAATACAAATATAGTTTCATCCATGTTTTATATTTTTGCCCTTTTACCTTTTATCATTGTAGCGCAACTTTTCTCCACTAACAATGATGAAGTGGTAGGTGACTCCTCTGATTAATAATCAATTTTGATTGCTTGTGAATATGAAGCAGATTCCAAATAATAATTTGACTTAATGAGTTACTCCTTGATTATCGGCTAACAGGTAACAATTTAGTACATAGGTACCATCATTGGGTACTTGAGTATTTGTGTCAGCTGAAATGCAGGTACCTGTCAATAATGCATATCAAATGAAAGTCATAGGTTGTAGGTCATGGTCAAAATCTTTCCGTTTAGCCTTTAGATTTCTAACAAAACATCTAATCAATCAGTTTTCATATTGCTTATTCAAAAACATGCTCATATTTGGCATGATGGTACTCACATAAGATTGCACCTGTTGATAAAAAGAACAAGGTCATCTGACAAGATTAAGGTTATCTGCCCTGGTCTTTTTTTTTTTGAAATTGAATTTTCAGGGGCTTAGTAATCACAAACAAAATTTTGATTTCTTTTAAAGACCATTACATAAATCTACCACTCGAAGAAAAAAGGAAGTTGTACAAGTGTGGTAACAAGTATGTACTGCCAAGTACGATTGAGGAATGGGCAACCTATTCTGAAAAAGTGATCAACAAATATGGTAAGATATAGTTTTATATATAAATACAGATAGTTAACAAAAATGGCAAAGGACAGTGAGACCTTCTTGTGATTGTTCTGCCAAGTACTGTTTAGGACTTGGTAACATATTCTTAGAAACAAATGAAAAATATTTTACAAAAGATGATATTGTTTGTTCAAGCAATTTTTCCTTTTATCACAGTGTTTTAGCACTAATTTATCCCACACAATCCCTCAAAGTGAAATTGTTATATTTCCAGTTTCCTCTTCTTGTGAAGTTTCTGCCAGTTTTGTGGTATGCATAGTTATTTTCTTTGACTACAGACTTATTTTTTTCTCACCTGAGCAACACATGCTCATGTTTACCTTCTGGCTCTAAAGGTCACAATTTGGCTCAGTCTTTCTCATTCTTGCTTGAAAGGTGTGTATGATCACGAGGATTCTTCCCATTGAAAATGCTGAAATTCTGATCATCATCACAAGGAAAGAGACCTTATTGATAATTTTCTTGTTACCACTCAACAGGACACAATTTTGGCTTGATCTTTCTCAAACTTGCTGAATTTTTTTACTGTCACAACTGAATATGAAAACATTCAAAATTTTGTACTCGTATCAAGAGACTTGTCCAATTTCAAAGATGTTACAGATTAAAAAAAAAAAAAAATAGTTGATGATCTTTGTCTTTTAGGGTAGAAAACATTGTTTTCCCACAATGTTTTCCAAAGCTTTTTTCCCATTCCAACTCAAGCCCTCCTTTTTACGCCCCACAAGAAAAAAGCTTTGGAAAACATCGTGGACAATGAAGAAATTGCTTGTAACAAGCAATTTCTTCATTATCCACAATGTTTTCTATCCCAAAAGACGAAAAAAATTAAAGTTCCATCAACTTGAAATTGTCGTCAGCAGCTTCTTTCAATTTGGACCAGTCTAAAATTTTCTTATGTTGGAATGGGTTAAGCAGTATATAAATGTGGTATCATGTGGGAATGGGTTAACTATGTAAAAATATCTAATGATATCAAATTTTAGTGGAATAGTAGGCATAGGAAAATAAATTCAGGTGAGCAATCTAGGACCATCTTGGCCCTCTTGTTTTATGATGTTTGGTTTCAACTGGCTTTCCTTTCATTACTTGCTTGTATACTATGCAATAATGCAAAAATCTCATTGTCTAAATCTGTGACCTCAGGAGGTATATGGTTTGTGCCCCACTGATTTGTCATAGAAGGATTTTTTACATCTTATGTTACAGTGGGAATGTTAACCCATTTCAACCCAATCCCTCCTTTTTTATGCCCCTTAAGAAAAGAGTTCTGGAAAACAATGTGGAGAATGAAAAATTTGCTTGTTATAAGCAATTTCTGCATCTTCCACATTGTTTTCTACTGAGAGAGACAAAGATTTTAAAATTTCAACAATTTTAAAGTTGCAACTTCTTTCAATTTGGACTGGTCTAAAATTTCACTTTGTCAGATTGGGTTAAATCTATAGGTTGGACTATGTGTGTTATTTCAGTTTCAGTTGTGACCTATTTCTACATTTTGATTTTTGATATTGTGTAGCATGCATAGTCTAGAATTCTTTAGTTCTTTTCTTCCAACATGGAGCCATTTTAATTCATTTACCAATTTACAATGATGGAACGATTCAATACTTACCAATGACATTAGTGACTGCTTTTCACTGAACCTTTTCAATTTGAAGCACATGATTATTTGTATGGTTCCCTGATAGTGCAAGAATATTCTTGCTTGGCTGTTTTTTTGAAAAAAAAAAACCAGTTGTGATCACCTTTGTGCTTCTTGAGTTGATGTGACAAAATTCAACCTTTTCCTGTTTTTATAAATTCTATACCTGCCCAAATTAAGAGGTTTTGCAGGCGACAATTCAAAGTTGCCTTAATTTGAAAAATAATCAGTCTGAAGGGTGGAAAAACTGTGGAATAAAAGAAATTGGTTGTTAAATAAAAAATCTTATTCTACAATGTTTTCTCAAGTATAAAAACACAGGAAAGTAAAAAGCCAGGGATTGAACAGGTAAGGGCTAACCTGGTCATGTCTATCTTATCATTGAAGATATAGGGAATATTACCACAGTGTCTTTTTCTATGCGTTGTTATCGTGTTCGAGAATCGTGTGTCGGTATTTTTTATTGGATGAGACCGAAGGTCGAATCCAATAAAAATACCTACACACGATTCGAGAACACGATAACAACAAATAGAAAAACACACTGTTGTAATATTCCTTTTATTATATACCTTTTAGGAAATGACATTAAGAAAATTCTCTTAAATGGCTAAGAATTACCAACTTTCCAAAAAACCCGGAACGTCAATACACAAAAAAGAAGTCAGTGTTTAAAGGTACTCGACGAATACAGTTTTTTACTACACACCGAATATTGATTTTTTTTCTATCGAGTTGTATTTGACAGCCAGGTTTTACTCCATATCTTTTATAGGTATATAATAAATCTTAGTATTGACGGCCATGGCCATGGCCATAGCGCAAGACTCTCATTCATTGGGTCTTGGGTTTGATCCCTGGCCATGACTAATATCCTTTCTGACATTTTTTACCCATTCATGGGTGTACAGGGATGTGGAAATACAGATTTTCTCTACTTGTCCATGGACAAGTAAAATTTGATTTTCTACTTGTCCAGGATCAAAATGGACTTGCCCGTAAAAAGATGAAGATCACATAAATTTTGAGGAAACATTATTTTTAAAGAAGAAAATGCTGGACCTCAGCATTTTCTTCATTAAAAACAAAATTTTCTCACCTTAGATACAAACATTATGCTCATAAATCTCTTCTATCTATTTAGTACCATTCCAAGATTTGCCCTGATAGTTACTTGTCTGTTACTTGTCCACAGACAAGTAGCCTCGAAAAATGTACTTGCCCGCAGGTAGAAAAGCCCGTGGCGGACAAGTCGGGCATGAGAATTCCACACCCCTGGTGTATAAGGGTAAACCCTGGTGGGATGAGCAGCAGTTGGAAAAGATGAAGTGGTAGTACTGGTTTGAGAAATACAATATACCAGGAACCTATGGTTAGTAGCTGCAGTCCAGCTGACTTGGTATTACTGAAATACTGTTAAAGATGGCATTCAGTCCCAACCATTCATCTATTTTTGACAAAAACTAGCCAACAATATGGCCAGCATGGGCCCTTCTATTGCTATTCAATAATATAACAATAGTTGTTTGAAGTTGTCTGTGTTCATGTTTCAGAGTTCAAGCCAAAATATGACATTGATGAGGAGTTAAACAAGAAAGTATGTATGTGGAGAGGGGACATCACAAAGCTAGAGATAGATGCTATTGTAAATGCAGCAAACAATTCCTTACTGGGAGGAGGCGGAGGTAAGTTTTGATCTATTATCGGACAAGAAAACTTTTTGTTTTGACTGGTCCAAATTTGTAGACTGATGCTATTTCAAAATTGGTGTAAAATGACAGAACATTGTCTTGCTTGAATCTTCAAGATAATCTGATCTTAACAAGGTCTAGAATAAGAAATTACAAAAGCCTTGTTGATCTAACTTTTCTATTTATAGAAGTTATGGGGGGTATACTGGAATCAGGTTGTCCCTCCGTCCATGGACATAATTTTGTGTCCTTGTCTCCTCTGATATTTTCAGAACAATTTTCAAGAAACTTTAACAAAATCTTCCTTGCAATGGGAACTTATGCACCTGCAATTTTCATAATGATTAATCAACTGTTTCAGGAGTTAAGCCCCTTTGATTTATTTTCTTATATACAATATATAAAGAAAAAATCATAACTCCTGAACAGGTTGACAGATTAAGAAATAAAAGTGGTTCACATGTTTATTCCAGAACATAAAGTTGGACATTGCACGAAATCCATAATTTCCATCTTCAATGTTGAACAAAATCCCTATTTTTTTACACTGTCATTGCCCCTCATTGACTTAAAATTTGTAAAAAAAATTTGTCCATTTGATGAATCATGAATGGCCAACATTTCAATTGTTACAATTTGGCCTCGTTTAAAAAGAGGCAGCGGAGGGGGTTTCGTCAGCCCATACAGGTGACAGTTCTAGTTTAGACTCGGTTAACCAATTCCCACAAAATGACAAACCCAGGAAAAAAGCTACAGAAAAAACTGAGGAAAATGATGTTACAAGCACTTTCTTCATTATTCACAATTTTTTGTTTACCACAAAAGTAAAAAAAAATCCAAAATCTTATCAACCAAAATTTGTAATCTACAATATCTTTGAATTTGGACAAGTCTAAAATTTTGTAGTCTGATAATAGGTTAAGATCAGCTTGTCTCAAAGAATATCAAGTAACAATATTTAGATAGATAATAGTTTTGTTCTTTAACCCTTGTCATGCTGAATAAAAATCAAAGGGCTGATGACACTGCAGGTCTAGTTGTCAGGATCAATATTCAGTTTGGAAATTGATTTTATAGACAATTCTGGCTCAAAGAGGACAAACAGGAGGTGTAGACTAAGATCAGACTGCACTTATATGCAGGCTGATCTTTGTCTACACCTTCTGCCAAAACAGGAGTATTCCGGGTTCAGCATGACTAGGGTTAGCATGACTAGGGTTAAAAACATGTTCTTAGAATCCAAGAACCGAAGAAATGCTACAATGTCGCAGGCTTAACCCATTCCAACACAAGCCCTCTTTTTTACGCCCCTCAAGAAAAAGGCTTTGGAAAACATGGTGGAAAATGAAGAAATTGCTTGTGTCCAAAGGACAAAAAAAATTAAAATTCCATCAACTTGAAATTGTCGTCTGCAGCTTCGTTCAATTTGGAATGGTCTAAAATTCCACTGTGTTGGAATGGGTTAAACGACATCAGGCTGACATCATTCCACAATTCTCAAATAATCTCACATAGCAATTTCTTCATTATCCACAATATTTTCTACCCAAAAAGACAAAGAATTTCAAATTTCATTAAGTAATTATTGTGGTTTGCAACATCATTGAGTTTGGTCCGGTCCAAAATTTTGGGCTAAAGAGTGATTCTGTTTGCTGTAGCTGTTTGCTCTAGAAAATAAGGGTAACTATGTTAGACAAGTAGTTTCTTCTTTTTCCACAGTATTTTCTTAACTACAATATTTCAAGGTTGTAAACATCAGCAGTTGACAGGAAAGAATGAAAGAAATGGAACACAGTGGTTTAAACTATGCCCCTGTTTTGACTTGAATCTTTTTAGTAAAGTAAAAGCTTAAATTTAAGGTAGTGAGTTTATGAACTGTTTCACCTCTAATTCATCTTCAACAATCTTAATCCTTTAACCCATTATCAGACAACAGATTTCAAGACTGGTCCAAATTGAAAGAAGCTGAATGTGACTTTTTAAATGACTAGCCAAACCTTTAATTTCTGTGGCAGATAGGATAGAAAATAGTGTTGGAAAAGAAGAAAATGCTTATTTACATTAAATCTGTCATTAGATTTATCTTCTAACAGGCTTTTCTCCAGTCAACTGTTACAGCAAGGTACTGATTGCAGCAACAGCACATTAGCTAATAACTCAATTGACCAAATCACTGAGCTCTAACAGGAAGTTTGACAAAGGCATTATTTGCAAAATTTATGCTCAATAATAAGTGAAAAAAAAAGGTTGTTAGTGACCTAAATATTGTAAATACAGCTTGACTAAGCCGTGAAAAATGCTTCTCGTAAATGTTGACCAATGATTGATAGAGTTAAAAGTTTCCTTCTGGTTTAATTGTCTGATTTTATTGGTCTTTTGGTTTTATTGATGAAAACTGCAATCTGTCAATTATAAATTGGAGTGAAGAGAATCAATTTGAAACAAATTTTTTGCTCAGAAAATTCCAATAGTATGGGTGAAATTCAAATCAAGAACCCGCCCATCTCAAGGCCTTTGCTAAACTACTAGAATATGAACTCCAACAATAGTTTGGGTTTTGTATCATTATACCCAAGCACATTTTTATGCTCCCCAAAAGGCAAGCATATAGCCCCCATTTCGTCCTTCTGTTTCCATCCATCTGCCTTGATATCTACACAACCCTTAGGCCAAATTGGATGAAACTTCACATGAGAATTGCCTATGATATTGCAAAAAAAAACTTTTCCTAGTTTTTGGATAGCTCCAAGGTCAAAGTCGCAGTTCAAGTTCAAAGGTTAAAATTGACCTTGTCCACAGTATAGCTCCTTCAATTATGAATGGATTTCGAAATAACTTGGCAAATGTGTTCTCCATCATGAGATATACCACTTGGAAAAAAAATAAATCAGAACAGCATTGAAATAAAGCATTTCCAGAGTATAGCTCCATCAATTATGGATGGTTTTCTAAATAGCTTTGCACAATTGTTCTCTATGATGAATAGATGTGCCATTTGAAAAAAATTGAGATAGCTCCAAGTTCAAGGTCACATCCGAAGGTGGAAAGTTAAAATCTAGCATGATCCAGAGCATAGCTCCTTCAATTAAAGAAGGATTTCAATACGACTTGTCAAAATTATTCTCAGAAGATGCGCCATTTAGGGAAAAAAGAAATCAGATAGCTTCAAAGTCAAGGTCACAGCTCCAGGTCGACTGTTCAATATCTATGGCCGAAGCATAGCTTCTAAAATTATGGATCAAATTCAAAATAAATTTACATAATTGTTCTCTATCATGAGTAGATGTGCAATTTGGAACAAATTTTCATATAGCTCAACAGTCAAGGTCACATACAAGGTCAAATGTGAATATTTAACGATTGATTGATGCAGGTTTAACAGTCATATTGCAGTGGCTGGAGCACCTTACAATTGATCATTCCTGTGAAATTTGGTTGAAATCCCTGCTAAATTAAAGCAAAGATTCCTGATTTTACATAGATTTAAAGAAGGAAAATTTTAAAAATCTTCTCCCAAAGCATAAAGCCGAGAGCTTTTGATATTTGGTGTGTAATAAAACCTATTGACCCTATACTAAAATACTTCATAGAATTACTGTATTCTGAAAATAAGACCTTTTCTGTGCAATCCCAGAAAGGAATAAAGAAGAAATCATAGAAAATATTCTCCTTCCAAACCACTAGGCCTAGAGCTTTGATATTTGGTATGTATTAATGCCTATTGACCCTCTACTTTATTACTTCAAAGAATTACAGAACTTGAAATTAACTCAACATGGTTGGGTTTTCACTATATCTAGGATTAAAGGAGAAAATCTTTAAAAAATCTTCTTCTCGTAAATGAATTAGGTGTAGGGCTTTGATATTTTGAATATTATATCATAAAGCCTTGAGCAATCATACTCAGGGGAGTGATATAGGACCATAATGACCATTATGGTCCTCTTGTTTATGGAACTATTTACAGCACAAGCATTTGCTGTATGCTCAAAACTTTGTTCTTTGAAGTATGAATAATTTTTTCGGCCAATCAGAAAACTGTTTCTGATACTAGAAACAAAATATTAAATTATATGACTTAAATATGTTTTAACAGTTGATGGAGCTATTCACTCAGCCGCAGGACCTAAACTTGTTGCAGAATGTAGTAAACTAGGAGGATGTGATACTGGAGATGCCAAAATAACTGCAGGTACATGTCCTTTTCTGCCCTTGATTTTACATAGGAAAACTTTAAAAAATCTTCCACTCCCAACCCATAAGGCTTAGAGCTTTAATATTTTGTACAAATCATCATCTTGACCCTCTATCAAAATCCTTCAATGAATTGCTGTCTTCTGAAAATTAGCCCTTTTCTGTGTGATCCCTGATTTTACTAGAGATAAAGAAGGAATTCTTTAAAAATCTTCTTCTCCCTAACCATAAGGCCTAGAGCTTTGATATTTGATACAAATCATCATCTATTGACTCTCTACCAAAATACTTCAAAGAATTACCGTATTCTGAAAATTAGCCCTTTTTGTGCAATCCCTGATTTTACATGGAAATAAAAATGAAAACTTTAAAAATCTTCTTCTCCCAAACCATAAGGCCTAGAGCTTTGATATTTTGTATAAACTATCATCTATTGACCATCTACCAAAATTCTTCATGGAATTACCATACTCTGAAAATTAGCACTTTTCTTTGTGATCCCTGATTTTACATAGAAATAAAGAAGGAAATCTTTAAAAATCTTCTTTTCCCAAACCATAAGGTCAAGAGCTTTAATATTTAGTGTGTAATAATACCTATTGACCTTGTACTAAAATACTCCATAGAAATACTGTAAACTATTCAGAAAGTATTACACAAAATTGCACAGGAATGTTCCATAGGAGATTCCTTATCAGATTCCTTCAAAGAAGTTTGATTAGATAAAAAACTTGGCTTTTACAGGGAGGGCTAATTTCTATACTTTGGTGTTAAGCGAATACTTTGAAAGTCTTCTTATTTGATACTTGTTGATAGATTTCAACGCAATTTCACAGAAATAGTCCTTTAGGAACTCTTTATCAGATTTTTTTTTTTTATAAAATGATCTAATTAGAAACATGGCTTTTATGGGCAGGGCTAATTTCCATTTTCATTTTTCTATATTCATTTCAGGATATAATCTTCCTGCTAAATGTGAGTACATGTATATTTTATTACTGTGTAAGGTATATGAATTACCTTATCTTCGTGGTGACAATTATACTTTTATACCATTGCAACATTTTCCTTATAGGAAATACCAAAGAGCATTTCTGTAATAGAATAACTAAAAAAACGTACTTAAATACTGTAAAATGAATAGTGCTATACTATTCAAAGTGAAAATGATAGTCAATTATTTAAGGCTACAAGAAAATTGCAGCTATACATTCAGTAAAGAAAAAAAACTGCAAGAGCCTAGATGACTACTTTTCTTTTATCACAATTTTTCCAAGACAATTTAACAAAATTCTCAAAATAATGAGCAGTAATTAGATGAAGGAAAATATTCTTTGAACAGCAAATCAGACATTGATATCAAGGCTATATTCAATTAACAGAACGGTGGGTTGGTGACCTAAATGTAATTATTAATCCAGTAAAAATACTTCGCATATATGTCGGCTAGTATAGTCCTTTCCCGTTCAAATATGGGATTTTACGTTCCTGTGATTTTTTACTCAAGAAAACATAGTGGATAAAGAAGAAATTGCTTGTAACAAGCAATTTTTCCTTTTTCCACAATATTTTCTACCATATAGGATGGTTTCATTTCAAATGGCATTAAGTTTTCATTGTTGTCTGCAACCTCTTTCAATTTGGACTGGTCTAAAATTTCCAAAAACGGGAAAGGGATAGTAGTTAACTACCAGTCTAAATGAATGATGTAATTTGTTAATTGATTCTTTGATGGACAGCCTCATTCCATCAGTTGACAGATAGCTGTTGTCAATCAAAACCTGGATTCATTTTGTCTGTAAGTGAATAGTGACTGCTGACTTTTTTGTCAAGCAATGTTGTTGATTTGGCAACATAAACTCACTAATTCAAGCTGTAGTTATGGTATTTAACCCTTTCCTATACAAACACTTTTACGTTGCTATAATTAAATACTTTAGAAAATATTGTGGTAAAAGAAGAAATTGCTTGTAACAAGCAATTTCTTCTTTTCCCACAATATTTTCTACCACATAGAATGCTTTCATTCCAAATTGTATCCAATATTCATTGTCGTCTGCAACCTCTTTGAATTTGGACCAGTCTAAAATTTCAAAAAACAGGAAAGGGTTAAGTAACTGACCAATGATTTACATTTTCGCAAACTAAAGATGTTTGATATGTGAGCCAAAATGCATTGGCTGAGGAAAGGCCAGTGATTGGTCAATTTAAAAAGATACCAACATCAAAGATAATATGAAATCAGTACAAGTTGTTCAATGCTCCCAATACACTTAGTTTCTTCTCTAAACTGCTCTGTTATATACTGTAGATGTCATACATACAGTTGGACCTATTGGAGAAAAACCAGACAAACTTAGAGATGCCTATCTAAATAGTTTGAACCGAGCTTTAGAGAACGGTGCACAAACAATTGTAAGTTTTTTTTATTTATTTGCTTCTTTTACAATGGATAAAACCAGTTGTTGATGTGGAAATTAGGTGGTTGAAAATTAATATTTGAACTACAGTTTTGCCTCGATCAAAATCCATAGTATACAGAAAATGTAGCAATTAATGTTGAAATGTAGCTTTTTTGGAAAGCAAATTCTTTTTGTAATTTGTAAGAACATCATGTGAAGTATTCAATTTTGCTTTGTAAGTGTAATAATGTTTGACAACCGAGCAACAAATTATCTTTAATATTCTAGTATTTACATGCATTGTTTATAGTAGAAAACAAGTGCTTTGTTTTAAGATGACTGTAGCAGTCACAATATTACCTTGAAATATTTTTCTTTCAGGCATTCCCATGTATTTCAACTGGTATATATGGTAAGTTGAATCTTAATTTGTAAACATGTAATTCCCTGTGGCATTGCTAAAAGAATAAGGGAATGTTATGCCAACAATTCATTTGGATGTGCGGAATGTCAAGGCCAGAATCAAAGGTCAAATGACAAAACTGACCCTGTCCCTCGATTAGATTTTTAAAATTCATAGACTTGAAATTGTTTTCTGCATCTTTCAATTTTGTCCAGTCTAAAGTTTTGTGGTCTGGTAATGTGTCAAAGACAGTGCTTATTGTCAAAAAGAAATGTTTTTTATTTCTTTATAGTCTTCATGTATATATTTGAAAATTATGCACTCTAATATTTTCAGTTGAAACTAGCTAGTGTTTGCTTTGGAAGGCATATGTAATAGGTCAATATACTCATTTTCATGTATAAAAGAGATCGTACTGTTTTTTTAGATTATTTGAAAAATAACAACAACAACTATTCATGTTTGTCAACTTCCTGTTAGATAACAATTTAGAATTCATCTTTTCCCATGATAGTTTTCTGATATATATTCTTGTCATCTTGGGGGCTTTGGATTGTTTTTTGAAGGATTTATAGGTGCCTTTTATTTTACATGACTTTGAAAAATATTTAAACTACACCACAGAAATTGTTTAACCTGATCATGGCTTCCTGTCAATTCTCACACCAGTGCAAACACATTTAACTTTCACATTTAGGTTTCTCACTAATTAAGGCACTGTAGCTGTGTCAGCTCCACTGGCTGAAAGCCAGCAAGCTGTTGTGGTGGCGCTGTGTCCATCCATCTGTCCATCCGTAAACTTTTCTTTAAAAATCTTCCTCAGAAAATACTGAACAGAATTCAACCAAATTTCACAGTATAATCCTTGGATGACCCTTTATAAAATTCCTTCAAAGAATTTTGATTTGATGAAAAGCATGGCTTAATGGGTAGGGCTAATTTCCATATAATATATGGTGAAAGCTTTGAATACCTTTTCCTCAGAAACCAGTTGATGGATTTCAATCAAAATTAAATGGAAGTATCCCCTGGTTACTCTTTTTCAGAATCCATCTATTAATTTTGATGGGTAGCTTGAAAACACCACTTGCTTAATCTGTGGAGTGTTACAGGCACCCAAGCCTTGTTTATGCTTTGGAAGTTCATAGGTCATCAAACTCTTCAGTTATATTTCTGTAAGCTTGTTCAAAATATCAGCCTGTAATTAAAAACATAAAGCATGGTTTTATGCAAATATTTGTTATGTTTATTTTGTATATTGTTTAAGGTTATCACATTGAGAAAGCCACTCCGGTTGTGTTACGAACAATAAGGGAATGGTTATCAGATGTTGAAAACAAAAATAAGGTTAGTATACACTTCTTTATGATGTTATGTTAACCCATTCCCACACAATCCTTCCTTTTTACGCCTCTCAAGAAAAAAGCAATTTGATCATTATCCACAGTATTTTCTATTCAAAAAGGCGGAAATAATTAAAAGTCCATCAACTTGAAATTGTAGTCTGCAACTTCTTTCACTTTGGATCAGTCTGAATTTTTGTTGTCTAGTAATGGGTTGAATGCAAATTAATGATGAAATATAAAAATTCAGCCAAACAAAATTTTAAGAATCTTTGTCTATTTGTGTAGAAAATATTGCAGATAATGAAGAACATGCAATTTCTTTATTTTCCACAATCTTTTCCAAAGCTTCTCTTCTGGAGGGTCAAAAAGTGTCATTGTGTGGGAATTGATTAACATGGATTATCTATTCATTTTACATGTAAGAGGGATATATCTTTCATTTTTAGCTCAGCTGCTGGTGAAAAATACCTTGTGCTGTTGACCCTTCCCACTCAACCCTTTTTTTATGCCACTTAAGATAATGGCTTTGGAAAGAATTGTGAAAAAGGAAGAAATTGTATGTTGCAAGCCATTTCTTTATTGACCATAATTTTCTGTCCCAAAAGACGAACATTTTCAAGATTCAATCAACTTTAAATTGTGCTCTGTAACTCCTTTGATTTTGGACCAGTCTAAACTTTTGTTGACTGGAAATTGATCAAGATATAAATCTTACTCTGAAATAAGTGTACAGTACAGCACTTTATTTCTGCTTTATCTATAGTCATGGTCAGTGCCAAAGAATTCAAATCCGTATAAAATTAGCCCCAAATGTAGAGGTTATTGTAGTTGTTATGCTTTCATGAATGGCAAGCATAAAGTCACAACTTCGTCTGTCTGTCTATCCTATTTTCCAACTGTCTGCCCACTGCCCGCCCAGATATCTGCACAACCCTTTGGCCAAATTGGATGAGTTTTCACATGTGAATTCCTTATAATTTTGCAAAAGTGCACTTTGTCCTTGTTTTTGGATAACTCTAAGGTAAAGGTGACAGTTCAAGGTCAAACATTGAAATCAATCATTTCCAGAATATAGTTCCTTCAATTATTGATGGATTTTGAAATAACTTTACACAATTGTTTTCTATCATGAGTAGATGTGCAATTTCAAACAAATCCTCAGATAGCCCCAAGATAAAGGTCACAGTTCAAGGTCAAATGTTGAAATTAAGCATGTCCAGAGCATAGCTTCTTTAATTATGGATTGATTTCAAAATAACTTTGAACAATTGTTCTCTATGATAAGTATATGTGCAATTTAAAAAAAATCTTCAGATAGCTCAAAGGTCAAAGTCACAGCTCAAGGTCAAACGTGAATAATAAATATTTCCAGTGCCTACCTCCTAAAATTATGGAGTTATTTGAAATAACTTTAGACAATTGTTCTATATTATGAGTAGATGTGTCATTGGAAATTTTTTTTAGACAGCTCCAAGTTCAAGGTCACAGCTCAAGAATGTACATTAGAATTAAGCATGTCTGGAATAAGGAGAGCATATACCCGGATCTGCATCTTTTGGTCCGTCCAAACCTTTTTCCCTGTTCATGTTATACTTTTAGTCACAGGTGTACTTCTACATTCAGGATGACAAAAAATTTAACCCATTCAAACTCAATCACTCCTTTTTATGCCTATCAAGGAAAAATCTTTGGAAAACATTGTCAAAATTGCTTGTATCAAGCAATTTCTTCATTATCTACAATGTTTTCTATCCAAAAAATTAAAATTCTATCACCTTGAAATTGTTGTCTGCAGCTTCTTTCAATTTGAACCAGTCTTAAATTTTGATGTGTGGGATCAAATTTTGTCTTAAATTTTGATGTATGATTTCAAGACGGATGAGCTTTTAGCTAATCCGTCTTGAAATCATACTTTTGGTGCAGAAAAATGAGGGTTTAATATGATACCATTGAAAAATGCTGCTAAGAGTTAAAGTTGTCAGAATATTGACTCATTACAAGACAACAACATTTTTGACATCAACTCAGTTTTATTCATGAATAAGTGTCATGGTAGCATGTAGGACTCCTAGTTATGGGTACCAGGGTTTGATCCCGGACGCAGCAAATTTCCTTTCTGACATTTGTCCCCCACCAATGGATAGATAATCAGAAACCTTTCTGGGATGAGCAGCTGGAGGCTTGTAAAGGATGTAGTGGTAGCACTGGTGTGAGAAATACATGTACCAGGAATCCAGTGGCTAGGTGCTCAAGCCACCGCGATATGACTGAATTACTGTTAAAAGTGGCGTTCAACCCCATTTAATCAACAAGTAAGTGTCATATAGGATTGAAAATCTTGCGAGAAATGCAGAAATAGCTTTCTACAGCAATTTCTCCTCCTTTTCTCATAATGTTTGTAAAAGCTAAAGTTCTTCAGTGACATAAAAAGGTAGGATTATATGGAAACAGGTTAAAATTTTAGGTTTCTTAGACTGTATACCATAATTGTCTGTTATCTTTCAGATAAAAAAGATTATTTTCTGTGTGTTCCTTGAGGGTGATATAAAGGTGTATGAGCATAGACTCCTTGAGTATTTTCCAGTAACAGCTGAGAAACCACCAACCAGGGAAAAAGGTACATAAGATCCATTGCAAGAAATAGCTCAGATGGTAGAGCATTTGTCCTCAAACCTTGTGATTACAGCTTCAGTAACTGGGTTGACTCAATTAACAAACTAATTATCTTTTAGCAAAATCTTAAGTGTGGGTCTTG
The DNA here is from genome assembly GCA_946902895.1 of Fragum fragum. Taxonomy (NCBI): domain Eukaryota; kingdom Metazoa; phylum Mollusca; class Bivalvia; order Cardiida; family Cardiidae; genus Fragum; species Fragum fragum. The sequence continues at coordinate 40,039,840 of OX336366.1, read as the reverse complement.
TTTGAGATCGAAGTAAACTAAGCCTATTAAAGAACCATGCAGAGTTCACTGTAGTTTTGCAGCCATCATAGGGCAGTCGGTAGCACGTCAGGCTCCTAATCTCAATCATGGGATGTCATGGGTCCGCTCCAGCCGCCGCAATATGACTGAAATACTGTTAAAAGTGGCGTTAAACCCAATTAAATCAATCATTGTTGTTTTGTCCTATATGCTTGTTCTATATCTGTAACAAGACGCTGTCTTACTAGTGCAGTTTTTACTTTAGTAATTAAAAAAAACCCAGAAAACTAATCTTGAATACGAAAGTTAAGTATTAAAATTTGCTTTTGGTGTTTCTTTTAGCTCTACTGGCCAAAGGCCGAAAGAGCTATAGAGATGGCTTTTGTCAATCCGGCGTTCGTCCGTCTATCGTCTGTTCATCTGTCCATCTGTCCATTAAGTCCACAGTTTTCATTGGATTCCTTCAAACTTTCTCAGAATGATTGTACCATTATGAGGATCTTGCATTACAAAATTGGGTCAGAAACGCCAAGAAAAAAAGGAAAAGGGCCTAATAAAATTTAATTATAAATTCCTTGTTAACACTCAAGATTCCTCAGTTTTCATCAGATTATCTTCAAACTATCACAGAATGATTGTACCATCATAAGGATCATTCCATTCGAAATTGGGTATGATCCATTAAGAACACGGGAAAAGGCGCCTCATGAAAATTTGATTAAAAAAACCTATTAAAAATCCTCGTAAACTCTCTAGAGTCCACACTTTTTGTTGGAATCTCTTCAGACTTTCTCAGAATGATTGTACCAAAATAAGGATTGTTCCTTTTGAAATTGGGTCAGATCTGTCAAAAATCAAGGGAAAAGGAGCCTAATTAAAATTTAATTAAAAGTATTCTTGTTAACACTCTAGAGTCCCTATTTTTCATTGGATTATTATCAAACTTTAACAGAATGATTGTACAATCATAAGGATCTTCCTTTTGAAATTGGGTATGATCTGTCAAGAAACACGGGAAAAGGAGCCTTATGAAAATTTGATTAAAAAATCTTTTAAAATCCTTGTTAACGCTCCCAAAGTTTTCATCAGATTCTCTTCAGACTTTCTCAGAATGATTGTACCAAAAAGTACAAACATAAGGATTGTTCCTTTTGAAATTTGGTCGAATCTTTTAAGAAACACCGGAAAAGGGGCCTCATGAAAATTTGATAAAAAATCCTTGTCAACACTCTAGAGTCCACAGTTTTATGGGATTTTCTTTTATCATTTCACAGAATGATTTTTCCATCATAAGGATCATTTCTTTAGAAATTGGGTCAGATCAATCTAGAAACCTGAGAAAAGGGGCCTCATGAATATTTAATAAAAAAATCTTGAATCCCCAGATTTCACCAGGTTCACTTCAAACCTTCACAGAATGATTGTACCATCATAATGATTGTTCCTTCCAAAATTGGGTCTGATCTTGCGAAAATTTAATTAAAAAGAATCTTAATTATAGCTATAAAGTCCACAGATTTCATTTGGTTGTCTATATCCTCGAATAAAATGATTAAACTTTTGCTAGTATAGTTCCCTTTGGAATGAGTTCAGATCCATCAACCTAAGTGGGATAGCAGCTGGGGGCTAGGAAAGGATGTAGTGGTAGTACTGGTGTTAGAAATACCAGGGAATCCATTGTTAGGTGCTCCAGCTGTTAACCCATTCAATCAATCAATCAGATCCATCAAGTAACATGGGAAAAGGGGCTATAGGTGATTAAAAAATCCCTATTAATGCAATGAAGCCCACAGCTTTTATAGGATTTTGTTGAAATTCAAAGAATGATTGTAAGGTCATAACGATCATTCTTTTTGAAATAGGCCAGAGCTTTCATTAGTTTTTCTTCAAACTTTCACAGAATGATTGTACAATAATTACAATTGATGGTGTTGCATTAGACCTGATCTGTCAAGTATCACAGGAAAAGGAGCCTTATGAAAATTTTATTTCAACCCTTTCCTTTTTCTACAATGTTTTCTGAATATAAATTCACAGGGACGAGTTAAAATCCTTACACCACAATCAAGTCCTTAGTTTTCATCGTTTTTCACAGAATGTTTGTACCATCATTAGGATTGTATTCTTTAAAAGTTGGGCATTATCTGTCTAGTATCACAGGAAAAGTGGTTGTATGAAAAATTATTACCAAATCCTCATTAACCCTTTCCTGTTTTGGGAAATTTTAGACTAGTCCAAATTTAAAGAGGTTGCAGATGACAATGAAAACTGGATGCTATTTGAAATAAAACCATCCTATGTGGTAGAAAATATTGTGGAAAAAGGAGAAATTGCTTGTTACAAGCAATTTCTTCTTTTTCCACAATGTTTTCTCCAATATGAACTCACAGGAACGTAAAATCCCGTATTTGAACGGGAAAGGGTTAACACAAGAATGTCCTTAGCCTTTATCAGAATCTCTTCAAACTTTAATAGAATGATTGTAGTTCCTTTGTAAATTGGGTCAGATTGGTTAAGTGACACAAGAAAAGGGGCATCATGTTTGCAAAAACATTGTAATCACAATAAATTCCTCAGTCTTTATCATTTTCTTAAAACTATGTATCATTAGGATTGTTCTTTGTAAATTGGGTCTGATTTGTTAAGTTTCATGTGAAAAGGGACCTTATGAAAATTTCATTACAAAAAATTCTTGACATAATTCAGTCCACTGTTTTCAATGATTCTCTTAAACTTTTACAGAATGATTATACCTTCATTAGAATTGTTGCTCTTGAAATTTGGTTTGTTCTGTAAAAGTATCATTGGAAAAGGGGCTCTATGAAAATTTCACTATAAATGGGTAGCTTCACAGATTGAATGTACCATCATTAGGATTGTTGATTTTGACAGTGGATCTGATCCAACAAGTAAAACACAAAATGGGGGCCTTATGAAAAACTAGTTAAATATTCTAGTTAACACAATGATGTCCATAGTTTTCACTGGATTCACTTCAAACTTTCATAGAATGATTGTACAATCATAAGGATGGTTCTTTTCAGAATTTGGTACAATCTGTCAAGTATCATGTAAAAGGGTCCCTATGAAAATTTTATTGAATATTCTATAAAATGTAATGAAGTCTCCATATTTCATTGAATTTATAGAATGATTAAACCATATTTAGGATGTTTTTTTTTTAAATTGGATCTGATCAGTCAAGAACCTTTGGAAAAGGAACCTTATGGAAATTCTATTACAAAATAAAATTTATAATTTCACTGAATTCTCTGTTTACTTTCACAGAATGATTGTTTAATCCTAGGAATTGATTCTTTTTAGAATGGTTAAGGTCAATAAAGTATAATGGGAAATGAGAACTTGATTTAAATATCCTATTTAACACAATAAAGTCCACAGTTTTTACATTCTTGTTTATGTGACTAAGTTATCAATTATTATCAAATTATCTTTAAAATTTCACATGGCAATTGTAGGGTCGTAAGGAAAAAAAGCGCATTGATCAGAAAACACTGAAAACAATGCTGTTTACGTGATGAAGTCTACAATTATTATCAGATTCTGTTGAAAAGTTTTTGTTCATAAGGAAACTTCCTTTTGGAAATGGAGTGGATCCGTCATGAAACACAGGAAAAGGGCCTTAAGGGTTGTTGCTCAAAATGATAAAGGGGATGAAGTCAATTTGTTAGTTTCATTTCATGCATTCTTCTATAAGCAATTAACTTCATAAATATTAGATTACTCTAAAGGAAATCTTGATAGCTAGTAGAGCGTCTCATGCCCTCATGGACCTCTTGTTCATTTTTGCTCAATGTTTTGTTTTCAACTGTATGGAGCTTACTTATTCTCATCCAGTACTTTCCCTTGTAACTTCTTTCAATTCTAACCAGACCAAAATTGTGTTTTTTGATAACTATGTAACTTCATGTGGTTGCTTGATAAGACTCTTGGTGTAAATTTTGAGTTTGAAGTCTCTATATTTCACAGAGTTAACCAAATCTTCTAAAACTCCAAAGAAGGAAAAAGAAACTACAAAGAATGATAAACTGAACAGGAAAGCGGACAAAGAAAACAATTTTGAGAAAGCAAATCACAAAGAAAATGAAGACAATAGAAATACAGAGATTAACAAAGACAATACTTCAGCAATTAAGGCAACACAAGATGTCAGCAAAATTAAGGGGCAGACAGGCGATGAAGATAAATCAGCAATAAATGATTCTGATCACAAGACAGATGAAGGTAATGCAGAGATGCATGCAAAGACAACTAAAAATAGTACAAATGATAATGATACAAATGACAAGAGCTTTGAAAGTAAGAACTCTAATGATTTTCCAGACAAGGAAAGTGAAATAGACATTGGAAAGGAGACAACAGGCAAAGAAAGTAAATATGTTAAGTCGCCAAATGGAAAGAAAACAAAAAAAGGAAAACCTGACATTGAAGAGGAGCTGCTAGCCCCTGTTGCTAAGAAAAAACCATCAGTCTCTGATGGGAAGCTTAAAACACCACATGCTGTATTGTAGGATATATACATGTTTTTATTCCCCTGCTATGTAAGAGTAAGGGCATATAGAGTTATCTGTGTGAGTCCATGTGTGATAGGGAGGGGAAGGGGGGTGTATGGGTGGGTGTCCAGATCTTGTCTGGCATCTATCCTCAACATTAATTGGTGGATTTTATAATTACTTGGCACAGTTGTTCCCCTTGGTTAGAAAATGCTTATTGCAAGAGTTTTTCCCCTTTCTAACGATGATTTTGATTTATTAATTCAGGGGTATCAAAACAAGGCATGGCATGGTTATTGGATAAATGCAGCCTGAAAAGGGACATAATCTCTAGTAATTACAACAAAAGTTGTCTCCAATGAAATGCATTTATAATCTATAGATAGCTTCAAGTTTAAGGTCAAAGCTCAAGGTCAAACACTAAAATTGATTGTCAAGGTCAAGTTGATGGTCAAAACTTAGCTGGCTCGACAGCAGTTGTCCTGGGACAACCAGTTTGACTTGAAAATTCATGTCTAGAAAATTTTGATTAAAATATTTTTTTTATTTCTGTTACTACTTAGGTATATTACCTAATGTCAACATTGAATTGATGTTACTATCCAGCTTTCTGAATAGTCAAGCTCTGCTGTCCTCTGACAGCTCTTATTTTTCTTTCAAATTGTTTGTGATGATCAAAATGTTTTTATGAGGTAAGGGATCAATTACAATATTGAAGAAAACAAGATGTGTTTGTGAAACACCATGCCCCCGAAACAGGAATTCTTTAGAAAGGTTGATTTAATTGGGGTTTTTTTTTCTTTGTTTTACGAAAAGGGTTAAAATTTTGACCTTTACCTTGATGAAATGACCTTCCCCAGTTGCGCCTTGTTTTAACCTATCTACATACCAAATATTAGCATTGTAACTTAATCAGGGTTGAAGTTATAGGAAAATGTTTAGTTTGTAGGTTAAGTTTTGCAGGCGGACAGACAGACGGACAGACACCAGTAAGACAATATGCCCCCGATCTATCAATGCGGGGCATAAAAAACAAGAGAATAGAAAAGAAATTACTAAAGATTTGATACTATCCTTGGTTGATAAATGATCTGACATTCCTATAGCTGTTTGCATTAGTGTTTTGCATGAATCCCACAATAAACTTTTAGTGTAAAAATCTTCACCGGAGAAAATACTGCGGAAATTTCAACCAAATGTCACAGCAATGATACCTGGGTGACTCTGTCAGATTCCTTAAAAGAATTTTATTTCTCAGAAATCAGTCAATAGGTTTTACTATCTACTGTCTGCCAGCTGTGGACTGACATTCGTTCTTGTTATACCAAATGAGCTTCCAAGAAATTGGAATCAACATGTTACAGCCATCTGGAACACAATTTCAAACAAATCTTCTCTACCTAAATTAATCGTGGAATGGAACCAAACTTCACAGATATAATGCTTAGGTCATGTTCTTTCAAAATACTTCAAAGAATTGAAATCTATGAAGAACTTTGTTTGCCATGGCAACCAATTACAAAAATTTAAAAAATCTTCTCCCAAACCATACGGCCTAGAGCTTTGATATTTGGTATATATCATCATCTACTGACCCTCTATGAAAATACTTCAAAGAATTACAGTACTCTGAAAATTCACCCTTTTCTGTGCAATCCTTGTTTTTACTTCGGAATAAAGAAGAATATCTTTGAAAATCTTCTCCTAAAAAACCATAAGGCCTAGAGCTTTAATATTTGGTGTATATCATCATCTATTGACCATCTACCAAAATACTTAAAGGAATTACCATACTCTGATAATAAGTCCTTTTTCTATGCAATCCCAGATTTTACATATGAATAAAGAAGGAAATCTTTGAAAATCTTCTGCTTTAAAACCATTAGACCTACTCCTTTAATATTTGTATGTACCTATTGACCCTTTACAAATATACTTCAAAGAACAACCATATTCTAAAAATAAGCCCTTTTCTGTGCAATCCCTGATTTTAGATAGGAATAAAGAAGGATATCTTTGAAAATCTTCTGCTAAACCATTAGGTCTAGAGCTTTGATATTTGCCTATTGAATCTCTACCAAAATACTTCAAATAATTATCGTACTCTGGATATAAGTACTATATGGTTGAATCTTCAATTTAAGTAGGATTAAAGGGGAAATCTTTAAGAATAATCTTCTCCAAAATAATTAGGTGTAGGGCTTTGATATTTTGTAATTATTATAAAGCCTTGACCCATCATACTCAGGGGAGCAATATAGGACCATCATGGTCCTCTTGTTTGTTATGTCTCTGAAACCTTTACTTTGGCCTGATTATAAAGGCCGAGATCACAGAAGAAGGTCAAATTTTGTCCTTGCCTATATCTCTTGATCCTGTGACTAGTTTTCAAATATTAAACACACTTGGACATCTTGATATGAGCAAGTACACTGCGTGGGTATTTCAAAATAAAGGAGTATATTATACAAATCAAAATTAATTTATTTGAAACTTTCAAAATGCTAACAGATTGGAAAATCTAACTTATTTAGATATTTACAGGCATAAAGACTTATTTAATATCCTTATTCTGAACATTATTTTTATTTGTAAATCCTGCTAAACAGGGTTAATGTAAGGGTTATATTCTATTTTTATGAATTTGTGCATTTACTTGGCAACATATTTTGTGACAAGAACAGTCCTGTTCCAGTATTAATGAAATGAAATATTTCTTTGTACAGCTATTTTTCCCTTGTATTTCTGTTGTTATTCTGTAATATTAGGAATAAATTTCATAAGTTTTGACCAAATCAGGATTTTGTCAAGTTCTTTATACCCCAGATCATTTGCATTGCTTTTGCAGTCAAAAGAGTTTAAAGGGTATGCAGGAGTGATTTTGTTTGTCTCTCTGTTGTTAATATTTGTATATATAGATTGGAATCTCTTTTACTTTTAAGGTCAACTGATTTCACACTGCTTGACCTAATTGGTGGCAAATTAGTATGAGTCCTTGATCTTGAGATCAAGGATTTAAGCCCAACCCTCGCAGGTGTGTTTATGGGCCAAACACTTAATGGCCTGCCTCATTTTACCCACATGTATATTTGGGTAGCAGATGGTTAAACCTTTTCCTGTTCAATCCCTGGATTTTAGTCCTGTGATTGTCTACAATTTTGAAAACATTGTAGAAAAAGAAGAAATTGTTTGTATCAAGCAATTCATTTTCCACAATATTTTCTACCCTACTAAATGGTTATTTTTCTAATTAAGTACACTTTAATGTTTCGTCTTTCAAACCTTTATATTTGGACAGGTCTAAAATTTTGAAAAACAAGAAAAGGTTAATTGTGTTTTCAAGAGTGAATCTATAAGGTTAAAGGTTTGGTCCATCTAAATCAATTTAGTATAAACTAACCTGCTTGTCGCAAATCTCTTGTGATCCCTAATAGTACTTTATCCATCAATGTGTGTCATTGTTAATACTCTGTAAGCCATACTTTGGCTCAATCTTTCTCAGGCTTGCTAACAATGCTGGTATGGTCATGAAAAAAATTTGCCAATTGCTTGCCCCGCCCACTTACTTCTTTGGTCACGCCAACAGAAAGTCATGCTCCGATATTAAACAGCGTTATTTTGCATAAGCTGTTTATGTCGCCAAACCAACAAAAAAATTAATGAAAATAACGCCAATGTCTGAGTTCAAAACTCATTTCTGGTCACAATGAATGATTTCATTGGTCAACTGGTTATTTGATTGACGGCCACGATTGGTCACTTCCCTATTGACTATTGAAATATTCTGTCTAATATCAAGGAAAAGGAGCCTTATTAACAATTTCTTTCTTACCATCATCCAAGTCACTAATCTGGCTTTTTATCTTTTTTCCAATTTGCAGGAAATAAATGTTTGTTTAGTCACTGAGAAGTTGAAATAAGTATTATATTGCGACCAATATAAGCACAACGAAAAATTTTCTTGTTACAACTCTAGAATCACAATTTGATTCAATTTGATAAAACTTTTTTCACCCTTTTTGGATAGAAAACAATGTTGATAATGAAGTAGTTGCTTAATACAAGCATTTACTTGATTTTCCACAATGTTTTCAGAGGCTATTTCTTTAGGGGCGCATATAAGAGGAAATGGGTTAAAAGGGTCTTAATTGTACATTCCTCGTTTTTGCCCTGAAGGTCTTAACCTATTCATAACCCATTCTCACACAGGGAAATTTGAGATGAGTCCTAATTGAAAAAAGTTGCAGACGACAATTTTTAGTTGATGGAATTTAAAAAATCTTTGCTTTTGCAGTAGAAAAAAATGTGGGTACTGAAGAAATTGAGGGCTTAAAAAAGTGTCATTGTGTGGGAATGGGTTAATTTTGCTTAATCATTCTCAAACTTATTGAAGATTTTATTTTAGTGTCAACAAAGATCCCTATCAACTATAAGGATATTTTTATACCCCCGCGAAACAAACATTCTTTGGGCTATTTTTACTTGAACCAGCCTGACCTCAATCCTGTGTATAACTTAATATGTTTTCGTCTCAAACTCCTTCAGTTTTGCTTCATTTGTCCTGAAACTTTATAGATGCATTGATGAATTATTGAAAATTGTTTACACATGATAGTAATTTTGTGTCGCGAGCTCATTCAGTTTTGCCTTGCATTTTTGAGTGACACAATTTTGAAGTGTAAACTTCAGGACTGAAAATTGTTTACACATGATAGTAATTTTGTGTCGCGAGCTCATTCAGTTTTGCCATTTCACATCAGTAATATGGACTGTGTTGATATCAATCAAATTTCCAGAAAAGAGATCTTGCAATGGATCTTACAAAAAATATGAGTTATGGCCCTTTAATAATTTTTTTGTCTGAGCTTAATTTCTAGCACTTTGTAACTGATTTCAGGCCTGTACTTAATTTTCCTACAATACTTCTTTATGTATAAGAGGCTTTATGTACAATTAATCTTGTATGAACAACAACTGAATGTACAGCCAAAATGTGGTCGTTTAAAAGAATGGATTAGTTTGACTGCATACATGAATCCTTGCAGGATTCTCATTTAATCCTGTGTTGATGGAACTTATTATTTGTAGAGAATTTTGATGCCGGAAGTGGTGACTTGATCCATAACCATCTCTGAAGCCCTTGGGAAATATAGTTATAGAAAACTTCATGGGAAAAGGAAAAATTGCTTGTTTTAGCTGTTGATGAAGAAGAACATATTTTTGTTTTGAAAATATTTAAAATACAGTTAATGCTTCTAGAGCCTGGGTGACTACTTTAATAATTTTGGGGATTTTTTCATTCACGAAATTTCAATGTCTCTGCCCAACTATAACTTGATGGTTCATTGAGTATCGTTAGCATGAATTCAGTTATGAAGGATAATCCAGTCAATCAAATGAGACTAGAGCCCTTTTCCAAATGGGAAAAAACTTGTTAGAGTAATGGTAAACCTAAGAGGGATCAGTAGTTGGAGGCTCAGAAAGGATTTAGTGATAGTATTGCTGTGAATTCCAGCTGATATGACTAAATACTGTTAAAAGTGGCATTAAAATCCATTTAAAAAAAGTATTAAATTAAAAGGAGCATTATTTCCAACTGATTACAAACTACTCTTTTCTGCAAAAAACAAATTTGATTAACTCACATCACACATGAGGCCCAAAGGTAAGAAAGCTTTAGAAAACATTGTGGAAAATGAAGAAATCACCTTTTACAAGCAATTTCTTCATCATCCACAATGTTCTCTACCCCAAAAGACAGAGATTTTGAGCTCACCTGAGCACAAAGTGTGAGATGAGCTATTGTGATGGGTCATTTTCTAGTGTACTTCTGTCCATCTGTCAGTACATCCACAATTTCTTTAAATTTTACATTTGTAATTTAATCATATGGTTCTCTGTAAGGTTTTCAAAAATTTAATCCCTTGGGTAAAAAAATGAATTCGCCCCTGAGACCCAAAGTTTGGAAAAATGCTTAATTAGAGCAAGTTCAAAAGATTTCTCCTCATAAACTATAAAGCCTAGAACATTCATATTTGGTATGTAGCATTACTGGATGGTTTTGTACTATTTCACTTAAAATTGTGCTCCTAGGGTCAAAAACGGTCTGGCAATAGGTGACCAAAATAGGGAATGCGCAAAATTTGACTTAGTTGAAAAAAAATCTTTACTTTTAGGCCAAGGATAATTATATTTGGAATGAAGCATAGCCTGGATGTTATAGAGTAAAAAATGCCCCTTCCTTTTGGTGTCCAAAGTTCGTAAAAATGCTCAATTAGACCATGTTCAACAGTCTTCTCCCAATTTACAAAGTCTAATGCATTCGTGTTTGGTAAATAGCATAAGCAGATGGTTCTCTACTATGTTTGCTAAAATCATAGCCCTGGGATACACATGGCCCTGCCCCAGATGTCCAAAATTTGGGAAAAAGCCCAGTCAGAGCAACTTCAAAAGTCTTTTCCTTCTGAAATGCAAGGTCAATGACATTCATAATTATTTGGTATATAGCATTTCTAAATAATTTTGTACTATGTTACAGGAAAATATGCCCTTAGGATCAAAAGCGTCTCTGCTCCAGGGTACAAAAATTAAGTAAATTGCTCAATTTGATAGTATGATATTATTGTTATCTACCATGTTTCTTGAAGTTTAATCTCTCTGGACAAAACTGGCCCTTCCCAAGGCATACTAAGTTATGAAAAACACTCAATAAGAGCATGTTCAATTATCTTCCTCGCCCAATGTATAAGTTGCAATGCATTCATATTTGGTTTATAAATTTATATTTGGTCAAGATTTTTCTCTGCTAAGGTTGCAAAATAATACCCATTGGGTCAAAATAGCCCCACACTAGAGGCCTCAAGTTTGGTAAAATGCTTAATTAGAGCAATTTCAAATTCTTTTCCTCTTAACACTCATCCACATATAAGAAGTTGCAGACAGTAATTGAAGTTTGATTGAAATTTGAAAACAAGGAGTTTTTAGGGTAGAAAACATTGTGAGAAATGGAGAAATTGCTCATAACTCCCTTTCTCACAATGTTTTTTATGTCCATGCATCCAAAGCTCGAGGCATATTGTTTTACTGATTTCCGTCTGTCTGTCCATCATTCAGTCTCTCCGTCTGTCTGTCTGTCTGCAAAACTTAACCAAAAAACTTAACATTGCCAATTACTACCAGCCTATTCAAGATACAATGCTCATATTTGGCATATTTGGCATGATGATACATCACCATCAAGTAAAAAACTCTTTTCATAGTTAAGTCCTGTTGCGGGGGCATTGTGTTTCACAAACATCTTGTTTATTCCTATTTTCCTTGAGGGCGTCAAAATGTTGGATAGTTTGGTAATAGATTTAACTATAAAGCCATAGGCATTCATACTAAAAGTGATTATTTACCACAATGGTTAAATGCTGAAATCAAGCAAGCAATGTATGAATGTGATCAATTACACAAGTTAAAGGACGGGGGAAATTACAAACGAATGTGAAATAAAACCGTCTATCTTATATGCAAAAGTAAGAAAAACTATTATAATACTGCTATTCAAAAAGGCACAAATTCTAAAGAATTATGGAACATTTTTAGAAAAATAAAAGATAATGATAATACGGAAATATCCTCCCTTCCCTCTGGAATATTGAATTGCATGAATGACTATGTTATAAACATAGCAAAAGCTGTAAGGTAAAATTCAAAGAAAATTATTTTTATGCCCCCGCATCGATAGATCGGGGGCATATTGTTTTACCGGTGTCTGTCCGTCTGTCTGTCTGCAAAACTTAATCTGCCAACTAAACATTTTCCTATAACTTAATCCCTAATTAAGTTACAATGCTAATATTTGGTATGTAGATAGGTCTCAACAAGGCGCAACTGGGGAAGGTCATTTCATCAAGGTCAAGGTCAAAATTTTAACCCTTTTCTCTTAAACGTTACTCAAAAACTTAACCTGCCAACTAAACATTTTCTTATAACTTAATCCCTAACTTAGTTACAATGCTAATATTTGGTATGTAGATAGGTCTCAACAAGGCGCAACTGGGGAGGTTCATTTCATCAAGGTCAAAATTTTAACCCTTTTCTCTTAAACGTTACTCAAAAACTTAACCTGCCAACTTAACATTTTCCTATAACTTAATCCCTAACTTAGTTACAATGCTAATATTTGGTATGTAGATAGGTCTCAACAAGGCGCAACTGGGGAGGTTCATTTCATCAAGGTCAAAATTTTAACCCTTTTCTCTTAAACGTTACTCAAAAACTTAACCTGCCAACTAAACATTTTCCTATAACTTCAACCCCAATTAAGTTACAATGCTTTTATTTGGTATGTTGATAGGTCTCAACAAAGCACAACTTGGGAAGGTCATTTCATCAAGGTCAAGGTCAAAATTTTAACCCTTTTCCCTAAAACAAAGCAAAAAAATAACAATAAAAATCACCCGTTTCTAGAAAAATTCCTGTTTCGGGGGCATAGTGTTTCACAAACACATCTTGTTTTTTTATGAATTTATTCTTACAAAATAAACTAAAAAATCAAGTTTCTGATGTAAAATTCCTAACACCTTTTGAGGTTAGTTAGATTATAGAGCGATTAGACAACAGAAAAGCTACAGGAATAGATGAAATAAGTGCTATTTTTTTTAAACTTTGTGGGGACCATAATTATAGTCTTGCCAATTACATCCCTTATAAATTAAAGGGCTTAAAGGATCATCAAAACAAGATCCGAACAATTATCAACCAATTTTTGTTTTGCCTACATTGTCAAAAATCTTTGAACAACATTTAGCAAACCAATTAAATTATTTCTTAGCAAATTTAATGTCTTGAAGACCCTTCAGTCCGGAATTAGGGAAAAACACTCATGTCAAACAGCACTTATTGGATTAGTAGATGAATGGAATGGCTGAATGACATGGATTCAGGAAGAGTCATTGGTTCTGTTTTTATAGACTTTAGAAAAGCTTTCAATTTGGTCGATCACAAAATTCTATTGCACAAGTTAAAGCTACATAATTTTTCAGAGAAGTTGTTTTCACTTTTCAAATCATATTTGAATGAAAGAACACAATTTATTAATTACAAGAACATGTGCTCATCTTTGCAAACTTTAGGGAGCCATGTCCCACAGGGCTCTATTTTGGGCCCTGTGTTATTCTTAACCCTTGTCATGCTGAACCCGGAATATTCCGGTTTTGGCAGGAGGTGTAGACTAAGATCAGACTGCACTTATGTGCAGACTGATCTTAGTCTATACCTCCTGCTTGTACTTCCCCTGCCAGAATTGAAGTTGATTTCTAAAAAAAGTATTGATTTTTGAACAAGAAGTTCTATCAGTGCTTTCAGCCCTTTGATTTGACAGCAATTCAGTATGATAATTTATACAGCATGACAAGGGTTATTTTATAAAATGATTTAAGTTGAATTACCCAGAACTCAAATTTGGATATTTATGCTGATGACTCAACACTTTACTCATCTGAAAATGAATCGTTAGAAGTTCAAACTAATCTTCAGAGAAGTTTTAATTCTATCCTCGATTGGTGCACAAATAACAACATGCTGGTAAATCCTAATAAAACCAAGTGTGTGCTTACCGGATCCAAATATTTATCTTAATCTTCTACGCTTGATTTACATATCAGCAATATTCCGATAGCAAATGTTGAATCACATAAGATATTGGGTGTGAATGTAGAAAAAATTGTCTTGGTGGATCATATTGATAAAACATGTGTGAAAATAAACAGCAAAATTGCTTTGCACAAAAGAATATTGTTATACCTTACATCAGAAATGAAACAACTTTTTTACAGCTCATACATACTACCATGTTTTGATTACTGTTGTCCTGTTTGGGGTAGGAATACTAAACGGAATTTATCTAAAATCAACATGCTTCAGAAGAAAGCTGCATGTATTATACTATGGGTTTCAATAAGAACAAAATCAAAATCCCTCTTTAAGCAACTTAAATGGTTAAATTTTTAAAAAAGGTGTAAATGCCACACTGCTCCACTAACATAAAAAGCTCTGAATAATCTCACACCGAAATACATGTTTTTCGTCTGATCAAAATTCTTCGAAGGAATCTGATAGAGGGTCACCCAAGGATCATTTCCGTGAAATTTGATTGAAATCTGTTCAGCACTTTCTGAGGAGAAGATTTTCCAAGTAAAAGGTTACAGACGGACGGGCGCAAGCACGACGGACACAACGCCATGACAACAGCTCTCTGGCTTTCAGACAGTGGAGTTAATAAACCAATGATTGCAGTCTATGTAATGTAGGTGATACTCATTTTCTTTGATTCTTTTATTGGTTACCTGCCTTATTCATCAAGTCCATGCAAAAAGGGGAGTCAGATAGAATTGTTTACAAATGGCGTCAAGTGAACAAGATCTGTCACTCGAGCAACCTTCAAGTCCTCAAATTGATGCGGGACAAGAAACAAGCTATGTTTACATTAAAACTCTTGGTTGTGGAGCATTTGCTGAAGCGAATTTATACAGAAAAGTTGAGGTAAGCAATTAGCTGCGATATCGTAGCGCTCTTTGATAACCCCGCCAGCAGATTATCAGACAGAGGGCTACGATATCGCAGCTAGTTAGCAATAGCTTTAACGGTAAGTTAGGTTACAGTCGAAGAAAATTGTTTTTTTATCAACCCTTGTCATGCTGTATAAATTACCTTATCTATCTATCTATCTATCTATCTATTTATACTGCCTAACTCCCCTTTCGGGTATTACTGGCAGGTGACACAATCCAGATATTTTCACGTCCCTGAAAGAGAGGCAGTGGCTGAATCCCACTGCTACCCACTTTTACAGCTGGGTAGACTGGGGCTGGCTATTAAGTGTCTTGCCCGTAAACACACCCCGATGACGTTGGGCTTCGAACTCGTGACCTTCAGATCACGAGTCAAGCACCCAAACCACTCGGCCATCGAGGCAGTCGAGTATTGAATTGCCGTAAAATCAAAGGGCTGAAAGAACTGATAGAACTTGTTGTTCAATTATCAACATTTCCTTTAGAAATCAATTTCATAAACAACTCTGACAGGAAGAGTATAAGCAGGAGGTGTAGACCAAGATCAGACTGCACTTATGTGCAGGCTGATCTTGGTATACATCTCCTGCCAAAACCGGAATATTCCGGGTTCAGCATGACAAGGGTTAATATTATTATTACAAAAGTGTCTGGTGATCTTGCGCACAATGGTAATTTCGTATTCTGGAAGTTGTTTGTTTGTTAAGGTTTGTTTGTCACGACTATTTGGCTGTTCATAGTAATTTAGAATGTAGCTGCGATATTGTAGCATCTATTGTACCAACAGATTATCAGAAAGAGGGCTATGATATTGCAGCTTATTAAAATGCATAGAATGTAATTTGAGTATCATTTTCACATGTGTCTCAAGTTTTTTATGCATGACACCATCCTAATTGATCATTTGTAAGCAAACACTGCATATTGACCAAGTTTTTGATGAAGACTGGCAAAAACTTTTGGTTCTGTCACAAATTAATTGAAACAATCTAGCAATTATCAAAGTTTTAAAATAACTTACGACAGCATTTTCCCTTTTTTAATGTATTTAGTTTTAGCATATTTCTTGTCCTCCCCATTCCTGCCTTTTTTAACTTGATAAACAGCATGCAGTGCTCCAGATAAGATCTGTATCCACCTATTTTGCAGACAATTTTGTATTTACAGACCCTTTTTGTCTGAATTCCGGACTGGATGCTGAAAGTTTTTGTGGGTATGGACAGTAGGAAATTATATGGTACGAATCCGTATGAATGAATGAGAGCTTTCTCTTCCTGACTTAGCATTCATTTTTTTAGAACAGCAAGCGACTTACCTACCTAATTGCGTGACAAGGACTGAGCATCCAAAGCGAAAACAAGAAATTGTGCCCTGTATCAAATATCTTTATTTTACTAAGTTATGGAATCAATGGTTCCGAATGATATCATTGCAATGGGCCTTTATGATTTTGAGGATTTATATCATAACAATTGTGAATGTGACCCAGTTTTAAAACCTGTTCACGATGTGTAGGCCCTTAGACAAAACATCAATTGGTGACAAGTTTCATTCAATTTCAACTGTCTCCATACACTCAAGGAGTATCAAAGAGTAAAATGAATGACATTATTTTGTCCTGGAAACCACAGTATGTTTATTCCATTTGAACACTGATGATCCCTGTTTGTCATTGTAGATCTATGGATACACAATCATTTGATTATTTATTGAAGAACGCAAAGCAATTTCAGAGCAAGTTTGGGATATTCTAGAAATATAAAACGATAATTTATCTCTTTTAGCTTCAAAATGAAATCAGAAATTGATGTCCAAAACCAAACATAAAGTTCATGTATCTACTTAACTGTTCCCATCAATCGTTTAAAAAGAAAATAATTCGGAAAATAACTCAAATCCTTTGCAAATCAATCCCTTGTTTGACATCCCTTGAATTGTGAAATATCAACTAAAGGGAACCAAACAACAATTTTTACTTGCCCTGATTGAAAAAAGCTACAGATGACATTTTATATTTT
Source organism: Fragum fragum (assembly GCA_946902895.1). Taxonomy (NCBI): domain Eukaryota; kingdom Metazoa; phylum Mollusca; class Bivalvia; order Cardiida; family Cardiidae; genus Fragum; species Fragum fragum. The sequence continues at coordinate 40,022,749 of OX336366.1, read as the reverse complement.
TATCAAGCTAAGTGTTGCTGTAAGGTTGTAGCTGAATGGTCTAACTATTTTTGTGGTAGTTTTTTCATACGTAGTTATTGCTCTGATTTTGAGTTACAATGGACAAGAAACAAAACTATTTCCAATTTTCTAGCTAATAGTATGAACAGCTTTAGTTTAGATAAAACATATCGTTCCGTCGTCATATATGCTATAATATATAAGGTAACATTAGAAACTTGACCTTTGCTACAATTTGTTTTGGTACCTTTTTATAGGTACTGTTTCTGATATGCTGGTACTTATTCATTTTAAGTTTGATCAGTACATTACTGATGCTTGAAAAAATTAACTGGAGCACTGAGGATGGCCTGGGTTGAAAATGAGGGTGTATACTTTAAGAGTCCAAACAATTTGAAAATTCATTTATACTTTACAACTATGCAAGATCACTGGACAGTTGTGCACTCCGAAGATCACAGGGGAAATGTTTACATACTGGATTTTTGCACTCAGAAGTAAACATTCCGTTGAAATTTTGTGCCATTTTGGGGACATAAATTGTGAAATAAAATGAGACTCATATTTGTTTACAGTAAAATACTTAAATATAAATTTCTGAGAAGGGCAAGATCACTGGACCTTGTATTGTTAAATAAGACATCTAATTATATTTCACAGAATAATCTACATTGATTGGTTGACCTTAGTCAGTACATGCTATTCTATTTAAGAAATGAAAGTTATTAAAGAAGCCGAGAAAATTTTTGAAATTATGTACATGTATTCTAACTGAATGATCTAAGTTAGAATTACTATTATTGGCTTTTGCTTATCTGTTCAATGATTTCAATTAAAATTAAGATTTCATGATTATGAAGGAAAAATTAAAGCTTGGAATGGGAATGAGATGCAATAGTCATTAGTCAAATCAACCCCATCACCTTTGGCTTGTGATGGTGTTTTTCAATACTAGTCTTTGGAGAAAATCATGTTCTTAAACTAAAGAATCTGTGTTGAAAAATAAAAATATTCTTTGGCATTACATTTATCTATGATCATGCTTTTTAGTATAAATTGTTAATGCCAAGTGAATTTAGGTCATGCTCTAGGTCAATTTTAGGTAAAAGGGCAATCAAATTTCACAAACACATCTTTTTCAGGACAATACACTTGTTGTATGGAAAGAGATTAACATGGCAAGACTTGGAGATAAAGAATGCAGGGATGCTATTAATGAGATAGAAATTCTATTTTTACTGAATCATGCAAATATTATTACATACTACAACCATTTTATGGATGGGGACACACTACTAATTGAACTAGAGTATGCTAACGGTGAGTAAAATCAATCATGTATCTTAACCCATTACAAGACAGCAACAGTTTAGACTGATCCAAATTGAAAGGACCTGCAGATGACAATTCAAAGTAAATGAAATTTTAGATACCGTATTTTCAGCATTCTCTGTAAAAAACATAATGGAAAATGTAGAAGTTGCTGTCACAAGCAATTTCTTTATTTGATCGGCATCAAAAAGCGCCATTATGTAGGAATGAGTTAAAGAAAAAAATATTTTTAAGTGATTATATATGCAACCAATTTATGAAGAGGGACTTGCCAGAAATTCAGTAAATAATTTTTTTTTACAATAACTTGTGACCCTCAAGGGACATCAAAGGGGTTCCATGAAATAAAAACTTGGAAAAAGAAATCGGGTCTAGAAGAGGTCAGCCAGAGATTGCATTTCGAAAGATGTAGGATATAGTAAGCTAGAATGTTCATTCTGGATTTATTCAGAAAATTTTCAAAATTAAAAGTTTAAACCCTAGTCAGCCAGCACAGTCTGACCAAGGTCAATTCTTTTCCCGCTTCTAAAGAGGACGTTTTTACCTAAAAGGTCAAATTTATTACCAGTTTAGGTCTTGGTCAGTATAAGTCAAACACAAGTGCATAGCAAAGTAGTATTCCCATTTATATATATATATGTATCTAGAATATCTGCAAAACAATCAGCAGGTGTGACCCACAGAATATAATCTTGGTTGATACCTTTCAGTTTGGCTGTTTTCAGAGAAAACCCTAGGTATTGCTATGTCAAGTTTGTCGTCCACTTCTGTGTGGTCATCATCATCATAGAAATTTGATGTTGTAATATCTCTGGTATTTCAGAACATATTTACTTGAAACAAGGAATATATCATGTTCATTATCAATATAGCAATCTATACCAACAAGGGGCATAACTCCAAATTCATTTTTTTAATAAATTATGCCCCTTTTTTTTACTCAGAAATTTTACCTAATATCAAGCACTTGAACAGCCCAGCTTTTGCATCCGCATGCATTGCTCTTGTTTTAAAGACAAGATGTCCATTTTTACATGATGGGATTAAGTAAGCATTTTAAGTAGCAATGTCAGTCAGGTTGTGTTGGTTGACATTAACCAGCTGGTCTTTGTCCATGTGGAAATGAAATAAACAGTTCATTGAATTTACAATCCTGCCCTTCCAGTTTGGTGAAATGCAGATCAAAATGTTAAACATAAGAAGGTAGTTTTGTGGTATATACTTATTTTACAAGCATATCTTTTCTAGGTGGAACCCTCTCAGACAAACTGTTGCAACAGAAGGATCTTCTAGATGAAAATGTGAGTAATTAGTTAAATCACCTACCAAATAAGAGTTGGGTTTTTGTTGTTGTTTTTTCAAATAGAACCTTACAAAAATAAAAAAGAAAGAAATGCAGCACACCCTTGCTGAATTTTAATTTGATAAATCACCTTATGGTACAGATATTTTATTAATAGTAGAGTAGATGTAAAGCTGGCTTCTACTCTTAAGTTATTTTGTCTAGTCTGTTTTGAATATTAGTTACAAATCATTGTCTTTGTTTTGGTAATGATTGATTGTCTATGATTATATTGAAACTTTGAATAAAATGATATTAAGTGTTGAAGAAGTAGAAAGAATTGTTCAGAGATATACCACAAGATGGCTTGAAGAGAGCTGTTTCAAAAGTTTATATCTTGATGAATTAAAAGATTTAACCCATTACAAGACAAAAATTTGACTGGCCAAAATTCAAAGAAGCTGCAGATGTCAATTAAATAGGATAGAGAATTTAAATAGGATAGAGAATAATTGCAGAAAAATGAAGATATAGCTAGCTTCTAGCAATTTCATGCTTTTCCACAATGTTTTCCAAAACTTTTTTCTTAAGGGTAGAAAAAAAGAAACAGAAATGTGTGGGGGTTAGTTACGAATCAGTATAAGAGCATCATAACCATGATACTTAGGTCACCTGACCAAAGATCTTGGTGACCTATTGAGATCGTGTTTTGTCCTTCATCTGTCGTGCGTGTGTGTCGTGTTTTGACTTTTCACATTTTTGACTTCTTCCTAAGAACCCTTGAACGGATTTCAAGCAAACTTGGCAGGAAGCATCCTCATGGGAAGACGCTTCAGATTTGTATACTTCATGGAGTTATCTCCCCTTGGGGCCCATAAGGGGCAAAAAAGGGTAAATCTTTAAAAAATTCTTGTCATAAACCTACTGTTGGATTAGATCACATTTGGTATTAAGAATCTTAAGGGCAAGGACTATCAACTTTGTACAAGAAAAAAATCTGTCAAAAATGGCTGTTCTAGGGGGAGCAAAGGTGGGGGAAGCATAAGCTTAAATAGTGACAACTTTGAAAATCTTTTTCTACCAAACCAAAAGACTGATTTTTGGTATGTGGCATCATCTGCTGAACCTCTATCAAGATTGTATAATTATAACCCCAGGGTCAAAATTAGCCTGTTCCCAGACGTCACAAGTTTAATATACGAGAGGGCCTAGAGCTTTGATACTTGGTATGTAGCGTAATCTGGTCGATCTTTATATTGGTTGTATAAATTATGGCCGCAGAGACAGAATTAGCCCATTCCTAGATGTCAAAAATTTAACATAGGCTTACTTAGTGAAAACTTTAAAAATCTTTTTCTCCGAAACAGAAAGGCCTAGAAATTTGATATGTAGCATCATCTGTAGACATCTATCAAGATTTTATAAATTGTGGCCCCAGGGTCATAATTAGCCCATCCCCGGATGTCACAAGGTTTACATAGGGTTTATATAGTGAAAATCTTTAAACTCTTCTTCTTCCAAATAGGAGGACCTAGAGACTTGATAGTATACATAAGAGCTTTGATATTTTGTATGTAGCATCATCTATTTGACTTCTATCTGTTTTTGTGCCCTTTAGACTCAGGTGACCAACAAGGCCCTGTGGGCCCCTGTTTATTTAGTTGGATGTGCTTACAGAAAAAGAGATTAACCTATTCCCCACAATCCCCTCTTTTTACCTCTTGAAGAAAAATACTTAAAGAAAACATTTTGATAAAAGGAGAAATTGCTTGTTATGAGAAACTTCTCCTTTTCTCACAATGTTTTCTACCATATGTCAAACAATGTGTACATATTTTCTTGTCTACACAAAATTGACATTGTTCTCTGCTACTTCTTCCAATCTCAAAATTTACCGTCTGGTAAATGGTTTATGTAAATTGAATAGATGAATTTAGAATAGAGCATTTTTCTATTTTTTTGTGAATGAAAGACTGATCTGAGTTTGTAGTGCAGATGTGAAATTATTTGAAATGTCACACATAGGCTCATATGGAATCTAAAATGTTTGCCAAAAATAACCGTATGATTTGTCTTTTTCATTTCTGTAGTAAAACTTAGATAAAGGAAGGAATTATTGTCCTGGATTCAAAATAAAAGGTGCTTTTCAATTTTTATACATGTATGTTTTTTAGCTCATCTGAGCACAACATGCTCATGGTGTGCTTTTGTGATCACCCTGTGCATTGTCCATTGGAAGTCATCAACAATTCTTTAAAAATCTTCTCCTCTTTAAACATAGGGCCAATATCAACCAAACTTAGCAGAAATGTTCCTTGGGTGACCCTTTTCAAAATAGTTCATGAAATTTTGATTCGCCAAAAATTAGGGTCATGGCAGAGCTGGGCTTATCAGACTTAGATCTTTAAAAATCTTCTCCTAAACCATTGGGCCAATGCAAACAAAACTTGTGAAGAACATTCCTGAGGTGACACTTTTCAAAACTTGTTAATGAAATTTTGATTTGAAAAAAAAAAAAAAAAAAAATCAGGCACGGCAGGGAAGGCTTATTGTGTTAAAGTAATCAAATAAAGAAATATTTCTTCACAGGTAGTAAAATGGTACCTCTACCAGTTAACGTCTGCTTTAGCTCACTGTCATGAGAACAGCATTATACACAGGTAGGTTGTTTAACCCATTCCCACTGAAAAAAATTTAGACTGGTTCAAATTGAAAGAAGATGCAGATGACAAATGATGAAATTCTTTGTCTTTTTGAGTAGAAAACAATGTGGACATTGAAGAAATTGCTTGAAAAAAGATAACTTTAGATTTTCAAGCATTTATTGCTACATCTACATCAACTACTTGTCATAAATGATATACACAAAATGTATAGGGTTTTCAAATTTCTTAGGTCTCTGTACACTATAGCTGATGTCATAATCAAATGATATGTTGAGAAGATAGCTGACATTGCATGTGAGTAGTGTGTTTGGTTCTTTGTGGACAAGTCAAGCTGTCCACTGTTAGTTGTCTAATTTTTTTGAAATTTGGCAAAGAGGTCCGAAGGGTGACCCCCATTTCCACATAATCTCATATTTTGATTGGCTGAACAAAAATAGCTATTGTGAGCAGTGTAATAAAAGGAGAAATTGCTTGTTATAAGTACCTTTTCTTTCCCCCAAAATGTTTTCACCTTATTCAATACTTACTTTTTAATCTACATAAAACTTTAAATGTCATGTGCAACTTCTTTGTATTTGAAATTGTCTAGTATTATTTTGTCTGGTAATACATATACCCATATACCCTTTCCTGTACAAACCCTGGATTTTACGTCATTGTAATTTTATACCTGAGAAAACATTGTGGGAAAAGGATAAATTGCTTGTTACAAGCAATTTCTCCTTTTCCCACAACATTTTCTACCACATAGGATCGTTTGATTTCGAATTGCATGCAATTTTTGATGTCATATGCAACCTCTTTTTAATTTGACCAGTCTAAGATTTCAAAAAAGTAGGAAAGGGTTAACAGAGACGAAAGTTTTATCCATTCCCACACAATGACACTTTAGGATGCCTCTCAAGAAAAACAATTGGGAAAACATGGTGTAAAATGAAGAAATTGCTTGTAACACCATGTTTTCTTCCCAGAAAGTTGGATCTAAAATTTCATAAACTTCAAATTGTTGTTTTCAACTCCTTTCAGTTTGGACAGGTCTAAAATTTTGTCGTCTGGTAATGGGTTATGACTTGTCAATTATAAAAGAAGTTAAAGACAATATTTCAAAGTATGTTTTAATTGAAAAATTATAACAATTTATGTATTATAGAATAGAATATATTGATAGAAAAAAATATCAGTGTTACTTAAAGCAATAGTCCCTCATTTTCAGATATTGTCAAAACAAAAGGACAGTGCAATAAAAGGTTCATGTTTTAACATTAAAAAAATATTATACCACTCTGTGGCCTGTCACAGGAGGGGACTAAAATCAGAGACTAACTACTGCTTTCCTTGAAACTCTTGGATTGCAGCAGGTTGTTGGTTTTATTTCAAAGTTAATACTTCTTATCTATATGTAAATAAGCTTTGCAATGAAAGTACTAGCCTTTGTGAGCTCTTGTGTGGTTAAATAGGGAATAAGAATAAGAATAAACCACTGAAGGCCCCTGTCACATCCGCCAGTTCATCTGGTCGAACAAACATGACAACTGGTACATGTATTTGGTTAGAGGTGACTAAAAGGTTTTCATTTATCATTTTTTGTTTCATTCCTCATTTCTTCTTTCCCCACAATGTTTTCATCTCATCTGATACTAATTTTTTAACTTACATGAAAAATTTATGTCATCTTTCAATTTGCACTTGTCTGATACTTTACCCTGACAAAAAAAATTAAAAGTATCTTTTAATAGAAAATTAAAACAGTTCATGTAATGTAGTATAGAAAATATTGATAGAATGAAAATACCAGTGTTACTAACCCTTTCCTGTTTATGCAATAGTCACTCATTTCGCAGATATTGTCAAAACAAAGGACGGTGCATTTATAGGTTCATATTTTAACATTAAATTTACCCTTTACCATATGACAAAATGTAAGACTGGCCCAAAGAAGTTGCTGACATTTTTTAGTTTTCCACACTTTTTTCCCCAAGGTTCTTTTCATAAGCCGGGGCACAAAACTGCATTGAGTGGAAATCTGAGTGGGAATGCTTCATGTGCAAAAGATTATTTTTTAATCTCTATTGGTAGGATGTTTTCTCAAGTGTGTCTTGCTTGTTATCAGAAATGCCTTGTTTCCACAATGATTTCCTTAAAACAAAACAGTCTATAAAAACCATAAATTGTACATAATTGGCTAATATTACAGAGATGTGAAGTCCCTGAATGTATTCACCACTAAAACAGATCTACTCAAGTTGGGGGATTTTGGAATCTCTAAGGTGTTGGAATCTTCATCACAGCTTGCTGAAACTGTGAGTTACCTGTAATTACTTGTTACCCATCAAGAAAATGAGCCTCACAGAAATCTTTGAAACAAAACTTTGAAAAAAAATTAGCATAGGTCAATTAAATATGGTGTTTTATTTGGTAACGGCTAGGTCACCAACCAACCGATCTACTTTTTAGCTCACCTGAGCACGTAGTGCTCAAGTGAGCTATTGTGATCCCTTTTGTCCTGCGCCCGTCCATCGTGCGTCGTGCGTCAAGCGTCGTCCGTCAACAATTTCTTTAAACCACATCTCCTACCAAACCATTGGGCCAATTTGAACCAAATTTGGCAGAAATGTTGCTTAGGTGGCCCCCTTGCAAAAATAGCTAAAAGAATTGAAATCCGTTAAAAACTCTGGTTGCCATGGCAACAAAAGTGAAATTTTAAAATAATCTTTAAAATTCTTCTCCGCCTTACCCAGAAGGTGTAGAGCCTTGATATTTTGCATAAAGCATCATATTGATCTCTTTCAAAATAGCTAAAATCATGATCCTAGGGTCCCAAGGGTCAGAGCCCCAGGGGGGTGGGGTTTATATAGAAATAAAAAAGAACGATTTTTTAAATGACATCTCCTACCAAATCATTTGGCCAATTTGAACCAAATTTGGCAGAAATGTTCCTTAGGTGGTCCCCTTCTAAAATAGGTAAAAGAATTGAATTCCGTTAAAAACTCTGGTTGCCATGGCAACAAAAGTAAAATTTAAAAATAATCTTTAAAGTTCTTCTCCTCCTGACCCATAAGGCGTAGAGCCTTGATATTTTGCATGAAGCATCAGTATTTTGATCTCTTTCAAAATAGCTAAAATCATGATCCTCGGGTCCCCAGGGGTGGAGCCCCAGGGGGTCGGGGTTTATAAAGAAATAAAGAACGATTATTTTAAATGACATCTCCTACCAAACCATTGGGCCGATTTGAACCAAATTTGGCAGAAATGTTGCTTAGGTGGCCCCCTTCTAAAATAGCTAAAAGAATTGAAATCTGTTAAAAACTCTGGTTGCCATGGCAACAAAAGTAAAATTTTAAAATAATCTTTAAAGATCTTCTCCTCCTGACCCAGAAGGCGTAGAGCCATGATATTTTGCATGAAGCATCAGTATTTTGACCTCTTTCAAAATAGCTAAAATCATGATCCTCGGGTCCCCAGGGGCGGACCCGGGGGGGGGGGTATAGGCATGAAGCATCAGTTCACAGACTTCTTTCTTATTTCTGAAATTATAACCCATGGATAAAGTTTTTTCCTTCTTTCAAATCAGTACTGAACACTTGGAATTTGTAATTTAGACTTTTGGATCCCCAGGTTCATAGTCTTTATTTGTAATTGTGGCCCACTTCTTTCATAATCCTAACCTTAACATGAAATTAGACTGTTGAAAGAAAAAGAGCCTTTATCTCAGGTGAGCGCCCCAGGGCCAACGGCCCTCTTGTTTTCAGATTCAGTTGGTAAGGCCAGTGATCTGTTAATTATAGATTCAGTAGATCATAAAGAGTGAAAATATTTTAACCAGATCAGGTATCAAAAAGTGTTAGGAATTGTGACTTGGTGAAGTCAATACAATGTCCTTGCAATCATTTGACGTTTTGTGATATTTTTATCAAATTTTTATTATGGAAAAAATTTACTTGAATATAAGTATTTTTGATTGCTACCAGAAGAACAATTACGATTAGGACAGGCAACTGGTAAATCTTTGCCCTTGTTATTTTTATCTATTAGGTTTTCTTGTTTTCTTTATCATGTGTATATATCCTCAACAGATGGACCTGACGGCTTTAAGATTCCTTCACTTATCATTTTTATATATCTCTCATAAAAGCCTTCTATAAATGTTACAGGTAGCCGGAACACCTTTATACATGTCTCCTGAGTTGATGCAAGGTTTCAAGTAAGTATTGTAGACTCTTTACAAGATGAATGCAAACCCATTCCCACATGATAAAATTTTAGACCAGTCCAAAGTCAAAGAAGTTGCAGACAACGATTTTCAGTTCATGAAATCTTAGGGTAGAAAACATTGTGGATAATGAAGCAATTTCTTCATTTTCCAAAAAGTTTTCCAAAGCTTTCATATCATGTGGCATTTAAAAGCATCACAGACAACTATTTTAGATTATGAAATTTCAAAAATCTTTGTCTGTTGTGGCAGAAAACATTGTGGATAATGCTGGAAATTGCTTGTAACAAGAAATTTCTTCATTTTCCACATTGTCCTCCAAATATTTTTTCTTGGAGGTTTCAAATAGCTTTTTTGTGTCAGAATGGGTTAAAACATTTGATTAAAATCATGAACATTCCTTCAATTAGCTTTGTATTCCTATCAAGTGACTTGATGGAAGTAAAGAACTAATAATCCTCTTCACCTCAATTATCATGCACGCAAGGAAGCTGAAGTTCAGTACAAATCAAAGATTGTTTTTTATCTTACAAAATCGGTTTTATATATCTGATGCACAATTGATTTATCTTTTAATAAAATTATATCCAGATCTATTCTTAATTTCTACAAGAAATTCATCTTTAAATTTGCTTTGTCGGCCCTCAAGAAATTTTGGATTGCTACTGCAGTTATGGTGCATGGTACAAATAGAGTGTCCATGACAAAAAAAACGAAGCTAAATTGTTTGTTTCAATATTCATCATCTAACTTTGCTCAAAACAACTACCTTCTTCTATCTTTTTATGTAAAGTCCAGTTCAGAGTTTTGGGATTTTAATCTTAATCTATATCATGGCTCCAAATTTTAAGAAATGTTTTCTCTAGAGGTCAGTTTTGCATCTCGTCGGGTTGTAGTTAAATTTGCTATATGGTATAGGTGGTTCTCACAGCACTGCAAAGGGGGCGCTGAAAGCAGACATTCTGTGAAAAAATTGGGTCATCAGAGCTCACTGAGGATCCTTAGGGGGTCACGCACAATATCATAGGCACGTTAACTTAGTTTTTGCAATACATTATGAAATAAATCATGGTATAAATAGATATATTTTAAAAAAAATTATTATGTTAAAGTTATCTAGTGTGGACATTAAGTGCTGGCAATTAAAAGTAAGATTTGCTTAGAAAGAAGTTACATATAAAGGTATTTAAATTAGGGAGAATTGAATGACGTGTAGAGAAATATGGTAAATGTAGAATATGAACTTATAAGGATCAATGTCCAATATTTTGTTTCTTTTTACCTAGGTATGACTACAAAACAGATATCTGGGCTCTTGGTTGTGTGTTGTATGAATTATTGACCTTAACAAGAACATTCCATGCAACTGTAAGTTACTTAACTCGTGGTGGCTTGAGTGCTGGGGTTGCACTGGTGAGAGAAAAGACATGAAACAATAGTTACTGGAATTCTGTTGATAGTGTCATTAAACCCCACAAGTCAATAAATCGTTTTTGTAAGAATAATGTCCCTTATCTGTACAAGAAAAATTGAATTCTATATAGTCCTTTATATCCTGTATCTATGAATTAGAATGGGGTATGCTGATATCACCATATCTGCCTGTCCATCCAGCATCCACCCATCTGTTTGTCTGTAGAGTTTTTCATCTGCAGGCTCTAACTTGAAAATAATTTGACCTAAGACCACTCATTCCAAAATAACAAGATTTTGGACTAGTCAAAACAGAAAGAAATTGGAGACAATAATTTTAAGTTGTTTGAATTTGAAAGGTTTTGTCTTTTAGGGTAGAAAAAATTGTGGCTGATGAAGGAATTGCAGCAATTTTTTCACTACCCACAATGTTTACAAAAGCTGTATTCATGAATTTTTGAAAAAGCAGGATTTGTTGGAATGGTTTAATTTTGAAACAAATTTCTCTTGACCTAAAAGGTGCAATGTATTCATAGCTTACAAAATCCTAAAAAAGTCAATTTAACAGATAGATGTTGAAAATAGATAATTTTGGCAAACCTTTTCTTGCTATTTCTCAAATACTTCTTTTCATAGGACCATGAAATCTTGCACAAGTATTGCTGATTACTAAAGAAGTTGCATTATAGTTATTTTGTAGACTCAAAGGTTAAAAGTAAAATTACAAAAGTACTTTGTTTTACAAACAGTTATCAAATTTAATTCCTTTTCAGATTGGCTATTTGAAGAATGGGGGGGGGACTATTCCTGTCACCAGGGCATCAATGTCATAGTCGGCATCAGCATTGACACAATGCTTACATTAAAGTTTTATGTGAAAGTCTCATATCTCTATTTCTACTAATGCTGTTGCTCTGAAACAAAACATTGCACATGCCTTTCTCACCATCATATCATTCTCCAGGGAAAGATTCATTACTCTGACATTCATTTGAGTTGAATAATGACCCATTTTTCGACATAGACATTTGGGTAAAGATTTACGTTCAAGTCTCGGATTTCTGTTTTTGCTAAGCTATTGTCCTGAAACTTTGCACCTGCTCTTGTGACCCTCATAACATCTTCTAGGCTATGACTTGTAATTCTGACAATTTTAGCAGAGTTTTGACCATTTTTTTACTCAGAAATTCCTGCTGAAAGTTTTATGTGTAACTGCCAGCAACTGTCTGATCTCCATCCGACTGTTACCATTGCTCTGAAACAATACACATGCCTCTGAGACCATAATATAAATCTATATAAATGTAATATAAAATATAAACAAACACTCATTATTCTGTCATTCATTTAGTGGAATTATGCCCAATGTCAACATTGAATTGTTGTTACTTTTCAGTCAAGCATTTCTGTCCACTGACAGCTCTTGTTGTTGTAACAAAGCACTGTTGGGGGATAGCTGTCTACTTGTGACATTTCTAGCTATTAGTAGTGTATTTCACTGATTTCTGGTGATATTTTTTTCCTATTTAACCCAGATAAAGTATAGAAATTAGTGTAAACATGTCCTTCTCCTACATTGGTTTCCATTTTCTGACATAGCTACTACTTCATGCTCTGCCTGTTTATCACCTTGCAAGTGCCTACCAGGGCCTTCCCTGTCTATTTTGGTAGGGCAGACAATTGCAAATGAAGCAAACTGGTCCAGAAAGAAGTGCTGCCCTTAAAAACAAAATGAATTTTCAGAAAAGTTTTCATTTTGTTCTCATTATCAAAACCTTTTATTTGCCAACTCATTCTTGTAGAATCAGCTTAGATTAGCATTTGAGGTTGTGAACAGAGAGCATGGAGACATCAGTCCTCAATATACTATTGGTATGAAACAACTCGTGGATAGTATGTTACAAAAGGTAGGTAACTTGGTATTATTATTACCACTTTTGTGACAAATTTTCTTTGGCATCTTTCTGTTGGAAAGTGCAATATCTTGGACTCACTTTATATCAATCATTAAGTTTCACGTCATATGTGTAGTGTTAAAAGAGTGACTATTTTGTCACTCCAGATACAGTTTATGTGAAAAGGGAATATAATTATAAAATTGTTTATATATCTGTTAATTCTGTAAAGATTTTTGTGATGTTTTTCATTTTCTACTTTTTTCAACCTAGATGTTGTCTATCAGAGTTAAGGGTCAAATATTGAAAAACAGCCCTTTGCAAGGGCATTCATGTGTAATATATCTTTTATTCATTGTCAAAGTATCAATCTGAATCTAAAAGTCTGTCAATTCGGAAAATCCATCATTTGCACATTTTACTGTAACAATCACCCTTATAGGACCCAAAAGATAGACCAAGTGCTGAGGAAATATTACAGAATGATGTATTGAGTGACAGAGAGTAAGTCTATCTATATATTGTAGAATCATTGCAATGGCCATGACACACTATATGATGCTGAAATGAGCAAAGAAATTATATATTTTACCCATGCTAACCCATTCTGAAACAGCAAAATTTTAGACAGGTCCAAATTGAAACAGATTGCAGAGTACAAAACAAAGTTGGAGTAAACAAAAAAATAAGCGTCATACGCAGTAGAAATTAGAAGAAATTGCTTGTTACAAGCAATTTCTTCTTTTCTCACAGTGTTTCCATATCTATATTTCTTTGGCACCTAAAAATTTGGGATTGTGCGGGAAGGATTAATACTTAAAAACCCTACTTTACTTTATCTAATAACAAATTAAAAAAGAAGAAAAAAAGAAAAATAACCAAAGTGATGGTGATATATATTTTTTGTCATGTCCTCTTGTGGTGAGCGAGACATAGTTGTCACTATGACAAGAATTTGTATGTGCTTTAGTCAGTCTGTCCTAATTTGTGCCAGCAATTACTCCTACATTTATGGATGGATTTCAAAATAACTTGGGACAATTATTCTCCATCATGAGTATATGTGCCATTTGAAAGAATTTTTTTGGATAGCTTAAAGATCAAAGCTCAAGATCAAACACTAAAATTGTGCTTGTCCTGAGCATGATGCCTACAAAACTTTGCGGGCTCCACAACAGTTGTCCTGAGACAACCATCTAGTTTTTATTATTCAACAAAGATTCTAGTAAAGCTAAATTTTCAAAATAGGACCAGACTTTTTCATGTAAATGTTGAAAAGTAACCTTGAATACTATTTCATGTGAATTTATGTTAAATCTCCTTGGATTTAAGTTTAGATTTTAAAGTAAACTCATATCAGTCATTTTCAAACTCTTTGAACTTAGAATTGTTTAAAGTCAAGTTTATTAAAGTTTGAAGAGTGGATTTGAATGCGCTTAAACATCCAAACAAACTGAATGGGCTTTTTGGTAACTATTGATACTCGATTATAAAGATCCAAATAACCCCAAAGATTTCATTTTTGTCTCAACATTTCAGACATTTTTCAAGAAAAGTATATGAATTAAACTCAGTTTCCAGAAAAACACGCCTTCAGTCACTTGTGTCTGTCACAGAGCAAACTGTTGTCCCAGTAGTGAAGTCTAAAGTCACTGAGGTGAGAAACTATAATTGTTGGATGAAATAAATCTTAAAAATCTTACTCTTTATTTCTATCTCTCAGTAGGAATAGTTTTACACACTGCTGTAGACCGTCATTCAACATTATTGCTAACAATGAAGTTTCTGATCCTGCCTTAATATTTTCTTAAGATTAGTCATTGGTAATTACTACTGGTATATACGAATATAATTATACATATTATTTGTTTTCCTAGAGTATAGTTACATTTAGCATGTTCTGTATTTATTCATTTACCTAATAAAAAAAATCCTTAGCATACAAATTGCAAGACATTGCTCAAAAGATTTTTATTTGAGAGTGCAAAAAGAAGTAATTCAATTAGACGGTGTATATGACTTGAATTATTATAGACCCCCCCCTAACAGATGTAGTAGATTGTGGTATGTTCGTTTCACCAAAGTCTATCTGTATATCTATCAATTCATCTGTAGATTTTTTAGGTCACCTGACCGAATGGTCATGGTGACCTATTGCAATCATCGTTTGTCCGTCGTCGTGCGTCGTCCGTCGTCCGTTAACTTTTAAACATTTTCATCTTCTTCTCAAGAACTACGGGGTGGATTTCAACCAAACTTGGTAGAAAGCATCATTGGGGGATGCCAATTCAAGTTTGTGAAAATAGGTGTTCTGGGGGTCATAGGGGCCCAAATAGGGGCCAAAAAGGGGTACTTTTTGGTACTTCTTTAAAAATCTTCTTCTAATAAACCGTTAATGCCAGCGCTTAAATATTTTGTGTGGATGACAACTAGGACAGGTATATTATAAATTATGAAATTCATGCCCCTGGGGTCATGTATGGGGCCACACCCAGAGGTCAAAGTTCATCATGTTAAAAAATTCACATTTTCATCTTCTTCTGATTAAGTACAAAGCCAATTTCAAACAAACTTGGTGAAAAGCATCATTTGGTAATGGTTATTCGGATTTGTGAAAATAAAAAGGCTGTGGGGTCAGGGGGCCCTAAAATGGGACCCAAAAGGGGGTAATTTTTGGTAACTTTTAAACATTTTCATCTTCTTCTCAAGAACTACTGGGGGGATTTCAACCAAACTTGGTAGAAAGCATCATTGGGGGATGCCAATTCAAGTTTGTGAAAATAGGGGTTCTGGGGGTCAAAGGGGCCCAAATAGGGGGCAAAAAGGGGTACTTTTTGGTACTTCTTTAAAAATCTTCTTCTAATAAACCGTTAATGCCAGAGCTTAAATATTCTGTGTGCATGACAACTAGGACAGGTATATTATAAATTGTGAAATTCATGTCCCCGGGGTCATGTATGGGGCCACACCCAGAGGTCAAAGTTCATCATGTTAAAAATTCACATTTTCACCTTCTTCTGATGAAGTACTAAGCCAATTTCAAACTAACTTGGTGAAAAGCATCATTGGGTACTGATTATACAGATTGGTGAAAATTAAAAGGCTGGAGGTCAGGGGTGCCTAAAATGGGGACCAAAAGGGGGTCATTTTTGGTAACTTTTAAACATTTTCATCTTCTTCTCAAGAACTACTGAGGGGATTTCAACCAAACCTTTTTCTAATTCTTTCAAACAAAATCACTTGTCTTGGTGCTCTTTTACTCAGGTGACCGTTAAGGCCCACTGGGCCTCTTGTGTTTCTTTGCTCTTAATACCAATTAGCCAATAACTATTAAACTTCATACAATTGTTTCAAATGAGCCATGGAAATGGTGTCACATACAAGGTCAAGGTCGCAAAACCTTTTCTGCTCCAGGTCTTAAGCCATTTGACCAAGGACTGTGAAACTTTATACAAAGATATCCATGACCCAAGAAAGTATCCCATTGTTTTAGGGTAGCATAGGTCAAAGTTCAAATGTGCTACTTAAGTTACCAGATGCTGGTGAGGGGTATATGTCCCAATTGCAACAATTCTAGTTTATTTCATGATGTTCTTGACTCCAGGTTTATCAATGGGGTGGAGGAAAAGTAGTCCCACAAAAACAGGACATTTTTGTGAAAGGAAAAAGCGCAGCTCAGGTCTCTGCTGGTCATAGTCACTTTGCTGTTGTTACTTTGGAGAAAGAATTGTATACATGGGCAGTAAGTTGTTCTAGTTAATTGTATGGTATTATATGATATACACTGCAACTCCTCTATAACGCTACCCGGCACAGTGATGACTCCATTATAACGCGGAGTCCGCTTGGCTCCCAAAATTTGGGAGGGGGGGCATTTTGGATGAGATACGAAGTTAATGCTGATTTGGCCGCGTTCTTTTCATTTTGTCTTTGGCCCACTCGAAGAAAAGGGTTGCACATAAAAATCGATAATTACCCAAAGCCGGGTAAGTTTTTAACACCTTACGTGGACGGTCCTGGCCATTTATGCATTAATTCAGAGGTAATTGCTTTGTTTTAGTGATGACACGCGTAGTGTTTCAATTTACAAAATCGGTTTGATTGTTTGGTCTTACTGTTTGACATTGAGATGATCAATGACTTAGGTCATTAATATTTTTTAAATCAATAGAGAATAGACACACACCTCGGTATCCTTCAGTTACAAACCTTGAAGGTGGTGCGATTAAAATATCACACTGTTTCACTCTCGGCATTCTTAATTTTCTTCAGTCTTTGTTAGGACGCGCTCTTAAAAAATGCGCGACCGTGAACTAAGCCAAATTGTCTTCTGAAGCCTTCTTTTTATTTCACTTCATAGTTTGCTGGTATCCGGAGCTGGTAGAGGATAGTGGCTTCAAGATAAAAATGTTACAGAAAATACGTGAATTTTAATTGTAAATGTCACAATATCGGAAGATTCTCATCCAAAACGGGATAGATAATATAAGTATATTAAAATAAAATACCGTTTTTGCGTATTTCTTTCAATAATCCGAAAATTTAATGCCATTCTGTATGATCAAACACACAGCAAAAAGCTAGTCAACCAATTTGAATTAAAGGTTTTCGGGTACAGTTTATTTTATTCTGAGGGAGGAAAGGTGATCAAAGGGGCCGTCGCCAGATGTTCAGCTATTTATGGAAGAGTTTTCGGAGTTGTCACGTGCCAGACGCGTACCCCGAGAGAATTCTTGCTGACCGAATTTTTTACTCTTGTTGTTATGAAGCCAGACATTCCGCCATCTCAGATATTTTTCGATTTAAAAGACCTTAATTTTTACGATTAAAAGTAAGCTGATACAAAGTTTAATCCAGTTTTATACATGCAACTGGTCGGATTAAATTCCCGATTTGTAAATGACTAGGTTCAGATAGAGTTCTTTGTCGGTTTATTGTTACTGTATTTTGAACAACGGTAAAGAAATTAGACCAAGTCCATTACTGCGAAAGAGGTTGGAAGGTCGATCCACGCGACATTTTCTCGACGCTTCAGTTACCCCAGGTGTTCAACAACTCGTCGGTCTCCAAGGAGACGTCGCTATGTCAGATACTTAGATTTTATCCCTTTTGTCTATGGATGGAAATATTTACAGCCCTGTAAAACTAAATTCAATTAGATTAATGCCAAAGACAATCATAATAATAAAACACGTCTCGGGTAAAAGTTCTAGCTTCTTAATATTGGGAGAAAGAGAACCACAATTTGTAGACCTGTGGAAATTTACGGATTATTCAATCCTGATAGACCTGGAAGGTAAGGTTAGAATTTAATCCTCCGCACGCTGAATTTCGTCGGTTTCTGCTAAAATCTCGTAACTACAGTTGTTGTTTTTCATTTCCCGACTAGTAACTTGTATAGAATTAAACTTGTTACAGGAATTTTATCACTTATTATCGGGTGTTTAGTCCCGATTACTGCGGCGGGGGGGGGGGGGGCAGCGTTATAGCATAATAACTCCACTTCTTCTGCTGTTTCATTTCTTGGACCCCACCAACAGCGTTATAGTGGAGCTGCAGTGTACTTTCATTTTGGGGATTTTCCTGATTTGGTTTTACAGTTAGACTCTGTTAGATTAACACAGAACCCAGGAAATATCTATTCAAGTTATTTTATCATAATCAGTCAATAAAGTGATTTTAATTGATTGATTGAATGGGGTTTAACGCCACTTTCAACAGTATTTCAGTCATATCCCGGCGGCAATAGCACCTAACAATGGATTCCTGGTATCTCTCAAACAAGTACTACCACTACATCCTTTCCTAGCCTCCAGCTGCTATCCCACTTAGGTTTACAATCAACCACCCATTGGTGAGAGACAAATGTCAGAAAGGATATATGCCCGTGCCAGGGATCGAACCCATGGCATCCCATTATTGAAATTAGGAGTCTCATGTGCTACCGACTGCCAATGATGGCGGCAAGTGATTTTTAAAAAAATATATGCCCTATAATGCTTGGATTCATGTGTTATTGGAAGTACATGTGGATGCAGACATATATTATTCAAGTTAAAAAAATAAGTCATTCTTGTTCCACAGTAAAAGTCAATACTGTTTTCACACTTATTGTTTGTATGTCCCATATTGCCACATAGATTAGTCTCAACAGTCATGACACAGGGTGAAAATCAAAGGATCTACAAAGGCCTCTTGGCCTTAATAGGCCTCTTGCCTAGGTAAGTTGTTGATTTTTGTTTATACAATTTTTTATAGAACCTACAAGGAGGCAGTAAGATTTTAGGCCAACTAGGACATGGTAACAATGCTGCATATAAAACACCAAAGAAAGTAGAATCAGTATTGTTGATTTTTGTTTATACAATTTTTTATAGAACCTACAAGGAGGCAGTAAGATTTTAGGCCAACTAGGACATGGTAACAATGCTGCATATAAAACACCAAAGAAAGTAGAATCAGTAGAGGATGTAATACAGGCAGATTGTGGGGAGGACTTCACTGTCTGTCTAACTGGTAGGTATTATTATGCTCCTGTCATGTGAATCCTGCCATATTCCATAGAATTCCAGAGCGGTTGGTGGCTTGCATTGAATGCTATGGTTGTACTGGTGTGAGAAATGACATGAAGCCATGGTTAGATGCACCAGCTGCCACAGTATTCTTGAAATTCTGTTGATACAAATTAACAAACCAGTAGAATTTGAACAAAGTTTGCCATATTTTCCTAGTTCTATATAGTCTAACGAAATTTACCATTACCTATGTCATGAAACATCAATCTTTTTGATATTGAACTTGACCTGTTTACACCAACGTGTATTTGTCATACAATATGAATTCAATTTAAGGTTCTTGGGAGTTACTCTGGTAATAAACAATGTAAATTCAGACAAAAAACAATTTCTTTTTTCACTTGAATCTAATGATAATTGATTGTACTATCAGTTTCGATGAAATATTTTACCTTTTAACTATGCCAAGCTTCAAAAGAAACTTAAAAAAGTATGTTCCTTTATTTTGCCAATCATTAATGTTTTCTTTTTCATTTCAAATTGATAACTTTTTCAGATGTCTTTTCGAAAACTCTATACCTGTTAGCTCAATCCAAAAGGCGTTTGCTTAGCTACCCTAGCATAGAAATCATTTTTCCTATACTTGATGGCTTAACACAGGTTTGATGAAAACTCCAATGTGTATCAAAAACAGTTTAGCAGATAGAGGAGATAGAAATAGACTGAACCCGATTTTGCAAATTTTACATATGAATCAAAAGCATTGAATATTATCGGAACCAATGGGACATACAATGCAAAATGCTAGAAGTATACATTTTGCTGTCAATGCTAACACCAAACAGTATCTGAAAATTGGCCTTATAATTTGAAAGCATTTGCACTGTCCCTAACAGTCTTCATTAACCCTTTCCTGCTCAATCACTGGTTTCATTTCAAATTGACAACTTCTACTTTTTCCACAATATTTTCTACCCCACTGAATTATTATTTTTAAAATGAAATCAACTTTAGATTGACGTCCAAAAAAACTTTAAGATTGGACCAGTCTAATATTTTGTAAAACAAGAAAGGGTTAAGAATTCCAATGACTAGTGAAACTAGCTGTGTCTTGCTGACTGCTCATTACAGTACAAACAGACATCAATTTCAAGCCAGTTTGGTATTCAACTTCTGCAGATGAGCAATTTTTCATTTGCACAGATACAAAAAGCAATTCAATATTACAAAAGGACTCTTTTTGAATTACAGAAATGAGCTTTTCTGAAGCTTACTTTGAACTCAAATAATCAATTTGAAAGGCTGTTATGCTACAGTCTGATCTAATGTGTGTTACTGAATGGATGAACTAATTGCTTGACAGTTTGTATCCCCTTGAAGCCAGCTTGACTCAATAGACATTGTAAGATCTTTTGACAACATATGATCGTTTGGTCAAAGCAGAGATAATTTAAACTCAGATCCATTGTGCAACCATACAGTATATCTTCATTACCTTATGGATTCTAAAGATCTTCCCAACATTATTATTTGTGTTTCTCTGACTGGACTTGACGGTGTCATCTCACAAAGCAGTTCTATGGGGTTACGGTCATGCATATCCCTTTATCTCTTCAAATAGCCATTCTACCTAGAAGACTGAAGAAATTCTAATGCTTATATAAATGGTTAAAATCGTTTCATCAATAGTTTCTGGTTCTTTCTCTTGTACAAGAGTATATTTAGATGAGTTAGAATTAGGTATATATTTAACCCATTACTGGACAACAAAATTTTAGACTGTGGTAGTCAGAATTAACAGAAGTTGCAGACAACAAATTTAAAGTGTGTTTCATATTGAAAATTTCTGCAAAATGGAGTAGAAAACATTGTATGAAAAGAAGCAATTGCTTTGTCACATTTTTATGCCCCCTGTCATGTAATAGCGACTGACATACAGTAAACTTTGCATGTGTGTGAGTGCATCCATGGGTTAGAAGGATGGGTGTCCATTTCATGTCCGGAGCATACTTTCTACATTTATGGATAGATTTCAAAATAACTTGATGCAGTTTTTGCCCTTGAAGAGTACCTGTTGTCATGCTTAAAGTTGTGTTGGATACTCAAATTCACAACTGAAGGTCATGTGACAAGCACATTAGTGCATGCATCCATGTCTGTGACACATTTTTCAAAAAGTCTTCCAAAGCTAATATCTTTGATGAGTCAAATGTGGAATTGTCAGGCAATTGTTTAATAAAAGAAGTTGTTGTTTGTTGATACTTTGGATCAACCATTTTGAATCATGCAATACTGTCTACCTAATGTTTCAGGTGAAGGAGATGTTTACAGCTTCGGATCTGATTTCTATGGTTGTTTAGGATGTAATAGTGAAGAAGGGGATGAAGTTCTCTCCCCTGTAAGATTAGAATACTTCAGTCGTCTCCCTGTACAAGAAATATCTTGTGGAGATAACCATGTTGTTGCCTTGACTAGAGATGGGGATGTATTCACATGGGGTTGTGGAGAATATGGTAAGGAAAAAAAATGAATTATCTTTTGCAGTTAGGCTGTAATATGCCATTTTTCTACCATTATTGGAAAAAAATTATTGTTAGAACAACCATATTTTTCGCTGCCATCATAGCACAGTCAGTAGCTCATCAGACTCCTAATCTTCAATCAGGGGATGACATGGGTTGGATCCCTGGCGGTGGCCCATATCCTTTCTGACATGTGTCTCTTACCATTGGGCGGATAAACATTATTTCAGCCATATACTTCGGATGGCTGGAGCACCTAACAATGTATTCCTGGTATTTCTCTTACCAGTTCTACCACTAAATTCTTTTCGAGCCTCCAAATTCTGCTCATCCCACTTATGTTTCTGATTATCCACCTGGGATTGAACCTAGAACCCCATGATTAGGAGTCTGATGCGCTATCAACTGCCCTATGACTGTGGCACATTTTGATTGCAGAGATTAGAAAAAAAAATTCCATATAATATCCAAATTACTTTAACCCATTCCCATATAACAATGCTTTTTGATACCCTCAAGAAAAAAAATCTTAGAAAACATTGTGGAAAATAAGGATAATGCTTGTTAAAGGCAATTTCTTTATTATTTACAATTTTTTCTATTCTAAAAGACAAAGATTTTAAAATTCAAATTCATCAACTTAAAATTATAGTCTGCAACTTCTTTCAGCCAGTCTAAAATTTTTGTCGTCTGGTAATAGGTTAAATGTTTATGAATATTTGTAACATCACCATTCATTTGGAAAAAATTGTTTACCATATAAGACCAAAATAACTTTAACCAATTTCCAGATGACAAAACATTAGATTGGTCCAAATTGAAAGAAGCTGTAAACAACAATTAGAAAAAAAGAGGTTTGTATATAAGTATGAAAAGTTCAGGGAGAAAAACGCATGTACATTAACCTGTTCCCACACATTGATGCTTTTTGACATCCTTCAAGAAAAACTATTTGGAAAACACTGTGTAAAATGAATAAATTGCTTGCAACAGCAATTTCTTCATTTTACACGGTGTTTTCATCCCAGAATAAAAATCTAAATTTTCATAAACTTCAAATTATCGTCTGCAACTTCTTTCAATTTGCTTAAGTCCAAAACTTTCTCATTTGGTAATGGGTTAGGAGTTGCCTGAAACAATTTTGTACTTATTTCTTTGCATTATTTTTCAACAGGACGTCTTGGCCTAGGGAATGAAGATGATTTTTCTTCTCCTCAAAAGGTAAAAAAAATATATATCATTTTTGAGTTAAAATTGATAAAATACTTGAAAACTCGAAAACAGACTCACTTGTAGGAAGCAGTTTCACTTATTTTTTGTTTGTATTTTAAGGGGGGAGTGTCTTTTAAGAAGATTCAGTTTTAAGATAAATCTTAGGAAACACATGATTTCCTGATGACTTTTTGATTTATTAAAGTATGCAATTAGTCTTGAATAGTTTTGCCCTTTCATTCCAAATAATGAAAAAAAAAAAAGAATTCATTATTTTGTACTTGCATCGAGTATTTAATATTCCAATTAAACAAGTAGTCCATTTCATTTGTCAAATGTGTAACTTTTAAAATGGCAACTCAAATGTTTATGAAAGTGTCTTATAAGAGGGCCAATACTTATCCTTTATTCAAGTCCCTGATATAGGGCCAGCATCTTACACGCTAGGTTGTACTTCAAGCCACTACTTAAGATAGTAAAAATAAGTCTACAGTCTGTTGTAATCTTTTATATTTACCAAGAGTGTAAAGTAAATAAAAATTTACAAAACTTAGAACAAGTGAAATGGTAGTTTATTGGGTGCTTTTCAAATAATGGTAGTACTATTTAGCTAATTAATAATATATTACAAAGTAATATAATGTGCTATGTACGAGGGTTGTTTGGAAAATTCATAGAATTTTGTAATAAGTCACAATTGTATACCTTCTTAAACTTCTACATCTTCTGTGAAAATCAGATTTATACTCTACAAAAATGTGTGTTGGAGGTACCTGGAGCAAGCTGAAGTCAATATGACGTAACATAATCATCAAGCCTTGTTTACATCAAACTTTCTCAATATACCAGCAGTATCTGCATTTCTGGTCACCTACTTGTATGTTTCAATTTACCAGTCCAGTAGTAGTTATACAACTATTTGAGTCTGTTTGTAAGTTTCTCTGCTGAATTTAATCCCTTTTCATGCAAACTCTCCTTGGACTATAGAAAAGTCTGAAAATCCATAGGAGTCAAATCTTAACTGTATGGCAAATGATCCATTACTTGAAATAAAAGTAAACTAATCTCAAGCTGTGTATATTCTGTTATCTGTCTTGAGGCATTATCTTCATGTAAAACTTTTCTGTCAAGAGACCTACATGGCCGTTTCATTTGGACTGTATTAATGAAACCTTGCATAACCACCTGAAAGGTAACTTGAGTTCAATCTCACCATGCGTGTTATAACTTCCTATTTATTATTAAAAAATAAGCAGGCATACCTTTTGTCAAACTAAAACACACAAAAATGAACCCCCTATGTTTCAATAGTATGCGGCAGTGATGTGTGACCATCAAACACCCCGTTCCTTTGTATTTTCCTTGAGTAATCTCGGTACTCAGCAAGCACTCACTTTGGACTTGGTATGATCCTGAGTTAGTAACCATATACTATTGAACACGAAACACCATGTTCATTAGCAATAATTCTGATGGTGGTGAGTGGGTTTGTCTGAAACATATCTTTGACCCACTTCTTAATCAAACAAGTTACAAATGCCTTTCTACCGCTCCTTGAATTGTCATTAATAGATTCTCTTCCACTCCTTCCTGCATTTATCATATGCTCCTGTTGATCTCCTCATTTGCCAAGTTTCTGTTGGCAATTTATTAACAGCAGCAGAGAATTTCATCACACTCAATTTGATATCACAATTTTTCTGTAACAATCTTCCACAGATGGATTACAAAAATGCTATAATTTTGTTCGAGAACAACAAATTGTTTTAAAAAAGTAAGGATATGACTTAAAGCTGTCAATTATCACTTGACCTTTCCTTGCATTTTTATCTTGAGCAAACATACGGCATTTAAGCTTATTTCTTCAAAGTTCATGATTATCAAACTTTTCAAACAACCCTCAGCTATGGTGGACCTGACAGGACTTCAATGAGAATATTTGTTCATTTTTATATGTGAATGACATGCTATCACAGAAAAAAAGGAGGTTATTAAACTTGTATTTTTGGCAAGAAGGCGCTTTAATGACATCTATTAATGTATTTTGACAGGCTCAAACAGCAAAGAAACATTTGATAAAACATGTATATGGTGGACCAGAAGGGACTTTCCTACTGACAACAACTGGTAGAGTGTTAGCATGTGGCAGCAATGAACACAATAAACTTGGCTTTAACTCAGAGACTTCAGGACTGAAGAAACGCAAACCAAAAGTACTTATTAGTTTCTAGCCTTTTTTAGACTTCATGAGTTTTTAAGGAAAAATCATTATAAAGCATAAATTGAAATTTTATGTTTTTTAAAGTTAAAATTGTTTGCTAAACAGTTTTTCCTGTTATGAACTATAATTTTAAGAAAAAGAAATATGGAATGAATATCTGATTCATCCGGCAAATTATTTAAATGAATTGCATTGTTGTTTTAGAAACCTTGAACTCAGTCTTTTCTGTACAATCACTCGTTTATGACCATAAAGTCTTATATTTCCAATAAAAAAAAGATTTCTACTCTCATTGATTTCTTGACCCTAGGAGATACCTTCGAAGGTATATCTCATTTTATAGTCACAAAAGTTTACAAAAGTGACTGATTTGAAATTATGCTGTCTAGTTATGGTTTAAATACTAAATTCTTTACATTGTAGGTATATGACATTCCATGCAAGCTGACATTCTGTTTAGTAAGACCTTTGACAAGATTAAATGTTATGAATATAGCAACAGGGTCAACACATTCTGCTGTCATTGACAGTAAGTCTTATCCCACACTGTCTCTTATTTTTGCTTTCTTAACCCATTCCAACACAATGACACATTTTGATGCCCATAAAGAAAAAAACCCTTGGAAAACATTGTTTGATATGAAGAAACTGCTTGTCACATGCAATTTTTTCATTTTACTCCATGTTTTCTATCCAGAAAGTTGAAAAAATCTAAAATTTCATTACCTTTGAATTGATGCCTGCAACTTCTTTCAATTTGGACTAGTATAAATTTCTGAAGTGTGGGAATGGATTTTTATTTACAATTATGGTGAAATTCTCGGGTCAAATTAAGGCTCATAGATGAGGTGCACTCTATGATCATCATGTGTCTAAAACATGGAAACATACTAGGATCCAACTGTTACCTTATCAGCCTGTGGTGATTTCAAATTTTCCTGTTACTTCAAAACTTTATATTCACATTTCACGGATATCCATATTTCTAGTTTGAGTTAGTTTGTAATTTTTTTTTCAATTTTGCCAAACACTTACTCTCAATACTTACCAAGAAAATTTATTTATGTTATGTCTCCAAAAACTTAATTAAAATATTATTTACAGATTCTTTAGATAAAAAAGTTTCTTTTATAAACATATTTTTTTCTATTCTTGTAGTATGTGGTCATCTGTACACTTTTGGTTCTAATAAATATGGACAGTTAGGTGTAGGAGATTTTAAGAATCATCAGGGTATATGTAGAGTGCCTGGAGTAATGGTCAACCATAGAGTCGAGAAAGTAACTTGTGGAGATGGATTTACTGTGGCTTCGACTAGTGGTATGTATTATCAAACAAAAAGGGACCATTTGAAATATACAAAGGGAACAAACCTCTACAACACACATTTTTTTCATGCTCTGTTTGGCAATTGCCTATAAAACCTTACTGAAAATTTATCTCTGCGTAAAGGAAGAGCTACTGTTCTGCCTTCAGAGGTAAGAGTAAGCATAGGGTCCTTAAAATTCTATATATCCAATGTAACTTACCTTAGGGGAATGGTATTTAAAATCAACACTCATCTTGGGTAGGATTTAAACTTTATTTCAAATATTTGACAAATATTTCCTACATTCTTGTGACCATATCTAGAATAACTTGAACCAGTAAGTACTTATGCAGAAAGAATCGGTCAGTAACGTAGTCAGAGAATCTTTGAATACAAGTCCTCATTTAACACATTCTCACACAAACCCTCTTTTTGACACCCCTCAAAGTTTTGTAAAACACTGTGGAAAATGAAGAAATATGTTGTAACAAGCTATTTGTTCATTTTCAACAATGTTTTCTACTTGAAAATGAAATTATTCAACCAGAAATAATCGTTTGCAATGATTTTGATTTTGGATCAGTCTAAAAGCTAGTGCCTGGTCATGCATTACTTTTGAATGCCTTCAATTTTTATCATTTCTTTCTCTTTCAGATAACTATGTGTATGCCTGGGGTAATGGTGACAATGGTCGTCTAGCCAGTGTCCTGGCTGGAGATTTAAACCAGGGTAAAGGACCAAATGGTCAGTCAGTGGCCATTCCCAGACCAGTGTTTGGTGCCCTGCATGTCATACCATACCTTTCTGCTAGTCATTGGCACACCATTCTTATTGCAGGTAAGTAAATATAGGCATGATTACTCAAAATTTGTGTAACTGTAGGGAGATAAACAAAACCATGTTTTGTCAAAAGCTGGTGTACATTCATAAGATTTTGATATTTAAATCAGGCAAAAATTTATATTGACTTTAAAATTACAACAGAAGTGATATTTGAACTCCAACATTTATGTTAAGAATTGATGTTGGTTTGGCAACTTAAACATCATTTAACATCATTTACTACAGCTTATTCATTCAATGTTCAGCTTGCTAGCCAGCAAACTACCTTTTATGTCCCACATAACCAATTTTACTAAATCATTTTGTTAAGCATGCAGAAATCTTTTTAAACACTGCCAAAGGCCAGAAGATATTCTGAGCATATCTTCTAAATTATAGATTGATCTCAGAATCATACTGTTCATCTCTTTGAATACTCAAAAAGTTTGTACAGTCGAACCTGTCTTAAGTAAGCGGTCAAGGGATTTATCAAAATCGCTTGCTTAAGACAGGTGCTTGCTTAATACAGGTCGGCCTGTCAAGCTGATGGCCGGATTTTTTTTATTAAAAGGCATGGGTGGCTTGGTATTCCTATTCATTAGTAAATAATAAACAAGAAAACAGTTCATTATTTTTTTTTATGTTTGGGTAAGAATACTCATAGGTCTAAATGCTCACAGTTCACATAGTCAATGAGATTA
Source organism: Fragum fragum (assembly GCA_946902895.1). Taxonomy (NCBI): domain Eukaryota; kingdom Metazoa; phylum Mollusca; class Bivalvia; order Cardiida; family Cardiidae; genus Fragum; species Fragum fragum. The sequence goes on along the minus strand of OX336366.1, from coordinate 39,994,649 downwards.
AAGTTGAAATTCAAAAGTTTCATATCTGATCAAATCGCTTGAATGGTCGTAATGATTGTTTGCAATGATCAAAGAATTGGTGTAATAGCCAGTCAGTTAAGGATCAATCTGCTCGATAATTTTGATTGTTGCTTTCAAAAAGATACCATTTAGAATTTAGGCATGATAAGTCCTTGAGCGAGTTTGTTTATTTATACACTTGAATACATTATCCGAAAACAATGCTGTGTCGTGATAATTACTTATCAGTGAAAATTGCCCTTGGCCTGTAAATTGACCGCAAAGAAAGGGACACGATTTTGACCGCATTTTAGAGGTGCCTGTTGAATACAGGTAAAATATAGTGTAAAAAAGAATGGGGACATTGAACTGGCCACTTAAGACAGGTGCATGCTGAATAGAGGTCACTGGCTGACCAGGTTTGACTGTATGGATATTTCCAAGCTCTAGGTCACAGTCAAGTTAGAAAATGACCTTGCATTGAGAATATCTTCTATATTTACGAATAGATTAAAAAATAATTTGGTACAGTTGTTTCCCATGATGAGTAATTATGTTATGCAAAATGTTTGTTTTCACACTCAATGGCACTTTTAGATGCCTCCAAGAAATAAAGCTTTGGAAAACAAATTGGAAAATGAAGGAATTGCTTGTTACAAGCAATTTCTTCATTATAAACAATGTTTTCTTTCCCAAAGGTAAAAAAATTCAAAATTTGAATTGTTGGACCATTCTAAAATTTTGCTGAATGGTAATGGGTTATATACAACCAAGCTCACAGTCAAAAGTCAATACAAGATATATTGGGATTCTTTTATAGCCTATTGATAATAGCATATCATTTTTTCCTTTTTCAGAAAAAGTCATCAGTCAAAAGACACTAAACAAACAGGGATCAGCTCAAAAAAGTAAATATCTTAATTTTTTTTCTTGATCATATATAGTGTTTTAAATTAATTTCTTAGCTCATCTGAGTCAAGGTGACCTTTTGTGGTTATGTAATGTCCAGCATCAACATTTACCTTGTAAACACTCTAGAGACCACAGTTTTTACTCAATCAACCTGAAAATAGGTCAGAATGTTTGTGTTGATGAAACCTTGGATAAGTTTGAAATTGAATCGTTTAGTGTGAAAAATAAGGTTACTAGTCACCTCTACTTTTGGAGACACTCAAGAGGACACAATTAGTGCTCTGTCATCCTGAAAATTGGTGAGAATATTTGTTTTGATAAAGGAGAATTCATTTTTTAATTGCAAACTTGAAAAAAAAACTAGTGCGAGAAAAACTTTTCCATGAAAATTGCTCTTGGATTGCCAACTTAGGTGTTTTTGAGAAATTAGAGATTTGGGCGTCAACTTTCTGCAACTAGCAGGTGCTTGTTAAATTTGAGACTGGTCCAAATTCAAAGATGTTGCAGTCCACAATTTTAAGTTGATGATTTTTTTTCTCGTTTGGGCTAGAAAACTTTATGGATAATAAAGAAATTACTTGTAACAAGCAATTTCTTTGTTTTCCTATGTGTTTTCCCGAGCTTTTTTCTTTAAGGCGTTCAAAATCATTATTGTGTTGAAATGAATTAAGACAGATGTATGGTGAATTGAGGTGACCGGATTACCTAGTTTGACTGCATGTGTAGTATTATAGTGTGGGAGATATCAGGCCATCTGACTTTACGGGAAATAATATATTCTATGGCTACAATTATTTCAGTGGGGAATCAAAGTTTTCATAGTTTACCGTTGTTAATACTTGATACTAAGAACTTATGCAAAGATGTCCTAACCAAATAGGGCTGATGCCTTTGAGACTGATGATGTCTTGACATCACCAAATTGCATCATCTGTTTATCTTCGAGTCTTAACCCATTCCAACACAAGAAAATTTTAGACTGGTCCAAATTGAAAGAAGTTGCAGACGACAATTTCAAGTTGATGGAATTTCATTTTTTTTTTTCGTCTTTTGGGATAGAAAACAATGTGGATAATGAAGAAATTGCTTGTTACAAGCAATTTCTTCATTGTCCACAATATTTTCCAAAGCTTTTTTCTTGTGGGGCGTAAAAAGGAGGGCTTGAGTTGGAATGGGTTAAACGGTATTGGAGACTCTTTTCACCTGCATTTTTACTTTCTAATGAAGCTAAAGCAAAAATTTGAATAAAATTTTTGACAAAAATTTGGTAGTTTTGGGTTTACATTTAAACCTGTTTGAATCATATGACTTTTTACAATATATCAGATGATTAATTCATTGAATGGGGTTCAACAGCACTGTTAACCCATTAATAAATGGAAAAATTTTAAACTGGTCCAAATTGAAATAAGTTGCAGATGACAATTCAAAGCTTATGAAATTTTGAATTTTTTGTACCATTAGGATGGAAAACATTGTGGATAATGAAGAAATGAAGCAATTTCTTCATTTTCCACAATGTTTTCCAAAGCTATTATATTGAAGGGTGTTTAATCGGGAATGGGTTAATTGTAATTCAGTCATACCAGGGTGGTTGGAGCACCTAAAAATGGATTCCCAGTATTTCTTACTTCAGTACTACCACTACAACCTTTCCAAGCCTCCAACTGCTCATCCCAAATAGGTTTATGATTATACATGTACTTCCAATTGTTCACAGTCACCAGTAGATGTGCAATTTGAAAAAGAAAGCTCAAAGGTCAAGGTCACAGATTAAGGTCAAATATTAAGATTAAGCATGTCTGGAGCATAGTCTCTAAAACTTTGGGCTGCATCAACTCCCAATCTTCACTCGTGGGATGACATGGGTTCAATCCCTGGGGTGGCACATATTTTTTCTGAAATTTGACCCTCACCAGTGGGTAGATAATTTCAAACCTTAGTTGGATAGCAACTTTAGCCTTGAAAGGATGTAACCATGGTACTAGTGCAAGATATAGTTACCAGGATTCTATTGTTAGGTGCTCCAGCAGCCGCGATATGACAAAAAAATTGTTAAAAGCACCATAAAACCTGATTCAAACAAATCTAAAGCTGTGGATTGATTTTGAATTAACTTTGCATATTTGTTCTCTATTGTGAGTAGATATACTATTTGAAACAAATCTTCAGATAGGTCAAAGGTCAAGATCACAGCTCATGGATGTATGTTAAAATTTATCATGTCTGAAATATAGCGAGCATATACCAGTAATTGCATCTGCAGTCAGTCCGTTCAAACCATTTTCTCTGTTTGTGTCATACATTTTGTGACAGGGCTTTATAAGGGGAGCATAATCCATCTCTGACGGCTCTTATTATACTTGAAGTAAACATGGAAAAAGAAGAAGTTGCTTGTCTTTCTTTTAGTTATTTCTGTTTAGTATTTTCCAACATAGAATAACTCTGAAAGTAAAGTAGATATCTATTTGTTATACTTAGAATAACTGTGAAAGTAAAGAAGATATCTATTTGTTATACTTAGAGTAAGCATAGTGAAAAAGAAGAAGTTGCTTGCCTTTCTTTTAGTTATTTCTGTATAGTATTTTTCCAACATAGAATTACTCTAAAAAGTAAAGTAGAAATCTATTTGTTATACTTACAGAAAGCATTGTGGAAAAAGAAGTTGCTTGCCTTTCTTTTAGTTATTTCTGTTTAGTATTTTTCCAACATAGAATAACTCTGAATTTAAAGTAGATATCTACTTGTTATACTTAAAGTAAACATTGTGGAAAAAGAAGAAGTTGCTTGCCTTTCTTTTAGTTATTTCTGCTTAGCATTTTTCCAACATAGAATAACTCTGAAAGTAAAGTAAATATCTACAATGAAATTTATGAGTGGAAAGATGTCGTTTAGAAGCAGTGCTGGGCAAAACAGCTGTTACTCTGACTTGCTTTATAACTCAACTATTCAACAGAATGTCAGCACCAGTGTCTGCTTTGGCATCAGCTTAGGAATAATGCTGTGGTTTAAGTTTAACATGCAATTCTCATATCTTCTTTTACTAATGCCATTGCCCTGAGACTGCACATTCCTTTATGACCATTGTCTCTTTTTAGTGCATTTTTGACCCTCTGACATTTGGTTAAAGTGTAATTGCAACTGTAGTATCTGTTATGTGTATGTTCATAGATATGCTGTAAATCTTAAACTTTGCATATGTCAATGTAAATCTACAACAAGCTGAAGTTAAGAGGTTTAAGAATCACCAACAATATGCTTTTTTTATCATAATATCATGCCCCCAGTAAAAGATTAATTTCCCTGATATTCTTGGTTCCAGTTTCATGTGTAAGTCATTGCAAACCATGTTTTTGTTGTAACTACTTTAGCTTTTGTTTTGAAACTATTTACTTGTATTTAAGGTTAAAACTCAACCTTCTAAACAAAGAATGAAGACCCTGACATTCTTTTAATCAAATTTGACCTCTTTTTTGACATAGAAATTCTTGTTTTAAGTTGGCCTGAGAGATACTATATTTCTGCTACTACACAAGGTAATGGTTTGAAACTTTGTATTAGAGTTCAACCCATTAAACATAAATTATGAATGTTTTCTGATGCCCCTAAGAAATAAAATGATTGAAACTTTTGTGGAAAAAGGTAAAATTGTATGTTACTAGCAATTTCTCCTTTTCTCACAATGTTTTCTATCCAATTTAGCACTTATTTTATCATTTCAGTGCAATATGAAATGTCAACTGCAACTTCTTTTGATTTGGACCAGTCTAAAATTTTTTTGTCAAGTAAAGTTGGTTAATGACATCATAAATCTCTTAGCATTTATTAATTACTCTAACATTACTTTTTAGTAGAATTTTGTCAACACAGAATTGCTATTATTATCCAGTGCTTACAGTAGTTGAGCACTGCAGTCCATGGACTACTCTTTTTTCCCAGGTTTCTTAATCCCTGGATGCAGGGAAAAGATGAAATAATCTAGATGAAAAGAGGTTGTAAAAATGATAATTCATGTTTTACAAAGATTGTTCATTCCTTTTGATGGACCACCTGAGGCCTGTATTGAATTTATGACACATTAACCCATAACTAGACAGCAAAGTTAAGACTGGTCCAAATTGAAAGAAGTTGCAGACAACAATTTAAAGATTATTAACCCCTGTCATAGTGAACTTGGAATATTCCAGTTTGGCAGGAGTTATAGACAATGATCAGCCTGCACATAAGTACAGTCTGATCTTAGTCTACTCCTACATTTTTGGATTGATTTCAAAATAACTTGGCACAATTATTCTCCATCATGAGCAGATGTGCCATTTGAAAGAATTTTTGGGATAGTTCTAATGTCAAGGTCACAGTTCAAGGTCAAACACTAAAACTGTGTTTGTCTGGACAATCACTCCTAAATTTATGGATGGTTTTCAAAATAACTTGGCACAATTATTCTCCATCATGAATAGATGTGCCATTTGGAAGAATTTTTGGGATAGTTCTAATTTCAAGGTCAAAGCTCAAGGTGAAACACTAAAATTTTGATTGTCAAGAGCATTTCTCATACAATCATGGATGGATTTCAAAATAAAATGGCACAATTATTCTCCACCATGAGTAGGTTGTGCCATTTGAAAGATTTTTTTGGATAGCTTAAAGTTCAAGGTCAAAGCTCAAGGTCAAACACTAAAATTGATGGTCAAGGTCAAGTTGATTATAAAAACTTTGTGACAAAAAAGCTCAAGTTGGAAGTTCACTGCTTTGTAAAACCTGGAATAATGAGTTTGCCCAGTACCAGACGACAAAATTTTAGACTGGTCCACATTGAAAGAAGGTGCAGACGACAATTTAAAGTTGATGAAAAATTATAAATCATTCACCTCCAGGGTAGTAAATATTTAAGATGGTGAGAAAAAATTCTTGCAACAGACAAATTCTTCTTTTTCCACAATAATTTCCAAAGCTTTTTTTCTAACTGTGTAAAGAAGTGGGGTGGTGTAGGAATGAGATTATGGATGAGATTTAGAGAGAATTTTGCAGTAATTGATGTATGTATTTAATTTGATCCTTCACATATGTGACAAAAAATGTATTGACCCATTACAGATGGTAAAATTGAAAGGACTTGCAGACAATAATTTAAAGTTTTTTTTTAATTTCAGATTTTTTCAACTTTCTGGGTAGAAAAACATTATTGAAAATTAAGAAATTGCTTGTGGTAAGCAATTTCTTCATTTAACACAATGTTTTCCCAATTGTTTTTATTTCATGGGCATCAAAAAGTGTCAATTTTTGGGAATGGGTAAAGTGACCATGCTCTAAAGCAAATACTTTTTGGCAATCCCTTGAGTGGTACCTAATATAAGTTTTACTGTATTTCAACCAAACTTCAAATAAATTATTTTCTAGAGATGCACTTTCATAATACTTAACCCATTCCCACTTGACAAAATTTAGACTGGTCCAAATTGAAAGAAGATGCAGACGACAATTTCAAGTTGATGGAATTTTAAATTTTTTCACCTTTTTGTATAGAAAACATTGTGGAAAATGAAGAAATTGCTTGATACAAGCAATTTCTTCATTTTCCACAATGTTTTCAAAATCTTTTTTCTTGAATGGCGTAAAAAAGGAGGGATTGAGTTGGAATTGGTTAAATCGATAGGGCACTCTCATTTCCTTGGCAACAAACTGAAAAAACTTTGGACCTAAAGTGTTCATATTTTGCATGTAGCATTGTCTTATGGTTCTCTACCAGCTTACTACAAACAATCATGGTAAGATCAAAATTATCCCTATGTTGTAGGACTACATTATTTTCTTACAGTCAAATTCAATTTACATTGCACCTGTGTTTTGATATACTGACCCTCTACAAGCGAATCCACCTTCTCTCTCTTATTTCCTATGAAAGGTAAAGTCACATTATGTAGGAAAAGGATTTTTCAAAGAAGCATTATTTTGATAATGTTCTCAAAGTCTCCAGCTGTATTTATACAATACTTCTACTTTGATGAAAAGAATTACCCTAGAAAACCTGACCTATTTCTTACCATAAAAGAGATATTTTATATTTCATTTTATTAATAACAGAATCATATAGATTAAATAAAAGGAGATCCCTTGTTCTTTTTATTTCTGATTCCATTGGATTTAATTAAATTTTTCTGTAATAATTTTTTTATGTCTTTCTTTCATTGATCATAAAAGAGAAATCTTTTACTTTGCCTTCATTCATAAGTGGATTTCAGAGTACTTGTCTTGTATGTGAACTAGTGATACAATGTGATCACATGAATTTGTCATGATATGATTAGAACAATGTTCAAAATAGACAAGTAATAAAATGCATCTATAGTAGTATTGCATCAACTGCTTCAAATTACTCCTTAACCCTCACAAATAAGGTTTGAAAAATATTATGGATAATAAAGAATAGCTTTAATGTCTGAAATGTTTTCTACCTTAAAAGGCAGCAATTTTCTAAATTCCATCAATATGAAATTCTCATCTGCAACTTCTTTAATTTTAGACCAGTCTAAAATTCTGTATTGTGGTAATTGGTTATATATATCTACTATAAACCAATTAAACCCATTCCCATACAATGACACCTTTTGACTAGTCCAAGAAAAAAGCTTTGGAAAACAGTATGGATAATGAAGAAATAATGTCACAAGCAATTTTTCCTTATCTACAAATACGGGATTTTACATTCCTGTGATTTTATACTCAAGAAAACATTGTGGAAAAAGAAGTAATTGCTTGTAACAAGCAGTTTCTCCTTTATCCACAATATTTTCTACCACATTGGATGATTTCTTTTTAAAAGGCATCCAGTTTTCATTATTGTCTGCAACCTCTTTCAATTTGGACTAGTCTAAAATTTCAAAAAAAAACAGGAAAGGGTTAAGTATAAATGCTATCAATTGGAAACTTCATAGGTGGATAGATCTTATTGGGGAGAAGTGAAATGCACAAGAACCACAACTCTTGATTGCATAGTATTGGAGTTATGCCCTTTGTTGTTTTAAAGACTAAGATTTTGTCAAGAGCATATCTCTGAAAGCATAATAGCTATTAAGTTGAAACTTGATAGGTGGATAGATTTTGTTCAGGAGAATTGCAGTGCACAAGACCCACAACTCTTGCTCGTATGATTTTAGAGTTATTGCCCTTTGTTGTTTTCAAGACTTAGATTTTGTCCATCTCTAAAAGTATAATAGCTATTATTGAACTCATTGACAAGAAATGCAGTGCACAAGAAGCCTAAATCTAACTGGCTTCAGCTTACTATCAAGCTTTTATGGCGGGGGATGGCCATGTCCGACATGGCTCTTGTATAATGATAATAATAAAGTTTTTATTCAATGAGGTAACACAGTTGCTTTGACCCAGTCTTCCCTTTGGGCCTCTACAAATATTTACAAAGAAAATACATATTAATATGTACAACAAAATAAAACATTTTAGCAATCAATAAAAGAAAGAAAATATAGTTATGAAAGATTGACCATGTAATTCTCCAAGCTTCAGAATCTTTTCCATAGTTATTATCATAGGTTCCTATCAAAACCATTCTGATTATCTAAATAGAATTTTAAACAGAGAAAAAAACAAAGCATTGTGGAGAAAGATAAATATCTTTGACCAAGAAGAAACATTTCAATTTGAACAGTATCTGCTCTAATGTCTTTAATCCAAATCCACTTTGACATTTTCCATTTCTAACCATATGCATTTTGACCAGTCTGAATGTTTGAGGTTGATGCTAGTACACATACTAGACAGCAAATAGATAGACATGAATTACGATTTTCGATATATTAACATCATAACTGTTAACATGGACTAAAAGGAAACTACTTCATGTATTTGCTAAAAATTTAGTTCAAAACCAACCAAGGACGTCTATAATATTGTACGTGTATTGTAGAATATGCATTTAAAACATATCTGCACATAAATGGATACCTTTTCTTGAATAAGCATTTATGTATAGTTCAGATTGAGTAATTACATGTGTAAATGTATTTTCCCACCAGAGTTCCATCAGATTAAGAAAGTTGACTTGATCTTTTACACTGTCAGTATTTCTAACGTGTTTACTTATTAAAGCTCAAACATGAAATTTATTCAAATTTGAAGTTTGAGTAAGTACTCAACTGGGTATGAAAAAAGTCTCGTGCCCTGATGCAGGAAATCCAAGTTGATTAATAAATTAACTCGTTACCAGACAACAAAATTTTAGACTGGAGTTGTAGACAGAAATTTGGAATTTATGAAAGTTTAAATTTGTTAAACTTTTTGGATAGAAAACATTGTGGAAAATGAAGAAATTGCTTGTTACAATCAATTTCTTCATTTCCCACAATGTTTTCCCAACTGTTTTTCTTGAGGAGCGTCAAAAAGCGTAAATGTGTGGAAATGGATTAATCAAACAACGTGTTCCCAGAAAATATACAAAAATGTTTTGAATCAATGTAAAAACAGTGAAACTTGAATTGCAACTTGACTTTTGAAACAAAGCTATCTTAGCATTATATGGAAAATTCTTCAATTTGACACACTGAGGAAATACAATTTTGAAAAACATCTTCATTAAGGCAGAAATTACCTCTAACAAACAACTTCTTCCTTTCTCAAAATTGTTTCTACCCTACTTGGCACTTAAATCCCAAATACAACACATTTAAACCCATTCCTACACAATGAAGCTCTTTGACACACCCAAGAAAAAAAGTTTGAAAAACATTGTGTGTAATGAAGAAATACTTGTTAAAACAATATCTTCGTTTTCAAAATTTTTTTAAAATTTGATTTTTTTTTTTTTTTTGAAAATTTCATCATCTGATATTTGTCATCTACAGCATCTTTGAATTTGGACCGTTCTAAAATTTGGTCCTCTTGTAAAGGGTTAAGATGTCGGCAGCTTGTCAATTTGTGCCAGTATAAAATTTTGCCATGGAAAAAGTGTTATTATATAAATTTAGTTTATGAGAGTTTACAGGTGATTTTTTTAGAATGGTCTGAATCAAAAAAATGCAGACAACAGTTCCTACTTGATGAAATTTTGAATGTCTTTGTCTTTTGAGACAGGAAACATTGTGGAAAAATAAGAAATTGCTTTTTTGTTTTACTCCATTTGGAGTGTAAAAAATGGGATTATGTGGAAATGAATTAACTTTATCTTAGAAACCTTAACCCTTGTCATGCTTAACCCGGAATATTCCGGTTTTTGACAGGAGGTGTAGACCAAGATCAGTCTGCACATAAGTGCAGTCTGATCTTGGTCTACACCTCCTGCTTGATATTTTCCTGCCAGAGTTGTTTATGAAAATGATTTCTAAAAGAAATATTGATTTTTCAACAACAAGCTCTATCAGTACTTTCAGTCCTTTGATTTTATAGCAATTCAGTAAGGTAATTTATACAGCATGACAAGGGTTAAGTTTATCTTCAATCACTTTCAATTTGTCATATTATAATACTGATGTGCACTCTTCAATCAAAACCAATATTTAAAGTGATTACTTCCCTTGGCATGGTTATTTTCCTTAGACCATTAATCTTCATTTTAACGGTGGTTGGGGTTTGATGCCCCTTTAACCCATTCCCACACAATCCTCAACAAGAAAAATTTTGAGAAACATTGTTGAAAATAAATGAATTGTTTGTAACAAGCAATTTTTTCAATATCTGCATGTTCTAACTGAAAAGACTTAAGATTTTTATAATTTCATCAGCTAAAAATTGTTTTATGCAACTTCTATTAATTTGGACCAGTCTAAAATATATTTTGTATTCTGGTAATGTGTTTAACAGTAATAGATGTATGTAGCTGCAGCTGGTATACCTTATCATGGTGTTCTGTCCTTTCTCACAACAGTAAACTGACAACATTCAGATGAATGAGAAAAAGCATATCCCCATAAGGCAAAAAGCTAACATAAACCCAGGGTTTTAACCCTTTACCACAAGACAAAATTTTAGACAGGGTCAAACTATTCAAAGCTGCAGATGATAGTGATAAAAGTTCAGAAGTCTTGGTATTTTGGGTTAGAAAACTATGTTGATAATGAAGACATTGCTTCATATCCACAATGTTTTCTGAAGTTTTTATCTTAATGGGCGTCCATGAGCATCAATGTTTGGCAACTGGTTAAGTCATTACCGCAGATTAAGTGCCCAGTGTCCACAACCTACTTAGCCAAACTGGCTTGGCATGACAGAGAATTAGAATCAGTTTTATGTTAATTTTTCTTGTATTTTAATCTCCAATGGCCTTTTGTCTGGTGTTTGTCATTCCATACATTCATGCATCTTTGATAGTAAAGGTTTTGAGGATTGGCCAAATTTCAGGTTGAGATCAAAATAATGTTTAATGCTTGCATAGAAGAAAGTTGACTCCCATAAACTGGATTACAAAAAAATATTTTTTTTTTACATGAGTTGTGTTCTAAGATAAAGAAAACCTGATGTAAGCTCACCTAAGCACATATTGCTTGAAATGAGGTTTTCAAATTGGTTAATGTCCATTACCTACCAATCCTTCAGGACGTCCTCCAGTTCACAATTACAAAACATCTTCTCTTAACTAATACCCAGACAGCAAAATTTTGGATTGTTCAATTTGAAAGGACTTGCAGACAACAAGATAAAGTTTATGAAATTTTAGATTTATTATGTAAAATCAAATAAAATTGCTTGTTACAAGGAAGGTTAAAGGTCAAGGTCACAATTGAACTTTGGTTGAAAACAGCCTCAATGCTCTAACTCAAGAACCAATTGACCCACAACCGTTAAACCTCATGCAATTGTTGCCAATGACCCAAGGAAGTGCACTATTGTTTTAGGGTCACAAAGGTCAAAGGTAAAGGTCACAAATGAACTTTGGTTAAAAACCATTTCCTTGCAAATGTAATAAATCATTTGCCCTACAACCTTGAAACTTTATACACATGTTGTCCTTGACACAAAGAGGTGCCCATAGATTATGGTCATGTAGGTCAAACTTTAAGGTTACAAATGAACTTCTGGGCTAATGTAGGTCAAAGGTCAACTGTCCTACTTCATTGACAAAGCACTGGTGCTGGTGGTGTGTTTTTCGGGGGGGGGGGGGAAGGGGGTATGAGTCCACTTTTCAACAATATTAGTTTGAAATTGTCGTCTGCAACATATTTAATTTGGAATCAGTCTGAATTTTTTTTATACGCCCGTCAAAGACGGGACGTATTATGGGATCACCCGTGGTGTCTGGGTGTCCGGTTGTCCCGCGTGCAGTGCACAAGAACCATAACTCTTCCTGGCCTATTTTTTGAGTTATTGCCCTTTGTTGTTTTTCAAACTTGAATCTTGTCCGGAGTATATCTCTAAAAGTATTATAGCTAGGATCATGAAACTTCATGGGTGAATAGATCTCACAAAGAGGGAGTGCAGTGCACAAGAACCATCACTCTACCTAGCCTATCTTTTGAGTTATTGCCCTTTGTTGTTTTTATTACTTAAATCTTGTCCGGAGTATATCTCTAAAAGTATTACAGCTAGGATCATGAAACTTCATGGGTGTATAGATCTCACCAAGGGGGAGTGCAGTGCACAAGAATCATAACTCTTCCTGGCCTATTTTTTGAGTTATTGCCCTTTGTTGTTTTTCATACTTGAATCTTGTCCGGAGTATATCTCTAAAAGTATAATAGCTAGAATCATGAAATTTCATGGATGGATAGAGCTCACCAAGGGGGAGTGCAGTGTACAAGAACCATAACTCTACCTAGCCTATTTTTTTAGTTATTGCCCTTTGTTGTTTTTATTACTTGAATCTTGTCCGGAGTATATCTCTAAAAGTATTATAGCTAGGATCATGGAACTACATGGCTGTATAGATCTCACCAAGGGGTAGTGCAGTGCACAAGAACCATAACTCTACCTTGCCTATTTTTTGAGTAATTGCCCTTTGTTGTTTTTATTACTTGAATCTTGTCCGGAGTATATCTCTAAAAGTATGATAGCTAGGATCATGAAACTTCATGGGTGTATAGATCTCACCAAGGGGGAGTGCAGTGCACAAGAACCATAACTCTACCTACCCTTTTTTGAGTAATTGCCCTTTGTTGTTTTTATTACTTGAATCTTGTCAGGAGTATATCTCTAAAAGTATTATAGCTAGGATCATGAAACTTCATGGGTGTATAGATCTCACCAAGGGGGAGTGCAGTGTACAAGAACAATAACTCTTCCTGGCCTATTTTTTGAGTTATTGCCCTTTGTTGTTTTTCATACTTGAATCTTGTCTGGAGTATATCTCTAAAAGTATTATAGCTAGGATCATGAAACTTCATGGGTGTATAGATCTCACCAAGGGGTAGTGCAGTGCACAAGAACCATAACTCTACCTAGCCTATTTTTTGAGTTATTGCCCTTTGTTGTTTTTCATACTTGAATCTTGTCAGAAGTATATCTCTAAAAGTATGATAGCTAGGATCATGAAACTTCATGGGTGTATAGATCTCACCAAGGGGGAGTGCAGTGCACAAGAACCATAACTCTTCCTTGCCTATTTTTTGAGTTATTGCCCTTTGTTGTTTTTCATACTTGAATCTTGTCCGGAGAATATCTCTAAAAGTATAATAGCTAGAATCATGAAACTTCATAGGTGTATAGATCTCACCAAGGGGGATTGCAGTGCACAAGAACCATAACTCTACCTACCCTTTTTTTAGTTATTGCCCTTTGTTGTTTTTCATACTTGAATCTTGTCCGGAGTATATCTCTAAAAGTATTATAGCTAGGATCATGAAACTTCATGGGTGTATAGATCTCACCAAGGGGGAGTGCAGTGCACAAGAACCATCACTCTTCCTGGCCTATTTTTTGAGTTATTGCCCTTTGTTGTTTTTCATACTTGAATCTTGTCCGGAGTATATCTCTAAAAGTATTATAGCTAGGATCATGAAACTTCATGGATGGACATAGCTCACCAAGCGGGAATGCAGTGCACAAGAACCATAACTCTTCCTGGCCTATTTTTTGAGTTATTGCCCTTTGTTGTTTTTCATACCTTGTTTGACAAAAAAATTCATTCAAAATAACCTCAGTTCTATTCAAACCCCCAGTTTATATTAAGCAGTGTGACGGGCGTATCTTGTGACAATTTGGCACCTTGTTGTTAATTGGTTAACATGGTATCAACACAAGCAACATAAGGTGGTCTTGTTTTTAAAATTATGATTTTACTGATCAACCCTTGACAGAGTCATCTGGATATAAATCATTTAGTATTTCATTGACATCCTTCAACTCTTTCAAAGCTAATGATATAAAAATTCCGCCAGGAAAAATAATTAGATATAATGTGAATGATTTGTTTCCCCTAAACATTGATAGAAAAGGGTCAGAAATGAATTATCATGTAGTCTCATTATCTGGAGAACAAAATTTTGATTTATGTCAAAAGAGCTTGTCTATTTACATGGAATGATAATGGCTAAGGCATGTCCAGAAAAATATATTGCTGTATAAAGTCAAAGAAGCTCATTATTTGCTATTAGTGATGATGCCTTTTTCTCCTAATTGTTAGACAAATAAGGTCCACTTGTTATTTATGGATACATATTGGTTTTGAAGTAAAAACTTTGTTCTAGATTTCATGTTAACCCATTACCAGACGGCAAAATTTAAGACTGGTCTAAGTTGAAAGGGGTTGCAGATGACAACTTAAAGTTGATGATATTTAGATTTTTTTAAACTTTCCAGATAGAAAACATTGTGGAAAATGGAGAAATTGCTTGTTACAAGCAATTTCCTCATTTACACAATGTTTTCCCAATTGTTTCTCTTGAGGGGCGTCCAAAAGCGTCATTGTGTGGTTATGTGTCAACACATTACCACACTATGATACTTTCTGATGCTCTGAAGAAATATGGCCATTAAAGACTTCGAGAAAAGATGAAATTGCTTGAAACATGTAATTTCTCCTTTTCTCATGAAGTTTTCAACCCTATTTGGCACTTATTTTTAAATTTTAGTGCACTATGAAATGTTTGGTAATGGGTTAAAGTACAAATTATCTGGAGCAATTTATTATCTCTTTATTATTCAACTCGATCATTATATTGCACAATCTGGCCCTAGTATTTCATCAAGCCTGCCTGCTCATTTCTTTAACTATTTGACACTTTCTAACATGAGAGAACCAAATTCTATGTGTTTCAGAATCCAGAAACGCGTGAAGTGACTGTCGTTATTGACTCAAACCTCAGTATTGGAGAAATGAGTTAAATTGGAGAGATTCCGGAGTCTATAATTGACTTGGAAGTGAATAATTACGTGTCCTCTGAAACAAACAGGAACACCACAAATCATATTTTTCCTCTAATTATGGCTGGGTTGTGTCATTCTAAAAAGTGGTCTTTTAAATATGACTATGGAATATTTTCTTTTGAATTTGGGTTGAATTTTTCATGGTTTCAACTTGTTAAGATTACAACAAATAAATCATATGTGTAAACAGATATAAATTTAATTCAAAATTTTATGAATCAGATGATAACAATATTGACCATTATGTCCCGCTGAATAATTGTCCCCTTTTAACAATATTTGCAAACTTTGACGTAATTCTCAAAACAACAACAACGAGCAGGTAGTGTAGGCTAAGATCAAAATGCATGTCTGTGCAGGCTGATCTTAGTCTATACACCTGCCAAAGCCATTGTCAAACTAGGTGTATACCAGGATCAGCATGACAAGGAATAACAATCAACCTGAAAGTAAGAAGAAAATCTTAAGAGGATTCAATATAACCCAATTCTTGTGATTTGATAGATTTATAAAGTTTTGGAAAGCATAGTGAGCAAGAAAGGTTATTATTTTGCATCAAAAGGATTTCTCTTTCAATGGCTATTATTTCTACCTTAGATTGCACCTGATTTTCAATTGATACCTCTTGCAATTTGAGGATCGCAGCTGTCAACAAAAAATTTGATTGATCATTTAGAATGTATCATTGACCTGAGGCACTAAACATTTTATCTTATTGATAACTTAAACCTTATCATGCTGAATACAATCTTTTTTCACAATTGCATGAAAGTAAAGGGCTGAAAGCACTTAACCCAATCCAACTTGACAAAATTTAAGACTTGACCAAATTGAAAGGATTTGCAGATGAATATTTTAAAGCTTATGATTTTTTGGATTCTTTTCATTTGGGGATAATGAAGAAATTGCTTGTAACAAGCAATTTCTTCATTTTCCACAATGCTTTCCATTAGTCTTTTTCTTTGGGGCGTCTAAAAGCGTCAATGAGTGGGAATGGGTTAAAGTACTAGTTTTGGGTGAAATTTTGTAATAAAAATTTAGTTTTAAAAACAGTTCTGACAAAAAGGTGGTAAAGACTAAGATCAGACTGCACTTATGTGCAGTCTGATCTTTGTCCATACTTCCAGCAAAAACAGGAATATTCCTGGTTCAGCATGAAAAGGGTTAACACATTAACAGATGACATAAATTATACTGGTCCTTATTCAAAGATAGTGCAGACAACAAATTCACTTGATTGAATTTTAACCCTTGTCATGCTGAATAAAATCCCCTACAAAATTATGTTGAAATTAAAGGACTGAAAGAACAGAAATCACTTATTTTGGGTTGGTAATTGTTTATAAAATTAATTGTATAAACAATGCTTGTTATAAATGGACATGCAGGAGGTCTTGAGATTAGACTTCACAGACCTCCTGCCAAAAATTTAGACCTCCTGCCAAAACAGGAATATTCCTGGATCAGCATGACAAGAGTTAAAAGTTTTCATCTGGGTAGTAAGCAATGTGGATAATAAAGAAATTTCTTTTGACAAGCAATTTCTACAATTTCCACAATATTTTCAAATCTTTTTTCTTCAGGGGTATGAGAAAGTGTGGGAATGGGTTATACCAACCAACTAAAACTTATTTATTTATTCTTGTTTAGATTGTTCAATATTTTTATATGCCCGTCTAAGACGGGACGTATTATGGGATCACCAGTGGTGTCCGGGCGTCCAGGCGTCCGGGCGTCCAGGCGTCCGGTCGTCCAGGCGTCGGGTTGTCCGGGCGGTGTCCACTTCTTTGTCCGGAGCATAACTCTGTCACCTTAAGTCCGATTGACTTTAAACTTGGCAGTTATATTCTTCTAATCAATACCGAGTGCAGTGTACAATAACCATAACTCTACCTGGCCTATTTTTTGAGTTATTGCCCTTTGTGGTTTTTCATACTTGAATCTTGTCCGGAGTAAATCTCTAAAAGTATTATAGCTAGGACCATGAAATTTCATGAGTGAATAGATCTCACCAAGGGGGAGTGCAGTGCACAAGAACCATAACTCTACCTGGCCAATTTTTTGAGTTATTGCCCTTTGTTGTTTTTCAAACTTGAATCTTGTCCGGAGTATATCTCTAAAAGTATTATAGCTAGGATCATGAAACTTCATGGGTGTATAGATCTCACCAAGGGGGAGTGCAGTGCACAAGAACCATAACTCTACCTGGCTTTTTTTTTGAGTTATTGCCCTTTGTTGTTTTTCATACTTGTATCTTGTCCGGAGTATATCTCTAGGTGTATAATAGCTAGAATCATGAAATTTCATGGATGGATAGAGCAGACCAAGTTGGAGTGCAGTGTACAAGAACCATAACTCTACCTAGCCTATTTTTTGAGTAATTGCCCTTTGTTGTTTTTCAAACTTGAATCTTGTCACGAGTAAATCTCTAAATGAATATTAGCTAGAATCATGTAACTTCATGGATAGGTAGAGCTCACCAAGTGGGAGTGCAGTGTACAGGAACCATAACTCTACTTAGCCTATTTTTTGAGTTATTGCCCATTGTTGTTTTTCTTACTTGTATCTTTTCCGGAGTATATCTCTAAAAGTATAATAGCTAGAATTATTAAATTTCATGGATGGATAGAGCTCACCAAGTGGGAGTGCAGTGTACAAGAACCATAACTCTACCTAGCCTATTTTTTGAGTTATTGCCCATTGTTGTTTTTCAAACTTGAATTTTGTCCGGAGCATATCTCTAAATGTATTATAGCAAGGATCATGAAATTTCATGGGTGAATAGATCTCACCAAGGGGGAGTGCATTGCACAAGAACCATATCTCTACCTGGCCCATTTTTTGAGTTATTGCCCTTTGTTGTTTTTCATACTTGAATCTTGTCCGGAGTATATCTCTAAAAGTATAATAGCTAGGATCATGAAACTTCATGGGTGTAATGATCTCACCTAGGGGGATTGCAGTGCACAAGAACCATAACTCTACCTATCCTATTTTTGAGTTATTGCCCATTGTTGTTTTTCAAACTTGAATTTTGTCCGGAGCATATCTCTAAAAGTATTATAGCTAGGATCATGAAATTTCATGGGTGAATAGATCTCACCAAGGGGGAGTGCAGTGCACAAGAACCATAACTCTACCTTGCCTATTTTTTGAGTTATTGCCCTTTGTTGTTTTTCATACTTGAATCTTGTCCGGAGTATATCTCTAAAAGTATAATAGCTAGGATCATGAAACTTCATGGGTGAAATGATCTCACCTAGGGGGATTGCAGTGCACAAGAACCATAACTCTACCTGCCTTTTTTTTGAGTTATTGCCCTTTGTGGTTTTTCATACTTGTATCTTGTCCAGAGTATATCTCTAAAAGTATTATAGCTATGATCATGAAACTTAATGGGTGTATAGATCTCATCAAGTGGGAGTGCAGTGTACAAGAACCATAACTCTACCTAGCCTATTTTTTTTAGTTATTCCCCTTTGTTGTTTTTCGAACTTGAATCTTGTCATGAGTATATCTCTAAAAGTATGATAGCTAGAATCATGAAATTTCATGGATGGATAGAGCTTACCAAGTGAGAGTGCAGTGTACAAGAACCATAACTCTACCTTGCCTTTTTTTTGAGTAATTGCCCATTGTTGTTTTTATAACTTGAATTCTGTCCGGAGTATATCTCTAAAAGTATTATAGCTAGGATCATGGAACTCCATGGGTGTATAGATCTCACCAAGGGGGAGTGCAATGCACAAGAACCATAACTCTACCTGGCATATTTTTTGAGTTATTGCCCTTTGTTGTTTTTCATACTTGTATCTTGTCTGGAGTATATCTCTAAAAGTATTATAGCTAGAATTATTAAATTTCATGGATGGATAGAGCTCATCAAGTGGGAGTGCAGTGTACAAGAACCATAACTCTTCCTAGCCTATTTTTGAGTTATTGCCCTTTGTTGTTTTTCAAACTTGAATCTTGTCCGGAGTATATCTCTAAAAGTATGATAGCTAGAATCATGTAACTTCATGGATGGATAGATCTCACCAAGTGGGAGTGCATAACTCTACCTAGCCTTTATTTTGAGTTATTGTCCTTTGTTGTTTTTCATACTTTGTTTGACAAAATATATTCATTCAAAATAACCTCAGTTCTATTCAAACCCCCAGTTGATATTAACCCATTACAACTCAACCCCTTTTACGCCCATCAAGAAAAAAGCTTATGAAAACATTGTGGAAAATGAAGAAATTGCTTGTATCAAGCAATTTCTTCATTATCCACAATGTTTTCTACCCAAAATGACGAAAAAATTCAAAATTCTATTAACTTGAAATTGTTGTCTGCAGCTTCTTTCAATTTGGACCAGTCTAAAATTCAACTGTGTTGGAATGGGTTAAGCAGTGTGACAGGCGTATCTTGTGACAATTTGGCACCTTGTTTGCTTTTGTTTTTGTCCCTGACCACAAATACCATTTGTTACATGAGTCAAAGCACTGCCCAACTGCTGGCCCCTCTCACTTACTCCTTTGACTCCAACAAGAAGTGATCTGCTTTGATTTCAAACAGCGTTATATTGCAAAATTCATAGCCAGTATTATGTTTTAAAAAAGTAAAATGGTTGGTTGGCGACCTAAATGTGGTAACTACAACTTGTGCAGACATGTAATTTCTCAAAATGTCAAGTCTAGGCTGAATTCAGTGGAAATAAATCAATGAGTTTTGTTTGTTCTATACTTTTTTTGGGGTGCCATTTTTGTTTAACCATTCAATGACCAGAACTTTCTTTAACGCATTACCAGATAACAAAGATTTAGACTGGTCCAAATTGAAATGTGTTGCAGATGACAATTTAAAGTCAATAAATTATTATATTTTTCAACTTTCTTGGTAGAAAACATTGTTTAAAATTATGAAAGTGCAATTTTTTGTTTTAAAATTTTACACAATGTTTTCCTAATTGTTTTGTCTTGAGGGCATCAAAAAGCGTCAGTAGTGTGGGAATAGGTTAAGTATAAGTTCTTTATTAAATGTTTTTAATCGAGTTGTTTCAAAATCTTAACCAGACAGATAGCCATGTGGACAAGAGTCCAAATTGAAAGATGCTGCAATTTCAAATTCTTTCGTCTTTTTGGATAGAAAACATTGTGGATAATGAACAAATTTTCCTCAATGTTTTACAAAGCTTTTTTTCTTGAGAAGCGTGATAGGGAGGGATTGTGTGGAAATGGTTAATTAAGATGAAAAACAAGGGAAACGAAGTAGAGATGGTCTACCTTAGTTGGCATAGATGGATCTTTCCTACCCTTATACTTTTGACTGTCCAAAATATTTCTGGTTGGTTATCGACTGAGTCAGGAAATCAAGTTGATCAAGAAGATTAAGAGCTGGTAGAGAGACAATTGAGCAGCAATTTAATTTGGTCAGAAGGAAAGTACAATCTATAATCATCTTGGATATTCCAATCATGGTGGTGTAGAAACTGGGCGAGATTAAAAGTCCAAAATTGTGTTATTTGGTGATAGGTTAAATCAGCTTCCTTCATGAAATTTTATTCTTTGCACACTTTTTTATGCATTTATGCAAATAACTCAAATTGTAGTAAAATTTCTGTCTAATTTGCAGAATATTATCATTTCTTTTAATTGTTGTAATTTCAGAATTAGCAAAAGTGCACTCAGGTATACAGCTTTGCTTGGCTTCACCTTTACATTCAAGCATGACTTTTTTCTTTTAACCCATTCCCACACGACAAAATTTTAGACTGGTCCAAATTCAAAGGAGTTGCAGA
This sequence comes from Fragum fragum, assembly GCA_946902895.1. Taxonomy (NCBI): domain Eukaryota; kingdom Metazoa; phylum Mollusca; class Bivalvia; order Cardiida; family Cardiidae; genus Fragum; species Fragum fragum. The sequence continues at coordinate 39,973,642 of OX336366.1, read as the reverse complement.
CAACAATTTAAAATTAATAAAATTTTAGATTTTTTCAACTTTCTGTGTAGAAAAGATTGTGTAAAATGAAGAAATTGCTTGTAACAAGCAATTTCTTCATTTTACAAAATGTTTTCCCAATTGTTTTTCCTGAGGGGCGTTCAAAAGCGTCACTGTGTGGGAATGGGTTAAAGATTTATATATTCACAAAAGTGGTTAACCCATTACCACTGACAAAAATTTAAATTAGACCAAATTCAAACAGAATGCAGACAACAACTTCAAGCTGATAGAAATTTGAAAATCTCTGTCAGTGTGCAAAAAAGAATGGAAAATAAACAATTGCTTTATTTTCCATATTCTTTTCCAAAGCTCTTTTTCTGGGGTGTCATAAAAAAGGAGGATTGTGTCAAAATGTGTTTAACTAGGAGGAATTATCTGTAATTTCCCTGTCTGGTAACAATGGTATAATGAATAAAATCAAATTTAAACCTTTCCTGTTTTACAAAATTTTAGACTAGTCCAAATTCAAAGGTTTAGCAGACAAAAATTTAAAGTGGATTTAATTTGAAAAATAACCATTCAATAGGGTAGAAAATATTGTGGAAAAAGAAGGAATTGCTTGTGACAAGCAATTTCATCTTTTCTACAATGTTTTCTCAATTATAAGATCATTGGGATGCAAAAACCAGGGATGGAACAGGAAAGGGTTAAACACAGTTTTAACCCTTGTCATGCTGTATAAATTACCTTACTGAATTCTTGTAAAATCAAAGGGCTGAAAGCACTGATAGAACTTGCTGTTCAAAAAATGATATTTCCTTTAGAAATCAATGTCATAAACAACTCTGGCAGGAAGAGTACAAGCAGGAGATGTAGACCAAAATCAGACTGCACTTAACTGCCAAAACTGGAATATTCCGGGTTCAGCATGACAAGGGTTAAGTCAGTGTCCTTTAGGAATTCTTTTATATTTGAGCAAAAAATCAAAAACAAAACACATATTTACAATATGACTCTTTGTATTAACCCATTTCCACAAACTCATGCTTTTTGATGACTCAAAGAAAATAACTTGGAAACAATAGGGAAAATGAAGAAATTGTTTGTCACAAGCCCGTCTACAACATATTTTAATTTGGACTAGTCTAAAATGTTGTCGTCTGGTAATGGGTTAAAAGATACATTTTTTTCTAAATCTTTATAGATTTCATTAGGAAATTCAACAAAATAATCATACTGTTTTATGTGAGAATCAAAACAGTTTCAAACACCAAATCCACCTCAACTTTATTTTATTCCATCAATCATTAACCATACAATCCTGCATTTTCACGCAAGTATAGTTATGGAAAACATGTTGATGAAAAGAAAAATTGCTTATAATTTCTCCTTTTCTCACTATGTTTTGAACCCTGTCTGGCATTTTTATCATTAACCCATTCCCACATGATAAAATTTTAGACCAGTCCAAAGTTGCAGACGACAAATTTTAAGTTGGTGAAATCTTTGTCTTTTGGGCTGAAAACATTGTGGATAATGAAGCAATTGCTTGTAACAAGCAATTTCTTCATTTTTCACAATGTTTTCCAAAGCTAACATATCAACAGGCGTTTAAAAGCGTCATTGTGTGGGAATGGGTTAAACAAACTTTGAATTGTCTTCTGCAACTTCTTTCAGTTTTGACCAGTCTAAAATTCAGTAGTCTGGTAATATTGTTAAAGCATCCCATTAGAAAATTTGCCATCACCCAGAGTCAGAGTGGTTCTTTCAAATTAGATCTACAGTGCTATTTTTCATTACCTGTCTGCTAATTTTGCTTATGTTGTATGCTGCACTGCAACTCTTGTGCTTCTTTTGTTTTGTTTTTCGTGTAATGGATGTGTGTGTATATTCCTTTATTTATTGTCGCTATACTATACTACTATAGCATTTGCCCATATGACCAACACCCCAAGAACAAGTACTTCGAGTTATCAGGATGAAACTACTTAGAGCTTAGCCTAGTTCTTTAAGCCATTAATAGATTGCAAAATTTTAGACTGGTCCAAACTGAAAGGAGTTGCAGACAACAATTTAAAGCTTAAGAAATTTTGGATTTCTTTTTCTTTTGGGGTAGAAAACATTGTGGATAATGAAGAAATTGCTTGTAACAAGTAATTTCTTCATTTTCCACAATGTTTTCCAAAGCTTTTTTTCTTTGGGTCGTTTAAAAGCGTCACTGTGTGGGAATGGGTTAAAGTGCTAAATGAATAGGACATGTACTGTCACATAGGCCTGGATAGAATTTCTCATCTTAGCTGCATTAAACCCTGGCTAAATGAGCCATATCTTGTTTTACCAAGGGTGGCCAACATTCTACTTGCCTAGCCCTTGATTAATTGAATAGAAATTTTCTGTACGCATGACGTCACAGAATGGAAAAGGAGGCTAGCCAATCAGAAAAGTTTTACCAACCAGCATAAAATGAGCAAGATTATTTATTTATTCACAGATCTTAATGCTATTTTGTTCTCCAAGTAAAAAGAATGATACACCGATTGAAGACTTTGTAACCAAGAATTTTTACCCTATTCTAGATTACAAATCTAGACAAATTTCAATGATGTTGCAGAATACATTTCAAAGTGAATATTAATCCCGATGAAAAGAATGAAGTACTGAAGCAATAAAAGATTTAAGAAATAACATGATACAAGGACTTCCCTTATACATTATTTAGGTTATACAAAATCCTTCTTATGCCCCTCATCAAATGATTGGGGGCATATTGTTTTACCGTTGCTGTCTGTTAATCTGTCTGTCTGCAGAACCAAAAAACTTAACATTGCCAATTACTACCAGCCTATTCAAGATACAAAGCTCATATTTGGCATGATGATACATCTCCATAATACGCATCTCCTCATGTCAGGTCAAGGTCATGTGATAAGGTCAAGGTCACATACGAAGGTCAAACGTTTAGTACTGTTGCGGGGCTTTGTGTTTCACAAACACATCTTGTTTTAAATTTTGTATACGGGAAGGGTTTCCGGTAAATTATTATTGTAGAGATATGGTTCTTTGCCTTGTGTTATATCTGCATAGTAAAATACCTTATAAATCAGTTATAAATGAATTTATCAATGTAAATAACCATAAACTTAATTGTATTGTTTTTATCTTTTTATTAAACACTTTTAATATTGCAGAAACAGATTGAATCAATTAAAAAGAGTTAAATTTCTTAGTTTCTAATAATTACAAAAGTAGAATATCAACTCATCAAATTTTATTGGTCATTTAGATGTGAATAAAACAAATTAACCCTTTCCTGTTTTTACAAATTTTAAGACCTATTCAAATTCTAAAGTTTTGCAGACAGAAATGTAAAGTGGATTTAATTTGAAAAAAAAAACATAACAACATTCGGTAGGAAAGAAAATATTGTGTTACAAGCAATTTCTTCTTTTTCTATATTTCCTATGTTTTCTCAATTTTAAAATCAATGGGAAGTAAAAGCCAGGGATTGAACAGGGAAGGGTTAAAGGAGTTATATTTCTTAATGTTTGACAATCAAAGCATCGTATCTCCTGCCATTGTGACCCTGAATATTTTGAAAATCCCTGCCCCATTCTATACATCATGTAGTTATAACGTTTTGGTAACCTACAAATACTAACAAACCATGAATCAGATTTGCAAACTTGTTTCTAAATGAAAAATGGTAACTAAAATCTTTTATTTTAAAGTTAGGAAATGCAATTTGTTAACTTTTTTTAAATGTCATGGCTTAGTGTCTGCCATTTGTTCATCCTTCCATAAATTTTTCCTTTAAAAAACTTTTCCTCAGAAAGTTTCAAACAGAATACAACCAAATGTTACAGGAATGATCCATGGGTGACCTTTTATCAGAGATTCCTTCAAATTGATCACTTGAAAAATATAGCTTTTATTTGCAGGACTAAATTTGCATATATGATGAAAGCTTTGAAAATCTTCTCAGAAACCAGTGGATCTATATAATAAAGTATTCATTGAAAACTTTGAAATTTTACATCTTTTGATGAACCTTTATCAGATTTCTTGAAAAAAAAAACTTCTCCCAAACCATAAGGCCAAGGGCTTTGATATTTGGTATGTATTGATGCCTTTTGACCCACTACCAAAATACTTCAAAGAATTACCATACTCTGAAAATAAGCAATCTCAGATTTATAAAGGAATTATAAAAAAAGAAATCTTAAAAATGTTCTTCTCCAAAACAATAAGGCCTACAGCCTTGATATTTGGGAAATATTGCTTATTTACCCTCTACCAAAATACTTCAAAGAGTTACTTTACTCTGAACAAGCAATTTCTTATTTTCCACAATATTTACTAGCCTGTAGGTTGGTTACTTTTTAAAATACACCAAATTTTAATTGTTATCTGCAACTTCTTCCAAATTGGATCAATCTTAAATTTCAAGACACTGGAAAGGGATAAATGTATAAACAGCCCTCTCATTGGCAGTCACCAAAATCATTTTTGAACTTTGGTTGGCTAAAAATAAATTGTCTAGAAAATACCTATCCATTAGGTGAAGGGGTATTTGGAAAAAAAGATAATCACGATACCCCTTCACTCATGAATGAACCCATGATCTTGAGGTTTGATTAGTTGGGTGCTTTTCCTACCAAGCTTAGATCAGGATGACAATGCTTTGTATCCAGATGTGAAATGGTGTCTTAGCTCTTTCCAAATGTACACAATAGCATTGACTTTCTCAAATCAATAATACCCAGTATTTACAAACTAAATGTTAAAACTTAGTAACATCTTTTCAAATTAAATACCGTTAGAAGGAAGAAATTAAAGTGGAAGAAAAATAAGGACAATCATGTCACTAGAATTTTGTCCCAGAATCCATTACCATACACTCCCACTTTTTTAAAGACTATCAAGAATGTATAGAAATTGTGGAAAATGAAGAAATAATATGTAACAAGCAATTTCTTCATTGTCCACCATATATTTTGCCCTTAGACAATCAATTTTAAATTTCACAAACTTAACAGAATGTTGTCAGCAACTTTTTTTTGGTTTAGTCTTAAATTTTGTCAAGTGGTAACATATTGATTGTGTTGGTATTAACAATCATTAGAATGTGCATTTAGAAGAAATGTGATATCAAAGCACTTATTATGTTGTTTTCTGATGCCTTTTTAAGCTTAAATCAAGCATGATATCTTTGTAATATTTATTCACATTGTCTTTGTCTAATGTCTTTCAGATACAATGCTGCTACATTCGAAAGCAGGTATATGCAATGCTTTTTTCCCCAATTGTTTAACTTTCCTTCTCTCTCTTACTCGATAACTTTACGACAATTGATAGATCAATGGCCATGCCTACTGACCTCAGACAAGACAGTTAGACTGGGTTATCAAACAATGTTTTATTAACCCATTGCCAGACGGAAAAATTTTAGACTGGTTTAAATTCAAAGAAGCTGCAGATGATAATTTCAGGTTGATGGAATTTTTTTATTTTTAGTCTTTTCGGATAGAAAACATTGTGGATAATGAAGAAATTGCTTGTAACAAGCAATTTCTTCATTTTCCACAATGTTTTCCAAAGCATTTTTCTTGATGGGCGTGAAAAAGAGGGCTTGTATGGGAATGGGTTAATTCTCCCAAAGGTTATAGACATTGACGTCAGCAAATCATTGATGTGTAACTGCAGCTTGAATTAACCTTGATGATGACATTTAGTTACTCATAAATGAACATGTTTGAGATAAGTTGACATTTCTATTCTGGGCTAAATCATTTATTTGATTCATCAATCGATATTTTGCAACAATTTTTCTTTAATGAAAACTTTTGAAGGCTTGTTTTTTTGCTATAGTTAATTTAAAGTCTTTATTATTCTTAACACTATACTGTTAGATTTAGATCTGTGTGTGATCCTTATATCAAAATTGTTTCTGAAAATTGACATCCAAATAGAGGTTGAATGTATGTTCATCTTTGATAATTTTACTTTGGCTGCAACACGAAGAAATTCAACTCTTTGTTTTGTCTTCCTTTTTTTCAAGTATTTTAGAATATCTTCTCTGTTGTTGTTCTGAACAGTTTAACCCATCCTCACACAGTGATGCCTTTTGAAACCCCTTATGAAAAAAGCATTGGAAAACATTATAGAGAATGAAGAAATTGCTTGTTACAAGCAACTTCTTCATTTTCCACAATGTTTTGTGTCCAAGAAAGTTGAAAATATCTAGAATTTCTTAAACTTTTATTTGTTGTCTGCAACTCCTTTGAATTTGTATTAGTCTATAAATTTGCGCTCTGCTAATGGTTTAACAAACAATTCTGTCATTTACCATAACTCATATCCTGAGAGTAGCATATCTTGTTTAGTTGTCTTTCAATATCCAGAAATTCTGTAAGGCTAATATAATTGCTTTGGAAAAAAAAGTTATCAGAAATTGACTTTATTTATTAATCAATTCTGATATATGGTATTGTGTTTTTGGATGCCCCTAAGAAAAAACTTTGGAAAACATCATGGAAAATGAAGAAACTGCTTGTTACAAGCAATTTCTTTATTATCTGGATTGTTTTCTAACCAAAACACAAGTTCTTTTGAACTTTCACCAACTAGAATTTGTAGTTATTTTGAATTTTCATCAACTAGAAATTGTCATCTGCAACTTCTTTAAATTTGGACTGGTATAAAATTTTGTTGTCTGGTAATTGGTTAAATTGGAGTTAGAATGCTCATAGGCATCTTGTTCTCTTTGATCTAGTTCTACATGTCATATGTCTTGCATGAATTTTGTGACTGGTTTCGTTTTTTAGCTCACCTGAACATGAAGTGCTCTGATGAGCTATTGTGATCAGTCAATGTCCTGCTTCTGTCCATCTGTCTGTCCATCTATTCACAATTAACAAAAAAAAACTTCTCCTCGTAAACTAACCATGGAATTTCAACCAAACATCACAGAAATGATCCCCAAGTCAAGCTCTTTCAAAATACTTCACAGGATTGAAATCCATGAACAACTTTGATTGCTATGGCAACCAAGTGAAAAAAAATAAAAAATCTTCTCCTCCAAACTTAAAGGCCTAGAGCTTTGATATTTGGTATATATCATCATCTATTGACCATCTACCTAAACACCACAGAGAATTACTGTAATCTGAAAATTAGCCCTTTTCTGTTAGATCCCTGATTTAACATAGGAATAAAGTAGGGAATCTTTGAAAATCTTCTCCACCCAAAATCTAAGGGTTAGAGCTTTGATATTTGGTATAAATCAATAACTATTGACCTCACTGTGTTGTAAGTTGTCCGTTAGATTTGTGTAGTTTGTACGGTGGTTTTGAGTGGTCAATCAAAGATGGCGTCCATGGAACAACGTGAGAGGTAGGTGTCTTAGTTTTCGTCGATAATATTTCCTTAAATGACCGTATCTTGTCTTGATACTGATATAATCGTACAGGAGAAATGTATACCTATCCACGGTTCTATATATCAAAGTACCAGTGTTGCCCTAACGCCGTCGGTCGTAATGCAAACACAGCCCAACACGGAAATTTTTTTTCGAAGCGAGAAAGTTGTCTTTTTAAGCATGATTATATAATAATCAGCGAACTAGGAAACAAAATATTGCTGTAACTTGGATGTTTTTAATATGCCCTTTCCTATGGTTACGGCTATTTTAAACAAAATTGTTCAGAATGGCCACAAACGCTGTGTTTAGAAAATGATCATACAACGGTGCAGTCACAGTGAAAATATGCAGACACAACGGTGCAGTTTCTGTGTGTTGTGAACGGTGTAGTTATTATTTTCATAACAAATTGTGAACGGTGTAGACATAAAGCAATTATTGTGAACGGTGTAGACATGAAGCAATACAGAACTTGTTATTTCTCATATGATATTCTTATTAATGTTTAATGAAATTATTGCCAAATTTCTTCAACAATTATGTTAATATATGACTGATTTGAAAATGCTTTGAAGCAAAGAAAGTGACAATACGTCTGGAAAAAAGAAATACTTTAATCAGAATTGAGGAAGATTCCAGTTTCTTTGCTATTTCTCAAAGCAATTTCATAAGGGTCAAATAGAAGAAAAAATCAAGAATCTGACAGTGTCTTTTTTTATTCATTATTTTTATTTTCAGTTCCATGCTGTTCATTTGTTACCACTGCCCTTTCGAAGGAAGTTTTGAAAATGTTGTGAAGCATTCAGAACAGGACCATTCCAACCAGATATTAAACGTGCGCAGGAGAGAGATAAATGAAAAGACTGGCCAAAAAGGTTTGAAAACTCTGAACTTTAACATAATTCCGGATATTGTAAAAAACTCAAACCAAGATATAATCCCCATTTACGATCATGGAACACACAAGATAGATCTCATCAACATAGAAAACCAGGATTTTGGAATTAGCAATCTTTCTATCGATGATATCCCTGATTTTGAATGCATGAGTCCTGTACATAAACAATTACGAAGTTCGACACCCCATAAAGTCGTTCAAAAAGCTCCGACCGTAATTCCAGATATTTCAATTGGATGTGCTGAAACAGATGATACGGATAGGGACTCTTCTCTTTCTGCACTGGACATGGAAATGTAGAGTTTGCTCCCAGATGTGATTAAGTCATTGAGAAAGGTTGATCAACTTGGTATTTCATCTATTTATGGGTGTGTGTAAATTCTACTCTCTTGAAAATACCTCTTCAATGCGTTTCACACCAATAGTCAAGCGTTTTTGGCGAGTAGGATATTGTCTTTTTCATGGCAAATGGTTACATTTTATGAGTGGGCCCAAAAATCTTGGTCAGAAAATTGCCAGTCCTGAAGAAGAGGTCACATCTGAAAATGCCAAAATAAATTTTGCAGTTCCGTACAGAGCAACTGTTGGAACCAGGAATAGGGCGTTTGACGAAGACGACGTAAAACCTGGCTTACTCACACCGATGATCTATAAATTAGCGGAACAAACAGACGAAAACAAAACTTATAAACTCTGCGTTGACGGAAAAAAGATAAACGCTGGAAAATGTAAGACAAGTGGTGATATTGACCTGTTTGGCTTTGAAAAGTCACCAACGCTGAATGAAAGAAAAGCTAAATTGCAATCAGAAATACTTTTGCTAAAATCTGTGTCAGACAATTTTGACAGCGTATCCATACGTAGGAAGGTGCACTTAGAAGATATATCACCAGATGAAAGAGATAGTTTAGTGCATCTTCTTCTTGAAAGTTTGAAGGTATGGGTGAAAAAATACGTACTTTGAGAGAAACTAAATTAAACAAAGATCTCGTGCTAGAAAAGTTGAAGAAACAGAGTGGACCTGACTGGGAAAATCGAAATTTGTTTTTGTTATCAGCTCCCTTGAAACAGATTTATATGACATATCCAATTGCATAAAAGATATGCTCAGTATTATTGACGACACTGGGTTAATGGTTGCATCATTAAGGAACGCAGAACACCTTTACTCGCGAAGTAAGCATGTGCCGCTAAAAACACAGAGCAATTATGTTCACTTGTCTGGTGCATGCAGTGAAGCTGATTTGACAGAGCCGAGGAAAATAAAACAACAAAGTGAAAGGTGGCATGAAATTCGTAAATCTGCGAAAGTTACTGGAAGTTCACTTAATAGTGCCCTCGGTTCATTAAAACAACAGCTAGAACACTTTGATAAAGTTGTCTACAAAAAAGAACCAAGCAAACCAACATCTGCTGTCCAAACAAAAATGAATTATCGGTGTGTGAGTAAGCCAGGTTTTACGTCGTCTTCGTCAAACGCCCTATTCCTGGTTCCAACAGTTGCTCTGTACGGAACTGCAAAATTTGTTTTGGCATTTTCAGATGTGACCTCCTCTTCAGGACTGGCAATTTTCTGACCAAGTTTTTGGGGCCCACTCATAAAATGTAACCATTTGCCATGAAAAAGACAATATACTCGCCAAAAACGTTTGACTATTGGTGTGAAACACATTGAAGAGGTATTTTCAAGAGAGTAGAATTTACACACATCCATAAATAGATGAAATGCAATGTTTTCCATCGGGAACCGACCTTCCTTGACCATCTGATGAAAAGATAACCAATTACCAAGTTGATCAACGTTTCTCAATGACCTAATCACATCTGGGAGCAAACTCTTCATTTCGGCCATTATTTCCATGTCCCGTGCAGAAAGAGTATCCCGTATCATCTGTTTCAGCACATCCAATTGAAATATCTGGAATTACGGTCGGAGCTTTTTGAACGACTTTATGGGGTGTCGAACTTCGTAATTGTTTATGTACAGGACTCATGCATTCAAAATCAGAGATATCATCGATAGAAAGATTGCTAATTCCAAAATCCTGGTTTTCTATGTTGATGAGATCTATCTTGTGTGTTCCATGATCGTAAATGGGGATTATATCTTGGTTTGAGTTTTTACAATATCCGGAATTATGTTAAAGTTCAGAGTTTTCAAACCTTTTTGGCCAGTCTTTTCATTTATCTCTCTCCTGCGCACGTTTAATATCTGGTTGGAATGGTCCTGTTCTGAATGCTTCACAACATTTTCAAAACTTCCTTCGAAAGGGCAGTGGTAACAAATGAACAGCATGGAACTGAAAATAAAAATAATGAATAAAAAAAGACACTGTCAGATTCTTGATTTTTTCTTCTATTTGACCCTTATGAAATTGCTTTGAGAAATAGCAAAGAAACTGGAATCTTCCTCAATTCTGATTAAAGTATTTCTTTTTTCCAGACGTATTGTCACTTTCTTTGCTTCAAAGCATTTTCAAATCAGTCATATATTAACATAATTGTTGAAGAGATTTGGCAATAATTTCATTAAACATTAAAAAGAATATCATATGAGAAATAACAAGTTCTGTATTGCTTCATGCCTACACCGTTCACATTAATTGCTTTATGTCTACACCGTTCACAATTTGTTATGAAAATAATAACTACACCGTTCACAACACAGAGAAACTGCACCGTTGTGTCTGCATATTTTCACTGTGACTGCACCGTTGTATAATCATTTTCTAAACACAACGTTTGTGGCCATTCTGAACAATTTTGTTTAAAATAGCCGTAACCATAGGAAAGGGCATATTAAAAACACCCAAGTTACAGCAATATTTTGTTTCCTAGTTCGCTGATTATTATATAATCATGCTTAAAAAGACAACTTTCTCGCTTCGAAAAAAAATTCCGTGTTGGGCTGTGTTTGCACAACGACCGACGGCGATAGGGCAACACTGGTACTTTGATATATAGAACCGTGGATAGGTATACATTTCTCATGTAAAATGATATCAATATGAAGGCATGAAACGTCTGTTTAAGAAAATTATCGATGAAAACTAAGACACCTACCTCTCATGCTGTTTCGTTGTCGCCATCTTTGATTGACTGCACAAACCTAACGGACAACTTACAACACAGTGGACCTGTTACCAGAATACATCAAAGAATTACCATATTCTGAAAATAAGCCCTTTTCTGTGCGATCCCTGACTTTACATAGGAATAATGAAGGAAATCTTTGAAAATCTTCTCCTCCAAAACCATATGGCCTAGAGCTTTGATATTTGGTATAAATCATAATCCATTAGCCCTCTTACAAAATACTTCAAAGAATTACTTTAGTTAATAAATTAGCCCTTTTCTGTGCAATCCCTTATTTTAGATAGTAATAAGGAAGATTATCTTTGAAAATCTTCTCCTCCTAAACCTCCTAAAGCGTTGATATTTGGCATGTACAATGCCCATTGACCCTCTACCAAAATACTTCAATTCAAAGAAATACCATACTTTGGAATTTTGTGCGTTATTGTTGGATCAAATATAGACCTTGGATTAAAGGAGAAAATCTTTTAAAACCTTCTTGTCCAAAATGATTAGGACTAGAGCTTTGATATTTTGTATATATCATATAGCCTTGGGCAGTAAGAGAAACTTAGCAGTATATAGGTCTCTATGGTAATGCCTTATTATGGGCAGTATGAGAAATGTTTATAAATAAACCCTCAACAAGTGATTTTGTATCAGATGTGGGCCCTAAAGACTTCTATGGACCTGTCTTCAAGATTTAGAGAAAGTTCATGAGTTTCTGGAAGACCTCTTGTAACAATACATTATAATGTCTTAGTTCTGTCATTGTTCTAAGCTGTTCCTACACAGTACTGCTTTTTTACACCCCTCAAGAAATTTGGATTTGGAAAACACTGTGGACATTGCAGAAATTTCTTGTTATACCCTAAATGGCAAAGATTTATTGAATTTCACCAACTCGAAATTGCAGTCTTAGTATTCTTTCAAATAGTTTTAAAATTTTGTTGTGTGGTAATGGGTAAAATAGTGACTTTGGGAATGGTACAAGCTTTTGTTGAAAATGGGATAGAGTTAGAATAATTCAGTTAACCACAGAAACAATTCTATAACAGTCTCATAGTCAATCATGTTGAAAGCTCACTGCTCACTGAGGTTAAGTTACTATCTTGTAATATTATTTGTAAATTATTTGATTTAATCTGTTACAGGAATTTTAGGTTAACCCATTCCCTCACAATCCATCCTTTTTACGCCCCTCTGGAAAAAAGCTTTAGAAAACATGGAAAATGAAGAAATTGCTTGTTACAAGCAATTTACTCATTATCCACAATGTCTTCTATCCTAACAGCAAAAAAAAAAATTGAATTCCATCAATTTAAAATGGTGGTCTTCAGCTTCAGCTTCTTGTTGTGGGGAATGGGTTAAATAACTGTGCTTATCAGTTGAGCATCTATGGACATTGTTTCCTCTTTGAAAGCGTTTTTGTCACCTAGGTGTAATTTTAACATGGTATAAGAACATGTTTGTTATTCAGTAGTTCATGACATTTGGCTTTCTAGACTAATTAGACTTTTTCATGCATAAATGGACTATCAGATTCTGTATTTATCCCGTTTCCACACTGTGATGCTTTTTAACACACCTTAACCCATTCCCACACAACGAAAATTTAGACTGGCCCAATTTGAAAGAAGCTGCAGACAAAATATATAAGTTGACAAAACTTTAAATGTTTTCGTCTTTTTCGGATAAAAACACAAGCAATTTCTTCATTTTCCACAATGTTTTCCAAAGCTTTTTTTCTTGAAGGGTGATAAAAGGAGGGCTTGTGTGGGAATGGGTTAACAGAAAAAAAACTTGGAAAATATTGTGTTAAATGTGACAAGCAATTTCTTTATTTTACACAATGTTTTCTACCCAGAAAGTTGAAAAGTAATAAAGTTTCATAAACTTTAAATTTTCTGCAACTACTTTGAATTTGGACCAGTCTAAAATTTTGCTATCTGGTAATTGGTTGAAAACTATTTGTTATTTTCAGATAACTCAGCTGCAGCAGTATTCATTTTTTTATTTAAATATTATCTTTCTGTCTGCAGAAATGTCAAACTGTCATAGCTATGTTACATGTGCGGAAATATGCCTTAAGATGTGCAGAATTATGACTTTAGAATTATGACATTTTTGGAAGATCAAACAGATTTAATATCTTTTATTACCTTGATGCCCTCTCAGAGAATTATTTTTTTCTTACCAATCTGTCTGTTCTAGTGAAGAAAGTAGACTTCAAAGACCAACATGATACAGGTAACTATAAATGGAAATGGCTGCACTTAATGCTGATGCATGTAATTTTCTGTGGGTTGTTTTTATGGATGTTTTTGTACTATGTATTGCGCATTTCCTCATATTATGTTGTCTTAACAGATTTAGTTGCTTGTTTGCGTTTATGAAATTAATACAACTGTTTGTTTCTTTATTTTGACAGAGTTTGATGTTATACAATTTTCAGATTTGTCTTATTAGAAATATTGTTTACATTTACTTCATTTCATCCTCAGCAAATATTTTATGGGAAACATAATATGGTACATGGAACTGATATAGAATATTGATCTACTAAACCAGTAGCAAAATGGTTTTACCCCATTCATACACAATAAAGCCCCATAGAAAGAAGAAAGAAAAAGAACTTTTGAAAAGATTGCAGACAATGAGGAAATTACTTGTTAACCCTTGTTATGCTGTGTAAATTGCTGTCAAATCAAAGGGCTGAAAGCGCTGATAGAACTTGTTGTTCAAAAATCAATATTTTTTTAGAAATCCACTTCATAAACAACTCTGGCAGGAAAAGTACAAGCAGGAGGCGTAGACTAAGATCAGCCTGCACATAAGTGCAGTCTGATCTTAGTCTACACCTCAAACCAAAACCAGAATATTCCGGGTTCAGCATGACAAGGGTTAAAATCTCTTCATTTTCCACAATGTTTTCAATGTCCAAAGACAAAAAAAAAAGGATTTTAACTCAAACTACTGTTTACAACTTCATTGAATTTTGACTAGTCTAAAATTTTGTTGTTTTGTAATGGGTTAGCCTTTCCTGGTAAATCCCTGGTTTTTATGCCTGTGATTTTATAATTGAGAAAACATTGTGGAAAATGAAGAAATTGCCTGTAACAAGCAATTTCTTCGTTTTCCACAATATTTTCTACCCCACTAACTGGCTATTTTTCAAATAGAATTATCTTTAAGTTTTCATCTGCAAAACCTTTAAACTTGGACAGGTCTAAAATTTGGCAAAACAGGAAAGGGTTTAAGGCAAGATTCCAAAGAATATATAACCATCTGATTTGATAGAGATTATTATTGTTTCACTGTAAGATCAACTGAGTGAACAACAAAAGCTATATGTTCATAAATGGAAATAATAACTCTCTTTGTTCTAGGAATTGCTGAAAAGACAAACAATTATTTCATTTCATTTATGCAAAATTTTTTAAGAGACATAATTTGAAAATTTTGGGATTAAATGTCTTGAGGCAGCTATAAGTTCTTTCTAATTCAATACCAAAATGATGGATAATCATATACAGTTAAAACTTGTATTGGTTGTGATGGCATGGAAAAATTCATTCAAAAGCAACCACTCTAGGGACTGCCAAAATAAAGAGAATGATCACTTAATACAATTTTACGTGACAAATATGGGGGATCGCTTCGTCTGCAAACTTAAATTATTGCAGGATTCTCAGATAATCCTATGTTGATTGGACTCATTAGAATAGTCTCACTGAGACGATTCTAATGAGATGCATCTACATAGGATTAGTTTTTGTAATTTTTCTGAGCAAATCCTTTGTTTATGGAAAGGTTTTTTTTTATGCCCCCGCATCGATAATGTCGGTGGCATATTGTTTTACCTGTGTCCATCTGTCTGTCTGTCTGTCTGCAAAACTCAACCTGCCAACTAAATATTTTCCTATAACTTCAACCCTGATTAAGTTACAATGCTAATATTTGGTATGTAGATAGGTCTCAACAAGGCACAACTGGGGAAGGTCATTTCATCAAGGTCAAGGTCAAGGTCAAAATTTTAACCCTTTACCCGTTTCTAAAGAATTCCCGTTTCGGGGGCATAGTGTTTGACAAACACATCTTGTTTAGGTCATGTAATGGAAGTGGTCTCTTAATCAATTCCCACACAATGACACTTCTGGACGCCCCTCAAGAAAAACAATTAGGAAAACATTGTGAAAATGAAGAAATTGGTTGTAACAAGCAATTTCTTCATTTTACACAATGTTTTCTAAACAGAAAGTTGAAAAACATTTAGATTTTATAAACTTTAAATCTGCAATTTCTTTCAATTTGGAAGAGTCTAAAATGTTGTCTGGTAATGGGTTAACAGAGATGGTTGCTTGACCAAGATTGACTGTAACAGAATCTTAGATCCTGCTAATTAGGTTTAAAAACATGGCAAACTCTCCTTTTAGGTAAAAATTTAAAATTTGCAGTTATTTTTGGATCACATGAAGCTTTAATTTGATGTCTTTTTGTTTTCTCCTTTTGTCTTTCTCCCATGTAGCCAAACTTTTTATTTTCAAATCCATTACTTTAGTCACCTTTTGAAAAAAAGGATAGAGTTACAGTTAAACCATTTTCTTGCCTAATCTTTTATTATACCCCTGATTTGAAGAAGAGAGGATATATAGTGGTTTACCATTGTCTGTCCTTTTGTCCTTCCATCCATCTGTCTGTAACCAATATTTTTCGTCACATTATCTCAGCAACCATTCATAACATCAACTTGAAATTTGGTGTGGAGGTTCATCTAGGGGTCCTACATGTTGTTTACCAAATTTAGGTCCTCAAGTTATCTACTTCTTGTTTCACGATTTAGCTTATTTTAGGACACTTGGTATAGTTGTATATTTCTGTTGTATTTTTTCTCAACAAATATTTATCATATATCATCCACTTAAAATTTGGTGTGGAGGTTCATATAGAGGTACTTACAGAATATAGGTCTGCAATTCAACTACTTTCTGTTTTCGGACTTTTGTCTGGTATAGTCTTATATTTTTGTCATAATTTTGGTAGCATCTATTGATAGTAATACCTTTAATCTGAGTAGAAATGCTAAACTAGGGTCCCAATGGCGCTTTCCAAATTTAGATTTCAATGTTAACTGCTTACTTTGCAAAATTTATAGTCAAAAATACATGTTTGCAACAAAAATTAGAATGGTTGGTTGAAAACCTTTATATCATAACTACCTTTAAGACGACAGACCAAGAAATTGCTTATTATTAATGTCAACAAATATTGGAGTTCAAAGTTCACTTCAGGTCTAAATGAATGATTTGAGTGGTCTGTCAATTTTTAATTGACATCTGCGACCTGTCAGTTGTTTGAAATTTTGCTTACAGGCTCAATGTATTAACACATTCCCACACAATCCAAATTTTTTACACCCCTGAAGAAAAAATGAGGAAAACAAGGTGATTTTTTTTTCTGCCTTAAAATACAGAGATACTTAAAATTCTCTGTACTTGGAATTGTAGTATACAACTTCTTTGCATTTGGAGGGGTCTAAAACATTTTCATGATACAAGGTCCTTAAGATTAATGCAAACCCTTTGTCAAGTCATTTCCAAAATACTCAACTGATCCATGTCAAAATTACTATGTAGATACTGTTTTATTATTGCAATAAGAATGAACCTTTCCATGCCATCACAATCAATGATGCCATAATTATCATATTTATATGACATAACCACAGAAGATAATCTAGGATTTTCCTGTTTTATGAAATTTTAGACTGGTCCAATTTGAAAGAGGTTGCAGAAGACAATGAAAAAGTGCATGCAATTTGAAAACTGACCATCCTATGTGGTAGAAAATATTGTGGGAAAAGGAGAAATTGCTTGTGACAAGCAATTTCTCCTTTTTCCACAATGTTTTCTCAAATATAAAATCGCAGCAACGTAAAATCCTGGGATTGTACGGGAAAGGATTAATCACAAGACTGTTCTAAGTGTCTGTACATTGTGTAGACACTCAGAATAGTCTTCCAATATACCCTGGAAATGTGGAATCAGGAATAAGGGTTTTCAGTAGAAAATCAGAGAATTTGGACATGAACATAAGCATTTTTCATGTGCTTAATATCCTGAACTCTCTTTTTTCACTTTCTTGGCAAATAAATAGTCAATGTTTCAGCATCTTCTCCACAAATGTGGAGAAAATCAATGTTCAAACAATTCATTTTCGTGGATATTTTGGGGTATGTCTTGATTTCTGCATAAATTCCATGTTCTCTGTATTTCTTGGCAAACAGAAATCCATGTTGTAGTCTGCGGCAATCTGATCTAGGGGTGCATGTCATTGTGATATAAAGAGCATGTGAGGTCTTACTAGATTACATACATACTGTTTGTGAGCCTTTAAGAATTTGAAAATGATAGCACTTGAATTTTAAGGAAGTTACAAGATGGGTTGCATGCCTTACCTTTTGAATCACACTCCAGCAAGTTTAATCTTTTATAAAAAGTTGAAAGCTATATTTTTATAGTCTGTATGTTTTTGCGTATTCAACAAACTTCATACTTAACCTTCATTGAAATGTACATAGGCTGTTAATCCACTGTTTGTAAAAAATGTTTTGCAGACGACAAGTAAAAGTCTAATTTAATTGAAAAAATATATATTCAGTAGGGTAGAAAATATTGTGGAAAATAAGAAATTTCTTATTCCACAATGTTTTCTCAAGTGCACTGACTACTCCGTAAAGGTATATAGTAATGAGAAGTTGCTAAGTAAAAATAAGAACTGCGTTTTTTTTTGTTGTTGTTGTTGTTTGTTTGGCAAAACTGATTTCATATGGCATTTCTTTTATATTGGTTTTTTGAAAATTCATCTCTTTGTGGTTAATAACTTTCATAATCAAATATCAAGCGATTAGCTTTCCCATTCCAATCAAGCTTGCGTGTTCTTTTTTGGTGCAGGTAATCTATTCTTGCACTCAGTCAGAATATGGTTATTATCCCCCGCCGTTTCGGCGAAGGGGATATAGTAATGGTCTCTGTCAGTCATTCCGTTCTTCCATCATTAAACTATCTGGAGCATATCTCTGAAAGTATAATTGCTATCAACTTGAAAATTCATAGGTCGATAGATCGTATTGAGGAGAAGTGTAGTGCACAAGAACCACAACTCTTGCTTGAAAATTTTTGAGTTATTGCCCTTTGTTGTTTTGAACACTTACATTTTGTCTGGAGCTTATCTCTGAAAGTATAAATGCTATCAATTTGAAACTTCATAGGTGGATACATCTCATTGAGAAGAAGTGCAGTGCACAAGAATCACAACTCTTGCTTGCATTGTTTTGGAGTTATCACCCTTTTGTTTTAAAGACTTAGATTTTGTCCTGAGCATATCTTTGAAAGTACCATAGCTATTATCATAATTTTGGAGTTATTGCCCTTTGTTGTTTTAAAGACTAAGAATTTGTCTGTGCCATATTCTGAAAGTATAATTGCTATCAACTTGAAACTTCATAGGTGGATACATCTCGTTGAGGAGAAGTGCAGTGCACAAGAACCACAACTCTTGCTTGCATAATTTTTTAGTTATTGCCCTTTGTTGTTTTAAAGACTAAGATTTTGTCCTGAGCATATCTCTAAAAGTATAATTGCTATCAACTTGAAAATTCAAAGGGGAAAACATCTCACTGAGGAGAAGTTCAGTGCACAAGAACCACAAGTATTACTTGCATAATTTTGGAGTTATTGCCCTTTGTTGTTTTGAGCACTTACATTTTGTCTGGAGCTTATCTCTGAAAGTATAAATGCTATCTATTTGAAACTTCATAGGTGGATACATCTCATTGAGAAGAAGTGCAGTGCACAAGAATCACAACTCTTGCTTGCATAATTTTGGAGTTATTGCCCTTTGTTGTTTTGAGCACTTACATTTTGTCTGGAGCTTATCTCTGAAAGTATAAATGCTATCTATTTGAAACTTCATAGGTGGATACATCTCATTGAGAAGAAGTGCAGTGCACAAGAATCACAACTCTTGCTTGCATAATTTTGGAGTTATTGCCATTTGTTGTTTTGAGCACTTACATTTTGTCTGGAGCTTATCTCTGAAAGTATAAATGCTATCTATTTGAAACTTCATAGGTGGATACATCTCATTGAGAAGAAGTGCAGTGCACAAGAATCACAACTCTTGCTTGCATAATTTTGGAGTTATTGCCATTTGTTGTTTTAAAGACTCAGAATTTGTCTGTACCATATTCTGAAAGTATAGTTGCTATCAACTTGAAACTTCATAGGTGGATACATCTCGTTGAGGAGAAGTGCAGTGCACAAGAACCACAACTCTTGCTTGCATAATTTTTTAGTTATTGCCCTTTGTTGTTTTAAAGACTAAGATTTTGTCCTGAGCATATCTCTAAAAGTATAATTGCTATCAACTTGAAACTTCATAGGTCAACATCATATTGAGGAGAAGTGCAGTAAACAAGAACCACAACTCTTGCTTGTATAAAAAATGGAGTTATTTCCCTTTGTTGTTTTAAAGACTAAGATTTTGTCCAGGGTATATCTCTGAAAGTATAATAGCTATTAACTTGAAATTTCATAGGTTAATAGATCTTGTTGAGGAGAAGTGCAGTGCACAAGAACCACAACTCTTGCTTGCATTGTTTTGGAGTTATCACCCTTTTGTTTTAAAGACGTAGATTTTGTCCTGAGCATATCTTTGAAAGTACCATAGCTATTATCGAACTGAAGAAATGCAGTGCACAAGAAGCCTAAATCTAACTGGCTTCAGTTAACTATCAAGCATTTACGGCGGGGGATGGCCATGTCAGACATGGCTCTTGTTGCAGAGATAGACGGCTACAATTATGATTCTTTTGATTTTAATAAAGACATAGGAGTACACTTTCAACTTACTATCATTGAATATTAAGATTTTTTTATGCCCCACATCGATAAGATCGAGGGGCATATTGTTTTACAGGTTTCTGTCTGTCCTTCAGTCTGTCTGTTTGTCTGTCTGTCTATCTGTCTGTCTACAAAACTTAACCTGCCAACTAATCATTTTCCCATAACTTCAACCCTGATTAAGTTACAATGCTAATATTTGGTATGTAGATAGGTTTCATCAAGGTCAGGGTCAAAATTTCACTAAAACAAAGAAAAAATAAATAAAAATCACCTTTTTCTAAAGAATTCCTGTTTGGGGGCATAGTGTTTCACAAACACAATTTGTTCCTTCATGCCATGTCAATTCTAAGTACAAAATAGTATAAAATCCAAAAAATAAACAAGACTTACCTTCGTTAAAGTTGATGTTTGTTTGGGATTCTTTGTAGTCATATAACACTGGAGTGATCAGATGAGATGCTATAATCCTAAGGTTTCAACGCCATATCATACAAGGAATTTTCCTGGACATCCTGGAACTTAGAACATACTGAGTTTTAATTTGTACGTAAATTTTGACAGGGTTGGGTAGTATTTAACAATACAGGGATGGGCATCTGATCACTCCATTTTGAAATGTGTATTTGTGCATTGCAATCTCCTTTATATTCTTTCAATGCATCTCATTTCCCTTTTTCCAGTTGTCTATAAAACAAAGTGCCAAATTCCACGGCCAAAAAGATGCTACTAGTAGGCTAATTACTTTTGCTACTTGTCTGATAGTACTCTGTTCTCTATTTTTTTAAAGACTTGCATGCAAAAAAGATTGTCTCTTTCCTTTCATTTGTAAGATACAATATCATTCTAAGAGAATCTATGTGATTCCCAAGAAAAATAATGTTTTGAACAGGTATCAAAACAGATTTCTTTTCATGTATGATAAAACCTACATTCTGCATGATACAGATAGTATCATCTATGTTTCAATGACATCTTTGAAAGTATCACTCAGAAGAAGTGAGCCATCAATGTGGCCAGAATTTGTGTGTCCCTTCTGACGAAGGGTTTCATACACAGGCTTCATTACTTTTGTAAACTGACTCAGGGCACAGCCAATTCCATTGGGCATACTTGTTTACTCAAATATGATGTTTTTCCACATGAAGCGTAGGTATTTACCATGTTTTTGGGCTATAGCAACAGAGAAATATGCATGTCTAATATCAATAGATGCCATAAAACAGTTTGACTTGAAAAAATTAAATGCACTTTCAAAAGAGTCCATTTTGAAGTGACGGTATTGCACCAATTCATTTAGTTTTTTAAGACTTAAATTCATTCTATGTTCCCCATTTTTTCGGCCAAGTGTAAAAAGAAGAAATAAATTGTCCTTCTTCGTTAGGTACCTCTTTCAGAACACTAAGTTCTGATAATCTTTCTATTTCATTTTCTATTATATTTTGTTCAAGAGTATTCATTAAATAGAATGAATCTGTAAAGGAAGTTTGTCTGTGAACTCAATGTGACAATGTAATGCAATGTCCAAAGTATTTGAACAAGAGGTCAATTTTCTCCAAATTTCAGAAAAGTTAGAAAGCCTACCGGCATAAAAACATACTTCTTTTATTACTGTCTCTTCTGTTTCACTTGATCCAGTTTCCTATTTTTTGATGGCTGTATTTGGTTGGCAGATGGAAATCTATATCCACCTCTTCTGGCACCATGACCTCTATAACCAGGAAATCTAGTACCTGGAGTACCTCTGCTTTGGAAGCTGGAATGTCTTGCTGAACCAACATTCTTGTTTATTTTATTCATTTCTTGAATATCTCTGATATCTTTTCGATGGAATCTCCATATAACAGATTAGTATATGGCACTTATACATTCTTGTTTATTTTATTCATTTCTTGAATATCTCTGATATCTTTTCGATGGAATCTCCATATAACAGATTAGTATATGGCACTTATGCAGAGCGTAAATGATGTTGTTCTGGATCCATATCTTTCTTATGACTTTCATGCCACCTAATATTCAGCCATTTATCTGCCTGTCCCAAGAGTCCTAGAGCATTCATACCCATCTGAAGGCAGGCCTCATCTATATTTTGCCTTGGACATCCATAAGCTTAATGATATTACATGTAGCTTTAATTATGCTGTTTTGTATGCTTCTAAGCTTGGAATCTTCTGTTTGAATTTGGGCTCTAAGTACTGACCATACCCCAGGATTGACTCTGGTTTCTTTCAGTGACTCACAGTTTTCATGCCTATGAATGTTTTTGATAATGTCACTTTAATAATCTTCTGACATTCTCTCTAGAAATGCAGAGTTCACTAACTCTGCCAAACCTTGATTCACAGGCTTGTCAGTAACATCTGACTTCTTGAAGTTCTTGGCAAAAGAACTGAAAATGTTTGTCTCATCATCAAATGGTCTAAAAGGAGTCAAAATTGTCCTGGCTTCAAACAAAAGACGGTGAAAATCATGGCTTTAAGGGGGGGGGGGTCTAATTTCCATATATGGTAAAAGCTTTGAAAATCTTCTTATCAGAGACTGGTGGATGGATTTCAACCAATTTCCACAGAAATGATCCTTGTGTGACCCTATTTCAGATTCCTTCAAAGAATTTTGATCGGATGAAAAACAAGGCTTTAATGGCCACAGCTAAATTCTATATATGGTAAAAATCTTTAAAATTCTTCTTCTCAGAAACTTGTGGATGGTTTTCAACCAAATTTGACCGGATAGATCCTTTGATGACCTATAATCAGATTATGAAAAAGAATTTTGATCGTATCAAAAATATGGCTTGTATAGGCAGGGCTTATTTCCATATATGGTATATACTGAAAACTTTGTAAATTTCTCAGAAACCTGTTGATGGATTTTAACCAAATTTCATGGAATGATAATCAGATGACTGTTTGTCAGATTCCTTCATATAATTTTGATTGGTTGAAAAACATGGCTTTTATGGTGGTTGGTTATGTCTGTATATGGTATACAGAGAAATTTTTTTACATAATTAATTTTACATAACTTGTAATTTTGACTTTTGTAAAAACAACAAAAAGTTTGAAATGGTTCTCTAGTTGACTGATTTATGGTCCTTTAATTGAAAATTCCATTTTTTGTAACATTTCTGTAGCGTTTTTGTGACAACTCAATTTCCTGGCAACTATTGGACGGAATTTATTCAAACTTCACTGATATAATCAGTATCAAGTAGAGATGTGCATATTCTATTTTGGATATGGTCCATTGTTTATGATGGAGTAATGGCCCTTTGGTGAAAAATCACGTCCACTTAATTTCTCAGCAACCATTGGACAGATTTGGTTCAAATTTTACAGAAAGACACGTTATTAGTAAGACATTTGCGTATTCTTTTTTGGTTATGGACCATATATTTTTGACTGATTTATGGCCCTTTAATTAAAAAGACCTTTTTCGTTACATTTCTGAAGCTTTTTCATGTCGACTCAATTTCTCAACAACTATTAGACAGATGCTATTCAAACTTCACTGATCTAATCAGTATCAAGCAGAGATGGGAAAATTTTTGGGGGGGTTACAGTCTATTGGTTTTTGACAGAGTTATGGCCCTTTGGTGAAAATTGTGTCAGCTCAATTTCTCAGCAACCATTGGACAGAAATCATTCAAACTTCATTGATATAACCATTATCAAGCAGAGATGTGCATATTTATTTTGGTTATGGTCCATTGATTTTGACGGGAGTTATTGCCCTTTTAGTGAAAAATCTTCTCCACTTAATTTCTCAGCACCCATTGGACAGATTTGATTCAACTTTCACAGAAATACTCGGTATAAGTCAGACATTGGCATATCCTTTTTTTATTATGTACTTTCTTTTTTTAATGATTTATGGCCCTTTAATTAAAAAGACCTTTTTCGTTACATTTCTGTAGCTTTTTCAAGTCCACTCAATTTCTCAACAACTATTAGACAGATGCTATTCAAACTTCACTGATATAATCAGTATCAAGCAGAGATGGGAAAATTTTTTTTGGTTACAGTCTATTGGTTTTTGACAGAGTTATGGCCCTTTGGTGAAAATTGTGTCGGCTCAATTTCTCAGCAACCATTGGACAGAAATCATTCAAACTTCAATGATATAACCATTATCAAGCAGAGATGTGTATATTTATTTTGGTTATGGTCCACTGATTTTTGAAGGGGCTATGGCCCTTTTAGTGAAAAATCTTGTCCGGTCAATTTTTCAGCACCCATTGGACAGATTTGATTCAACTTTCGCAGAAATACTCGGTATAAGTCAAACATTTGCATATCTATTTTTTATTATGTACATTTTGTTTTTGAATGATTTACGGCCCTTTAATTAAAAAGTCCGTTTTTTGTTACAGCCCTTTGGCAGATAGCACTTGCTAGGTATAAGCCATTTGCATATCTTTTTTTTACTATGTACATTTTTTTTTGAATGATTTATGGCCCTTTAATTAAAAAGTTCATTTTTTGTTACAGCCCTTTGGCAGATAGCACTTGCTTATGGACAAGGGCTTTTTTATTGGGGGGGGGGGGTTTAGTCCGCTTTACGACAATTTCTAGTTCTACCCCCCTTAACTATGTTTTGGGGGATATATAGGAGTCAGCTTGTCTGTCGGTCTGTCCATCCGTCCGTCTGTCTTTAGCTTTTTTGTGTCTGCTCAATTTCTTGGCAACCATTGGACGGATTTGATTCAAACTCTACTGACATAATCAGTATCAAGCAGAGATGTGCAAATTCTATTTTGGTTACTGTCCATTGATTTTTTACGGAGTTATGGCCCTTTGGTGAAAATCGTGTCTGCTTAATTTCTCAGCAACCATTTGACGGATTTGATTTTAAGCCCACTTTATTGAAATCAATTGTATTTCCAAAATTCTACGTGCAAAAAACTACCTCATGGACGCGTGGGAGAATAATAGTTAGTGAACAAACCCAAGTCAATTCTCTTGGAAAAGCAAAAGTGCACAGAGGATAATAGCATGCGTGATGTGCGTCTCATATGAGAAAGGAAGTGGTTTGACGTAAAAGAATAAGTTATTATTCCATAACTGTTTCCATGTTTCGATAATTTATTAGCTCTGCTATCATAGGAAAGGTGAACCCTTTTTATCACTTTTTGGTTGGGTAATTCTTTGGTTTAAGTTTTAAGTTGTTAATCTCTGTAAGCACTAATGCTGTTGATTTGGAATGCTGCACTTTCATTGTAACCACAAACCTTCTAAAATCTGTAGAAAGCATTGGTTTGCATTGCAACGTAATTTTTTTAAAGGAGGTCTTCTCCAGACCTAGTTAGTATTGACCTTGAAGAAAATGAGCCTTATCTCAGGTGAGCATCAGGGCCACTGGCCCTCTTGTTTTTCTAGAGGGGAGTCAAAAGGCGTCATTGTGCTGGAACCAGGGTTATAGAAGAGTGACAAATCTTTTATTGTTTAAACCTAGATAAATTATTTAACCCATTCCAAAACAATCCTACATTTTTACACTCCCTAAAAAAGCTTTTTACATTATTGTGGATAAAAAAAAAACAGAAAATATTATAAACAAGACTTAGTAATTTCTCAATGTTTACAATGTTTCCTAGTATGTAAGGCAAAGACTTTGGTAACCCTTTCCTGTACAAACTTGGAATTTTACATCGCTGTGATTTTATACTAGAGAAAATATTGTCCGAAAAAATTGCTTGTTACATGCGCTTTCTTCTTTTCCCACAATATTTTCTACCACATAGGATGATTTCATTTCAAATATCATGGAATTTCTTTTGTCATCTGAAATCTCTTTTAATCTGGACCAGTCTGAAATTTAAAAAAAAACAGGAAAGGGTTGAATTAAACTAACTTCAAATTGTTGTCTGCAACACCTTTCAATTTGGACTAGTCCAAAATTTTGACGTTTATTTGTTAGGTTAAGTGCATGCAAATTTTATACACAGCATAATTGTAATTGATGCCAGCATAATTTTTTTTCATTAAAATGATCTTACACTGTCACTCAATTGATGAATGTAAATGGATTTTTGG
Source organism: Fragum fragum (assembly GCA_946902895.1). Lineage (NCBI taxonomy): Eukaryota > Metazoa > Mollusca > Bivalvia > Cardiida > Cardiidae > Fragum > Fragum fragum. The sequence continues at coordinate 39,947,326 of OX336366.1, read as the reverse complement.
GCTTATATTTCACAGGTATTCTTCAATGCAAATATCACATTTTATGCTTAAAATAAAACATTTGCATAACTCATGAAACAAACTGTTGTATGAAGTCACTTGTGATGCTCAACCGATAAATATGTTTACTTTGTATTTCACCGAATTGAATACCAGATTGAAATTTGACTACCACTCTTTTCACAAAGAGTAAAATGATTGTCACAGCTGCTTGATAGAGCGATGAAATATTATTTGGTTGTCTTTGCAAAAGTCTTAATCATATGTGGTAGGAATTAATTTTAAAATAATGTAACATTTTTTGGTTTTTATTGCAGTCAGGATACTGACTGAAATCAAGGAATCGCCCGAATTTGCTCTTTGCTTCTAGGAACCTGACAAAGACCTGAAAAATTTTTCTTTGCTCATGAATTGATTCATAATTTCTTGTAGTATACTATCTGAAAATGTAAGCCTATATTCATGAAAATGACTGCGAAAAGCCGAATCACTGAATGTGCGCAGTGATTTAGGTCATGACCTCTACGGGTACTTCTATTTGTACCATCTTAAACAGTGTTGCATCCAGGCCACTTGATAGAGGGAATCCTCTGGGTTTGGCATTATTTTAAAAGTTAACATCATCAGAGAATAGAATAATGTATATTTATGTCTCTGACATCATTTAATTGACTGCCTGAACTTACCATCATTACGTATTTCATTTAACAAAAAATGGGTATGGTAGGCCTCGGTGTTCAACAATTTGTCGATCTTAGACATAGTCGAAAGTGAAACTAGACATTCAGCTGTCTCGGATTTTTTCGATTATTATAACCTTCTTTCTTACGATTTTAAAAGTTACCAGCTACAAAGTTTAATCCAGTTTTGTACACTTGCATCTTTTTGGTGTAAATTGCCAATTCGTAAAATAGAGTTCTTTGTTGATTTATTGTTACCGTATCTTTAACAATGGTAAAGAAATTAGACCAAGTCCATTACCGCGAAAGAGGTTCAAAGGTTGATCCATGTGACATTTTCTCAACGCGTCAGTTACCCCAGGTGTTCAACAACTTGTCAGTCTCAAAGGACACGTCATTATGGGGGATACTTAGATTTTATCCCTTTTGTCTAAGGATGGAAATATTTACATTGATGTAAAGCTAAATTCAATTTGATTAATTCCGACAACTATCAATAATAATAATACATGTCTCAGGTGAACATTCAAACTTTTAAATATTGGTGCGGACCGAAAGAGAACCACAATTTGTAGGCCTTTAGAAATTTTATAATTATTCAATTTCGATAGACTGGGAAGGTAAGGGTAGAATTTAATAATTCTCGGCACGCTGAATTTCGATGGTTTCTGCTAAAATCTCATAACTGCAGTTGTTATCTTTAGAAATATCGGAGGGTGATGCTCCTTAAACTATCCTTCATATATATTTTCGAAATCGACAATTATGCTGTTGATCAAGTCAGTTATGGGCAAGAAACATAGTTAGGATTCTGTCGGGGGGGAAGATAGAATTCTTCAAATGTGATTTCATAATAAGGAAAACTTAAATGACAAATCAGAGAATGACTTCAACTATCATACAAATTGTTAATATACAGTCCTGACTGCATTTGAGACCGTTGATGCCCTTGATAATTGGTTAGCCAATGAAGAACCACAACAATAACCCATTATCAGAAAATGAAATTTTAGACTGGTCCAAATGCAAAGAATTTGAAGATAAAAGTTTATACTTGATGAAAATTGAAATATAGTCTTTTGGAGTAAAAACATTGTGCATAATGAAGAAATTTCTTGTAACAGGCAATTTCTACAATTTCCTTATAGTTTTTAAAAGCTTTGTTTGGGTTGAGGGGTCCAAAAGTGAGATTGTTTCGGAATTGGTTAGAGGATGTAAGATATAGTTTATTTCAATTTATCTTTTATGAGAAGAAAGAAATTAAAAACAAGGTTGTTTTAATGTGTGTAATGTATTAACCCTAGTCATTCTAGTTTTTAAGATTCTATTTCAGAATTATTGTATTAAATTCAAAGGACTTGATCATAATAGAAGGCTTTATTGTGGGTTAATACTTCTTTTGAAAATCGGTTCTAGCATGATAAGGTTTAAATAAATTTGATATGACATTATTTCTTACGTTATGATTCATTATAACAGTGGGTCACAGCTGCTGTTAAGAGATTATAGTATAGCAAAACATATTATTCTGAAATAACAGAATAGTTCATATGATAATAAAGCAAAAGAAAGAAAAGTTAATCATTTTGAACTTTGAAGATAATGAGCTTTTATCTTACAAAAACATTTACCAAATGACAGACTTGAGGGACTATGACTGTCAATCAAAGAATCAATCAACCAATCAAATCATTCATTTAGACTGGAAATGAACTTTGAACTCCAATATTGTCCAACATTTTATGTGAAGCATATTTGATTGGTTGGCAACATTTAGGTTGCCAACCAAATCTACACTCTTTAGTTACCCCTTTCCTGTACAATCCCTTGTTTTCACGTCCCTGTGAGTTTATACTTGAGAAAACATTGTGAGAAAAGAAGAAATCGCTTGTAACTTGTAGGTTCGTTACTTTTCAAATTGCACCCACTTTTGATTATTGTCTGCAACTTCTTTCGAATTGGACTGGTCTAAAATTTTGAAAAACAGGAGAGGGTTACATGTGGCTGACCATGATTTTTTTAAAATTATGTTGTGTAACCTATTTCTACATGACAAAATTTTATACTGGTTCGAATTGAAAGTTGATGAATGCAATAGTCTCAATGGCGGTGAAATTTAAAAAAAAAAATAAAAAAAATAAGGTTAGAAAACATTGTGGACACTGAAGAAATTGCTTGTTACAATTTCTTCGTTTTACACAATGTTTTTAACCCTTGTCATGCTGTATAAGTTGCCTTACTGAGTTGTTGTAAAATCAAAGGGCTAAAAGCACTGACAGAACTTGTTGTTGAAAAATCAATATTTCTTTAAGAAAAGTACAGGCAGGAGGTGTAGAACAAGATCAGTCTGCACTTACGTGCAGGCTGATCTTGGTCTACACCTCCAGCCTAAACAAGAATATTCCTGGTTCAGCATTTCCAACAGTGCTTTTCTGAATTCAATTATTAACCCTGGTCATGCTGAACCCTGAATATTCCTGTTTTGGCAGGAAGTACAGACAAAGATCAGCCAGCACATTTGTGTAGCCTGATCTTAGTCTACACTTCCTGCTTGTCTCTTCTTAGCCAGGGTTGTTCTTGGAATAAATTTCCAAAAAAGAAAAAAAAAATGAAGACACACTTACTGCATGCAATTCTGTCAGCCCTTTGATTTAGTACAATTACATAGAGGATTTTATTTAGCATGACAAGGGTTACCAATTACCACATTATAGTCCCGCTTTTGAAAACATTGTGTAAAAAGAAAAAAAATTGCTTGTTACAAGCAATTTCTTTATTAGTTTATTGACTATTTTTTATACCCAAACAGACGAAGACTTTTAAAAAGTCATTTACTCAAAATTGTCGTCTGCAACCTCTTTGAATTTGGAACAATCTTAAACTGAAGTCTGGTAATGGGTAAATCGTTGGAAAAATGATCTTTTTTTTATTTTATCTCAATGATTGACTTTTTTCATTCCAGTCAGTTTAGAAGCTGTTGAAGTGAATAGGTCCTATCCTAACCAGTCCAATGACAGTGCATTTTCAAATGAGTACCAAACAGAGAACAAATCTCTCTATGTCCAGTCACCTTCTTCTTTGGATTCTACCACTGACTCTGGTAAGCCTGTATCACCTGATGATACAGGTCTGGCGTCTTTATCACCAAAAGTGGATACAGCATCTACAGACCCTGGGAATGAAGAACAAGATGAAATTGGTCTACCTCCCTGGCTTGAAGCTGTATGTTGAACATTTTGGTTATGAAAAGACCAAAAACTTAAGAATTTTCAGAAGCCCCAAAAAACAATGATTCAAAGTGATTTATCCTTATATCTTTTAAAACATTGAGACAAAATAACATGATTTGAGACAGTGTCCCATTAAACAGTGAGAAGATTTACAAACAAGTTGGTTTTAGCATTATTAAGCTCTTATGATATAGAACCTGGAATAAATATCTTGTGACAAGCAACTATGTGGTGGCATCAACATCTGTCTCACATTTTGAACTCCTGTAGAAGACAGAATGTGTAATGGGATCACCCGTAGCGTCTGATGTCCGGGCAGGGTCCACTTCCTTGTCCGGAGCATGACTCTGTCAACTTAAGACCGATTGACTTGAAACTTGGCAGTTATACTCCTCTCATGATCAGGGAATGCAGTGCACAAGAACCGTAACTCTACCTAGCTTATTTTTGAGTTATTCCACTTTGTGTTTTTTTTTATGCCCCCCCATGGACAGATTGAGGGCATATTGATTTACCGGTGTCCGTCTGTCCTCTGTCTGTCCGTCTGTCTGTCTGTCTGCAAAACTTAACTTGCCAACTAAACATTTTCCTATAACTTCATCCCTAATTAAGTTACAATGCTAATACTTGGTATGTAGATAGGTCTTAACAAGGCGCAACTGGGGAGGGTCATTTCATCAAGAACAAGGTCAAAATTTTAACCCTTTTCCCTAAAACATTACTCAAAAACTTAACCTGCCAACTAAACATTTTCCTATAACGTCTTCCCTTATTAAGTTAAAATGCTAATATTTGGTATGTAGATAGGTTTCAACAAGGCGCAACTGGGGAGGGTTATTTCATCATGGTCAAGGTCAAAATTTTAACCCTTTTCCCTAAAACGTTACTCAAAAACTTAACCTGCCAACTAAACATTTTCCTATAACTTCTTCCCTAATTAAGTTACAATGCTAATATTTGGTATGTAGATAGGTCTCAACAAGGCGCAACTTGGGAAGGTCATTTCATCAAGGTCAAGGTCAAAATTTTAACCCTTTTCCCTAAAACAAAGAAAAAAAATTCAATAAAAATCACCCTTTTCTAAAGAATTCCTGTTTCGGGGGCATGGTGTTTCACAAACACATCTTGTTTCATACTTGGATTTTTCTGGAGCATATATCTGTAAGTATAATATCTATGATCATGATTCTTTATTGGTGGATAGATATCATCAAGGGGAAGTCTACCTTACCTATTTTTTTAGTTATTTCCCTTTGTTGTTTTTCATACTTGTCCGGAGCATATCTCTATAAGTATAATAGCTATGATCATGAAACTTTATGGGTGGATAGATATCATCAAGGAAAATATCTTTTTTTCAAATCTCTGAAACAGCTTTTGGTTTTCAAAACCTCATGATAACAAGAAAAAACACCAGGACCATAGGTTATCATTGTGAATTGTTACCCTGTCTTGAATTTAGACTTAAATGCTAATCCCCTTCCCCAGTCAACATCCAGCAGAGTGGCAGGCATATCTTGTGACATTTTGCCACCTTGTTAGTTTTTCAGTTAAATTTTCAAAATAACTATTAACCCAATTTTCAGCAAGTTGATATTGCAATATTAACTATTTAACCCATTCCCACACAATCCCACTTTTTCATGCCCTTCAAGAAAGAAGCTTTAGCAATTTCTTCAATATCCACTGCGTTTTCTTCCCAAAAGGGCAAAGATTTTTAGATTTAGGCTCGTGTCATGTTGTTGCGTCCATTTGTCCATCCGTAAACTTTTTTTTAAATCTCCTCAGAAAGTATTGCACAGATTTCAACCAAATTTCAAAGGAATGATCCTTGGATGCTTTATAAGAATTCTGTTTGAGTAAAAAGAACTATGACTTCTATGAGCTGGGCTAATTTCCATACATTGTTTGTAGTGAAATCTTTGTAGGTATATTTCTCAGAAACTAGTTGAATGATTTTGATAACATTTTAGTTATCCTTGGATGACTTCTTTATTTATCATATTCCTATCATATAATGAAAGTATTTGGTTTTACCTCATGACATCGGTTAGAATTTTCAATACTTTTTGTTTTTAAGGAGTTAGAAGATGACTTCATACAAATACCCCAAGACTTTGTAATCCAGTCACCAGCTCAACTTCCTGTTGTGTCTAAGGATTCCATGGTAACTAAAGATGGGTTTCAGTGGAAACAAACTGATGTTCCAGAGTTGAAGCTTGATATTCCACCATATCCCTTGTCAGGATCAGGTTCATATGGGTTCCAGGTAATGACAACCAAATATTCAAAATATTAGTTATGAAACTTTTACAACAGCTGCACTTATATTATCATATCAAATTTCAATTATGAGGTCCAGGATTCTATCGGCAGTCATGGCACATATCCGCGCTGACATTTGTCTCCCTCCAATGGGTGGATAATTGTAAACCTAAGTTTGATTGGCAGCTGGAGGCTCAGAAAGGAAGTAGTGTTTTGGGAAAACCAGGAATCCGTGGTTAGGTGCTACCACCAATGCGATATTACTAAAATATTAGGTTGGCGTTAAATCCCATTCAATCAATAAATTTGATAATCAGAGAAAGGACAGATCATTTCTGAAAGAAGGTTAAGTAGTCCAAATTTGTTGAAGTAGATTAAACCATTCCCTCACAGTGTTGTTTTTTGACGCCTCTTAAAAAAACAACGGGAAAACATTGTGGAAAATTGAAGAAATTACTTGTTGCAAGCAATTTCTTCGTTTTACACAATCCTTTCTACCCAGAGATTTTAAAAGATAAAAGATCTAAACTTTAATTGTAGTCTGCAACTCTTTTCAATTCAGATCAGTTGGAAATTGAGTCCTCTGGTAATGGGTTAAAGGGAAATGGATAATCTTTCCTACGTGTTTATTTCTTTGATTATCAAGGTTTGACTGGGATTTTCAACAATAGTTCCTTCCATAAAATTCAAGTTAAAGACAAGATACATTTGACTAACAAAACTGAATCTGCAACTAGTATTTTCTATGGAAAATAACTTCATTTTAACCAGAGAAGACCTGGTGGTTTTCAACCTGAAAAATGAAAATATTGATCCCAGTTTCATATGACATTCAAGAATTAGGGCCAATGATAAAGTTTGGGATTCTTTTAAATCCAAATTAGTGAATAATTCTCTTAAAGTGGTGAGCAGGTAGAGGCTCAGGTAGAACTGGTGTGAAAAATACTGGGAATCTATGGTAAGATACTAAATCTCCCACAATATGACTTAAATGATATTGAAAGTGGTCTTAATCTACCATATGATCAATCATTCTATTTGCTTATCTGTTTTTAGAATCAATAGCCTTAAATGTGTCATTGTTGTTATCATCTAAATCTTTGACATTTTGTTGATATCTCTAGTTCTACAGTAGGAATTCATTTTGAAACTTGGAATACTTGTTAACTTTAAAAATAGTAACCAATTTTATCAAGAGAGGTAAATCTAAAAGAATTTTTGTAAGAATTATGTCCCTTTTTTTAACATTCAAAATTTTAAGGTTTTTTTATCCATCATCTAGCACCCAACAGCAGAGCCTCAAGGGCATGTTAGGTGATAGTCTTTATTCTGAAATGGGACTTTTATCTTTACCAATTGCCAGACAATAAAACTTTTTGACTTGTAGTGGTCCAAATTGAAAGAAGTTGCAATTTTAATTGAATGGGATTTCAAAGTTCTTTGTCTTTTAGGATAGAAAACATTGTGAACAATAAAGAAATTGCTTGTCACAAGCAATTTCTTCATTGTTGACAATGTTGTTCATAGTGTTTTTTCTTTAAGATTGTAAAAATGTGGGATTTGGGGTTTGGGTCAATATTTTACATGAGTATTACAGTATAACCACAATGAAAGCACTTGTGAAATAATGAAGACTTTAGGACAAACTGAACGTCGGACATAGAGCCAATACTGCATTTTCTCTCAATGGTTCAACTATGAAATAGCTTTAATACATGTTTTATTCAACCACACTTCAAAAATAATTGACAAATGTGACATGCATATGACACCAGTCAAATTTGTTTGGAAAGGAAAATTGATGGAACTATGGATGTATAGGATTAAACACAATAATCAAATTGTTGGAATGTTAATTCAGCCAGTATAAATGATGATGAAAATAATTTTTACTATAGGTTAGACCCCAACAGATATTTGGCATTCGTTTTATACGCCTGTTGAAAAACAGGATGTTTATGGGATCGCCCGCGATGTCCCAGTGTCCGGGTGTCCCGGCGTCCGGCGGGTGGCGTGCACTTTTGTCCGGAGCATATCTCTAAAAGTATATAAGCTATGATCATGAAACTTCATGGTTAGATAGATCTCATCAAGGGGAAGTGCAGTGCACAAGAACCATAACTCCACCTGGCTTATTCTTTGAGTAATTGCCCTTTGTTGTTTTTTATACTTTTATCTTGTCCAGAGCATATCTCTAAAAGTGTATAAGCTATGATTATGAAACTTCATGGGTAGATAGATCTCATCAAAGGGAAGTGCAGTGCACAAGAACCATAACTCCACCTGGCTTATTTTTTTTAGTTATTGCCCTTTGTTGTTTCATACTTTAATCTTGTCCAGAGCATATCTCTAAAAGTAAATAAGCTATGATAATGAAAGTTCATAGGTAAAAAGATCTCATCAAGTAGAAGTGCAGTGCACAAGAACCATAGAGTGCAGGTCACAAGAACCATAACTCTACCTGGCTTATTTTTTTAATTATTTCCCTTTGTTTTTTTTTTCACATTTGATTTTGTTTCAAATTTCTTATAGTGTGACAGTCTATGGTTTTCAAAACCTCATGATAACAAGAAAAACACCAGAACCATAAGTTGTCATCGTGAATTGTTACTCTTTCTTGAAATTAGACTTAAATTTTAATCCCTTCCCCAGTCAACAACCAGAAGTGTTACGGGCGTATTTTGTGACAATTTGCCACCTTGTTTCTATATGAAAATAGACATGTTTATAATGCTGTGGGAGATTATAAAACATTCATTGACATATGACCTCTTTAGTGATTCATTCTCATTCATAGGTCTGTCTTTTAAGACCAAAATTTATAGGTCATGAATGATGGATTTTTTTTGCCATACTAGCCATTGAAGAGGCACTGTCTTTTTTCAAACTAGGAAAAGGTCAGTTAGTTTGGTTTCGCCCTAATCCATTTGCCGTCCTCTGGAATATAAAGTCAAGGGTGGAGACAGCTAAATTAAGCGTAAAACTGTAGAATACATGCAGGAATCATGAAAAAGTAAACATTTGAGCATGTCGATCACTAATATACACTGAAAATGCTGTTTTTGTATTGGACAAGTTTTTGTAAAAGAACTACTTTTACCATACAACGACCTCCGTAAATAAATTCCAGTGAGGTCACTCCTATAGTTAAGCTGGTTATCCATTTATTTTTAGCTCACCTGATCACTAAATGCCCAAGATGAGCTATTATGATCACCCAATCTCAGTTGTCTGTCCTTACAACACAATTTCAATTTTTTACGTGTCAATGAAGTCACACGAACCCGGTATCAAATCGCAGTGACTTAAAATCAGCGGTTTGCAAAGGAAAGGGTTAAATATAAAAAATGAATGGAAACCTTTGAAAACATTCTTCTCTGAAACAAGAAGGCCTACAGCTTGGGTATTTGGTATGTTACATCTCATATTGGACCTCTACTAAGTGCATATTGTGACCCTGGGCTCATATTTCGGCTCTGCCCAGATGTAACTTATTTTACATAGAAAATTCACATATAAATAAAGTAGAAAAAGTAAATGAAATATCTTCTCATAAACCAAAAGGCCTAGAAAATTGATATATGGTCAGAATTTTTTTTTAACTCTAGCAGATTTATTCATATGAAGCCCCTTGGATTATTTTTTTGCACTGCACATCCTAAACAGAAACAAAAAAGGGTATCTTAAAAAATCTTCTTCACTAAATCAAGAATGCCTAGAGCATTGATGTAGGGTATGAACTATCTCCTTTAACCCATTTCCACACTTGGATGCCCCTCAAGATAAACAGTTAGGAAAACATCGGGTAAAATGAAGAAATTGCTTGTGACAAGCAATTTCTTCATTTTACACAATGTTTTCTACCCAGAAAGTTGAAAAAATACAAAATTTCATAAATTCTAAATTGTCATCTGCAACTCCATTCTATTTGGACCAGTCTAAAAATTTTGTCGTCTGGTAATGGTTTAAGTGCCTTTGAGTGCAGCTCTACCAAGTATATGTACAATGTACATATGATAACCCTGCGATTATATTATGGCTTGGCGAGGATTTCTCTATTGTACAGTTACAAAGAAACATATCTTAACCCTTGTCATGCTGAATTAAAGATAAAAAAATTACATTGAAATTAAAGAGCTGAAAGCACTTGAGGAACCAGGTTCTGGTCAATATATTTTTAAAATTGATCTTAGAAATATGTCTAGCATTAAAGGGACAGGCAGGTGGTGTAGACTAAGATCAGACTGCACTTATGCGCAGGCTGATCTTTGTCTCAACCTGACTTACCAAAACGGGAATATTCCAAATTCAGTATGACAAGGATTAAAAGATCTGCCCAAAAAGCATAAGGTGCAGAGCATAGATATTTGGTATGTATCATCTTTGACCAATTTTGTCCATGTGATATTCCCTGGGCCAATGAGATTCAGGTGAACAATATGCAACAATCGTTGTTCTTTTATTTGAATAACTCATCTTGCATAAGTGTATTACTTATTTTCATTTTTTTACCTTTTCCAAAATTCAATTTGATATTCCAGGCTGACGTAACTATCAGACACAAGGTGAATCTGAATTATCTCTGTATAAACTAACAAATAAGTCTTGGCTTGTTATGCTATAACAACTAGCTTCGTGGCAATAGCTATAATAAAGATAGTACACTCAAAAAAAATTCTGGCAAAATTTCAGATTAGGACTTAAAAACAATTTAAAGTCGATGAAATTTTAGAATTTTTCACATTTCTGGATAGACAATATTGTGATGAATGAAGAAATTGCTTATTGCAAGCAAATTTCTTAATTTTCCACATTGCTCTCAAAAATATTTATCATGAGGTGCAAGAAAAAGCATCATTGTGTAGGAATAGTTTTTTAATAATCAAATATTGAAAATATGTAGAACAATAATTTGGGCTGCAGCCTAAATGAAAATTTCAATGAAAAGGGGGAGGGGGAATGATTATTTTCATGTGTATTGAAACAACCACAATTCACAAATTAACAAAGGTGGATTAATTTTTATCTTATCTACAAATAAACCATTGCACATGAATAAACTTTCAGAAAGTAATGATTGAACAACAATCGTTTCAAAATTGATAAATCCAAAGGTTTAAGAGTTCTTCACATATTTAAAAAAAAGGCGGATTGTTAATACTTTGTTTTCTTGTTCACGTCCTTTTAATAGAAATCAGTTACATTTTATGCTGAATTTCATGGCCTTGGTTCAACTATCTTTTGTGAGTACTTATTTCATAATCATGTGATAATTGATATTCTGTAACATTCAAAATTTCAAGTGTAGATTAATAAGTTTTGCCTAGAGTATATTCTTGTGGAATTGCAATTAGAACCTAATGAAAAATACAATCATTATAAAAAGGCTGACTCGACCCCTACTATAAAATGATAGTATTGTAGATGGCAGATATTAGGAATTTCTTCTATGAATGTATATAGCATCCTTTCTGTTAAAATTAATTTTTCAAGTTAACTATAAGTATTAAAACTGCCATCATTGCGCAGTTGGTAGTGCATCTGACTCCCAATCTTCAATCATGGGGTATCTTGGGTTCAATCCCTGGGGGTGGCACATATCTTTTCCTAGTATTCCTACAATAGGTGGATCCATTATTAGGTGCTCTAGCCTCCGCGATATGTAAGTAAGTAAGTAAGTAAATTTTTATTATAGTGACATGTGTTACATAAATCAATATACAATATCAAATATCAAAGTATAAACACCCGGCCCCATGGGCCTATAAGTCACTTTTGAATAATAAACAGAATACCAGTGCGGCAAAAAGATAAGAAATATGGCACAAAACGAAAACGTTGTGGAATTTGAGCTTGCAAATATACACACAATAGTTATTATTCATATATGCAAAAATGATAGATACTGAAATCATTTCTTTCCAATATGAAAAAATGAATGTTACAAGGATCCAACGGTATGGAGTTGAATGCGAGATTAGAAATACTTGCTTTGTAAAACAATATGTACAGGGGAAAGTATTGACGGAAAATGAGAAAATTGCCGTTTTCAGCACTCTCTTCAATTCTATCAATATCCCCATTTAGCGTTTATCGACAGTAACGTCAATGCAAAACCTTAATGGGGAAAGTGTTAAGATATTACTATATAAATACTGATATCATTAATATAAATCCTCTGCGGATGGGGAAAATGCTTACAGAATGGCAGAGGGGAAGGTCGTTTTATACAAAAAGATCAAGTCTACCGCGATACTGCGGATACAAATGTATATCTTTTGATATAAAAAAAAAAAAAAATGACTGAAATAATAATTTCATTTCATTACGAGTTATTCGTTGTTTGATAAAGTGTCTTTCTACGTTTTTGGAAAGCTTTAACCAAGAACTTAGATAACTTGCGACAATGATTTAACATAAGATACGACAATTTTTGTTCAGGTGATAATTGCAGGTACGAGTTACACGTAATAACATCTTGAAATACATCTTGTCTAATAATGTTATATTGATCACATGTTATAACAAAATGTGTTTCTGATTCGATCACCGAACTTGTACAAAAGTTACACAAACAACTCTCTATTGGTTCTCCTAGATATCTCCCAGTTTCTATCCTTAATGGTAGAATGCCGAACCTGAGTTGGGCTAAAGTGGACCTTTCGTTTTTCTGTAGGTTAAGGGAAACTTAATATTCTGTGTTAAAATCCCGCTTAAATTGTTTGTAAGTGCGTAGCTTCGGGGTTCGTTCAACGTTGTCTAACCATAATGAGCTATATAATTGTTTTATTCTAGTCTGTGTCTGAGCCATATCAACTGGTCGCTTATTATCATAGTGGTCAGACATACCCAATTTGTCAAGGATAACCCTTAACTCACTACACCAGTTGTTATCACATTTGCTATAATCAAATTCAAACACTGAACGTAACAGTCTATCCTCAGGGGTCTGTAATAGCCTATTCCAATAGCGTATGATGCTTAACCATTGTCTGTATTGTGAAGGTAGCCAACCTGTATCACCGATCAGAGCGCTCACTGGGGCAAATCTATGTACTCCGAGAAAGTAACGCATACTACGGTTCTGTATATTGTCGATGCATTTGAAATGTTTAAAGCCCCATATAGAGGCCCCGTAGTCTAAAATTGGCACAACACAGCTATAGTAAAGTTTTTCGTAGGATTTGAACCCAAAGCTTTTCATATTATGGAACTTTGATATCAAACCTCCAAGAGCCCTTCCTGCGGCTTTCGATATTGTTTCACAATGGGTTGAATAGTCTAAATTGTCACTGAAAATAACACCCAGGTATTTATAGGTAGAAACTGTTTCTAATACGCTTTCGCCTATCCTAAACTCGAATTCGGTCCTTTTATGCCGTCTCGGTCTGAAATGCATGCACTTAGACTTAGAAGTGTTTATTAGTACGCGCCATTTTCTGCACCATGTTTTTAAAGTGTCAAGCATTTTCTGTCGATCGTTTTCAGATGTAGCGACAAAAACGATGTCATCAGCGTATAGGAGAAGAGAGATCTGTGCATCGCCCATATTCACACCTAAATTAAGATCGTTTATTTCCGTAACTAGATCGTTTACGAAGATGTCAAACATCGTCGGTGAAACACAGTCGCCTTGTTTGGTTCCTATCGTACAAGGGAACCAGTCTGTAAGCCTGTCATTTACACGAACACACGAATCAGTTCTGGAGTATATAGATTTTAACGAGTTGTACATCTTACCGTCAATACCCTTGAGCAAGAGTTTATAAATAAGTATGTCCCTGTTAACAAAGTCGAATGCCTTTTTAAGGTCTATAAATGCGGAATACACATTTTCATTATTCCTTATTATCTCATTTAGGCAGAATATATGATCCTCACAGGAGCGCTTCGCTCTTAACCCATTTTGTTCGTCTGCTAATAAATTGTCATTTTCTAGGTAGTTCATTATTCATTTATTCAGAAATGCACTATATAGTTTACTAACACAGGACAGTAGACTGATCCCGCGATAATTTAAAGGCACTCGTTTATCAGCGTTCTGATCTTTAACCAGTGGACAGATGATCGACTTTCTCCATAAAGACGGTATAATGCTAGTGTCAAATATAAGCTGGAATAAGTTTGCTAACACCGATATCACTGGGGGGAACTTCAGGGCAGCATACGGGATATTGTCGAAACCAGTCGCCGAGTTGGATTTGGCTGCCATTACTACATGAGCAATTTCCTCAATCGATACGTTTCGATTTAAGCATTCATTTGGTTTATAAAGTGGACCCAACATGTTAGATTCCAGCAATTGTTTATGTGCGATGGCTAAAGAATAGTGTTCTTGATCGAAATCGAACGACTCGACCGTATTATACAAATGGGAAAATTCATCTTTCCATGTTTCGTACACACGCGTTTTATCCGTCAATACGTTTCCGTCACTATCTTTTACTTCCATGGGAATTGACGTTGCTTTTCACGGCCCGAGTCTGTTTATTTTTGCCCAGAAATCATTTGGGTTGTTGGTCGCCGTGTCTTCAATGTCCAAAGCCAAAGAGCGTCTGTAGTTACGCTCAGCTTGACGTAACGCTTTGTCGAACGCGTTTCTAGCTCGCTTATATTCACTACGTTTCCTCATCTTAGTGCGTAAATTACCCTTAGAGTTCAAAAATTCCCTTTCTTTCACTCGCAAAACTGACCATAAAAGTGTTAGATTCTCGTTCCAATATGGCTTATGGTTTTTAAAACGACTATTAGTTTGTGCCGAGCTACCGTATTTCGGTACACTGGATTCTAGTTCGCTTAAAATCGTATCACAGAGCCGTTCGTAGATAGAGTCAATTTCATTCTGCGTTTCACGACAAAGTTCTATAGACCGTATCATATCTTGTAATGCACGCGCCGCGATACCGCTAGCCATGAAATCCCTGGGGATTTGTTTCAGTTTATATCTAGTGTTTTTATAAGTAAAACTGTTATGTGATTGTTCTGTGTCTGATCTTTGCGCACTGTTTATATAAAGGCGAGACTTTAAGACCGCATGGTCCGGCACATGTGATCTTTGACCGAGTAGTCCATGCAACTGGTTTTGATCTATAATAGACTGACATTGAATGATTTCGAAGTTCAGATCAGCTTTATAATTATCATGCGGCACACAAATATAGTCCACTACTGATTTCCCTTTACTGGAAATCGAAGTAAAATCGTCATTTCTCGATCTACCATTCAAAACACAAAATCTTGACTCGATAAGAAACTCGATGAATTCAAACCCATGTTGATTCTTTACCGAATCCAGAATATTACGACTTGGGATGGAGTCTGTATCCGCTAATATGTCCTGGAGATTACCGATTCTCGAGTTAAAGTCGCCCGCCAAAAGCATACAGTCACATTCACTCTGCATATATATAAGAGACAATAGGTGGGCGAAAAAACCTTGCGCATCACGACCCCAAGGCGAGTTTTCAGGGGGCAAATAACATGACACTAGAGGGATTGTGTAATCAGTGTAACGGTCCGAAAGTTTAATTGCTAAAATACCGTCACGACTTTTATCTATTATCTCCACATCATATTCGGTGTTAATCCAGTTTTTGATGAGAAATCCAACACCACCAGAACCTTTCTGAGCACGCCTGTGTAACTCTTGTCTATTAAATCCAAGCCAATTATATCCGTTTACCTCAATCCCATTTTGCTCTGTTAAACGAGTCTCATTTATTGAAAAAATATCAGCATCAATTCCCTTGATTATTTCACTGCGTAATTCATTGTTGTTGGTAGTCCAGCCACACACATTAAGATGAGCAAAAGTGACTGTGTTATGAGACCGGGTAAAACCCTACTTGTTTTCTGGGTCCTCATTGTTTCTTGCACGTTTTTCCCTTATCCGCCCATTGGAATCGACCCTAAGATTGTGGCCAGCCGGAAGTACATGAAGTAATGCTCTTGCGTTTAGATCTATCAAGCGCTCTGCGTGCGATTTAGCGCTCTTTAAATGAACGTCCTTGTAATCCTCAGAAAAACGCAAATTAGACTTTTCCCTCAAAACACGCACTTTTTCTGCTCGGTTTGCGAAACTTATTTTAACAAGCCCTGGTTTGTTTTCCAGTCGAGATGGGAGTCTGCATACGTCCAATATGGTGACGTCATTATAGACTTCATCACCAAGCGCTCGAATGATGAGCCTGGCCTTTTCCATAATATCTTCATTTGCCGAGAACCTGATTCCATTTGCTGTGATTGTGAGGTCAGGGTCATCAAGGGGGTTAACTGTTGAAGTAGACATTCCTTCTCCGTGCGTAACGGTACCGTTAATTTCTACGTTATGCATGCGAGTTTGGAGATCATGAACACTTTTCAATATGTTGTTTATCCGCTGAGACTCTTTTTTTAAGTCAGCAGCCATTTCATTTTTCAAAGTGCTCATTTTTGAGTCTATATCAGCCATTAAGTCTGTCCGTAGTTTATCAATCTTCTTTTCTAAGGAATCTTTCAACCCATCCTGACTTTTCTTTAAGCTTTGTATTTCTTGAATAAGAATGTCCAATTTACTATTCATGTCGAGTGCCTTGAGCGACTGGTTTGTCGCCATATTGGATTTGGGCCCGAGACGGGGACTACCAGGGGAGTCTTTATCTTGAAAAACTTGAGAGATAGAATGACTTTCCAAGTGCACAGGAGTAACGTTGTCTGAAGAATCAAAACTATTAGAATTACCTTTACAGTTCAATATAGTGTTCGTTTGAGAAATAATTTCTGCTACATCACTGAAACTTAGTCCATGGACGTCCCCTTCGGAACCCCCCTTTTCCCTTTGTTTGGCTGTCTCTAAATTTGAATCTGATTCACTGCTATTTTTCCTCTTCTTTTTGTTCTTTCCCATAAGGTTTATCGTGTATGTTGCGCACTCACTGCATACAGCAAGTATTCCGCTTCTTGTAAATAGAATTTAGTCCACATGTAAAACTCCAATTAATCCATATATCCACATTTCTTTCCATATATTTACTGGTCAAAAAATCATGACCGCCATCTTGTCCGCGTAACGATATCGACTGAAAATTTGTTAAAAGGGGAATTAAACCCATTCAAACAAACAAATAATTAATATGATTATACACCAGTAATGCCACATAGCCATATTAGTATTAACCCTTTCCCACATGATGAATTTTTAGACCAGTCCAAATTCAAAGAACTTGCAGACAACAATTTTAAGTTAATGAAATCTTTAGAATCTGTATTTTTGGGTAAAAAAAATTGTGGATAATTAAGAAATTGCTTGTCACAAGCAATTTCTTCATTTTCCACAATGTTTTCCAAAGCTTTTATTTTAATAGTCGTTTAAAAGTATTATTGTTTTTGAATTGGTTAACCCTTGTCATGTTGAATAAATCCTCTACAGAATTACATTTAAATCAAAGGACCGAAAGCACTAGAATTACCAATTGTAGGTTAATATTCATTTTTTAAAAATTACTGTATAAACAACATTGGTTAAAAAAGCGACAGACAGGTGGTGTAGATAAAGATCAGACTGCACATAATGTGCAGCTGATGTTTGTCTATATCTCCTGTAAATTAGGACTACTTTGTGTTCAGCATGACAAGGGTAAAGCCTAAATTGAATACATGTATTTGAGGAAAGAAGAGAATTATGTTGAAAAAGAACTAAATGTCCAGATCATTCATTATCAACACATTACTTGATTGCAAACTTTTAGACTCATCCAAATTGAAAGGAGTTGCAGTCAATAAATTCATATTGAAATATGTTTGACTTTGTTTCCAGCCATCAGAAGACAACAAATTGTACATACAAACACTTCAAGACCAGATCTTAGAACTAGAGCTTGAAAATGAAAAGGTATGTATTGTATTACAGATACTTCATTCTTTTTCTATACTGTAGACAGATTGACTCAGTGTACTGCTTTCATCTTCTCACCCCACTTAGGTTTAAATTTAAATTTGCCGTGGATCGAACCCATGACCCCGTATGTAGGATGTGGCAAACATTTTTTATAACATTTATCTCCCACCAATGGGTTGATAAATGTAGAGTTAAGTGGAATGAGCAGCTAGAGGCTCGGAAAGGATGTAGTGGTAGTACTGATGTGAGAAATACCAGGAATCCATGGTTAGGTGATCCAGCTGCCACAATATGACTGAAGTACTGTTAAAAGTGGTGTTAAACCCCATTCAATCAATCAATCAATTCAACATTCAATTTTAGGGAGGTGCTGTTATGATAAACCCTAGTGGAAGAACGAAGCAAATAAAGTCTCAACGTTGTAAATGTATTGTTGTATTACTAATTGAATTCATAGGAGATGTCATACTTACATACTTTTAAGCTTACCTTATATCATTCTCACACAGTGATGCCCTCAAGCAAAATAATTGAGAAAACATTGTGGAAAATGAAGAAATTGCTTGTACCTTGTAAATTTCATTTTGGTATTTCCTACAGAAATTCATGAGGTCATAATTGTTTACTAAATGTATGCTACATTACCTTTACCTTTGTTCACAATAGGTGAGCTATGTTGTCCCAGGACAAGTCTAATAGTCAGCAATTCTGCCATCTAGTCTAATATTGTGCTAAACTTTCTTTTTTAGATAAGGGCTGACAAAGACAAACTCATAGAAATATTACAAAAGAAGATTGTTGACCTAGGTACAGAAAACAACAAAGTAGGTGGAAGTAGATTTGTATTTTTATCATCATATACATGGTGGATTTATATAGTGAGGTTACCTAAGCAATCTGTTTATCTTTACAGGTTTAGCACGGTGGGGTGCCATGCAATTTTTTCAGAATAGTACAGTCACCTTTCTCTGTGGCCTGTCAAGGAGGGGACTAAAATCAGAGACTAATTATTGCTTTCCTCATTTTCCTAGTTTGCTTATATTATTTATCTTGATGTAATCGATGTAATAACCATTGGAATGAGAAGCACTAGCCTATGTTGAGACCCCATGTGGTTGGACAGGGTATAAGAATAAACCACTGCAGGCCTACCCCTGTCTCATCTGCCATTTCATCTGGTGGAACAAACATGACAACTGGTATTTCAAAAGAGGTGACTAAAGAGTCTTCATTTATCATTTTTGTTTTATTCCTCATTTATCATTTCATGTCTTGTGGTTGTCTTTGTATTGTTCTGTATGTTTTATATTATACTATCTTTAAATTCCTTTCACACTAAATGACCACAGCTGTCAATGCACCATAAAACATAAATCAATCAATCTCAATCTTTAAACGAAAAACTCTTTGCAGAGATGTTATTAGTAACCTACTGAATCCTTTGCCATTCATATAGATACACCAAATAAAGTCCAGTTGAATACCATATATTTGATTTTTTTATTCTCCCATTTAACTTATTACCACACAATGATGCTTTCTGACACCATGAAAAAATTATGAAAGCATTAATGAAAACATTGTAAAAAGCAATTTCTCCTTTCCCACAATATTTTCTACCCTATTGTTCCCTTTTTTTTCAATCAGTGCAGTTTTAGATGAACTCTACAATTTTTTTTTTCTGTTTGGAACAGTCTAAAATTTATCAACTGGTAATGGGTTAATATAAACCTCGTATTCTTGGCAAAACTAAATAAAAATGCTATTCGGACTACATGAAATATTTTGAGAGTTCTAGAGATTGGAACTTGGAAGAGCCTAAGTTATTGGAATATGTCTGTATTGCCAAAATACACTAGTATTTCCAAACTTAAGATTTATGGAAACTGAAAATGTGATTGTAGAAGATGTGCTTAACAAACATCTTGAAACGTGTCCATTTTTAGTATGATATAAGTCAAGATAGCTGACACTTCCCTCGGGTATCAATTTAACCCATTTCCACACAACGACGCTTTTTGACGCCCCCTAGAGAAAAAGCTTTGAAAACATTGTAGATAATGAAGCACTTGCTTGTTACAAGTAATTTCTTCATTATCCATAAAGTTACTTACTCTCCCCTTTGCCCCCCCCCCCCCTAGAAAAAAACCAAGTCTTTTTCAAAATTCATCAACTTAGAATTGTCTGCAATTTCTTTCAATTTGGACAAGTCTATTTTTTTCATGTGGGAATGGGTTAATAGCTACATGAAAAGCAACACCATTCCATGTTATTACTGGGCTTATCATTCATTTATTTCATCCCCAAGGTGCATTTTATAGGTATCTCGATCAGTATTACACAGGCTGAATAATTCATGCTACTGTTTAACCCATTACCACACAACAATTTTTTAGATTGTTCTAAAGAGAAAGAAGAAATTTATAGTTAATGAAATCATGTCTTTTGGAAGAGAAAACATTGTGAATAATGAAGAAATTGCTTGTAACAAAAGCTTTGTTCTTGTGGGTCGTCCAAAAGCATCATTTTGTGGGAATGGGTTAATACATTCCCACCCAAGTCAATTTTTTTACACCCCCAAGTAAGAAAGCTTTGGTAAACATTGTGGAAAGAGAAAAAAAAAATGATTGTTACAATCCATTCCTTCATTATCCTTAATGTTTTCTAAAAGACTCTTTCTTTCAGGAACAACGCTCTGTGACTTTTTTAATTCCATCAACTTTCATTTGTCATTTGAAATTTTGAAAATATTTGTCTTTTGGTGTAGAAAATATTGTGTTAACCCATTCCCACACACTGATGCTTTTTAAGATAAACAATTTGGAAAACATTGTGTGAAATGAAGAAATTACTTGTAACAAGCAATTGCTTCATATTACACAATATTTCTATCCAGAAAGATGAAAAAATCTAAAATTTTGTAGACTTTAGATTGTTGTCTGCAACACTTTTCAACTTAGACCAGTTTAAAGTTTTGTAATCTGGTAATAGGTTATATAAAGAAATTGCTTAAAACAAGTAATTTCTTCAAAGCATCAAGGAGCATTATTTTGTGGGAATAGGTTAATAAACTGTAGTCACTATATTTGGTTTGCCCTCAGGCGATATGGTTCTCCTCTTTCATTTAAAGATTTTTTAACAGTACAAAATAGTTTGTTGTTACGAAATTGTGAAGAATTTGAGAAGGTTCTTTGTTTATATTATATAAGAATAATAACAATTCATCTCCTTATTATGTTCTATCTTATTATTTACAGAAAAAACATCTGTGTCACTCTAAATCTTTATTAAAACCAATGTTAATATATAAATCATTTTAAGAATTGATAGAGGGCTTTCAAAAATTATCCATTGTTTTTATTCACACATTCCAACAAAATGATGCTTTTTGATGCATCTCTTGAATAATCAATAGTGAAAACTTTGTGAAAAATGAAGAAATTGCATGCAACAAAAGATTTTCTTAATTTTAGACAATTTTTTCTACACAGAGAACTGAAAGAACTTGAAATGTCATCAACTTTGAGATTTCATAAACTTTCATCTGTAACTCCTTTCAATCTGGACCAGTTTGAAATTTAGTTATCTGGTAATGGGTTTAGTCATTAGAGCTAGCATTTTTTGCTAGAAATTATTTTCAACATTTATCCCGCAAGGAAAAAGTAATGATATAAAACAAAGTGATCTTTAAAATGAATATACGAGTGATGGTCAGAGAGTATCCAGACTTTTGACTTGTCCTCGAAAACCATTCAATATTTTGAAAAAAATCTTTGTGCTCTTTTTCAAATAATCTCCACCTACGTCTACAGACTTTTGCCATCTACATTGGAGCTTTTGTATTCCTGCTGTGAACAATGATGTAGACCTATATTTTAGGTAGTGTGTAACAACAGATATTAAAGCTGCCCTGGTGTTATATTTCTTTCAAGCAATTTTTGTGTTCTGTATACAAATAAAAGTCACAGGGCGCGAGGTCTGGGCCCTTGGGAGGGTGAGACAACACATGCCATTCGTAAGAGTTGATAACTTGCAGCGGTATGGGAGGGGGCATTGTCATGAAGAAGGAGGACATTTTTCTGTGCCAACCTGGAATGCACTTGAGCTTTTCTCTGAGATTTTTCAGAATTACTTCAGCATAGTACTTGGCAGTGACAGTTTGACCTTTGAAATTAGATGAAATTAGTAAGTATCATTCCTCGTGATTCCAAAAGGCAACAAGCATGACTTTGCCAGCCGAAGGAGACAGCTTAAACTTTTTAGGAGGTGGGAACCAGCTTATTTTCACTGCTTTGACTGAGCTTTCATCTCAGGTTCAGCATAATGACCTCACATCTCATCTCTGGTGATAATGCATTTCAAAAACTGATCTCCTTCGGAATTTAAACATCTTAAATGTTCTTTTGCATTGGTAAGTCTGGTTGCCTTTTGATCTGTGGACAGCTATCTAGGCACTCACCTAGCACCTACCTTGTTCATGCCTAGGTGCTCATGTAAAATCTTGTTTGTCGATACTAAACTTGTTGGTTACCTCCTCCAAAGTTACTCAACAGCTTTCATTGACAAAAGCTTTAACATCTGCTACCATTATTGGGGTCTGGCCTCCCAGTCCTAGGCCTGTCACAAACACTTGTTTTGCCTTCAAGAAACTAAGAAACCCAGTTGTAGAAGGTTGAACGTGATATAAATTTATCAGAAATCAGAAACTGAATTACAGAGCATTGTTCCTGAAAGAAAGAGTACATCTTAAGCAAAACACCTATCATTTATCAGAGTGACAGTGACGCCTTCTGACACCCCTCAAGAAAGAAGCTTTTGATAACATTGAAGAAAATGAAGAATTTGCTTGTTACAAACAATTTCTTCATTTTCACAATCTTTTCTACCCAAAAAAGAAAAATATTCTTTGAATTCCATCTACCAGAATGTTCGTCTGCAACTTCTTTGATTTGGACCAGTTTAAAATTATGTCGTCTGGAAATGGGTTAAAATTGTATAAGACCTAATACATTAATGCACTGTACAAGAATTGTGCTTTATAAAAGATACTGTATCATTTTGATTCTGGAATAGTTCAAAGCTTGAAGTAAGCAATCTGTATTAGAACAGTTCCTTTGTAGAATAAATGGCTAAATTAGAAGGTGAAAAACTTTAAAAACAGTTTGCAATGTATTGCTTTGTTGGATTTTTTTAAAACTCTAAATTTTAAGAGGGGACTTTACATCATATGCTATTCAAACTTCCACACACTGACTGTAACATTATGAGGATTATAAGTTCCTTTCAAGATTTGGTCACTTACCCCATTTCCCCACAACAAAATTTTAGACTGGTCCAAATTCATAGAAGTTTTCATGGTAAAGTAGATATTTTTAAATGGATTCTCTCAAGATTGTCAGAGAATATAATTGCACTATCATAAGGATGGTTCCCTTAGAGTTTTGACTGATTTTGTCAAGAAACTTCAGAATATAGTCAACACCTAGGACATTCATTTATGAAATATGTATAAGCTTTCATATTAGACTATGACCTGTGATCCTTTGACCATGTAATCTCTACCAAGTTTTAACTTTAATCAAATCTTTAAACTGGCTTTTATTTTCCAAAAGCTGTAATATAGAGCAACCATATTTGACATATGTATCCATTTATAATCAAAGGACTGAAAGTCCGCGAGCGGTTTTGCTGGTTTATCAGTAACCGTGCTCAATAATGCGAGCATATTTCATCAATATGAGTGAGTAAATTGTACAACTAAGTAGTAGGAGCAGCTGGAGGCTCGATAAGGATGTAGTGGTAGTACTGATGTGCATACTACCAGGAATCCATGGTTAGGAGCTCCAGCCGCCCCGATATGACTGAAATACTATCAAAAGTTGTGTTAAAGCCTATTCAATCAACAATGACCGATTACTGTTTACTGAAATCGCTATTTTGAATCAATCGCAATGATTTCTTCTTAAGTGCGTGAAAAAATTGTGGTTGTGTGGTAAAAGGTTAAATGATAAAAGGTAAAGATATGAAAGCTAACATTCAATTCTTTTTTCCTTGAGCATATTATTATCACAATTGAAGTAGTTACTTGTCCTTTTCAAAGATTTAGTCGATTTCGAGAGGTAAGAGGTGTTTTATTTGATGGGGTTAATAGGCGCTTCAATCTACAACAGGGTTGTAACGTGTTACATGTACTGTGTATGCGGGTGTAAATTTGCCGAGCCCTGCCAGGTCAATACACCGGTAGACAGTTTACATGTATTCGCTAACTCCACTAACCAGTGGCCTAGATTCTATCTTGAAACGCGAGGAAATCATTTCTCTCATTTTGACAATTCATTAGACAATATACCAAGGATATATTAAGTTTTAAACCATTTTCCTGGATATTCATGACTAAAAGGAGGCTGTTGGCATTCAGCAAGTAAGTTATTTTCTTCATCAGCGATGAAACAAGATGGAGGGGATCATATAGATTTTCACTTCATGTTTATGAGCATGCATGGAAATTAGTGGAAATGTGTGAGAACTTGTTTCCGGTTGATCGATATGAAATACCTGTTTTTCCTAAAAAAACGGCTAAAAAGCAGCTTTCATTTGACAAGGGCAATGACCCTGTAACCTTTACTTTCTTTTCAAAACTTTAACACTGCTCATATTTTCTCATTCCGGACACCTAGGCAAATCAAAGTTAATGTATACTCTCACAAAGTTATGCACTTTCATTTAAGACAGAGTACCATAGCCTTTAACAGCAATATCATTAGATACACTCAACAAGTGACAATTGCATTTGTCACCAAGGACCATGATCCTGTGACCTTGATCTTTGATCTAGTCTTCAAAAACCTTAACCACACTTGTGTTTTCTAATTCCTACACCTATGGCCATCAGAATTTTATAAACACTTACCAAGTGATTGACTTTTATTACATACCATTATCCTGTGACATTGACTTTGACCTTTAACCTACTTTGATATTTTTCTGAAAATAAAACCTGGAAACATAGCAGGAAAGGAGGAATTGCTTTTCATGGTGTGTTTTACCTTTATGAAAATAATCCTGTTATCGGACACATACTGAATGGCTCTCTATTTCCCCTTTCAAATTGGGCTAGTCTTCTGTTTAGCTCACCTGACCACAAAGTGGTTGTACGGCATGTGACAACATCTTGTGTGCACTCTCGAGTCCACAATTTTTGCTCTAATGTCTTGACACTTGGTCAGAATGTTTGTCTCCATAACCCTTGAACAAGCTCAATATTGGGTCATATCGGGTCAAAAACCAGGTCTATAGGTCAAATATTAGAAATACCTTGAGTGCACTCTAGAGGTCACATTTTTGCCTCAAATGTATTGATATTTGATCAGAATGTTTGTCTGCATAATATCTCTGTCAAGTTCAAAATTGGGTTATGTGGGGTCAAAAACTAGGTCACTAGGTTAAATCCTAGAAATAATCTTGTGTGAACTCTAGAGGCCATATCTTAGGCTCAAATCATATGATATTTGGCTAGAATGTTTGTTTCCATGTTATTTCAAGTTCAATATTGAGTGATGTGGGGTCAAAGTAGGTCACTAGGTCAAATCCTAGAGATGATCTTGTGTGCACTATAGAGGCCACATTTTTAGGCTCAAATGAAATATTTGTTCAGAATGTTTTTGTCCATGATATTTCACCCAAATTGAGTTCTCTAGGTCAAATCTTAGAAATATCTTGTTTTCACTTTGGAGACCCTATTTTTGGCCCAATTGAATTGATATTTGGCCAGAATGTTTGCATCTATGATATCTTGGCCAAGTTAGACTTTAGTGGAGATATGATAAAAAACTAGGTCTCTAGGCCAAATCTTAGGATACCTTTACACCCCAGAGGCCACATTTTAGGTACTAATTGGTTTGATATTTGGTCAGAATGTCTGTTTTCAAAATATCTCAACCATGTTCAAATTTGGATTATTTGGATAGAAAACTAGGTCAAATCTGAGAAAAACTTGTTTTAACTCTATAGGCCGGATTTTTACTCAATTTACTGGATATTTTTTCAGATGTTTGTCTTAACCCTTTCCCGTTCAAATATGGGATTTTCCGCTCCTACAATTTTATACTCAAGAAAACATTGTGGAAAAAGAAGAAATTGCTTGTAACAAGCAATTTCTTCTTTTTCCACAATATTTTCTACCATATAGGATGGTTTCATTTCAAATGGCATCCAGTTTTGATTGTTGTCTGCAACACGGGAAAGAGTTAATAAAAACCTTAGGCAAGTTTGATATGGGTCACATTGGATCAAATACCAGGTCACAAGGTGTAATATAAAGAGATCTTATTTTTAATTTACTTGCTAAATTTCTTGCACAAATACCTTGAAACTTAGTAAGAATCTTTATATGTGATGTTCTTTGACAAGATTTGATGATGGGTCACTTTTGGCTAAAATAAGGTCTTTTGTGCTATTTTACTTCTCAGGGGAGCGCTTTAGGGCAATGGCCCTCTTGTATGCCATCTGGTAGTGGGTTAAGGGGTGACTATTATTTTACCCTTTCCTGTTTTTCAAAATTTTAGACCTGTCCAAATTCAAAGGTTTTTTAGACAACAATATGAAATTGACTTTATTTGAAAAATAATCATTCAGTAGGATGGAAAAGCTACAAGCAATTTCTTCTTTTTCGACAATGTTTTCTCAAGTATAAAAATGTAGTTGCATAAAAACCAGGGAGAAAAAACTGTTACCAGTTATCATTTTGATCAAATTTGTCTGGAAAGCAGAAAAGTTATGAATATATAAAAGTCTTTTGTAGAAATATGGTACTCTAGAGAGTAAGGACAAAAACATTAACATGAATTTATGATAATGATGGTGATTGGGTCTGTAAGCTTATCCTTACCATACGGCTTACAACCATTTTCTATCAATTTACAACAAACCCCTCAGATTTGTCCAAACATATCACTTGTTTCTACTGCTTGGTTATTTTGTATTACCTGACGACAAAATTAAAAAAAAATCATTTCACTATGATAGTATTTCAGATATCTCTAACTATCTGGGTGGAAAATATTGTGGATAATAAAGAAATTGCTTATAACATGCAATTTGTCTATTTTCAAAATTGTTTTCTCAAACACTTTTTGGAGGTGGATGGGGGGTCTGATAAAGAGTATGATTATATGGAATTGGGTTAATTAGTCAATTTGTTTCCATTATAATCATAGCTTTTGAGAAGAAAAATCACAGTTAGGTGGAAAAGAAGCAATTTTTCCTTTTGTCAGAATATTTTCTACATCATTTGACTCTCAATTTTCAACTTTATCACCTGAAACCTTTGTCACCTGAAACATCTTTAAATTTGGACGTGTCAGCATCATTGTTTATGAAATAGTATTGGTAAATATTCCTTTCGATTTTAAAATCTTTCTCTGCTTTCTCATCAAGCTATTTCTAGTTTTGCATTAAAGAATAGGAACTAATGTAAACCTTTCCTGTACAAACCTGGGATCTTACCTCGCTTTGATTTTATACTTAAGAAAAAATTGTGGAAAAAGACGAAATTGCTTGTAACAAACAATTTATCCTTTTGCCACAATATTTTCTACCACATAGAATAGATTAATTTCGAATTGCATCAGCAACCTCTTTCAATTTGGACATGTCTAAAATTAGAAAAGGAGAAGTTGCTTGTTACAAGTAGTTTCCTGTTTTCCACAATGGTTTTTGGAGTATAAGCAATGTAACATCCCAGGTTTGTACAGGAAAGGGTTAAATTAAGGTTCACAGAAATTGTTCTTGGGTGATGCCTTACCAAAATACTTTAAAGGATTTGAAACAATTAATAACTCTGCTGGTTGCCATGGCAACCAAAAGAACTTTCTTACAAAAACTTCTCCTCAATAATGGTAAGGTCTAGTGCTTTAAGCATCACCTAATGGTATTCTTAACATGAGGTAGAAAGTTGAACTATAATGTGAGTTGCTAGTTTTTACATTTAAATAGGAAATATAGGTTTCAAAACATTTAAATTTGTGAAATTACCTTGAATACCATAGCATATGAAAGAACAAATCTTTAAAGAATTTGTTTAGCATGTTGGTCTCTCAATCAAGTCACAGTACTCGTATTTTATTCTGCCCACTTCTCTTTGCAGTAAAAGTTTATGTAAAAACTGATACATAGTTCAAATGAGGAACTGAGGGTAATCATGGCCTTCTTGTTTGCATTCAACCCATTAACAGATGACAAAAATTCAGACAGGTCTAAATTTAAAGGAGTTGCTGAGACAGCAATTTAAAGTTGATGAAATTTTAGATTTTTTCAGTGTTTAGGGTAGGAAACATTGTGTAAAATAGAGAAATTGCTTCATTTTACTCAATGTTTACTCAATTGTTTTTCTTGAGGGGTGTCAAAAAGCATCATTGTGTTGGAATGGATTGATAAGCTTTACACTGCATTCATTACAGAACATTAATCACATGAAGTTGAAAGACTTTAGATTAGACCAGTATTATACATTAGTATTATGAATTTAGCAGAGCTTATACTGTATGTTTAAATATCTTTGAACTAGTTTGCCTTTTTATATTTTCAGTTAAAAGAGCTGTTGGAAAAGAAAGTGTCATTATGACGAACATTTGAGGGCAATTATCATCAACAACATAGGGATATCAGCTTTTAAATGAACTCAAAATCACTTCATTATTTGAAAAAATCAGTTATCGCTGCATATTATTGCCTGGTAAATGAATGCAAGACTTTTATTTTTACCTTCCAATACGAATAATGTACTGGTAACTTTAAATCCATTCCCACACAATGACACTTTTTTACACCTGCAAGAAAAAGAGTTGGGAAAACATTTTAGAAAATGAAGAAATTGCAAGAGATGTTCAAAATTTCTTCAACAAAAACTTGTCATCAGACATCAGCAAGGTCTTTGAATTTGCCCCAGTCTAAAGTTGTGTTGTCTCGTAATAGGTTAGTCATTTTTAGAAAATGATATGTTAATTAACCCTTGTCATGCTGAACCCGGAATATTCTGGTTTTAGCAGGAGCTATAGACAAAGATCAGACTGCTGATCTTAGTACACTTCCTGTCCGACCTTTTGAAACTAAAGTTGATTATGAAATTAATTTCAAAAGAAATATTGACAACTGAATGACAAGTACTACCAGTGCTTTCAGCTCTTTGATTTTTATACAGTTCTGAAAAGGATTTTATTCAGCATGACAAGGGTTAAGTAATTATTTAATTAGATATAAAGTTTGTCCGAGATATCTTTGCTGTTTTGTTGCATCATCTGTCAATGTCATATTGATCTCAGAATTGTTTAAAATCCGTCCAAAGAAACCTAAGCTAGTCATTATATTCAATATAATATTATTGAATAGAAAGTGTAAACATGCAGTTAATAAAAGTGTAATGTATCAAGTCATTAAATTGCTTAACAATGTCAAACTTGCAATAGACAATCTAAAAATAATTGATACAAATAAATCCACTTTCTTTTTTCAATTATGTAGTTTTGAAAAAATGAAGAATTTGGCATTTAGTACAATTTTCATTAGCATTATTTATACAATTTGGCAGATAAGGCAATACAGGATTTTATGAAGACAAGATTTGTTCTTTTGTTTTCGCTTACCTGAGCACAAATTGCTTGGATTGAGCTATTGTGATTGGTCACTGTCTGTCCACTAATACAACTCAACTCAACTAATACATGAAGACAAACAAATCCTCTCCTCCCAAACTATCGGATTTCAATCAAACTTGATCAAGTTGTTTCAAAAAATTTTGCAATACTGAAATCCATGAAGAACCTTGGTCGCATTGACAACAAAATAAGAAAAAAACCTTAAAAATCTTTTCCTTAAATGTAAGCCATTGTGTTTTTATATTTGGCATGCAACATTGCCTCATGACCTTCTACCAAATGCCGCTTTTCATTGATTTACAATGAAATAAAACTGATGTTGTAGGATCCCTGATTGTACACAGAATTTAAGAAACCTTTGAAAAATAATCTCCTCTAAATTTTGTATGATTGAACAAGGTCTTCTACCAAAATTGTTCAAATTATAAGACCTTTGTTATGGGTCTGTAGATGTACGTTAGATGAAGATGGAGTTTTTTAACCCATTACCAGATGACAAAATTTTAGACTGGTCCAAATTCAAGGAAGATTCATGTAACAACTTTTAGTTGGTGAAATTTAAAAAGAAATCTTAGTCTTTTTGAGGAGAAAACAATTTGGATAGTGAAGAAATAGTTCATTTTTCTTTCTTTTTTTTTTCAAATGATTTTTTTTAGGGGTGTAAAAAGACATAATTGTATGGAAATGGGTTAAAAAAGGAGCTTCTCCTCCCAGAAAACATTCCCTGCCTAAACCAGTAGGCCTTAACCATCTGGGCTAAAGCATTCTAATTTTTCTATGTAGTATTGTCTTATGGTGGTCTACCAGTTCAAATTATCACTGCCGCCGTCATAGCGCAGTCAGTAGCGCGCCAGACTCCTAATCTTCAATCATAGGTGTCATGGGTTCGATCCACGGCGGCAGCAAATATTCTTTCCGACAATTGTCTCTCACCAATGGGTTGATAATCGTAAACCTAAGTGGGATAGCAGCTGGAGGCTAGGAAAGGATGTAGTGGTAGTACTGGTGTGAGAAATACCAGGAATCCATTGTTAGGTGCTCCAGCCGCCACGATATGAAATACTGTTAAAAGCGGCGTTAAACCCCATTCAATCAATCAATCAAATTATCACTATATTTGATCAAAATCAGATCATAAATCCCACAGTTACCATACTCAGGTGTGTGATATAGGGCCAGAATAGTCTTCTTATTGTTTACCATTTATGTTTTACAGATATAGATCTAGAACTAGTTGTTTATGTATAACCATGTTATTGGTAATTGTCATTGTGATATTGTTTTACTGTGCAAGTTGCAGTTTGTTTCTAATAAATTCTTATCAACTTGTTAAGTATTTTTATCTTTTTGATCTACCTGGAAAATTTCTTAGCTTTGGTACTTGCACAAAATTTTTGTCTTGTATTCGTATCTATTTGTCTCAAAACAAAAAGAAATCAAACAAACAAAATGAAGAACATAGTACTTACCTTAGGGTCCGAGATTATAAAACTTTTTTCAGACTCAATTTGGAATTTATTCACACTTCCAAGTAGAACTGTGGTTGTGGCATTTGCACAGGTGGTAGCACGTCAGGCTCCTAATTGTGCGGTCCCTGGTTTGATCCCTGGTTGTGGAAAATATCCTTTACAACATTTGTCTCCCACCAATGGGTGGATAAAGGTACACCTATGTTAGATGAGCAACTGGGGGCTCAGAAAGGACAAAGTGGTAGTTAAATACTGTTAAAAGTGGCATTAAACCCTGTTGAATCAATTAAAGTGGAACTATTGTTTTAATTCAAATTTTAATCTCCGGCCCTAAGTTTAAAGTGCTAGTGCTTATATGTAAAATGTCACAGCACCGTTCTCTAAATATGGTCAAGATAACTACGCAGTGAATGTCAAGATCAAGGGTATCAATGATTATTTATGATTTAAAAAAAAAGGAGAAAAGGAGAAATGGCTTGGTCATTGTTTGGCAACAAGCATTTCTTTATTTTTTCACAATGTCTTCTGTAGCAACTATTTTTATTTAAGTGACAAAAAATGCAACCCTTTTCTTATTGACTACACTGTACCTTTAAATTTGACTGATGGATGATACAGCTTTCAAGTTTCATGCGATCTTTCGTGATCATCCTAAGTCAAGAGTCTGTACTGTCCCCAAAACATCAAGACAGATTCACACCAAATTTTGAAGGAATGTTCCTTGTGTGGTCCTTTTCTTAAGTAATGAAGATATTTAAAATCTGTTATTAAGTCAGGTTGCCATAGCGACAAATGGATAAGTTGAAATTTGAGAGAGCAAAAATAACAAGTTGGTAAATTTCAACCTGATCTAGAACCATGATATTTGGCAGGAAGCATCTGTTCATAACAAGGCCTCTATGAAATTACTAAAATGATATCCCTGATGTCCCAAATTAACCCATTCCCACACATTAATATTTTAGACCAGTCCAAATTCAAAGAAGCTGCAGACTATAATTTTAAGTTAGTGAAATGTTTAAAATCTTTGTCTTTTTGGGTAGAAAACATTGTGGATAATGAAGAAATTGCTTGTAACAAGCAATTCCTTCATTTTCCACAATGTTTTCCAAAGCTTTCTTATTGAAGGGCATTAAAAAGCGTCATTGTGTTGGAATGGGTTAAGTAAGATGTCAAACTTACTCTGTAGCAGCATTACCTTGCTTTCAACCTGGACTATTGAAAGTAATACATGTATGTTTTTCATCTCAGATAAACATGGCATGCTAAGATCCCATTTACGGTTAGAAGTTTTTGTGCCAGCAAAATTGACACTACTTTTAGTTATTAATGGCATGCACATTCACAGAGGCATTCTGTTAGTTATTGAGAATTAGTTCCAATGAGTGTTTTTTACTAAAAGGGTGATTAAGCTTGACAGCGAGGTCAAGGTTATGGTCACATGTCTATCAGATCTAACATTTTTGGTTCACATTAGCTGAGGTGGTCAAGGTAAGCTATTGTGATCAGTCATCATTGCCCTCTGTACATTTGTCCATTTTGCATCCTGCCGTAACTATTTCTTTTCTAATTTTCTCCTCCTAAACCACTAGGTCAATTAACAATACTGCAGGGATGTTCCTTGAACATGATCTACCAAAGTTGTTTATAAATTTTATTCCATTAAAAACTCTAGTTGCAATTATAATCAAAAGGTTGAAAATTAAGAAAACCTTTAAAAAGGTTATTTTGACAATGTTTTATGGCCTGGAGGTTGCAAATTTTGTATGTGATAAGTGTCTCATGGCATTGAATATACTAAAGTTGTTTAATCCATCTTCACATGATCCCTCTTTTTTACATTCTCCTCAACATACACACACACAACCACCCTCCCCCCAAGAAAGAGCCTGTGGAAAACATTTAGAAGGCTTATAGAGCTTTGATATTTTGTATGTAGCATCACCTAGTGGATCTCTACCAAAGTTTGTTCATGTGATGTCCCTGCGGTCATAATTGGGCTCTGCCCAGGTGCATCCTATTTTACATAGACACAATTTAGAAGGTCTAGAGCTTTGATATTTTGTATGTAGCATCATCTAGTGGATCTGTACCAAAGTTAGTTCATGTGATGCCCCTAGGGTCATATTGGGTCTCTGCCTGGGTGCATCCTATTTTTCATAAAAACAAAGAAGAAAATCCTTTAAGAAATATCTTCTCTGAAACTATATGCCCAATGGATTCCATATTTATTTTAGCATCTAGTAGACCTCTACCATGTTTGTTCATATGAAGCCCCTGGGGTCATATTTGGGCTTTGTTTATTATGCCTCCATATTGCTGTAGAGCAATTATTCTGTGTAAAATAGAGATTTCATTGCTATCCAGATATAGTGAATTGGTATTTAGAAATATTGGACCAAAATTGTGACCTCAAGAGTCTTATCAAAGAAAGTTGTCTTAAAGCCACCTTTTCCCCTTGATATGTTGATGATATCACCTTAATGGGTAGATATGCATAAATAAGAGATTTTATGTTTCATTGATTTTTTCCTCAGTTATGCCCCCTTAAAACTTAGTCTCTGGGGTTTATTGAAATTAAAGCCTCGTGAACACAACTCCTCCTTAGTTCTGGCTTGATCTATATGAAACTTGGTGGATGATATCATCTTAATTGGTAGATGTGCATGACGTTAGGATTTTATGGTTCATTGATTTTTGCCTCAGTTATGCCCCCTTAAAACTTAGTCTCTGGGGTTTATTGAAATTACAGCCTTGTGAACGCAACTCCTCCTAAGTTTCTGGCTGGATCCAAATGAAACTTGGTCAATGATATCACCTTAGTTGGTAGATGTGCATGAAATGAGGATGTTATGGTTCATTAATTTTTCCCTGACTTATGCCCCCTTAAAACTTAGTATCTGGGACTTAGTGAAATTGCAGCCTTGTGAACGCAATTCATCCTAACTTTTTGTCTTGATTTAAATGAAACTTGGTCAATGTCATCACCATAATTTGTAGGTGTACATGGATCAAGGATTTTATGGTTCATTGATTTTTACAAGAGTTATGCCCCTTGACACTTATTCTATTGGCCCATTCAATCAATCAATCATAACAAACAGTTTGAACTTGACAATTTAAAACGGTAATCTGCAAATGTTTTGAATTTGGTTCTGTCAAAATAAGTAGTGTGTACAATTATATAGTGAAACAGCAGCAAAGTGGGGGTCTATATTGTGATTATTGCACTCTTGTTAGGCGAAAAATTGACCTCTAGACTGGTAACAAGGACATTGTCAATAAGGCCCTTTTACCTTGATATGAGTTAGAATGTTTCATATTTAACTGGTTTCATCATTCTGACAATACAATCTTTTGCAGCAATTTTGAGAAAGAACATGGGCAAAAAATTTGACCTGTAGAGCAGTCACAAAGAAATGGTCATTAAGGCCCCTTTCCCTTAATGCAAGTCAGAATCTTGTCAAGGGTTTTTCCTAATGACCATACAAACATTTTTGGCAAGTTTGAGAACGTTTGAGCAAAAATTGTGTTGACCTCCAGAGTGGTAACAAGGAATTTGTCATTTAGGCCCCTTTTCCTTTGATATAACTAAGAATTATATTGAAAACAATTGTTCCTCATGTCTATACAAACATTTTCAGCAAATTTTAGTAAGATCGAGTCAAATTGTGACCTCTTGAGTGGTAACAAAGACATTGTCATTAAGGCCCCTTTTGTATTGATTTGAGTTAGAATGTTTTGATCTTCTAG
This sequence comes from Fragum fragum, assembly GCA_946902895.1. Taxonomy (NCBI): domain Eukaryota; kingdom Metazoa; phylum Mollusca; class Bivalvia; order Cardiida; family Cardiidae; genus Fragum; species Fragum fragum. Next base: position 39,912,403 of record OX336366.1, on the reverse strand, counting down.
GGTTCTCCCCCATGACCAGATAAACATTTTCGGTAAGTTTCAGAAAGATTGAACAAAAAATGTGATCTGTAGAGAAGTGATGGAGGAATTTTCATTGAGGCCCCTTTCCAAATTTGAAGAAACTGCAGACAACATTTTAAAGTAGATGTAAATTGAACAAATAAGTTCCAACTATTTTACAAAAATTGTGGGGATAAAATAATGAAATGTTTTCTAAGCATTTTTTCAGCACAATTTTCCATATTCATTTATTAAGCGCGTGAATGTGCGAGATTGTGAGGTGAAAGGTTTACCCAGCTCTTAAATGTCTTGTCCAATGGCAGTCTTTTATGACTACGGTCGCAATCAGGATTCAAACCAGTGCCTTACAAATCCCCAAATATCAGGACGAATAAAATTTTGTGTAAAAAAAGATCTTGCTTGCATTTTTAGCTCCTCCATTTCATGTCTGGCTTACATTTGCGCAAATACTCATTAAAAGACATTTTCCTGTTTTAGCTTAGCTTGCCACAAAGTGGTCATGGTGAGCTATTGCAGTCTAGCTGTCTTCGGCGTCCGGTGTGTGTCAACATCTTGTGTGCACTAGAGGTCACAAATTTTACTCAAATGTCTTGAAACTTGGTCAGAATGCTTGTTTTCATGAAACCAGTTCAATATTGAGTCATATGGGGTCAAAAACTTGGTCACTAGGTCAAATATTAGAAATACCTTGTGTGCACTCAAGGGGCCAATTTTTTAGGCTCAAATGTCTTGATATTGGGTCAGAATGTTTGTCTGCATAATATCTATGTCAGGTTCGATATTAAGTCAAATCCTAGAAGTAATCTTGTGTGCACTCTTGAGAACATATTTCAGGCTTAAATCAAATAATATTTGGTCAAAAGGATTGTTTCCAGGTTATCTCCGCCAAGTTCATATTTGAGTCTCATGGGGTAAAGAAAAAGATCACTAGGTCATGTGTTAGAAATACCTTGTGGGCACTCCAGAGACCATATTTTTGGCTCAAAAGTCTTGATATTTGGTCAGAATGTTTGTCTGCATAATATCTAGAACAAGATTTGTATTGGGTTATGTGGGGTCAAACATGAGGTCACTAGGTCAAATCATTGAAATACCTTGTTTGCACTCCAGGGGCCATATTTTTGGCCAAAAAGTCTTGATATTTGGTCAGAATGTTTGTCTGCATAAAATCTATGGCAAGTTTGATATTGGGTTATTTGGGGTCAAAAATGAGGTCACTAGGTCAAATCATTGAAATACCTTGTTTGCACTCCAGGGGCCATATTTTTGGCTCAAAAGTCTTGATATTTGGCCAGAATGTTTGTCTGCATAAAATCTATGGCAAGTTTGATATTGGGGTATGTGGGGTCAAAAATGAGGTCACTAGGTCGAATCCTTGAAATAAATTATGTGCACTCTAGAGGTCATATTTTTGCCTCAAATCAAGTGATATTTGGTTAGAATATTTGTTTCGATGTATAATCCACCAAGTACGAATTCGGGTCACATGGGGCCAAAAACAAGGTCAGTAGGTTAAATTTTAGAAATACCTAATGTGCACTCCAGGGGCCATATTTTTGGCTCAAATGTCTCCAACTTTTGTCAGAATGTTTGTCTGCATAATATATAGGAAAATTTCGATATTGTGTTTTGTGGGGTCAAAAATGAGGTCACTAGATTAAATCTTAGAAAAATCTTGTGTGCACTCCAGAGGCCATATTTTTGCCTCAGTTGAATTGATATTTGGTAAGAATGTTTGTCTGCATAACATCTATGTCAAGTTTGATATTGGGTTATGTGGTTTCAAAACTAGGTAATTATTTCAAATCCTAGAAATGATCGTGTGTACTTTTTAGAGGCCATGTTTTAGGCTCAAATGATTTTTTTGTTCAGAATGTTTTTTTCCGTGATATTTCAGCTAAATTCAAATATTGGTCTCATGTAATCAAAAACTAGGTCACTAGGTCAAATCTTAGAAATACTTTCGTGCACTTTAGAGGTCCTGTTTTTGGCTCAATTGATTTGATATTTAGTCAGAATATTAGTCAAGTTCAGATTGTGGTTACATGTGGTCAAAAACTAGCTCACTAGGTCAAATCTTAGAAATATCTTGTTTTTAGTCTGGAGACCCTATTTTGGCTCAATTGAATTGATATTTGGCCAGAATGTTTGCGTCCATAATATATTGGCCAAGTTAGACTTTTGTTGACATAGGATCGAAAGCTAGGCCATAAGGCTAAATCTTGGGACTACCATTTCACCCCAGGGGCAACATTTTCGGTTAATTGGTTTGATATTTGGTCAGAATATTTGTTCCATGATATCTCAGCCATGTTCAAATTTGGGTCACATTGGGGAAAAACTAGGTCAAATCTGAGAAAAACCTTGTTTTTACTCTATAGGCCATATTTTTGACTCAATTGACTTGATATTTATTCAGAGGTTTGTCTTAATAAAAATCTTTGTCAAGTTTGTTATTAGTATACTAGGTCATAAGGTCTATTATAAAGAAATCTTTCCAATTTACTTTTCTTGCACAAATACCTTGAAACTTGGTAAAAATGTTTGTTCGTGATTTCTAGGACAAGATTTGATAAAGGGTCACTTTTGGCTTAAGTCAGGTCACTTGTGCTATTTTACTTCTATAGTCATCGACTTAGGCGAGTGCCTTAGGGCCAATAGCCCTCTTGTTATTAAAATGCGGGATTGTTTGGGAGAGGGTTGATCGGTCAAGATCTTCATTCATATACATAAAATTGTTGTTTTTGTTCTACAAGTTATTTCTTCCTTTCCCACAAAGTTTTCTCAAGTATAACACTACAAGGACGTAAAAAACCAGGGGTTGTATAGAAAAGGGTTAAAATAAAGTCGCTTGACTAAAAGCCTTCATTGATGCTGTTACTTAGAATTAATCCTGTAATGTAGGTCTGGCTAAAATTTTCATGACAGGGTAAAAACATTGTAGAATATGAAGACATTGCTTATTACAAGCCATTTCTTCATTATCCACAACATCTAGTGGTCACTTGATCAATTAACCAATCGCGGCTGTCAATCAACATTTGGCCTTCACCATTGATAGTCGGTATCTCAAGGGGCCGACAGACAAAGAAATTTAAACCATATATGTTGTTTTACCACCCATCATTGTCTGGGTTGGTTGTATGCTGCCCCGTTAACCAATTGACTGACGACAACATTTCAGACTGGTCTAAATTCAAAGATGTTGCAGTCAACAATTTTTAATAGGTAAATTTTTTAAATTTTGGGTCTTGTGAGATGAAAGATGTTGTGGATAATGAAGAAATGGCTTGTAATAAGCAATGTCTTCATATTCTACAATGTTTTCCGGAGCTTATTATCTTGGGGCTTCAAAAAGGTTGAAATAGGCATATATGACTTATACAAATGACAGATCAGGCTGTCAAAGAATCGATTGACCAATCGAATTATTCATTTAGACCAGAAGTGAACTTTGAACTCCAACATTGATAGACATTTACGTGAAGCGTTTTTCTTTGTTTTGAGACTTAAACGTCGTAACTACAGCTTATATAGTTACGAAGTCTAGGTCGCGAACTAACCATTATATTTTTGTTACACGTTACTGACAATGAATTTTACAAACTATGGCCATTTAATATTGAAGTGGACCATCCTGTCAGTGTGTCTAGTGGTCACTTGATCAATTAACCAATCGCGGCTGTCAATCAAGGCAATTAATATACCAATCAAATCATCAAGCTGTAGTAACGACGCTTACGTCGAAAGCCAACCATTTCACATTTTAGTTACATCCTACTGGCCATTTTTTTTTTTTGCAAAATAAGATCATTTAAAAGCGGGACTTCCTTTTGGAGTCAATGGGCGGGGCCAATGTAGTAAGTTGGCGGGGCCAGTGAATCGATAATTACTTGTGCATTGAAAAACAACAAATAACATCAGTAGAATGTGACCCCCTCTATTCCTCTCACAGGATTATGATAGACCATTACTTTCAAGTTTGGGAAAAATCCTTCTTTATCTCCATATAAAGGATTCAGCAGAACTGGCTGATCTCTATCTGATGGAGATAACTTTAACTGTAAAGGGCCTCACGCCAACAAGGAAATAAGTTTGAGGTGATTCATTATGGGAGCATAATAGCTATTGATAGGTCTTGAAATAAGGGAAACTTAACCCATTTCCACACAACAAAATTCGAAAAAAGCTGCAGACAACAATTTTAAATTGGTGGATTTGTATTCGTCTTTTGGATAGAACACAATGTGGATAATGAGTAAATTGCTCGATACAAACAATATCTTCATTTTCCTCAATGTTTTCCAATGCTTTTTACTTGAGGGGCGTAAAAAAGAGGTATTGTGTGGGAATTGGTTAAAAAATACACACAAAGTTTTGTCTTTATTTCAATCTGAAATCCCGGAGCAAATTTCAATTAAGAAGGGGAAGGCTTTTAAGGAATCCCCCTTATCCCTAAAATCAGGGATCCCACCACAAAGGGCTCATATTAAAACTAGAATATTTTAAAGCAATTTGGTAGAGGGTCATATGGGAATGCTTTATAACAATTTAAGAGTTCCAGGGATTACTGTTTGGGAATTGAAGTGATATCTTGGATTCCACGTCATAGGTCAAATTTTCACCGTATAGTTATTACTTGAAGCCTTTTTGGAGAAGGCCATAATGCGAAATAAAGAATTTGAAAGCTCTAGGTCGTAGGGTTGAAGAGGAGGAAAACTTAAATCAGTTGCCATGGAACCGATAGTTCCATAATGCTTTGTTTGTCTTTGTAATTGAAAACTAAATCACCGGTACACTTTAAGAACAATTTAGGATAGACTATCATGAGAAGCTATCGATTCAGTATGAAATCCCAAAAATCATCAAGATTCCATTATGTGGACAGGACAGTTCAAAACTATCATTATATGTATTAAATAAACTGAAATAAGACTGTTAAATAATTATCAGACAGCAACATTTTAGACTGGTCCAAATTCAAAGGAGTCGCAGACGACAATTTTAAGTCTTCGAATTTCGGATTTGTTCAACATTCTGCTTAGAAAAAATTGCGTAAAACGAAGAAATTTTACACATGTTTAGACTAGTTGATTTTTCTTGAGTTGCGTAAAAAGAGGATCATCTGGCAATGGAATAAAGTCCCGGAAACACTTTGTCTCCAACAGAATACTTCGAAAGATACCAGGCTCTTAAAACTTAATCTATTTTTACGTTTTGTTGAAAAGAAAAAATCAGAATTCATACAAACGATTAAGTTTTAATTTAATTACATAAGAGGGCCGTTGGCCCTGGTGATCTTACCTGAGATACTGTCTCTTTTCCTTTTCAATAATATAATCTAATGTTAAGATACTAGTTGGTTTGACCATTTTATAGGCTCTGTACCTGGGGATCATAAAGTCTCAATGATTTTTAAGATTAAAATTTTGGAATTCCATGGCAACCAGAATCCTCCTATTTATTTGTTTAAGTTTGGTTAATGAGAAAGAGGACCACGTAAGGAAAGTTTAAGCCAAATTTACTTCAATTTGGTCCAATGGTTTTGAAGGAAATGTCGCTTACAAATCCTTCTTTATTTCTATATAAACCCCACCACCTGGGGCTCCGTCCCTGGGGACCCTAGAATCATGATTTTACGGATTTAAAAAGAGGTCAATATACTGATGTTCCATACAAATATCAAGACTCTTCACCATCTGGGAGAGGAAAAGAAGATTTTTAAAGACTATTTTTAAAATTTCGCTTTTGTTGCCATGGCAACCAGAGTTTTAACAGATTTCAATTGTTAATTATTTTTTATACAGTGCCACCTTCACCCGGGGTCCCGACCGTCATGATTTTAGCTAATTTGAAAGAAGTCAATATACTGGTGTTTCATGCTAAAAACCTTCTGAGCCAGGAGGAGATGATTTTTAAAGATTATTTTAAATTTCACTTTTGTTGCCATGGCAACGAGAGTTTTGAACAGATTTTATTTCTTTAAGCTTTTTTATACAGGACCACCTAAGGAATATATCTGCCAAATTAGGTTCAATTTGGCCCAACGGCTTTGGAGAAGGATGTCATTTAAAAATCGTTCTTTATTTTTATAGCCCCACCCCTCTGGAGATCCGCCCCTGGGAACCTGAGGATCGTGATTTTAGCTATTTTGAAAGATGTCAATATACTGATGTATCATGCAAAATTAAGGCTCCACACCTGGGTCAGAAGTAAGATTGTTGAAGATTATTTTAAAATTCTACTTTTGTTGTCATGGCAACCCGAGTTTTCAACGGATTTCAATTCATTTGGCTATTTTAAAGACGATCAACTAAGGAACATTTCAGCTAAATTTGGTTAAAATTTGCCTAGTGATTTGGGAGGGCATATTGTTGACGGACGACACACGACGCACGACGGACGCTAAACAAAAGGTGTTCACAGTAACTCTTTTGGGCATTTTGTGAGCTAAAAAAAACTATTCTATGACGAAAAAGACATAAAGTGTTTAGGCTGATCTATTTATTAAAAGTGTTGATAAAATATCATTTAAAAGTTCAAGAGACATGTCCCTTAAATCATCATTCAGAAACTACTTTCATTGCTTTGTGATAAATTGTCTGTGTTATTGAGACTTTCGTGAAAATATTGGACTCAACAAAACTTCTTGTTCAGCAGAAAAGATTTAACCCATTACCACACAGCAGAATATTAGACTGGAAGCTGCAGACAACAATATTTAATTGATGATTTTTTAAAAAAAAACGCTTTATATATTGGGATAGAAAACAAGCAATTTCTTCATTTTCAACAGTGTTTTCCAAAGCCTTTTTACTTAAGTGGGGTCAAAAAAGAGACACTGTGTGGGAATGGGTTAGCCCTTCATTGTCAGGACAAGGATTACAAGGTACGTTGTTTTCATTACCCTGACTATATTACCTTTTCTCCACACTAATTCTAGGGGAAAACAGATTTGGTTTGATTAAGTACGAAAAAAATGCACCGGCCACCCACGATCCTCGAAAAGGAAAAGAAAAAACAAAAAGCAAAAAAAAACAAAAAAGAAAACAACAACAACAACAAAAAAAACCCGGCTAAATGCCGTAACTTCACTGTAAATATAACGTCATAATACAAAATTACGCAAATACAGCTGTAACGTAAAGAGGCACAAAAATACATGTCCTTATATAAAATGTTTCACTGTTTCTATTTTATCCAGATCTAGAGCTCAACATAATCATTACATATTGGTAGGTAATAAATTGAATACTGGGAAATTTTTTATATTTAACTCCACTTTCGTTGTCGTTAAATAGCAAAAATTTGACCAATCACGACAGCCGATTTAAGCATCAAACAACCAATCAAATAATTTATTTAGACCTGAAATGAATTTTGAACTCGAACATCGGCCAACATTCTAGTGAAGCATTTTAGTTGATTTTGCGACTTAAACGTCGTAACTTCAGCCTGAATAAACTTTAGTTACTACGTCTTAGTCGCAACAAACAATTTAATTCTTTTGTTGTATTCTAGCGCAAAATAAAGCCCTTAAATATAAAAGTGATACAGAAATCAAGCTCATTTAGCTTGACAAAAATTGTAAGGGTAACCTCTAAGAATGAAAGATGCAGACAGCTAATACAACAAAAAGGAGTTAAATGAAAAATCGACTGATAATTTCTACCTTATTTGGTAATAATTTCGAAGATATGATCACTTTAAAATGCCGTCTACAACTTCTACGAAATTTGACCAGCCCCCACCTCCCCATGGCAATTTTTGACGCCCGCAAGAAAAAATGGGGAAAATTGTGGAAAATGAAGACATTTCTTGTTTTCAAAGAAAGGGAAAAGATCACAAACACTGCATCAAATAAATATTTGAAAAAGGAAATGTATCTAGCATAGGTCAACTGGATGTCGATACGGTATCACTGACATTAATAATTCAGAGAACGATATCAGTCTACGAAGCCACGAGGGTCTTTAGATACATTCGCACACAGAAGAACCCATCTTTTCATTTAACGGGTCACACATTTCGTTGTCAGATCCTCAAGTATATCAAGTATTGTGCATAATATATCGCCGGTGCGCGAGCAAAATGTTTGAACTACAGCTTTAATAAAGCTGTATTTAAGACATTTTGCTCGCGCACCGACCATTTCATATATAAACAGAATATGGAGGTTATTTCCCTTTGACTATACTAGGAAGCTATAAAGAAAGATCATTACGATCTTTGCGTTGTATGTGTATTTCATTGAGGTAATCTATTAAGTATTAACCCATTCACACACAATCTGTCTTTTTTACACCCCTCGAGAAAAAAGCTTTAGAAAACATTCCAGAAAATGAAGCAAATTGCTCGTAACAAGAGAATTTTTCATTATCCACAAGGTTTTCTACCGCAAAAGACTTTTTTTTTAATTTCATCAACTTGAAATTGCCGTCTGCAACTTCTTTCAGTTTGGTCTAATCTAAAAAATTTCTAATGTGGGAATGGAATAAATGAAATCCCTTTTAACAAAAAAAATGCGGTGACGTATTTCTAAAAAAATGTAAACCAAGAGATTATCAGAACAAAAGAAGGTCCTCTTATAGAACAGCGTCTGAAATATCCAATTCATTCAGGCTAAGGCATACTGCTCGAAAGAAGACATAGTATATAGTTTCAATCATTGAGGTAAAGTTTGATCTTGAGGGCATACATTAAGCTTGATAATACAACCAGAGCACCAAATAGGTTCAAGACCTATAGCTATTCACCTTACTCAGGTTGCACAGCCTAACCCGATCACACTTGACTGTCCGATAAGGTATTAGCATAGCATAGCGAGTCATATTTTGTCGAACCAAGGGCGGCGGACCGTCTATTCAGATGTAGACAAAAATCTACTTTTATATAGATTTAGGAAGAAAACATTTCTCCTAAAGTACCTTAACAACTATTCGAATAAAGCTAGAGGTAAGAAGTTTTGGGGATAAACACTCATCATCGGTTAGATAAAATAGACTGATTAATTATCTTTGATTATCTCCAGGTGTAAATGATGGTGGTTAGGTGCAATATCTTTATACCAATGTCCGCAAAATTGGCACACAAAAACATGCTAATGCTCGTCTAATTGAATAAGCATTATACGAGTGCTTTATCAGTCGGATTTATTTATTTCTAGTAAATGAACATTAAAGTAATAGCCAGTTTTACTGCTGTTTACCCCAAATTGTTTTGGCGAACCCTCATTTCAAGCAGAATAACGTGCTTTCTAACCCGTCTCAAAACGACAAAATTTTGGACTTGTCCAAATTCAAAATAGTGGCTGACGACAATTTAAAGCTGACGAAAATTTAGAAATCGTTGTCTGTTGGGATATAAAACGTTTTGGAACTAGAGAAATTTCTTTCTACAAACATCTTCATTATTTTCAATATTATTTTCAACAGCATTTTTTATTCGGCGAGATTGTGTGGGAACGTGCTGTGTTATAAGCTACTGACTATGTTGCTTCTTACTGACGCAGTGCTTTGAGAATCTTAACTCATTATCAGACGGTGAAATTTAAGACTGTTCGTAAAGGATGTTGAAGACGACACTATCAAGTTGGAAAACGAAATCAATTCTAGGTGAAAAAGCAGAGCCGACATCGAAGAAATCGTTTGCTACAAGTAATTTCTTCGTAATTCACAATGTATGTTTTCAATAGCTTTTTCTCGAGGTATAAAAAGTGCGATTGTGTTGCAAAGTGTTATGAGGTAGAGTCTACAAACGGAATCTGATGCTTTTATCAACAAATCATTTAGCATTGGTGAAAGTGTATGACAAAACTTCGTGTAATATTTAGACAATATTTATTTCAAAAAAGAAAGAAACATTTAGCATTGGTGAAAGTGTATGACAAAAGTTCTTGTAATATTTAGACAAGATTTTTTTTTTAAAAAAAAGAAAGAAATATAACATCAACTGAAAATTGTTGTATGTTAGAGATTTCCAACACCACAGAGAAACATACTTTTGTTAGGTTTTCTATATTTTCTTATCTCAATTCGGTCCTTGTTTAATATCTGCTAGATCTATTTTCCGAGTATTTACAAAACACCTAGGAGATCGTTTTACGTCTAACGTGTCACATTTTTCAAAAGTAAGGAAGCAAAGTTTGAAACTGTTTTGAAGTTGAAGGCTTACATTTCGATTTTTTTTTAGTTAAGTTTTTAATGTCAACACAAAGTTCAGATTTTGGCCTCAATATCCATGCGTCAACGGTTGAGAAGCAGGATTTCAGGTACCCTTGAAAGCAGCTGAAAGATGCGCCACGCAGTAGTTTTAACCTTCTCTCATAACAGAGTCATTGAAAAAATACATTACTACAGCTTAAAGAGTTTTATTACTATGAAATTAAAAAGGTTAAGCTTGCATTCTTGGACTCACAAACCACAAGAGCACACTCGCCGACTTATGGAAGATAATAGTAAAATGCCATCATTTTCGTCCTTTACACCAACGCTTGAAATGATATTCATACGGACAATTGCAACCTGAGTTGGATGAGTTGCTTGCAAAGGAACTTAAGCAGTATATGGGAAAAAGAAACGAAAACTGCAACTATTTGATATCCATTAAAGTCCCAGTGACACTTATTGTTCTATCAGAAGAAATAATGAAAACTAAATCAATTTAATGTTATTTAGTACATTACCATACGACAAATTTTAAGACTGGTCCAAATTGAAAAAAGCTGCAGACGACAACTTAAAGTTGACGAACTTTAAAAAAATCTCTGTCGTTTGGTATAGGAAACATTGCGTATAATGAATAATAATATTTCAAGCAATTTCTTCATTTTCTACCATGTTTTCCAAAGTTTCTTTTCTTGAGGTCGTCAAAAGCGCCATTGTATGGGAACTGTTTATAGTCCAGGTAACACTGTATTACCGCATTAGAAGATTTCGAAAGATACCAGGCTATGAAGCGCTCATTGAAACATGTAATCAAATTTTACCAAAAAGTGTTATTTTTTTATTTTATTTATATTATTTATTTCTTCTTTTTTTATTTTTCTAATTTATTTATTTTTTCTTTCTTTTTTTTTCAAACACGAAAAACAATTACTTGATGTCGCAAAATTGACAGACATTACATGTACGGGCCGAACTCTGAATTTAAAGGAAATAAACTTGAATGTAAAAACTTAAAGAGACACCCCCCTCAAATATAAAGTTATTTTTTCTTCAATATATAAGTGATACTGGGGCGTTAAATAATCACAATAACTGAAAGATATAAGATTGTTTCAAGTTGAATTTCACTTCATCTTATAATCCGTTTTCATTCTACACTAGCGCCAATCTTGGAAATAAGATTAAGTTGGAAAATGAAGTCTACAGAACCGTTTTAACACTTAATCCAGTCAGCTTAAAAGCTTCGAACGCAGATTGTGACTTTCTTAGAAACGTTTATAGCCTTTAGAAAATTAGATATGGATTATCAAAATTTTCTTAGAATTTCAATCAGCAGTTTATAGCTGCTGTTGACGTAAAATCTCAATTAAGTTGCCACTTTTTATTTTACAAAGCCTTATTTATTGCCCTCCTATCCTATAAAATATGTATAACATGTCGCTTTTAAGATAAAATTCCGATCTATTTTGAAGGAACAATTATACAGAATTTTGACGAGTTGCAATAAAATCGGAAACTTGCCATAACTTTCTCTAACAGGTTTCATTTTTTTCTCTCTAGTACATTTTGACCCATTTTGTTAAAGCGGAAAAGTTGCGCCTTTAATTGAGAAGCAAAATTTAGAAAACTGGCAACTGTGCGTGGTTTTGTACGCCTTACATCTTATCATATCTTACAAAAGACTTGCCAAAAGCCTGATCTAAATGACGGATAGCAGCTGTCAATCAAACAAGAGGGCCAGTGGCCCTGGCGCTCACCTGAGATAAGGCTTTTTCTTCTTCAATGCCTTATACGAACTGGGTCGTGAGAAGACCTCCTTTAACATTAACTAAAATCAACTTATGTTACCATACAGACCAATGCTTGTAACAGATTTCAAATATTTTAGTAATAATAAATGTACTAACGCATTTCTGCCAAAATTAGTTTAAATTGGCCAAATAGTTTTGAAACGGTTGCCTTCTTTATTTCTATTTAAGCCTAATCACCCTGTGGTTCTGAAATTTAATCAATTCTGAGAGAGGTCACTGTACTGATGCTTCATGCAAAATTAAAGATTCTTCATTTTCTGGGTCAGGAGGGGATCTTTTTAATATCTTTTTTTTAGTTTTACTTGTGTTGTCATAGCAAACAGAGTTTTCAACTGATTAAAATTCTTTGGTGGTTAGGGAGGAGATGTTTAAAAAATCCTTAATTTCTATATAAGCCCCCATCCCCCTGGCGAGGAGATAGTTTTTAGAGATTTTATTTAAATTTCAGTTTAGTTGCCATGGCAACCAGAGGATTTTTTTCATCGGATTTCATTTACGTTAGCAATTTTTAAGGGCACCACCTAAGGAACATTTCTGCCAAATTTGGTTGAAATTCGTCCAGTGGTTTGGGAAGAGATGTCATTATAAAAATCCTTCTTTATTTCTATATAAGCCCCCCCCCCGCTTGGGCTCCGCCCCTGGGGACCCAAGGTTGATAATTTTAGCAATTTTGAAAGAGTTCATTGTACTGATACTTCATATCAAATATCAAGGCTCTAAGCCTTCTTGGTCAGGAGGAGATAATTCTATTATTTTTTTTTTTTTACAATTTCAGTTTTGTTGCCATGGCAACCAGAGTTTTTAATGTATTTAAACTCTTTTAGCAATTTTAAAAGGGCACCACCTAAGGAACATTCCTGCCAAATTTGGTTGAAATCCGTCCAGAGGTTTGGGAGTTGTCATTTTAAGATTGTTGACACACGACGGCATTATGTGCTCAAGTGAGCTAAAAAGCGAACTGCCAATCAAACCATTTCGCTTTACCTGAGGTGAACTTTGAACTATATAATTATTCTTAAGTTATTTTTTTTCTTTTATTTGACTTGATATTCAAACGGCGTATCTGCAGCTTATTCAAACTAAAGTTACGACGCAAAAGTCACCAAACAACCATCTTTGTTGTTGTTGTTGTTAAATACTACTGACTATAAATTCTGAAAAATATTTCGTTTGCTATCTTAGTTGAATTTCCTATTGGAGAACTGTGATCGTAGCTAGCGATCGGTCAAATACGTGACAAAGAGCAAATAAAAACTTTACAATATTTCTCTCAAAATATCCATGTATGTCTCACCGCTACAGCACAGTTACTTGAAGCCAAAATATATAGTAATAAATAGTTTTTGTAATCATAAAAGACTATAACTAAATTAAGCAAAGATTTGTTTTTGTACGTTAAGGGCTCATAACAAACAAGTGTAGGGCATTGCAAGTAAATGGGCCAAATATTTTAACCCATTCCAACATATTGACGCTTTTAAACGCCCTTCCATATAAAAGCCTTGGAAAACATTGTGGAAAATGAAGATATTGCACCAAACAATTTCTTCATTATCCATAATATTTTCTACCCCAGAGGACAAATAGTTTATGGATTGCTTCAACTTGTAAAAGTCATCTGCAACTTCTTTTTATTGGGACCAGTCTTAAATTCTGTCGTCTGATAACGGCTTAATTTCTAAAGACAAGTGAAATAGATCTACAAAGATAATTTTGAATTTGAGGTCTTTGTATCTCTTCTTTACCCTGCACTAGACTTGAAGACGTTTCCAAAATTACATCGAATCAGATCATGAGCTGCAGAAAGTTTATTCGAACAAATTCGTTCAAGACTAACTTGAAGCAAATGACACTTTACTATGATCGAAACTGAACACGTCTGAGTTTTCATAAAAATCGGAGTTTTATGGGGCCAAACGCCGCTTTGAATAACCTTTCGGCTTCGAACCCGTATACCTCGACTTCTGACTTATTATGAGTCCGCCACCCTAACCATCGAGACAACCAGTACACACCCCTATATGAATCAGCTCAACTGGTGTAGAAATTTTATCCGGACGCATATCAGTGATGTAACCTTGAACTCGACCAAATGATTTCAAAAAGATCATCTAGTCAATAAAATCTAGGCCAAATGTTAACGTTTTTGTCGAACTGTAACTCTGAACAAAGGGAAATTAAAATACATTCTTTCTTGTAGAACTTTCGCCAGTACTAACACATGTGCGTAAAACTCTTCTACAACTCCGGCCAATAGTTCCAGGTTTGTGGGCCGGCCAAGGTATCGCAGGTCAATTGTAATTTGACCAAAGGAATCACTTTTATTTCTAACACAACATGAGCTTCATATCTGGATTCGAACTTGAAATATGACCTTGAACTTCGAGCAAATGAAATGAAACAATTACGACTCGTGCTGAACAAGTGTATGAAATTTCATCAAAATCGGCATGATAATTTTAAGAGATTTCTTCTGGAAACCAAAAATGGGACGGGCAGACGGACCAGATGACGAGCAGACAGAAAGACGACATAGTCAAAAAAAAAAAAAAAAAAATATGTGTCCAACAGAGTAGACAGATATAATTTAAATAGTAATAGAAAATCAAAAGAATTAAATAGAATGACTAAGCCACAGTTTGTGTACCAAAAGAACACAACATAGGCAGAAATATTAATAAACTAGACGACTCACAAATATTGAATAAAGAAATCGCTTGCACCAAGTAATTTCTTCATTTTCCACAATGATTTCTACCTAGAAAGTTGAAAAAGTCTAAAAAATTCATAAACTTTAAATCGTCGTCTGTAACTTCTTTCAATTTCGACAAAACTGAAGTTTTGCCGTTTGGGAACAGGTTAAGGGACTAATACCTATTCATCAATTATTTCTAGGGAAAAAATGATGTAATGAGTGCCACTTAGGTAACTAAAAGCACAGAACAGATAACAGAATTCCTGGATAAAACCAAGAAAAACAAATAAACTGTTTTTTATCTTCACTCAAGAATCCATACAAAAATAACAAATTAGGACCAAAGACTTTTGTTTATAAATAATTCATCATCCAACAAAATCTACCAATTTCCAGGTGTTCCAACAAAAACACGAGCTTAAGCATCCACCAAAGCGGAGAAAACTGTGCTGTGGTTTGAACTTTTTTCCTTAATACAATCCCACCCCTTCAATTATACGACATTAAAAAGGCTAGAATCAGCCTTCTCTACGAAAGGTTTACTGCCAATACAAATAACACATAGGCAAATGTTTAAGAACAAAATAGAGTGCTCAATACTCGCCTCGTTTTTTTCTTTAACCCTTTCCTGTTTTATCCCTGGTTTTTACGTCCTTGTAATCTTATGTTTGAGAAAACATTGTGGAAAAAGATGAAATTGCTTGTAACAAGCAATTTCTCCTTTTCCACAATGTTTTCTACCCTTGAGAATCATTATTTTTCAATTAAAATTAAGTTTAAATTTTCGTCTGCAAAACCTTTGATTTCTAAAATTTTGCCAAACAGGAAATGGTTAATTTATAGAAAAAAAACCACACAATCAATTAAAAGCACGGCCTGATGGTGCCTGGTGCTAGGCTGTTTGGTGATGGATAGTGAATAATTACTCTAAGTCGAAAAGGGGACATTATTTGATTAATAATGCAATTAGAGTTTTCCTCTTGGTGGTATAGGTTGTCCTTTTGATGGAATACATATATTCCAGTGGATATAACCTGTATAAGAAGGTACATCACACAAAAGCAAAGTTTTTGAATCAGCATTTTACACTTACAAGTTCTATAGCAGGGGAACGACTATATCAACAAAAAAGATGAGTAGCAAGCCTTAAATCAATGATCAAAACCCATTACCAGACGGCAAATTTTAGCATGAATCTAAAAGCTTATTGATACTGTTACGATCTCCCTTAAAGTTTCTTAAAATTCCTTTCCATTTTTACATACATACAATAAGTTTATTAAATGCATTAAGGCTAATAGTCAAAAATGTGAACTATAACAACCCAGACGCAGTTGAAAGTCCTTTTATCATTCTTATAATTTCTTATTTCACTTTTTCGTACATGATACATGACTGTATCATACCTAAAGAAATAAACCCTATTCAACTTTGGTGTTTACATCGTACCCTGTCATAACAATTTGGTCCCGTATGGGTCCTTTATTGATGATTGATTAAATGTACACATATGCTACAGGCCATAATCACAATAGCTGCTCCAACAAAGATTGCAATTTTGAATGTTTGAGATGCCCTTCATTTTCGTTAAAGATCGACCAATTTATTTGCGGAAATCTATCATTCACTAAATTAGAACTAATTAGATCTTATACCGAAACTATTACCATACCATCTATTCCATATAGTTGCGGTTCGTAATTTGATTAAACATTTTTTTTTGCATGTATATTACATGTACATAATAATCTTGATAATATGTGGTATTTCATGGTGTAAGAACGATAGCAATGCTTATTATGTTCTTTTACTTATCGATTATTCTGGCGGTGTACAATAACTTAAAAACAGTACATTTAAGATTAAAAGTGAGGGAGATAGAGAAAGAGAGAGACAGACAGACAGACAGACAGAGAGAAGAAGAGCGAGCGAGAGTTTCATTTATTATTCTAGGTGATATTGGTTAGCCTTCAAATTCTCACATGTGTTGCTATGGCAGGAACAGTTTTAAAGATTTCGGTGTTTTTAGTACCTTAAGCGGACCATATAATGACAATGTTATATCGAAATTAAAGACGCTAACAGAAGTTCGGGTCCTTTAACTGAAATTTTGGGCTATAGCTTTTGTTCTCAGTTTATGAGATTTCGATTCGTTTTACTCTTAAAAAAATGCACAGGCTTGAGTAAAAATTACAAATGGTACTTCATAAGGGGTGAAAATTGCAGCATATTTTGGAATCGAATGATGATTTTTTTACTTTTGGGGTAGAAAACAATGTCGATAATTAAGAAATTGCTTTTAACAAGCAAATCCTTCTTCCATCGTTTTTTCCCCAAAACCTTTTTCTCTTATGGGCGTCTAAAAGCATCATTGAAAGGGAATTAGTTAAGATTTGTGTGTACTCTGGATGACTGAGTCTCATTCCTACAGTTTTTATATCGTTAAATAGTAACATCGAAAAAATATCATGAGAATTTAACATAAATTCATGAAACCACTGTACCTGGCAAATACCCCATAGTTTTGCAATGAAGATAAGTACTAAGTTTCTTTGAAAACAGTACAACAAAGATAAAAATCAAAGAAACATCACAAAATAAGTTATTACCATAAGTCTTATACAACTTTACCATGATAATAGACCGGGCAACATCTGACCTCAGATTTTTAAGTGATTGCCTGCTAATCATTCCCAAGGAAAGCCTCCTTTTTGCGCCCCTCAAGAAAAGGCTTTATGAAACATTGTGGAAAATGAAGACATCGCTTGTATCAAACAATTTCTTCGCTATCAACAATATTTTCTATCCAAAAAGTCGAATAAATAAATAAAATAAAATAATCGGTAAAATTGAACAAAATTGAATACTTTATCGAAGTTACATGTTTTGATTAGTTTTACTGCCTTCTGTTTAATCATGAAACCCAGCCCTCAAATTTTTTGACAAAATCTGCAAGTTCGAAGGTAAAGATAATATAAAATTTGTCTACTCCTTTTTAATGCCAAGATTTTTGTGCACAAACGATTCAAATATTTATACAATATTTTCTAAAAAGATAACTCAATACTATTTTCTGGAAAATGTGTGATAATAACTGTTTTTGAAATGAAGCGTCTACCTATACGCAAGCATTTTGCCAAGATGATGATGTCTGTAATAGCTTATAAAAACAAAACCTGGCACATGCTGTTCTATTTTTAGTAACTTTCATTCCATAAGCGTGGGAACCGAGCCACGTGCCAACAAATTAATAGGCGATAAGCCTGTAGGCAATCAGTTAAATAGCAGACTGTTGTCAGGAAAACAGGTTTACAAAACTGTTGCCAAAATGCAGACATGCGTACAAAAATTACCGCTGTGATACAATTCTTACATCCAAATGATAAATCAGTTGTAATATTTGTAATAGGTACATTAAGGCTTACCCCTTAGTCAAAACACGCCGCCGTCATAGCGCGGTCGGTAGCGCGTCAGACCCCTTATCTTCAATCATGGGATGTTATGGGTTCGATCCCCGGCGGCGGCACATAGCCTTTCCGACATTTGTCTCTCACTAATGGTTGGATAATCGTTAAGCTAAGTGGGATAGCAGCTGGAGGCTAGGAAAAGATGTAGTGGTAGTACTGGTGTGAGAAATACCAGGAATCAATTGTTAGGTGCTCCAGCCGCCACGATATGACTGAAATATTGTTAAAAGCGGCGTTAAACCCCATTCAATCAATCAATTAGTCAAAACACGTTAACATGCTGTTTAATCAGAAATCAATCTACTGAAAAGTTCTGTAAGCTAGCAAAGCATTATTTTGTTCAGTGATCTTCTTTGTCAAATGTTATCATGATAAAGAAAGGAGGTTTAAGTAACCGAGTAGTTAACCCATTCTCGCACAATCCCCCTTTTTAAGCCCCTCAAGAAAAAAGTTGTTGAAAACAACGTGGAAAATGAAGAAATTGCTTGTTACAAGCAATTTCTTCAATTTCAACATTGTTTTCTACATAGAGATTGATATTTCAGAATTTTCAACAATTTTAAATTTTCGTCTGCAACTTCTTTGAAGACTCTATTCAGAGTAATTTGAACACGATGTGCTCAAGAGAGCTAAAAATACACAGGAGATGAACTTGCATGCAGAGTTTGCAATAGTCCTGAAATACAGAAGAACTTATTTTAGAGCGTATTATTGGTTAAGCCTCCAGTGACAGTTTGCACTCGTTGAACTTAATTTGAGACGACCCCAAAATTGTGTATGTTAACTTAAGCTATCAAAGCTGTCGCCTTGCTAGCTAAAAATGACATATAACGAAAAACTTTATTCACATTTACATAGTCATTTGATATAATTTTTGAATAATTATGATAATTATTTCGATTGAATTAAAACATGAGAACGTCATCTTGGTACTTTTGATTAAGTATCTAAACTTTGACAAGTTTGCAATAAAGGGATATATCACCAACTTCAAGTTAAATCTACTAAATTGACTCAATGTGAAGTATTCCCTATGGCCTACTTTGAAACGTCGGTATTTGTCGGATGAGGTCGTTAGTCTTCGGGTGATGTCGATAACGACTGTATTGCTAGCGGAAGCCAGTGACGTAATGAACACGTCATGGAAACCACAAATAAGGCAATTTTCGGTGCAATCGACTGATAACTTTTTTACCCGATGAGGATCGCTTCCATTCGGGTTGTACCTTGCTGACTTATTGTACGGCGAAACAGTTTTGCTTCTTTCTTTTATTTTTAAAGTTATAATCAGCTTATTTACAGAAGTCTTAAATTATTACAGTTAGAAATTTGAAAATTGAGAGCCGAAACTTTTCTTTCATTATCTGTGCAAGAACCTCTTTCAAGTAATTTATCTAATTCATTATGTATGTACATGCCTCATTCGAATTATTCTTATAATCTAAAGAACCGCGAAAGTTTTATATCACACATATTCTTTTCGTTTTTTTTTTTTTTTTTTTTTTCTTTAACACGTAAACCGGCGGGGCCTGGCCGAAGCCATAATAAATAACCTCAGACGATTGTATAAACCACCTGGTAGAGGCCCATCATGAGAAGTAACAGACTCAAAATCAATCACTAGACCGTTTGGTTAAACCCATTACCAGACGGCTAAACTTAAGACTGGTCGAAATTGAAAGGAGTTGCAGACGACAATTGGAAGTAGATTAAATTTCATTGATTATTCGACTTTCTGGGAAGAAAACATTCTGGAAATGAAGAAATCGCTCGTTTCAAGCAATTTCTTCATTTTCCAGATTTTGGTTTTCTAGAGCGGCGTCAAAATGTTCCATTATGTCGGAACTCATTAGTTAAGAGTAGAGGGTTTTTCACGGTTTCCTTTTATGTAGTCTATGTAAAAACGGTTTGATCTCAGGTTGGGCCTTAATATGACGAAAAGGTCCGATGAACTAATCCATTACCACACAACAAAATTATAGAGAGGTCCAAATTCAAATAAGTTGCAGACGAATATTTAGTTAAGGGAATTATAAATCTCAGTGTCAGGGTATAAAACATTGTGGATAACGAAGAAATTGCTTATAACAAGTATTTTTTTCATTTTCCACAATGTCTTGCAAAACATTTTTCTTGGGGGGCGTCCAAAAGAGTCATTGAGTGGGAATGGGATAAGATACTACCTTCAAACGCCGCTACGTACCAAAGTCCTCTTGTTTCAGAGAATATTTTTTAAATGTTTTATTATTTTCGCTCTCTTTTATGCCTTGGCAACCAGAGTTAAAGATTGGTCCACTGGCTTTCGAGAAGAATACTTCTACATTAGGTTCAATCGGTTTTCACAAAGTAAAAAATCGGTTTTTAAGTGATTTGTATGTAATACTTGATGAGTTATGATGATTTTCGAAAAGAAATTAAAGGCCAATGCACTTGACTTATTTTCAAAGCTTTCCGAAAGTATGCTACTCTAGTGTGTTATAAATATTCCTTAAATCTTTGTAGGTTCCAAAAAAGTCTGACTTTTTTTGGGGGGGGGTAGAAATCTAAACGGTTTATTTTTGAAAATTAGGATAGCTTACACTTTCAGTGTTCCAGTAATTGTAACTTAACCGTTTTTCTACATTTGGGCTGTTTCGAATTTGAGGGAATGGTGGACGTTGCCTTAACAATTGATCCAAGCATATGCCTACACCCATTAATTTTAGCCTGACATTGTATGTGGGACACTGTCGCTGAGCCTGAACGCTGCAATTGGTGCAGAATATAAACTTCGGTTCACACATGATTTATACTGAGCTAGAAAAATGGGTCATTTTTAAGGGGACAGCAAGCGAACTACAATGACCAACGGATAAAGTGAAAACGAGCCAACATATTTCTTTGCTGGTCGATAGAAAATGAAGATATTAAAGAATAACTTGTTTAATTAATTTTTGTGATGCATTTATATTACGCTTGAATGTGTCAATTAGATAAATGAAGTACGTCATTTTTTTCCATACTTTTTTGTCTAAATTTTATCGATTAATTAAACCATATTTCCACCAAGTTCTTTGTGTCTTCGATTTCCTTAGACTTTATCTCAGAAATAGTAGGTGAAAGAACCTGTACAGACAAAACAAGAATTTCCTTGCTTACATCACCAGGGAATGTTATAATTGTGATGCAAAACCTTGTATTGGAGTCGAGCCGCATAGGAAATTTGGATATCAAATAAACCAATTCAAGCTTTTGCATTAATATTACATCAAAGTATTCTAATTACATGTATTATATATCAACGAATTTTGGCTATAAAAGATAAGAAGTTGGTAACGAAATTTGTCTAAATTTGTCTATAAAAGATAAGAAGATGGTAACGAAATTTGTCTAAATTTAACCCTTTGTAAAAACAATAATAACTTTATCCTTGAAGTGACTTCATTTTTACCGAGATAATGACCTTATTTTACCATATATTGTATCTGTTCAGAACACGTATGATTCGAATTTCTTTGTTAATGTGTCCAATTTTGAATTATGTATGCTTCGGACATTTTTCTGTCTAGTCCAATTTTGTTTGTGTGCATTGAATGTGTCTTAAAAGGAAATTCGGCAGGTATGCAAGTAAATAGAAATATCATAGATTGTCTTTGTCCAAGGTTATAAAAAAAATCGTACTCAATTGAGAATTTACTCAAACTTCGAGCTTAAATGAATGTAGTGTTAACTGTAGAACTTGTGTTATAATTTATAATTTACCAACATAATATTTCATTTAACGCACTGGACGCAGTATTTAAGCAAATATACGTCTTTAATTTCGAATTGAATTTTGAGTAAATTCTCAATTTAGTACGATAAAACGTTTTTTTTTAATTTCGGGTCCTCATACTCGGACACGACCATGATATGAAAATTGCGTTTTGATAGTATTACTATAAACCAAATATGGGCAAATAGGGGATTTTTCATAATATAGTGCATACTTGACATTATGATACTTGTAAACCTTCTTTGTCCATATCAAAGAAATATCTCCCTTATTTAAAGGCACTGTATTATTAATCATTTGGCATCTTGTTCAAAGGACCTGTGTGGGTAGAGGTTCAATATTCCATCAAACAAATCCTAAATACACTATGGAATTAGGCAGTTTACAGAGAGTATCGGTGAAATTATGATGTGTTGGTTGATCGTATGGGGTCATTCACTATTGCCTTGATGGTAGAAAGGTAAAAGGCGCTTTACTCTTCATATAAGTATGATATGTTCGAGCCCCATTTTGGCGAATGTGTTCAAAGGCAAGACAATTAATAGCCAGGTAGCAGTGGGTTTGAGTCACTGTCTCTCTTTCGGGATTGTGAGTGTTCGAGAACTTAAAGGTTTCGTCACAATCCAACTAAAATAAATAGATATAAACTAAATACAATTTCACACTTCCCCTTTTCAACAATATTTATTTCCTTACATACACAACCTTAGCATTATGAGAGTCCATTTTTTTGTCATTGTGAGACAGATGGCATAAGCAAAATTTCGATAAATATTAGATATTTTATGTAGACAACTTACGAAACTAACTTCTATACCTTTAGTACCTTGAATGGTTAGCCACTATCTTTCTTAGCAACTGGGACAAAATTTCTACTGCCCGAAAGTGACCAAATATGAAAATCGCACTGCTACAACAAAGGGCGTGATATACTTTGTAATTTACTAGGAAGAGGAGAATTAGCTAATTTTGCAATTCAAATTAGAATTAATTGCCGGTTCTATCAAATAACTAGTAAAGTAAAATCGTATTTATTTCCTCCTGAAAGTACCAAACCACTTTCCAAGGCCAATATATATCAGCTCCGAAGTTTGTGGTATGCTTTGAACACACGCCAAACAAACGAGTATCTGATGATTACTGTTAACTTTGTACTCTACAGTAACTACGAGATAATAGACAAAGTAATGATACTATAGCAAATTTAAAGAGATGAAAGCATAATACCCAAGCACTAGTTACACTAAGTATCAAGGATATATTGATGTTATTGATTTGGTGCTACTTTAATCAAATCCCGCCAATACAATTGACCAATCATTGGCCCCGCCCTATGAGTCCTTTTACCCCCGCCCAATGACTCCAACAGGAAGGTCCGTTTCGATTTTAACGGGGTTATTTTGGAAATTCTATGACCAGTAGCATGTTACAAATAAGTAGCATGGTAGGTTGTCAACCTAAATGCCACAACTTTAGCTTGAGTTTAAGTCGCCAAACCAACAAAACTATTCGTCAAAATGGCGGCTTATATCGGAGCTCATACTAAACTTCCAGTCTAAATGTATGATTTCATTGGTCGACTGATTATTTGATTGTCAGACGCGATTGGTCAATTCTAAACTGGTCCAAATTAAAAAAAAAAAAAAAAAAAAAAAAAAAAAAACAACTTGCAGATCAAATTTTTTTTGGTTGATGAATTGTAAAAGCTAGTGTCTATTTGTATTGAAAATATAGTGGAAACATGAAGAAAGTATTTGTCACATGCAATTTCTTTGTATTCCACAATGTTTCCTCAGCTAAATTCAGCGTTAGAAAGTGGAATTGAGTAGAAATAGGTTTCAAGACGTTTTCATGACATGTGTAAGATCTAATCTCCAGTCATCCGCTTATAAGAATAACCAGAACAATGAACACTGAAATGGCATAGGCTTGTAATCCCTAAGAAATGTGTTCAGCTACACCAATGTTTTTTTAGTACTTCATTCAGCTAAGCTTCTTGACTGCAAAAACAACAAAGTCTGGAATGATTAGGGGAAATTACTACTGAAACTCAAGACGTGGCTGTTAAACATGAATGCCTTTTAAATGGCACATTGTCAAATCTTGACCTTGATATTTACCTTGACCATGATGGATGGCCTTAAGCTTTGCACCAATAGCAACAAACAAAAAACACGTGAATTATGAAACCCCTATCATTAACATTCAAAACTAAATGCAAATGTATTTTTTTTTAAATTTATGACGAATTTGAACTCAAACATGTTCTTTACCTTGGTTGATGACCTTGAATTTAGTATCAACACAAAAGCCCTATCGAAAAGATGTACATGTGAGATGTATCCAGTCCATTACACTTATCATTCAAGCGAAGTGACTAAGTTAGAGTTTCTATTCTGGACAAATGCAACATTTACCTTGGCAGATGACCCGAAAGCTATTTCGAAATGTACAATATGAAGTACCTCGGTCTTGCCTTTCAAAAGTTGTGGTCGATATTTAAGTATTTCATTTTTTCGGTGAATTTGAAATTCGAAAAAATGATTTTGAACTCAGCAGATGTATTTGGTCTCTTACAACGAAGAATACACTTGTAACATATTAAAACACTTACCACCATGGAATTCTGCAAATGTTTAAGTTTTCATTTTCCATTGGCTCTGACATTTGAATGTGACCTTAAACTTACTGTGAACAGAAATGTCTCACCACAGGGAATTCACATGTGAAATTTGAAGGCCTTGGCATATAATAAGAAAACGTTATGGACAAAGTTAGAATGATATTTTTGCAGGCAAACAATCAAACGGACTTGTAGCCAGGACGGAAACTATATACCCCATATCGGTCATTGCGATGACGTAAAAATCTTCTGGGAAAAGAGACAAAAGTACTTGACTGTTATTGTAGGGTTAACAGTCTGTTAATTCAATCAAACGAATTGATCATAAAACACAAGTCTAGCAAGACACTGTAGGTTTGAAGATTTATCACATGTCTGCATAGCCTGTCTCTGGAGGGATGTTAAATACTTTTGCTTGATGCAGAGATAAAAGATTTTTAAAGTAATGTTTTACAAAAACTGTATTGTAAGATGACAAATGAAACTGAAGGGTGCCTGTAAATTGAACGATCAGGCCTGACTGTCAACATTCGACCAATAAAATAATTCGTTTAGACCAGAAATGAGTTAAGAAATCCGACATTGGTTTTTGTGAAACTTTTTTGTTTGTTTGGTGACTGAAACGTAGTAACTATAGCTTATTCAAGCTGAAGTTACGACGTATGGGGCACCAACCAACAATTTGTGTGTGTGAGTGTGTGTTATAAGTGCTACTGGTCATGAATTTTGCAATATCAGGCCGTTTGAAATCGAAGCGGGCCTTCCTGTTGGAGTCATTGGGCGTGGCAAACGCAGTAAGAGGGTGGGGCCAGCAATTGGTCATTTGGAGAAACATACTGGATATAGTGGTGAACGACAGATATACCTGAAAAGATGGTTCATTTTTCTAGGTGAATGTGGCAACAAATAATCTAAGCATTCATTGTTAACAGAATTTAGATCAGTAGAATTGACGAATCGACGCTGTCAATCAAGAAATCGATTGACCAATCAATTCCGACATACATTTTGAACAGAAATGTTAACTTTGTAATCCAAGATTTATGTTTAGCATTTCTGAGGCCGCGGCCATAGCGCGTAGGACCCCTAGTAATGGGGTCACGGGCTCGATCTCCGGCCGCGACGAATATCCTTTCCGACATCTGTCTCCCACCAATGGTCGGATAATCGTAAACCTAAGTCGGATGGGCAGCTGGAGGTTCGGAAAGGATGTAGTGGTAGTACAGGTGAGAGAAATAACATGAATTCATTGTTAGGTGCTCCAGCCACCGCGATATGACTGAAATTCCGTTAAAAGTGGCGTCAAACCCTATTAATCAATCATTGTAAGGTGCTAGGATGTTTAGGTCGCCAACCTACCATTTCTTTACGTTTGGTTTCCCATTGGTAGGTGTTTAACAAAACCTTTCGTTTTTACCTCAATTGAACGGTGTGGTGTCGGGGGTCAGTGGGAGACCATCGATGTTCCAATTATTACTTTTCCTTTAACCCTTTCCCGTTTTTGAATCGTTTTTTAGACTTGTGCAAATTCAAAGAAGTTGCAGACGACAATAAAAGTTGGATGCAATGTAAAATGAAACCATCCTTTGTGGTAGAAAATATTGTGAAAAAAGGAGAAATTGCTTGTTACAAGCAATTTCTTCTTTTTCCACAATGTTTTCTCAAGTATAAATCGCTGCGACGTAAACTCCCGGGTTTGTACAGGAAAGGATTAAGGGTGACATAGACACAAGGTTTGAGTTCCGGTCTGTTGTTTTATTGATAATATGCTAGCCTCACGACTGTAGTTTTCCAAGAATAAAACATTGTTACATACAATTCGCTGCGCACTGTAACCAGCATTGTCAATTTCTCCCGATGGGTGGAAAGTCGTGAAAAAAAACAAAAAAAAAAAACATATGTTATACCAACCACATGTTCCTGTGGTAATTAACCTGTCTGACACCCTCGATGATGTCTTACTCAAAATAAATGTTTGCCTTTTTAATTTCTGCACGATGTGTCTTTATGTATAGGTAGTTTGTGGTTTACACTTATCTAGACATTTGTGAATTGTTTCGATTTTCAAATACATCATCAACACTGAAATCTGTCACACTACATGGTCCTTATGATCCATATTGGACGTCGTATCACAAATCGCAGTAAAAAAATCAGTCAAATGGTTGGTTGGCCACCTAACCGTCGTAACTATGGCGCATTCAATCTGTAGTTACGACATTTTAGTCGCCAAACAAACAAAAATGTCCGTCAAATTTAAATATACCACTTCACCAGTCAATGTCCGAATTTAAACAAAGTCGTAATACAGGAAGAAGATTAATAACGGACCTAAATTCGTAAAGCGCAATGCAGGACCCCTAGATTAGCCTTCACACCAAATTTCAAGTTAATGCAATTAATAGTTGCTGAGAAAAGTGCGACAAAAGTATACCACTTTATCATTAATGTGCGAATATATAAGAAGTCGTGAAAACAGGAAGTAGTAACTTTGCGGGCCTAATTTCGGCGACCCCAAGATGAAAATTCAAATCAAGCTTTAAGTCGATGCTATGAGCAGTTGCTGAGAAAAGTGCAACAAAAATATGCCACTACACCAGTCAATGTCCGAATATAAACAAAGTCGTAAAACAGGAAGTAGATAAGTTACGAAACTAAATTCGGTAAACGCTATGAAGGACCCCTTGATGAACCTTCACGCCAAATTTCAAGTCGATGCTATGAAAAGTTGCTGAGAAAAGTGCGACGAAAATATTGGTTACAGACGGGCGGATGGATAAGGTTAAACCATTGTACCCCTCTTATTCGAAACAGGGGTATAATTAGCTGTAAGTACATTCAGGGCGGTGGAACAAATCAAACGCCTCTCATTTTTCTTTCTGTTTTTCTATGAAATAAACCAAGCATTCTGAAGCATTGCACGGCAAAAAAAGTCCCCCCCCGGTTCAATATCTAAAATCATTTAGAACAAGAGGACCATGATGGTCCTAAATCGCTCACCTGAATCATCTGCTGTTAGAAAATACAACTAGAGCCAAATAATTATAACCAGTATCATGAAGAGTAATCTCAAACTGTGGCCTATATAGTGTAAACAAAGAAGTTGTCCTTAGGTTCCATCTCCCGTGTTTTCCGAGAACCTTCCCATAATCAATAGGGTTCATCCTTATGACCCAACAATTATTCTGGCCAAGTTTCATGAATAGCGAGTCAAAATTGTGGCCTCTAGAGTGTTAGCAAAGAAATTATCATTAAGGCCCAATTTCCTGTGTCTTCCGATAGAACCTTCCCATAGTCAATAGGGTTAATCCTTATGACCTAACAACTATTCTGGCTAAGTTTCACGAAGACTGGTTCAAAACTGTGGCCTCTAGAGTGTAAACACTTCAATTGCTGACGCCGCACGACACACATTCAACGATCACAAATGTTCTTCGTGCTTAGGTGAGTTAAAAAATTGGATTGGCGAACTTATTTTGCGGCCATTTTTGCAAACGAAGTACTTGCACAACCAGGGATTATCCAAATGGTTATAAAGATTTTTCGGACAAAAACAAAAACAAACAAAAAAAAAAAAAAAACCCCAGACTGACGTCACATGAAAAACAATATGCCATCCACGCAACCGGGATACACAATTGATCAAAAGCTGCAAGAAACGGGATTCGCAATAAGAGGAAACACTAATTAGGCTTTGCTTTAGAAACAGTGAAACGGGATTTGCAATAAGAGGAAACACTAATTAGGCTTTGCTTTAGAAACAGTGAAACGGGATTTGCAATAAGAGGAAACACTAATTAGGCTTTGCTTTAGAAACAGTGAAACGGGATTTGCAATAAGAGGAAACACTAATTAGGCTTTGCTTTAGAAACAAAGAAACGGGATTCGCAATAAGAGGAAACACTAATTAGGCTTTGCTTTAGAAACAGTGAAACGGGATTTGCAATAAGAGGAAACACTAATTAGCCTTTGCTTTAGAAACAAAGAAACGGGATTCGCAATAAGAGGAAACACTAATTAGGCTTTGCTTTAGAAACAAAGCTTTTGCATCCTATCTAATAATATTGTTAATAAAGACATCCTTTTGACAATTACTCAAAAATATACTCTTATTTACGAATAACGGTTTATTTACTTTTTTTCCATTTTTGCGATGGTCATTATTGATACATTCCCACACAACAAGATTTTAGACTGGTCCAATTTGAAAGAAGCTGCAGACGAGAATTTCGAATTGATGGAATTTTGAATTTTCGTCTTTTTGGATAGAAAACATTTGGATAATGAAGAAATTGCTTGATACAAGTAACATCATCTTTTCCACAATGTTTTCCATAGATTTTTCTCTTAATATGCGTAAAAAGGAGGGCTTATTTTGGAATGGGTTAAACAATGGAAAAAAGTCAATTTCCTTTGTAAATTAGAAACTGAGTCATCCACAAACCCTCTAGGGATTACTAGAAAGAGGATGAAATAGAATAAACCATTCAAACCATCGAAATGATAAAACACCACTTATATGTTATTATTCCCATGATAATTAGGTTTTAGTAGATTTTCCTGTGAACAATACTTACTCAAATCTCAATGGGGCTGTGCTGGTTAATGGATATAAATCTTTAATTGGACTATTATATCAACATTATGGGGGTTTTGTTCCCAAGAACAATGAGCTCTGGTGACACAACAATTTCAACGAGTCATTAACCTTCAACCAAATAAACAAAAATGACGGATCTCTTGTCGCGCCCTACGACTCCGCCCACTTCCCTATAAGCTCAGACAGGAAGTCCAATTTCAATTTTTATCGGCTGTTTGACAAGAGAAATATGTAACATAAAAAGTAAAAATGTTGCTTGGCAACTCAACCGTCATAACTACAGTTTGAATAAGCTGTAGTTACGGCGTTTGAGTCGCCAACCTAACGAAAAATAAATAAATGTGGGAATTCAAACTTCATTCCGGTCTAAATGAATGGTTTAATTTGTCAATTGATTCTTTGATTGACGGCCGAGATCCAGTTTCTGAAGTAAAATTGGTCACTTTGGTGAGTTTAAACTTTGCTGCCATTTAAAAGCCCATTATGGTACATGTAAGAGCATCTGTAAACATGATGGCTTATCAGTGAATATAAACGCCGTCTTTAATAATCTTTCAGTATGCCATCGGTGTGCTTGCTGGGAACCTGTAGTGCTAGGTTGAGGTTTTGTATACCTTACCCCAAGGCATAAGGAGGTGATCAGTCGCGCAGCCGGGACTCAAAGTCGCAACCCCCGACACCTGTCCGTTGTCTGCGCATGTCATATTCTCCGAAGATTGACCTGTCTTCGGGACCGTATCACTTATCCAAATTGGGATAAATATTACTACGTCGTACGCATAACTCCATATTATATCGCCAAAAAGTAGCAAGTGGATAATTGCAATAAAAACTACAATTGTGGAGAAATCAAACTTAACTGTCGCCCCAAATTGATAAGAAAAATAACTGTTTTAAATTGTGAAAGCATTTATGCCTTACCTGTGCTCCAAGAAGGGGCTTCGAAAATTCGAAGCGTGCTTTTCATGGGCACTGACATTTTGAATGTTGTGCGACGGAATCGGCCGAGTTGTCACGAATGACACTACCCAGAATGCTCAAATTAGATAGGTCAGTATTTGAAAATGCCACCTATCGGAAGATAACGGACACCTGTCTGATAACATCGGGCTAACAAATGAGCCACACACGTCATTAAAAACGACAGGGAGAGCAACAGCTATATGTATTCCGGACCCTGGGATTTATAACTTTAAGTAACACACGCTTTGGTTCTGTCAAAATTCAAGTAGATTTTATAGAACAATTAGGTTGAAATTGTGACATCTAATGCTATCCTTGTTCACTACATCAAAAATCCCGTGATCAGCCGACTGCCTATACAAGCGAGGCAAACGTTCCCTCTAAGCAAGACAAATAAAATAACATCAAATCAGTCAGCTAATCATGGTAACACTAGATACAACCCTGCAGGCAATGCAGTTTTCTTACAGACTTTAGTTCCTTGAGCATCAACGAAGATGCAAAAGCATGACTTAACTTCTCTAAAACGCAGAGAAAGCATGAAATAAGCCATTAACCAAGGAATCAAGTACAAAGGAATTGAAATTCAGCAAACTAGGCACTGAAAAACCTATTACTTTTCAATTGAATGCACCAGGGGACCCAGGAGTGCACTAGATTTGGCTTAATTAGATTAAATTTAATGACTTTTCAGTATTTCATTTAAAAAGACAAGAGAGGAAATGCGTTCTTTGAAGTACCAAAGCTGAACATGGCCTTCGCAAAGGAAAGAAATTCTTGTTTATCTAAACAGTACCTAATGAACAACTTTTCCATGATTCTTGTCATCCCGTTCTTAGCATTACCTATTTTTATACAAGGTTTTATTACGCCTCCGCATTAAGAGATCGGGGTCATTTGTTTTTTGTTGCTTTGACCGTTTGTATGTCAACACGCGCAAGGTCATATAGAACTCTATAATTGGACATCACGGGTTAAAGCCGACATATTTCAAATGTTTTCCTTGTGTCTAGACCTTACGTTGAGAAAACTTCATCTGGCAGGATAAAGGGTGTTTTTCAAGAAATTAATTTTCAGACTGATTAAAGATATTTAATATAGGCCATCGCTTTTGAATAGTAGGTGATAAATCTTCATATTTTACACATCACAGTTCAACTGCATTAACTAAAGTCTTTTTTTTTTCAATATCACATTTATTTAAATGAAGATAACAATAACAAACTTTGAGGTTGACTAAAACTTTGTATAGTGGGTGTATTTTAATCCACATATCGTCGTTGGGCGTGAAAAAAAATCGTAATTACAGCTTTGATAAAGCTGCTGTTACGACTTTTACACGCCCA
Organism: Fragum fragum; assembly: GCA_946902895.1. NCBI lineage: Eukaryota > Metazoa > Mollusca > Bivalvia > Cardiida > Cardiidae > Fragum > Fragum fragum. The sequence continues at coordinate 39,880,957 of OX336366.1, read as the reverse complement.
ACAACGATATATATTTTATGTGGCCAGACCCTTAAGATGGAAGAAAAGTTAAAATTGTCTCATAAAGAAGGTCAAATGTCAAGGTCACATTCCGAAAATCGACTGCTGCAGTGACACTCGTGTTTAACACATATTTCTGTATCAGAAATATCCTTATCACGGATTTACCGAATAAAAACGAAAAAAACTGTAATAGATTCAAATGCATGCTTTTTGACTCCTAACAAATAAGAGACTCGCTGACCACGACCACTAACCGTCTACAAGGCAGATCGACTAAGGCATAAAACGACGTTAACCCATTCCAACTTAGCGGAATTTTAGACTGGTCCAAATTGAAAGAAGCTGCAGACGACAATTTCAAGTTCATGGAATTTTAAATCTATTTGTCTTTTGGGATAGAAAACAATGTGGATAATGAAGAAATTGCTTGATACAAGCAATTTCTTCATTTTCCACAATGTTTTCTAAAGCTTTTTTCTTGAGGGGCGTAAAAAGGAGGACTTGTGTGGGAATGGGTTAATTAGCACAACTTACGATAAGGGGCAAATCGAAGTCTGGCGATCTGTACGTCGTAGCTACAGCTTGAGTGCTAATAAGCTGTAGTTACGACATTTAAATTCTTTTTTCAATACACCCGAAAGGTCGCATAATATTGCACGGCCAAGTAAAATTTTGATCGAGCTAATTGAATCAGAGTCAGAAGACTAATAAATTAGTCGAACGGAAAGACAGACAGGCAGGACATGGTGACCCCTCCTCCCAACAAAGACGGGTAGGGTACAACTAATTGTAACGCAATTGTCTTCAGGATTTTAAACCTTATCATGCTGAACCAAGTACATTCCTCTATTAGCAGGAAGTATAGACAAAGATCAGCCTGTACATATGATCAGTCTGATCTTAGTATAAATCACCCGTTTTCCCTTGGATCTCCTAAAATGACCATCGATTATGACCGGTCTATATCGAAAGAAGTTGCAGACAACAATTAAAAGTGAGTGCAATTTGAAAAGTAGCCAACCTACAGTATAGTAAATATTCTGGGAAAAGAAGAAATTGATTGTTACATGAAATTTCTTCTTTTTCAAAGATATTTTGTCCAGTATAAAATCACGGGGACGTAAAAACAAGGGATTGTGCGAGAAATACTCAAGTAAAATTCTAGATATGTGACTGTAGTTTGGACAAAATAAATGATAATAATTTAAGGAAAAATACTTTCGGTGCGCAGTAGTTGATTCAGTGCATCCCGAGCTCCGCAAAAATTGGTCTAATAGTTCTCAATTAAGAAAAAGGTGATCAAGTACGGTTTACCAATCGTACCATCATTTCCTGTGTCCTTGATGAATTGAAAGGATCATTTATCAAGTTTTAGTGAACTTAATGAACATTACAGAAATTGATATTTTTTACAGAAATTCTTCAGAGCGAGCACCTACAAAATTCATTATGGAAGACATTTAAAGTTTTCTTAACCCATTCCCACACAGTAGAATTTTAGACCTGTCCAAATTGAAAGAAGCTGCAGAAGACAATTTTAAGTTTATAGAATTTTGAGGGTTTTTTTTTTTTTTGTCATTTTGGGTAGAAAACATTGTGGATAATGAAGAAATTGCTTGATACAAGCAATTTCTTCATTTTCCACAATGTTTTCAAAAGCTTTTTTCTTGAGGGGCGTAAAAAGGAGGGATTGAGTTGTAATGGGTTAAGCCAATTATTTGCCTTATTGGGTAGGATGCACTTTGGATAATGAAGAAATTGCAAGAACCAATTACTTCATCTTCTACATTTTTAAAAACCTCTTTAATAAAGGGGTGTCAAAAAGCGCCATCATGTTGAATGGGTTAATAGCAAAGTTTCGAAAGTTGAAGAAGTTTCTGATTATTTTTAAGAGATGAAGAGAATATTTTTGTTTTCATGGAGGTATGAACCGAAAAACCTAATCACACTGTATGAATACGCGAAGCGGATTCATACATTGTGTGATTAGGTTTATTGGTTCATACCTCCATGAAAACAAAAAAATATTCTCTTCATTTCTTATAATTTAATAGTATCGAGCGAAAAAAGTAAAAACCCTACATCTTTTGATACTTTTTTGTATGGGACTATTTTGTGCGGAAGCATAGAAAAATCACTGCGTCCTCAAAATTTTGTTCATGGAGGTATGAATTAAATTTTTCGACTAATCAGAACGCTTGATTTTGATAGACGAAACTAAAAATTAAATTATTTTAGAGTATTTGTCCTAGATACTTTATCTGTTAGCAATATTGTGAGAAGTGGAGAATTTTATTTTGCAAATGTAATTAATCTCTTTCCATAAACTTTCATTTAAGACAAAATATTAGGAAGTTCAATAATGATGTATATAAACATCCAAAAGCTTGAACCCTTAAGGTTATACGGGATTCTAAAGATTTTTTACAGGAATTTACGGCAAGTCTCTGACGGAATCATCACTTATATATAATGCCTTCTTATTGACTGTACTAAACTTTTTCTTATGAGGGTGTCTCAGTTTGAATGAAATCGATGAAAATCTGAAGGAAAACATGAATTTAATACATAATCTGACGACATTAAAACTATATACTGGTCGAAAACGAAAGCCGGAGTTGCAAAGGACAATTTGAAGTTGATAGAATTTCAAATAACTCGGTCTGTCTAGGTAGAAAACGATGTGAAAAATGAAGGGATTGCTTGTAACAGATAATTTCCACATTGCTTTCCTGAGCTCTGTCCTCTAGGGATGGCAAAAAGAGGGATTGTGTGGTAATAAAGAATATTCTGCTGACAAGTAGATGGGGTATCAGAAATATACATTAAATCAACAATATCTCCTCAAACACATTTTTCAAGAGAGGGCTACTTGAATTTAATGGTTTTTAAAGAACTTTCTGATAAGCCTTTTACACCGGTTTTAATGAATGAAAATTCCCTTATTTAATCTGTAATCTTGAGGTTTTTATCTTCTTCGAGATCTGGTCTGATTATTCTGTATTAACCCTATCCCTAAGACATCACTTCTGTAAGAACATATCAGCTAAAATGCTTCGAAACTCGTAATAACCGTAAAAATATATATTCTGAAATCTTTTTTTAATATTACCGCGCTATAAAATTTTAAACTATTCCAAACAGGTAGATATTGAAAACTACTTCTAAAAGTTGGCTTACATTGAAAAGTAAGTGAAACATAGAAAAGAAAACGTGGCACATAGAAATTCCTTGTACCAAGTAAGTTTTCCTTTTTTCGAATGTTTTCTAAAGCATTTTTTCTTCTTCAGTGCCTCAAAGTGCGGGATTATGTGCTTATGGGGTTTACTCATTCCAACACGGAATTTTAGGTTCTTCAAAATTTAAAGAACATCCAGACGGCAAATTTAAGTCAATGAAATTTCAAAGTATTTGCCTTATATGGTAGGAAACATTGTGGACTTTAAAGCTTTTTTTTACAAACCACAATATTTTCAAAAGCTGTATTCTTGAGGTGTGTAAAAAACGGGAGTGTGTACTCGTGGGTTAACATACGACTCAATTCTGCCATATTGAATCTCCATTCGTTTTTCTTGTAAATTTCCACTCGATACCATTCCTAAACTCGACGAAAAAACTTACCAACATGAGTTATAAAACAAATCTTAACTGTTTTTCTTCACATTTGTTGTTGTCAATGGTAATTTTTAGATTGTATTTTTTCCTTATATCATAATTATGCAGTTATATCAGCCTTCGAAATTAGAAAATTCAATGCTAAGGTTGTAGTAGTAACAAGTAATTATGTATATAAATCAAAGTACTGAAAGTAGTATGTAAGCTAGCAGAGCATTGTTTTGTTATGTAATCTTCTTTGCCATTTGTAGGGTAGAAAACATTGTGGACACTGAATAAATTGCTTGATACAAGCAATTTCATAATTATCCACAATGTTTTCCAAAGCCGTCTTGGGGGATTCTTAAAAAACGGGATTGAATGGGAATGGGTTGTATTATATTATTTTGAAGGTGCTCTCTACAATTTGAATAAAGTTCATTCATGTGGCCAGTCATTTTGACACGATATACTCGAGTATACACAAGGACTACTTTTTGGCCTAGACATTCAGTGGATTTAGTGGTTAAGCCTCCAGAGGTAGTATGCACTCGTTTGAACTCTGAGAAGACCTCAAAATTTTGTCTGCTAACTCAAGCTATCAAAACTGACTCTTTGCTAGCTAAAAATCTGATTATAGTACAGTAGTTTGCTCATCTAGCAACGGTGTCCATTAATTGCTCTAAAGTACATTAATTTTTTATTAGAGAATATCGTGCTGCAGATATCATAAATTACCAATCGCAAGTATATCAAAGAATCAGTCGACCGATTAGATAACAAATTTATCCCGGAAGTAAATTTTTAACTCCGACATTGGCCGACTGTTATGTGAAGCTTTCTTGTTGGTTTGGCTACTTAAACTTCGTAGCTACATCTTATTCAAGCCATGTTTGGGCTTGTTTGTTCGTTACATGTTACTTGCTATAAATCTTGCAAAATAACGCCATTTAATATCGAAGTGGAACTTCCTGTGGGAGTCAGTGGGCGGGGCTACCTATTCGTCAAATATAAGATTGAAAGAAAATTTGTACATCGCCGAACTACCCTTTGAATAAGCAAAGCAATAAGCATTCTTAAAAAGCGCTATTCCTGTCGTAAAATGAGGTTTTCTGTTTGGCCGTGGAGTTTTCTTTGTGTCTTTATGAGTTCAGGCTCATTTTATTTGAAAATCTGAATACAACATCAGTCATATCATACATTCAAAATATAAATGACATATAACGCTAAAAGACAGATGACAAGAAATTGAAAAACGCGTGTAAAGATAATCTCTATATAATGTTACCTATATAACGCGTTAAAAAGAATCTCTGTTTAACCCATTCCAACACAAGAAAATTTTAGACTGGTCCAAATTGAAAGAAGCTGCAGACGACAATTTCAACTTGATGGAATTTTAATTTTTTTCGACTTTTGGGATAGAAAACATTGTGGATAATGAAGAAATTGCTTGTTACAAGCAATTTCTTCATTTTCCACAATGTTTTCCAAAGCTTTTTTCTTGTGGGGCGTAAAAAGGAGGGCTTGAGTTGGAATGGGTTAATGTTACCTATATACTAACTATGGTGATCAACAAATATATTTTAATACATTAATAGAGCTTTGGACAACTATTAACTCAATATTGTTCCTTGATTCGCTTGGCTTTAAACGGTTTTTATCCCAATGGTTCAGAATTAATAAGGATCATCCCCAAATCAAGTGCTACTCACTCATGAAAAAACTGTGGCCAACGGGTCACCCATAGGGTCCAACCCAAAATTCAACCTCCCCATCTTGGCCTAAAACCTATTGATCCTGTCTCACCAAATGTAACTACATGTCAAGTTTGAAAAAGATTCGATAAATATTTGATCTGTAGAAAGGTAACAAGTTAAAATCAAAACGTATCATTATGGCCTTTATTAGATAGCCACGAAACAAACCGAGTGCCTCATCGTACCAAGGCCTATCTACATTGTTTTATAGACCTGTAGAGACACAACAGTACAAAACTTGCCTTTTGATCATGACCTTTGACCTTAAGTTCATTAGGGTTCCCCATCTCACAAAGAGCTACCTACATGTAGAGTCCGAAAGATATCTGGTGAATAATGTGCCCTGTAGAGAGTCACTTCATCGGGGTTCCATGATGGAAAATGTGGTACTTTGAAGGTTTACTTTAAATATATAAGCAAACACATTCAATATGTGTTTATTTGAACGAACTGATACCTTCTCGACACACGAAGTCCAAGGTGTAAAAGAATCGAGTAATACCAAGCTTGTAGATACTGGTTCTTCAACCTCTATTCGAATTTCACGGTAAATAGTTTTATATTTGTGACCGTTTGGCTGTGTCATACGTAATCAAATTCGAACTTTTGAATTATAGAGCGAACATGCGTTATCTAGTTTATGGACCCTGGTTGGTCCATAACATTTCCTCACACTTTTTGACAAATCTAATTTCTCCCATATCAAGGATCTTCGACAAGTATTTTACACATCGTTTTGGGTATTCATTTTATCGGGTATTGACCGCAGTCACCGAGTACATCGAGTACCGAGTGCTGCTGCTACTGGATATGTTTTCCGTGGGCACATATACCTCCAACAAAGGTGTAATTGTACTCAACATTCGATACAGCCCCGCAACTCTGATCCCGTATAGCACGATTGATTGAATACTTTGAAAAATATATGACGAAGCATTTGTCCATATTCTTTAAGTCTTGACAATATTGATATTAGCGCCTTTTTACCCTTCGTCGCTTGCTGTGAAGCCATTCTAAGATCTTAAATGAGCTTTGTTGAGAGAAAAACAATCCAAAAAATTTAAATTTGCGAATGACTTCTAAACTCTCTCTTCCATAATACCAGATTTCAGATCAATCAAAGTATCTGGTTTTACCAAAAGAGACCTAAAAGCTTTTGATTGATTTTACTGAATTTTACGGACAGCTGGCCACCGAAATAACCTTTCGATTAAGGTATTAACCAAAATTGTTTTATAAAATATGTTGCCATTGAGATAAATCAGTGGTTGGCGGCCCAAACGTCGTAACTACTGTTTGAATAAGATGTAGTTACGACTTCTAAGTCGCCAAACTAACAAAATGCTTAATATTTATGCCACGGTGCAAAGATCACTCCCGGTATTAATGAAGGACGTTATTTTAATCACTGACAGATGCGATCCGTCCATTAAGGATTTTTTTATGATTCGATAAGTGCAAATGCATAATAATGTTGTAAAATCTTTTATATAATTCTATAGGCCCCGGTTAAGTTTAACCAAAATGACTCAAGATGCGGGGCGGACTAGAGCATCCTAGTATTAGATCTACCACATTTTCATTGGGCCAAATCAGTCCTTGAGGAAATTCGGAATTTTGATGAACAAATTACGATGGGGCTGCGACTTCACTATTCAATATAGACCTACGCACTTTTATATTTTTTAGCAATACACCGTTCAAAGAACGCAAGTCTACGGTTAAAGCCCCAGAATAAGCTGTGTATGCCTGAACATCAAAACGTAGGAAGCTTTAGAGCAAAAATATGCTTAAGTATCACCCATGAAAATATTCACACTGAAAATATGTATTTTTGATTATACAACGTTGATTTGCCCATATAAGGGATGCACACAGAAGACGGTTATACGACATGGGGCATGGCCAATAGATACTCACATGGCTTCAGCTAATTCCCTAATGTGCTCGGCCTATCGCACCGTCTTTGATTTAAAGTCTCATCCGATAGACAATTGGTTTGCTACTTTGATCAGCCAGGGATTCGAATCTGCAATCTTTAGGTTTGAAGGCGGGTGCTCTACCATCTGATTCGGCATATAGCAAATAACAGGGTTTTTTTATGATAGCTGGAACAAACACCAAACATGTCCTTCGGAGTGAATGTAACGCGAATATCCCGCATACTTCTCAAAGTCAATGTCAAATATAATTGATCAAGGTAATTTGCGAGTTCAAACGAACGCATTCATACCACTCACATTCTATTTACACAATTACCATTGTTTTCTTTTATGTGGTATTACAATGCATAATTTCTTGCACGTTTATTGTGATCAAATTTACAGTATAAAAGTATCAGTGATATCTCAAAGGAAGATATAAACGATAAAAAAACATCACTATGTAAATTATGACACTGTCAGTAATGTTAAGTATGTCGTAATAAAGTGGGACGAGTTCTCTTTTCAAAATTGTGGTTAGTATTTATCAGAACATTTTCAACGTAATTGCCTTAAATAAAGTTGGACGGATATTTTAGAGTCACTTGTTGTGTCAATTTCTTCAATGGCGTATATCTTGGCATTTACAAGGGGTGATGGAAAAATTCATGACTGAATCGATTGCAAGGTTAAAAACTTTGTCCAACGCTTATGAAGGATTTGGATACCTTCTCTGTAGTAGGAGTTAACATATTCGACCACAAAGATGCACCAATACCTTTTTTGACGTCATCGCCAGTGCTATAATAGGGACCACTGAATTCCCTATTCATCTTGGGGAGCAGGTAATAGTCAGAGGTAGGTTAACCAGGTGAAAAAGGTGGATGGTGATCCAGTTTGAAACCACAGTCATGGTTAAAGTGGAATTGCATGCTGGATCATTTTCTAAATGGAAGAGCTCATCCAATAACAGTTTCCAAGCCCTTTCTCTTTGATTCTTTTTCGAAGCTACTTCGTGAGGTCAAAACATCTCCTAGTTGAAGTGAGTTCTTTTTCAATATTATCAAATAGCAGCACACCTCTTGCATCCCAGAAAACTGTGGTAATCACTTTTCATCAACAGAAATTTCTCCGGGTTCCGTTGAAATATGGCGATGTTTTCCTTGGACAAGTTGCACGGAGCTTGTTTTTGGTCAACAGTCAGAAGCTTTGGGACCCAACTGGCAAAACTCTTGATCATTTGCAATTCATTAAATAATTGCATGAACTCGTTCCTACCAGATATCTACCTATGCAGCATTGTACCGTTGTATTATTGGCTGATCTGCCATAATTTATTGATGGTGTTCTTCGAGGTGACCGGCCAGGATGGTTGGTCATCTTCAAAACACTCTCTATTGCCGTTAAATTCAGCAGCCCATTTCTTCTGGTGCTTTCTTTCTTTGTATTGCTACCAATTCCTTGTGAATTTTATTACCTGATAAGATTTTAATGCAAATTCATATAATAACACAAGAACAAAGACCAACGTTGCCTATTTGTTTAGAGTTATACTCATAGTGGGTAGGTTACAGAATCAATTTATCAAACAACAGAGTGAAAAAAAATCCTCCTGTTATTTCAAATTGATTATAATACTTTACACAGACTTCAATATGTATGTTTGTAAGAGGTCTGTTTCTGTCCGAGGGAAAAAAATTGATATGGTGACAGTTTAACCCTTTCCCGTACAATCCGCAATTTTTATGTCACTGTGATGTTTATATATACTTGAGAAAAATATTATACGTATAAAAGAAAAACAATAGTTTCTATCATATAGGATGGCTTTTTTTTTCAAATTGTATTTACTTTATAATGACGTCTGCTACCCCTTTTTTTTATTTGGAAAAATCTAAAATTAAGAAAAGTTAATACAGGGTTAAAGAAAATAACATGTGATAAACATCATTTTTTCTAAAGCAAATATTAGCAACAAATAACCACACAATTAGGCTTTCTGACACCATGAAGAAATTCAATAGTGGAAAGATTTGTAGAAAAGGAAAACATGTAAGCAAACGCTCCTTTTCTCACAATGTTTTCTACCTTGTTTGTCATTATTTTCCATATTCCAGCCCAATTTGAAATGTCGTCTGCAACTTCTTTCAATTTGGACTCGTCTAAAATGCGTTTGTCTGGTATGGGCTAATGGCCTGCCAGACAATTTTTACAATATCCATCAAAAGATGTTAGCTTTACGGTGCACATGAATATTCTTCTTCTATGAGCATCGTGGTGTGACGGGCATGTTTCCAGAATAGTACCTCGACCTTTCTCTATAGACTGTCGCAGGAGGCCACTAACGTCATAGACTTACTATTGCTTTCCTCGTAACTCCTGGATTACAGAAGGCTAGTGATTTTTATACCTTAGCTTGTATTTTTTTCTATCTCAATGTAAATGAAAAGCACTAGCATGTGTGTGAGACCCCGTTTAAGAATAAATCACTACAGACTTACCCCTGTCACAGATCTGCCATTTCAGCTGGCGGAACAAACGTGGCAACTGGTATGTCGTTAGAGTCTTCATTTATCTTTTTTTCGTTCCTCGTATATCATTTTATGTCTTGTTGTTGTCTTTGTTTTGTTCTGCATGTTTTATGTTAAACTTGGCTTAAAATTGTTCTCGCGCTAAATGTCAACAACTGTCGATGCACGTAAAATACCAATTCTGTGAACTTAAATGTTTGACCGCGCGACACTATTAACATTGATTCTTTTTCGGGATAAAAAATCAACCAGTAATATTCATTAGGCAAAATACAATACGTTGTTGGTCTAGTAAACTGTAATAAAGCTGTAGTGACAAACTATTGCTTGCGCACCGACGAATAAATGGTATTCATGGAGAGAACTATGGTAATTTTTCAAGTTAAATAGTTAAAATGACATATGTCATGAAGTTGGATTCATAACATAATTTTCAGGAATAGAAGGAAAGGTCTTCTTTTTAAGGCAATATAGCCATTTTGATCTCGATCTGGGTTTGTAAAGCAATAAACAACTCGAAATAAACATCTAGTTCAATAATCTGTATCTACATAATCAGTGAAAAATATATATTGACGACTTACATAATTACAGATAATTCATGACCAAACAACAAAATTATATACTAGCCCAAATTCAAAGAAATTGCAGAAATTTTTAGATGTAATTAAAATATGGCTTTGTAGTTTTGGATAGAAAACACTAGGATAACAATAAATTGCTTGTAACAAGATTTTTTTTTTCATTTTTCACTATGTTTCCCTATGCTTTCTTCTTTCGGCACGTAAAAATGATGGATTGAGTTGCAACGGGCTTAAAAGGACAGACATTTATTTAGACTAGAATGGATGCATAAGAATGACTTGCCCACAAACAATTTATCTTCCAAGGCTGACTGACCTTCTGAGTAAATGCAGACGTTATGGCGCAGATAAGGAGAGCTGGACACACACGAACCTATCACCAAAACTTAGACTGGTCAATATTCAGATGCATATGAAATTTAAAAGAATAAAAAAATAGCTGCAAAATAAGGTAGACATCATTATGCAAAGTTTGTAATACCTATATATCTTTAGCGCATAAAAAATGGATTTTTTGTTAACAATTTCACTACATAGAAGAAAGATTTGTTAGTTGAGAGCCTAACTAAACCCATTACCACTAAATCCCCATTTTGACACTTCTCAAAAGCAAAAAGGTTTCGTAGATTTCACAAACTTGAAATTGCTTTCAGCAATTTCTTTGAAATCAACCCCTCTAAAATTTGGTGTCTAGTATAGATTAACTCAATCACACAGCGAAATTTGAGAGTAGTTCAAAATGAAAGAATTTTCAGACGACAATATTGAAATGTTATTTTTGTTTTGTCTAATGGGGTAGACAACATACAAGCTAATGGAAGAAATTGTAACAAGCCCTTTTTTTCATTTTCCAAAATATTTTCCAAAGCCCTTTACTTGAGGGCGTAAAAAGGAGGTATTGTGTGGGAATGGGTGAAGATACACAAATTCTACTAGTTTATGCCATACAGAGACAAAATGACTTTCTCATTTCGAGTAATGTCAATGTCAGGTCTAATGAAGGAACAAATGGGTGGGGTTAATAAGCATGCATCAATCACACAGTTATGACTTGCGTAAGAACATGCTTTTTTGTTATACAACGCATCAATTATTCTTTGCAGGGCTTGATCTTACTCTGTAAAAGAGATTACTGAAGACAAGGTATACGTGTAATGCATATCAAATCAAACAAGACCTTCGCAGAGTGGAATATACGCCAAAAAGGGATTGTCACTGAAAACACTGTAATAAAAAATGTTTTGCGAAGTCGAGAGAAGATTTTTATGAAAAGACTTGAAGGATTAATTTTTTTCTCGTGGACAACTAGACACCATAGAGATTCAATGTAGAAGGTTTCACTTCATTTCAAGGGAAAATATGGAAGGTGCGCTGCATAAGAATGTACTCCATTTTTTGCTATTATGCTAAGTCAAGGGCAGATAATTCCAAAACTCCTTGAGGGATCAAATATTTTTGTCTCATGAACATCTAGGCTTCTAAAAAAGATTTACTACGGCAAGTTTCAAATTGATCATATAGGAGGGGTTGCACATAAACTAGAGGCGCTTTAGCACCTTTATCGCCCAACAGGCCTAAATGTACTGATAAAGCAAATGGTATTTTCAGGAATTCAATTTAAACTGAATCGTCTTTGCCATGTCTGGCAAATAAATCTGGTCACTAAAATCTTTGAAATACTTCTAAAGAAGTATTTCGAAGTTTCCACTATTTTACAACAGTCGAGTCGGGTTATGTAAAATTCATTTACTGACCTAAATGGAAAGGTATTTACAAAATTTGCACTGCTAACCAAGTATGACCGTAAGTCATGACAATAAAATCTATGCTTTTCAAACGATCAAATTGTATGAAAGAATCTGACAAAAAGTCACCCGAGGGTCACTCCAGTGATATTTGGTTAAAACCCTCAACAGGTTTCTCATCAGAAGATTCTCAAAATTCTCAGAATATATTCCAATAAGGAAACTAGTCTTCCCCACCGAAAAGCCATGATTTTCATTGAAGGTTGAAATCAATCAAATATTTTCTGAGAAAAAAAATTTCAAAGTTTTCGCTATATGCCATTTATGGAAATTAGCCCCGACCATTAAAGCCATTTTTTCGTTCAATCAAAATTATTTTATAATATCTCATGAACAGTCGCCAAGGAATCATCCCTGTGAATTTGTTTTAAATCTAACCCCTGGTTTCAGCAAAAAAGATTTTCAAGGCTTTTTCCATAAAAAGAAGTCACCTCCGCCCCATTAACCGATTTTTCATCTGATCAAAATTCTTTGTTGGAATCTGATAAAGGCGCGAGAACAATATATTTAAAGGTTTGGACATTAGGCCCGTCCATTAAAGCTGATCAAAGTTCTTTGAAGGAATCTAATAAAGGGCCTGCCAAGGATAATTCCTGTGATTTTTTGTTGAAACCATCCAAAAGTTTGTTAGAATATGATTTTTAAGGTTTCACCATTTATTGAAATTAGCTATGTTTTTCATCCGATCAAAATTCTTTAAAGGTAGCTGATAAAAGGTCACCAAAGGGTCATTAATATGAAATTTGGTTAAATTCCTTTCAGTACTTTCAGAGAAGATTTAAAGGTAGAATTTACAGGTGGACGGACGCATGGCGGACACAATGCCATGGCAATAGTTTCGCTGGCCTTTCGGGAAGTGGAGCTAAAAATTGTTAAGGATCAGACAGATGTAAAGACGATTGTGGCAACAACAGAACAAGACCTTTCGGGTGTATAATAATTGATAAGTTTTTATCTACTCACTTTTTAACTTTGAAATTTTCAAAATATGAAAACCGAGAGAAAACGTGGAACTAAAAACGTTTTTGTGGTGTGTATTTCTTCCTTAAGATTGATGGCTCCGTGGAATTCAGGGACAATTGTAATTGCTTTGTCAGTTCATAATGCGCTTTGGACATGGCATTTTGCATGCAGTATTACAAACTCGAAGACAATGGATCACCTTTATAACCAACTTTTGGGAGACAGTTAATCACTGAGCACAAAAAATTACATGACATTAGATACAAATAATTGAAGTCAAAATATCAAATGGATTCATTGAAAGAGGTATGTAACATAAAATGCCTTGCCATCTCACAAATTGAAAAACAAAATTATGAACAAGTTCTTTTTCTCAGAAATTAATACATCGAAGTATTGGTAAACAAGGGGACATGCGGTCCTGCAGTGCTCAAATGAAAATAGACAATATTTAATACTTTAGGACTTAGGGTTAACTTAGCTTGTTATATAGGTATTTTGAAAAGAAATGTTGACAATATCTTTAAAAGCATGTGCATTTTCACACAATGACGCTTTTGACGACCCCTAGAAAAAGCTTTAGAAAACAACAGAAAATGAAGAAATTGCTTGTTACCATCAAAGTACGAAATATGCAAAATTTCATCAAGTATAAAATTGTCTTCTGCTACATCTTTGAAATAAGACCAGTCTTAAAATTGTCATCTGGTTAACCAAGGTATGTTATTTAGGTAGTTTAAACGTTGACCATCTCTTTCAAAGCATTTCATGGCATAAGGCAGACAACATACTTGTCCTAAAAGAATTCTGTATTCTCCTTTATTAAACATATACAACGTTGTCACACAGTCATTTCTCTGTCTGTAGAGTGTGTATCAGCCGGAACGAATATACCTTTGTAAGTCAGTTACCAAAAGTAATTTATCTTTAATCTTGCTAACTTTTGTGATCAGCAATCACTTCATATATTTCATCAAAACTATGTAACTTTAAATAAAAAGTTTACAGTCATACAAACCATAGAGTCGTTGGTCATGGTGTGCTCACCTGAGGCAAAGGCTCTTTTTCTTTCAACAGTCTAATTTAATGTTAAGGTAAGGATTGTGATACAAGTTGGCCTTACCATATATTATACATCTATAGGCTCTGTACCCTGGGATCAAAAAGTCTTGATGATAAATTTAAGCAGAGTTTTCAACGGATTTTCATTCTTTCAGCTATTTTTATACAGGGCCTCCTAAGGAACATTTATGACAAATTGGCCCAAATGTTAAGAATAAGATGTCACTTAAAAATTCTTCTTTATTCCTATATAAACCTTACATGTCCCCTGGGGCTCTCTCCCTTGATATTGGCAATTTTGAAAGAAGTCAATATATTTTCAAGGCTCTGTGCCTTCTGGGTCAGGAGTAGACGATTCTAAAAGCTTATTTTAAAACACCACTTTTGTTAACATAGCAACCAGAGTTTTTGACAGATTTTAATTCCTTAGATATATTAATACAGGGCCACATAAGGAACATTTCCGCCACATTGGTTTGAGTTATTGGTTTGAAAGTAGATATTGTTTAAAGAGATTGTTGACAGACGATGCACTTAGTTGCTGTCCAGACTTACATTAACATATCAAATTGTCGGAAATGCTTGTTACTCAAATATGGTTTTCTACTTTCAATTTTCGTCTGCAGAACCTTTGAATTTGGACAGGTCTAAAATTTTGCGAAACAGGAAAGGATAAAAGGGAATAAATTCTATAAAAGTCTAGACAAGTATGTAAATTAAGCCCCCTGTCTTTCAAAAGAAAAAGTACTCCTTTATGCTCAGCACCAGCCAGGAAAATGAACATGGTTTCAATTACCAGACGACAAAAAATATTGAAGGAAGCTTTTTGCTGCTTCTTCGGAGAAAAACTTTGGAAAATTGTGGAAAATGAAGAAATAGCTTGTTACAAGTAATTTTTTTATCATCCACAAGGTTTTCTGCCGAAAACACAAATATTTTTGAAATTTAAACTTGAAATTTTCCTAAGCAACATTTTGAATTCACACTAGTCTAAATTCTGTTGTGCCTTAATGGGTTAAAGTGTCATATGCAAGTTCTGGAGGCTTGGAGACCTAGATTTTGGACAAATATTTATGATGAAGGGAGAAATATGATGGATAAAATAGTAAGCTGTCTGTTAATATCAAAGACAAAGATTTCCTATGATATAACAGATTTCCCACGCCAGATTTTACAATATATCATATTAAATACAGATTTTACCTAGATATTAACTGCTTCTAAACCCACCAACCCTTCTAGTCTAAAGCATCTTACCTTTTCATGATGGCTTTGATTTCTATAACAAACATAATGTAAGAGGCCAAAGTAATGGAAGTACTTTACCAATTACAATGATCTTCAGGTACTTTTCGTGTAGTACCATAATACAAAAGCTCTAATTTTAATGGAATATTTGCCAATCATATATCAAGGATATGCAGTCTTTTTTGCACTAGAGTCACTTAAATGCCTCTTTCGCTATTCAGGCTTGTAATTACTTATATTGGTAGCAATTCTTTTTTAATTGAAACAATACATAAAGACCCTCACACCCCCCCACCGGTACTTTTCATCATATCAAGATTGAAGGAATCTGGTATCTTGAGTAATATTTAACCATAGGTGGAAAATAAAACTGCCCATTAAGGCAATATGTTCATAGGATAAAAAATTCTGGAAAGACTCTTGTAAAGTTTCAACCAAGTATCGTTCCAGTGAACTTTGTTAGAATTCAGCCAATACTTTCTTGATTTCACTTTCCATATTTCATAATTAGCATCATCCCAAAATATCCCTTTTCATCTGATAAAAATTTGAAGGGATTTGTTAAAGGACCACAGGATCATTCCTGTGAGTTTTGGTAGCTATCAAGTCTATAGTTTCTGAGAAGATTCTGTAAGTCACTATATACATGTACCATACACATGTACAGTCATTAAATCAGCCCATAAAAAGCCCAATTCTTCTTCAGATCAGAATTTCTTGAAGGTGTCTGATAAAGGGTCACAATGGCAAGGTATACAGATGATATCTCTTGCAGAAGTTAGGTCAATCAACAAAAGGTTACGTATTGAGTATTCTTTTAAAATTTGGTTGGAATCTACGGGAGAAAACTTTTAACCCTTTTCATGCTGTATAAAACCCCTTACGGAACTGCATTGAAATCAAAGGACTGAGAGCATTGATAATACTTGTTGTTCAATAGTCAATATTTCTTTTAAAAAAACAATTTACAAACTACTCAGGCAGAAAAAGTAAGAGCAGGGGGTGTAGACCAAGATCAGCCTGCACTTATGTGCAGGCTGATCTTTGTCTATACTTCCTGCCAAAATAGTAAATGTTCCAGATTCAGCATGACAAGGATTAATGTTTTTACCCCATAAAAGCAGTAATTTTTCATCTGATAGAGGTTCATCCAAACTATTTCTAAATTTTGATGAAGGAAAAATCTTATAGACGGGAAAGGCACCGTACATAGTGCCATCATTGCCATGACAATAGCCTCTCTTGCCTTTGACAAATAAAGCATACCAATTTCCTGTTTTTAAAATTTTAAGCTTGTTGTTAAAAGAAGTTGCAGACGACAGTTAAAATTGAGTGCAATTTGACTATCAAACTACCTACAGAACAGAAATATTGTGGGGAAAGAAGAAATTGCTTGTCACAAGCAATTTCTTCTTTTTGCACAATGTTTTCTCAAGTATAAATCCACAGGGGCTTAAAAGGAGGCATTGCACAGGAAAGTGTAAACTTATTACCACACAATCAAGTATTTTCATGAGCCAATAGAAAAAAATGTTTGGGAAAACATTGTGGGAAAAGTACAAATGCTTGTCTCGCAATTTTTTCAACCATATTTGGCACCTATTCTTTTTAAACTTCAACGCTTTTTGAATTTTTGTCTGCAACTTCTTCGAATTGCATCTGCATGAAAAAATCCCCCCTGGTAGTATGTTAAAAGATGGTTTCAAGAAGAAGGATATTTTGTCAAAAGCCAAACTGTATTCAACCTCTTCACATTTTAGAGCCTAAGAAATAACATACCAGACCAAAGTGAAACCTTTGAAAATCTAGAAAGGGTAAATCCCTCTGAAGAAGCAGCCAAAAGTAAAGTATGTTATCTACTGGAAGTTCTAAAAGACTTATTTTATTTGAAGGCTTTGACCACAAAGAAGATTTAATGGCCATAAACAAGAAACCTGTTAACAGGGGTCAGACTTTTATATACACAAATCTTCAGTGAATGGCACTGACTGATATACAATCATCTTGGAACATAGAAACATGTGCACTGTACCAAACTAACCAAATGATTGATTCTTCATAAATGGCTTATTTAGACCTTTTTTCTAATAAGTAGTTAAAACAAGAGGGCCATTGGCCCAAAAGCGCACACCTGAGTTGATGACTGCAGATATAAATCAAAGATATATAGATATTTTTTTTAAGCATAACCTATCGCCTAGCCTGGTTTGTTTAATAGGTACATATAATACAAGCTATTTCTATTCTAGAGTACTGAGCATGATCACAAGTTCAGAAAAATACCATTGTTACACATGTCATTTGTCTTTCATCTATGGAAATATGATAAGTAGTTCGCCCAGCAGTTACACAATGTAATGACCCAAATTTATTGGTACAGCTGTGAAAAATGACAGGAAATGACTGAAAGCCATGGTTGGGATGCACCTACCAACTGGGGTTTTACTGAAATACTACTGAAAGTCGTGCTAAACCAAATTCACTTGATCATAGTCTATTAAGCTTTCAAGATCAATACTTTTTATTTTTCTGAGATAATCTTTTCCTGAAGACATTCCACAAATGATTAAGGTATTATTTAAGAACCTTGGACAATGTTAGATTAGCAATATTAATTGAGAATTATTACCTGTGAGAAATAAATGAGTGATTTAGTATATCATTTAAACCTTCTGTGATCCAGTAGAAAGCTTAACCCATTCCAACACCAACATGCTTTCCTTGCAAATGGAGATTTGAATGAAAGAGAATGAGAAATTTCTAGTTTCACAATATTTTCTACCCTATCTTGGCCTTTTTTTTATCCCAAAGCAATTTGAATTGTCATCTGTAACTAGTTCAAAATTTTGTTGTTTGGTAATGAATTGAAAAGGCTAATTCACAATGATAAACAACATCTTCAAATACATGTATATATAACTGTATAGCTTATCACTCCTGCAGTATGCCGCTGGTATGCCATGTTCTCAAAGTAGAAGGCAAATTACTAACTATATAATTGAAAGACTTGGTGTTATTTTAAAACCTTGACCACATCTACCCTAAGCAAGTTCTTGGTAGGTGTTTTCATATTTAAGAGGAGTTTTTTTGCGTTCTATGAATTTTATAGAATCCCAGTATTACACAATTTTCAAAATGTACAGTTTAGGGGAGACACGTTTTGAAAAGTAATAAATCAAACTTCACTGGGCATTACTTCTCTCCTAACATAGTAACATCCTATTGGATTTTCCAAACTGGGTAACACTGATGGACTCCTAGAGAGTTCATCATAATCCCAAGAGAATAATTTTCCCTAAAAAAAGTGACCCATTACCAAAACCTGTCTAAGAAATCGAGATCAAACATTCTTACAAAATTTCAAGGTATTTGAGCAGGGAGAGTAGCATGTACATTGCAAAGCAGATTTCTTTAAATAAGATCCTAGTGACCTAGTTTTTAACCCCATGTGACCAAGTACAAAACTGTTAAACAAATGTTCTAAACAAATATCAGCATTTGAGCACAAAATGAGGCCTCCTGAGTGCAAAGAAGATAAGTCTTACATTTGACCTAGTGACCTAGTTTTATATCCTAAGCAATCCAAATTTGAACCAACAAAGAGATGCTACAGAACAAATTAATCTGACAAAGTATCAAATCATTTGCACCTAAAAAGAGGCTTCTAGAGTGCAAACATGGTATTCCTAAGACTTGACCTTATGACCTAAATATTTAATTGAAATGATCAATATTTGAACTTTGCCCAGATATTATAATGGAGCCATTCATTCTGACCAAATTCCAAAATAAATTGAGCTTAAAATGCAGCCTGTAAAGTGAAAATATTGTTTTTCTAGGACTTAACATAGTCACCTAGCTTTTTACCTCATGTTACCCAATATTGAACTTTGCAAAGATATAATAAAGAAAATCATTCTTACCAAAAAATCAAGTCTTTGAGCCAAATATGAGGCCTCTATAATGCAAATGAGGTATTCCTTTAATTTGACCTAGTGACCTGGTTTTTGACCGCATGTGACCCAATTTTGAACTTCACTAAATGACAATGGGCACAATCATCCTGACAAAATGTCATTTGAGACAAAAAAAGTGGCGCTACATTGCAAATAAGGTATTTCTGGGATTTCACCTAGTAACCTAGTTTTATACCTGAAGTGATCCTAATTCTAACGTTGCTGTAGACAATAGAGAAAATAATTCTGACAAAGACTGAAGACATTTGAGCCTAAAAAAAACGTGATAAAAGGTCTCCAAAGATCATTCTTCTGAAATTTGGTTAAAATCAATTGAATGGTTTCTGAGAAAAAAGATTTAAGCCATGTTTTTAATCCAATCAAAATTCTTTGAAGGAATCTGAACAAGGTTCACCCAAGAATCATTTTTGTGATTTTTTTGAAACCTGTTCATTACTTTCTGAGAAGATTTTAAAGTAAAAATATATCACTGGATGGAAGCATAGATGAACACAAAATGGGTACCACCCCATGACAATAGCCCCATGGCTTTTAGCTAGTGGAGCTAACAATGTGAGAAAAGAGAAATTATATGTAATGACTAATTTTCCCCTTCTCACAATATTTCTTATGCTATATTCCTTCAGTGCATCAAATGTCTCATATGAAACATACTAATGGAACATCTAGAATGTTGATGTCCTGCAAAAAATTAAGTTCCGTGCATTTCTTCTCAATCTGAAATAGTAATTTTCGAAAGGATCATTGTTATAGCTTGGATGATTGTAATGCTCAAATTAAGATATTTATAGTGTATAATATATATCAATACTGCTGGACATTTTCCCAGGAAATTTGCCAAACATAGAAGATAAGTATCAATTACTGAAGATAAGGAAAACACACATTCCAGGCTTTCTAACCTGCATGCGCCACATAAATTACAAGTATACTTTTAAAAAAATCCTTTTAATTTTGACAGTTCTAGGTTTTTGTATTAACCCATTTCCAGACATCAAAATTTTAGACTGGTCTAAATTGAAAAGAGTTGCAGACGACAGTTAAATGTTTACAAAATTTTAGATTTGTTCAACTTTTTGGATAGAAAACACTGTGTAAAATTGAGAAATTGCTTGTTACAAGCAATTTCTTCATTTTACACAATGTTTTCTATCCAAAATTATTTTTCTTGAGGGGCGTCCAAAAGCGTCACTGTGTTGGAATGGGTTAATAAGAAATGCTGACTGATTAACAATCTATGAATTATATATTGCATCTGCAATTCAGAATTATTTAAAATTCAAATTTCCAGATTAATTATGCAGTGAATCAAAACTTTGATTTTCATTTAAGGTTTTGACTAAGTTTTCTCCCTCTTACCAAGTCAACCATAAACTTGACAAATTGAGGCTATCAATCATAAAATTAATTGACTTAACCCTTTCCTGTACAAACCAGTGATTTTACGGCCCTGTGATTTTATACTTGAAAAAACATTGCGGAAAAAGAAGAAATTGCTTGTAACAAGCAATTTCTCCTTTTCCTTCAATATTTGCTTTCACTTTAGATGGTTTAATTTAAAATTGAACCAAATTTCCAATGTTGAATGCAACCTCTTTCAATTTGGAACAGTCTGAAATTTTTAAAAAAACAGGAAAGGGTTAAATGTTCCCCGTCCCAATCATATATTTTGCTAACTAAAGTTGCTTACCATTGAGCAAAGACAAAATTAGATTGCTTCAAATTCAAAGAAATTGCAGACAACAATTTTAACTCTTTCCAGTTTTGCAAAATTTTAGACTTGTCCAAATTCAAAGGTTTTGCAAACAAATTTTAAAGTGGATTGAATTCGAAAAGAACTACTCAGTAGGAAAGAAATTATTGTGAAAAAAAATTACAAGTGATTTTTTCTTATTCTACAATGTTTAATCACAGGGACGTAAAAACCAGGGATTAAAAAGGAAACGGTTAAGTTAATGAAATCTTTTGTTGTTGTTGGGGAAACGAAGAAATTGCCTGTAAGAAATTGCTCGTTACGGACAATTTCTTTGTTTCCACAGTGAGTTCCTTAACCCTATCCTGTACAATCACTGTATTTTTTATGTCCTTTTGATTTTATCCTTGTGAAAACATTGTGGGAAAAGAAGAAATTGCTCGTAACAAGCAATTTCTTCTGTTTCCACAATATTTTTACCCTACTGAATGGTTATTTTTCAAATTAAATCAACTATAAATTTTCGTCTACAAAACCTTTCAATTTGGACAGGTCTGAAAAATTCTAAAACAGGAAAGGGTTAAATTATCTTTTCTTGAGGGGCATCAGAAAGCGTCATTGTGAGGGAATGAGTCAATAATTCAGACAAACTGCTTTGACAGAGTGCAGTGGATATTGTTAATTATCTATTAATTATTTCAAAAGGTTTTCAACACATACACTTGTCTTTCATTTACTTACATTGGTACATGATATAACTTTTTCAAAATCTGAAGTCAGTGTCAGTCCGTGAAAAAAAGGGTAATGTGTTATCTTTGGGGAATCAGAAACCTGCTTGCCTGATCACTTCAACTTGCTTGTAAATTACTGATTGCCAAATACAAGTGAAAGCACAAAAAAAACAATAATAACCTTTGTCATGCTGAACCCCAAATATCAGTGTTTGGTAGGAGGTATCGACGGAGATCAATTGCATGTCAGTGCAGTCAGACCTTAGTCTGCACTGTCTGTTTGTGCCTTTTAAGTTGGACTTGTTTTTAGAATTTAAAAACATTCTGATCTACAACAAATACTTTCATTGCTTTTATCCCTTTGATTCTCATGTAACTTTGAAAAGGATTTTATTCAGCATGACACAGTTAAACATGATTTCTAGAATGATTGAAATTTGTCCAGATTCCTCTTCTGTCAAGCTCTCAGACAAAATTTACCTCCAGACAAAATGATTACCCATGTCTTTATACATTTAAAAACAGGCCAGGGATAAGATTACAGTTGAATTGCAGACACAGATAATCCTTTTTTTCCTGTTTATTCTTTTCTCGGGGAAAACACAAGATTCCAAGTGATTTTACATGTTTATTTGAATTATTCAGTTTACATTAAAATGCTTGAGTTTTAACCCTTGTAAATGCTGAACCTGATATATTCTGGTTTTAGCGAGAGGTATAGACAAAGATCTTTGTCTACACCTCCTGTCTGTCCTTTTGAAACCAGGGCTGTTTATGAAATTAATTTTCAAAGAAGTATTGACAACTGAACAAGTACTACCAGTGCTTTCAGCCCTTTGATTTTTATACAATTCTGATAAGTATTTTATTCAGCATGACAAGGGTTGATTATTATTACGATGAAACATTAAATCCTTTACAATTTTTGACTTTCCTAATTTGATAGAGATTGTAGATAATACTCGCTAGAGTAGTGAAAGTAATTTGGAAATAAGTATGGATGAAACATTGTTGAAAAGTATGACTTTGCTAATGCTACAAGGAAACTCCTTCTTTTACCACAAAGTTTATAGTATAACAGGATCTTTCAAATATGAGGAACTTTCATTAATGAGTTGACAGATTGTGGCTGCCAGTCTAAGAATCAAGAATAAGTCAAAGAATCAATTGACCAGTTAAATCATTAATTTAGACTGGGAATGAAATTTGAACTCCAATATTGGCTGACATTTATGTGAAGCATTTTTTTCTACATAAAAATAGTACCTACAGCTTATTCAGACTGTGGTTACAATGGTTAGATCACCAACTATTTTACTTTTTTTCTACTAGGTTCTGGCTATAGATTTTCCAAAATAATGCCGTTTGATATCTAAGTGTATTTCAGTGCTCAGTGGATGGGGCCAGAAATCTGGCCCTAAAACAACCATCATTACACACACAATCAACCTTTGTCATGCTGAACCCTTAATATTCCGATTTTTGCAGGAGGTATAGACAAAGATCAGCCTGCACATATGTGCAGTCTGATCTTAGTCTAAACCTCCTCCTTGTCCCTTTTAAGCCAGAATTGTAAAAGACCGGATTTTTAAAAATAATTATTAAACCCATAACAACTTCATCCAGTACTGTCAACCCTTTGATTTTAATGCATTTCTGCATAGAATTCAGCATGACATGGGTTAAGAGTGAGGCAGCCATATTTTTCATCAGTCACAAAATGTACTGTCCATTTAACCTATTCCCACGACAAACTTTTAGACCAGTCTGAATTCAAAGAAGCTGCAGAAGACAATTTTAAATTGCTGAAATCTATAAAATCAATCTCTTTTGGGAGTAGAAAACATTGTGGATAATGAAGAAATTGCTTTTCACAAGCAATTTCTTCATTGTCTACAATCTTTGTCAAAGCCTTTCTATTGAGGGGCATTTAAAAGTGTCACTGTGTGGGTATGGGTTAAGATGTGTTTCCCCTTACTTTTCATACAGACCTTTGTCATCAGGACAGGGTTCTTTGGCAACTGTGATGCATTGTTTGAAGTTGTTATTGAGTTTTCAAAATTTGAATTCTAAAACCAAGTGACTTTACTAATTGCAACTAAAATTTACCAAAGCAGACTTATACCTCCAACATGCATTTTGTTACTCAAATAGCATAGTTGACCTTTGACATATGTTACCACAAAATATTTATGGGCACTTCTTTGAGTCGATTGGTAAAAAGTTTACAGGTCCTAGATAAAATGTCCTAGGTAATTTTCGACATTAATTTTATGCAACCTCTATGGATATTTGTAGTACATTCAATCATTTAGAAAACAACCAAACCTGCTGATCAAAATTGAGGTTGCAGACTACATTTTTAAGTGGATTGAACTTAATATAAATGCCAAATAGAATAGAAATCAATTTAACAAGCAATTCCTTCTTTTCTCACTTTTTTTCCCATTATCTTGATCAAAATGCAGGATTGTGTAGTAATGGGTTAATTCTACTTTGAATTCTAATGCCATCCTTTTCCTGCACAAACCCAGGATTTTAGTTTAGAGTGATTTTATACGCAAGAAATCAGTGTGGAAAAAGGAGAAATGGCCTGTCACAAGCAATTTCTCCACTTTTGCAAATTATTTTCTATTCAGAAAGACAGAGATAATTTCTAATTCTATTAAATTGAAATTGTTGTCTGTAACATCTATCATTTTGGACCAGTTTAAATTTTGTTATTTGGTAATGGGTCAAAAGATAACTGTTATACAGAATAATTGTGTAAGACACATCCGGATGCAAACAATTATGCAATATCATGAATGTACTGAAAATTCATGACAATGCAATTTTCTTCTTGAACAGGATTCTACAAAGTATAGTTATGTATATACTACTGTCAACTGTTTAACAAATTGTTTTATTGCTTGTTTTAACAGTCATACTGAACCCAAAATATTCCTGATCTTGGTCTACACCACCAGTTTGTCCTATTCAAGGTACTGTTGTTTATAGAATCAATTTTTTAAAGAAATATTGACCCACAACTTGTGATTCCTGAACTTTCAACCATTACAGTTTAATGCAATTCTTAAAAAATGTGTTTTTTTTTAAGAAAAAGGATTAAAACTATATTTCAAATTCTATTAAATTTCCATTTCCCATTTGCTATAAGTGTTATTCTCCATATTACAGTTTGTCTCCCACCAATGGGTGGATAATCGTAAATCTAAGGTAATGAGCAGCTGAATCCATGGTTAGGTGCTCCAGCTGTGGTGATATGACTGTAATACTTCTACAAGTGGTTTTAAACCCCATTCAATCAATTAATCAACAAATTACAAGATGCCATAGTTTCAGATTTGCCCAAATTCAAAGAATATAACAGACAACAAGTTTTAGATAATGAAATGTTACAAATCTTTATCTTTTGGGTTAGAAAAACTAGATTGACATAAGGAAATTGTTTATGATAGGCAATATCTTCTTTTTCTACATTATTTCTTAAGCATTCCTCTTGTACCAAGAAATTTTTTCATTTCCCAAAATGTTTTCTAATGCTTCTTTTCTTGAGGGACATAAAAAGTGGGATTGTGTGGGAACTGGTTATGGAAAGAAGAATGGCCTTGTTCAAGATAATCTCTTGCTGGGCAATAGTTCTAAGATGGCCAGTAAGTATATTTGCCAAGCAGGGAATTAGGATAGATTTACTATTTTAAGTAGGTGGAAAATGTCCTCTGTTCTGTACTTTACATAGTTATCTCCCTTAGACCAGAATAATGAGAAAACTGTCCTGAATTATTGACACATTTTAAATGTAGACTACAGTCTTAAAGACACTTAATTTTGCTCAGAATCCCAGTTATGAGAAATCTTTAATCAATTGCCACCCAATCCCGCTTTTTGACACACTTTCCAAGAAAAGATATTCGGAGTATTGCTGAAAATGTTTGTTACAAGTGATGTCTTCATTATACGTAATACTTTCTTCCCAAAGGCTAAAGATATTTCAAATGTCATTGACTAAACACTGTTGTCTGTAATTTCTGTCAATTTGGACCTTTTTGTTGTCTGGTAATGGATTAACCAATTCCAACTCAATCCCTCCTTTTTACGCCCCTCAATGAAATAGCTTTAGAAAACATTGTGGAAAATGAAGAAATTGCTTATTACAAGCAATTTCTTCATTATCCACATTGTTTTCTATCCAAAAAGATGAAAACATTTAAAATTCCATCAACTTGAAATTGTCGTCTGCAGATTCTGTCAATTTGGACCAGTCTAAAATTTTGTTGTCTGGTAATGGATTAAGTGAAAACTTAACAAAACAACTAATAAAGTTTTGAGGTGCCTAGACCTGGTCATTATCTCAAAATCTATAATAATGACATTCTTGAAGATTTAACCCATTCCCACACAAGCCCTCCTTTTTACCTCTCAAGAAAAAAGCTTTGAAAAACATTGTGGAAAATGAAGAAATTGCTTGAATCAAGCAATTTCTTCATTATCCACAATGTTTTCTATCCAAAAAGACAAAGAAAATTTAAATTCCACCAACTTGAAAATATCGTCTGCAGCTTCTTTCAATTTGGACCAGTCTAAAATTCCGCTGAGTTGGAATGGGTTAAATTGCAGAAAACCTTGTGGATGTCCACAATGTTTTTCATGCCTTAAAGGCAAAGACTTTTTGGATTTAAAAAACTTCAAATTGTTGATTGCAATGTCTTGGAATTGAAAATTTGGACCAGTTTAAATTTTATAGTCTTGCAATGGGTAAATGGCCAGTATTTCTCATAAATTGCAAAACCCAATAATAATTTTTATGCCACTCAGTAAAAATGCTTTGGAAAACATTGTGGAAAAAATGTTGTTGTCTGGTAAAGGTTAATTGTTTCCAGTGCAAGCCCTTATTTTTACATTCCGATGATTTTATACTGGAGAAAAGAAGAAAATGTTTGTAGCAAGGATATTTACTTACTTCATAGATAAGTCTGCTACCCATTTTAATTCAAACAAGTTTAAAATTTTGAAAAACTAGATGGTTGACAGAGGACAACTGTGGCCGAGCCCACAAAGTTTTGTAGGTATCATGCTCCAGATAAGCACAATTTTAGTGTTTGACCTTTAGCTTTGACCTTGAACTTGAAGCTATCAAAAAAATTCTTTCAAATGGCACATCTACTCATAATGAAGAACAATTGTGACAATTTATTTTGAAATTCATCCATAATTGTAGGAGAAATACTCCAGACAAGCACAATTTTAGTGTTTGACCATGAGCTGTGACCTTGAACTTGAAGCTATCAAAAAATTCTTTCAAATTGCACATCTACTCATGATGGAGAATAATTGCGCAAGTTATTTTGAAATCCATCCATAAATGTAGGAGTAATTCTCAGGACAAATTCTGACGGACACCGACTTGTCATAGTGACAACTATGTCTCGCTCACCGACAAACAGGGAAGGGTTTAGTCAGTATCAGATCACTTTTGTACATCTTCGTCTTCTATTCCCCATCTTGTCCTGAAATAAAGATTAATTTACATGCATATATTTAAAGATAAATCATTCCCTCAGAGTGACGCTTTTTGATGCCCCTCAAGAGAAACAAATAGTAAAAAATTGTGTAAAATGAAGAAATTGCTTGTAACAAGCAATTTCTTTATTTTAAACAATGTTTTCTAACCAGAAAGATGAAAATATCTAATATTCCATACACTAAAGATAATCGTCTGCAACTCTTTACAATTTGGACCAGTCTAAAATTTTTCTGTCTGGTAATGGGCTTATGGATTACTGACCAAGCATGTCAACCTCAAACTGGCGTTTAACTAAGATATCCAATAAAGTTAAATTTCAAAGTAACTGTTCACTGTCATGAAATGAAAAGCATATCATTGGCAAATAACCTTAACCCATTACCAGACGACAACATTTTAGACTGGTCCAAATTGAAAGAAGTTGAAGACGACAATTTTGAATGGATGACACCATCCCCCATTCTGGTTAAAAAACAATGTAGGAAATGAAGAAATTGCTTGTCACAAGCAATTTCTTCATTTTCCACAATGCTTTCCTTTCTCTCTTTTCTTGAGGGGTGTCAGAAAGCATCATTCTGTGGTAATGGGCTAACACAGTATCTTCAGCTTCAATGAATTAAATTACCTTAACCCATTCACACACAATGGACCTTTTGACACCCCCAAGAAAAGATAAAGCTTTGGAAAACAGTGTGGAACATGAAGAAATTTCTTATAACAAGCAATTTCTTCAACATTCACAGTTTTTTCTATCCCAAAAGATAAAGATTTTTTAGAACTCTATCAACTAAAACTTCTTTCGATTTTGACAATTCCATTATTTTGTCATTAGGAAATGGGTTAAGTTACCCATATGCTTAACTAGTTAACCCTTGTCATGCTGTATAAATTACTAAACTGAATTGCTGCAAAATCAAAGGGCTAAAAGCACTGGTAGAACTTGTTGCTCCTAAATCAATATATTGTTTAGAAATCAATTTCACAAACGACTCTGGCAGGAAAATTACAAGCAGGAGGTGTAGACCAAGGTCAGACTGCACTTAAGTCAATGTTGTTTATTAAATGATTTACCAAAACAAATATTGAGCCACAATCAGGGCCTTTCAGTGCTTTCAGTCCTGTTAGCTAAATTTTAAACGAAAATAATATTCAGCATGACAAGGGTTAAAATGTCATAGGTAAAACATTTTAATTCAGGTCAAGATGATCAGTTTTATAGGTTAATCATTTTTTGATGGACATTTGTATTGGCAATTTTCTTGTTCTTTTAATACAATTCCAAAAAATACAGCCTTTTATACAACCCATAGGAAAATAGTTCTAGAAAACAATCATGTAAAATGAAGATTTTGCTTGTAACAAACAATTTCTCCATTTTTGCAAATTATTTTCTATTCTGAAAGACAGAGACAATTTCTAATTCTATCAAATTGAAATTGTTGTCTGTAATATCTATCATTTTGGACCAGTCTAAAACTTTGTTGTTTGGTAATGGGTTAAAGGATAATTGTTTTACAGAATAATTGTGTAAGACACACCCAAATGCAAACAATTATGCAATATCATGAATGTAATGAAAGTTCATGACAATACAATTTTCTCCTTGAACAGAATTCTACAAAGTACAGTTTTCTATATTCAACTGTCAACTGGACAACAACTGTCAACTGGACTGTTAACAACTGTCAATTGGACAACAACTGTCAACTGGACAACAACTGTCAACTGGACAAGAAATTGTTTTGTTGCTTGTTTAACCCATTTCTGTTATTGCTAGAGTTATATACAAAGATTAGCCTGTACATATGTGCAGTCTGATCTTTTTCTACAGAACCTTTTTGTTCTTTTCGAGGTAGTGTTGTTTACCGAATTAATTTTCAAAAGAAAATTTTAATATTGACCCACAACTCGTGATCCCAGAACTTTCAACCCTTACATTTTAATGTTATTCTAACAAAAAAAAAAAAAAAAGGATTTTTTTCAGCAGGAATAGGGGGAATACTATATTCCAAATTCTTTTGAATTTTGACTCATTTGCTATTGATATTATTCTCCATATTAATATCTTCCACAAATGGGTGGATAATTGTAAATCAAGTTAAGTGTGATGAGCAGCAGGAGGCTTTGAAAGGATGTAGTAGTAGACCTGGTGTGAGAAAAACCATGAAGCTGTGGTTAGGTGGTCCAGTTGTTGTTATATGACTGAAATACTTCTAAAAGTGGCTTTGAACCCCATTCAATCAATTAACCAATCACAAGATGACATAGTTTCAGATTTACCCGAATTTAAAGAACCTACATACAGCAAGTTTTAGTCAATGAAATGTTACAAATCTTTGTCTTTTGGTTTAAAAAACCTAGCTTGACATGAGGAACTTGTTCATGAGAGCAATATCTTCATTATTTACAATATTTCTAAAGCTTCCTCTTGAGGATTGTGAAAAGCTGAATAGTGTGGAAATAGGTTAATATGAAAATAAGAGGGAAGTGGTTATTTCTTGGCTATAAAACTGACAATAAACAGCCCACAAAATGGCTGTAACTTTGAAGGGAAAGTAGCCAAGTGAATTATCCTTAATAATTGCTAAATAAAATGGTTTATGATCATATCACCATTAGCCTAATACTTTCACTTGAACCTTGAACTCTGGCATGCTGAGTCATTTCATGGGCTGCTGTTTTACTAGTAGCAATTAAAATCAGCTGTACCAGTTAATAACTGAAAATATGATAAATCCTTCGTATTTCATGTTAACCCATTCCAACTCAATGAAGCCTTGGGAAAATAATGTGTAAAATGAAGAAATTTCTTGAACAATGCAATTTTGTCATATTCCTCAATGTTTTCAACCAAGACAAGTGAAACAATCTAGAATTTTATTAGCTTTAAATTGTTGTCTGCAACTCCTTTGAATTAGGTCTTGTCTAAAGTTTTGCTGTCTGGTAATGGGTTAAGATACAATATTCCCCTTCTTTACATGCAAAAACAATCTGTCAAGTTTGTGAAACACTAATGCTCCTGAAACAGATTTTTCCCCAAAAAAATCTGACATGGAAAGATGATCTTGATGAGGACTTATTAGAATTGCATCTTGCATAGGCTTAACCTATTACCACACAGCAAAATTTGGATTGGTCCCAATTCAAAGAAGTTGTAGACAATAATTTTTATGTTATGAAATTTTGAAATTCTTTGTCTTCTGGGGTAGACAGTTTTGTGGATAATGAAGAAATTTCTAGTAATAAGCTTTTACCACAATGTTTTCCAAAGCTTTTTTTCATAAGGGGCTCAAAAAGTGTCTTCAGATGGAATGGGTTTAAGTTATTGACAAAAGGTTACACTCTTTTTTTGTAAATTTTAGACTAGGCAAGATTGAAAGAGGATGTAGATAACAATTAAAATTGGATGCAATTTGTAATGAAACCATGCATCCCATGTGGTAGAAAAAATATTTGAAAAGGGGAAATTGCTTGTTACAAGCAATTTCTTCATTTACCAAAATGTTCTCTGGGGTATAAAATCACAGGAATGAAACAATGAGGGATTTTTATGGGAAAGGGTTAACCTTTACCATGCAGACAACTTATTTTTCACAAAGTTTTCCAAAGCTTTTTCCCTGAGAGACATAAAACATGGTTTTGGGTTAAGCAGTTTATGAGATATAATGGCATCATTGGTTGGAAACAAGTTAAATCAAAACATCCCTTTAAAAGCAATTCTTAGCAAAATTTCTAGATTTGTAAAAGATTAGAAATTAGACAAGCTGTAACCTTGACAAGTTGTTTTTATTTAAAACAGATTGTTAAGTATATTATTACAGTTGTCCTAAGGTGAATGTATTAAATACCCATCATTTCTGTCAGATTCTTGGCAACTGATGAACAAAAATAAATATATTGGATAACAAAACATACACCATATCCAATATTTGCTGCATTTGATATTTGTCAAATCTCTTAATTGCATGTAAATATTACACATTACAAAACAAATTTCAAATATATAACAGTATACTGTCATATAAAGATACACTCATCTTTGAGAATATTTCAATTTTACACTAATAAACATTAACCCATGTCATGCTAAACCCGGAATATTCCTCATTTTTGCAGAAGTTATTATAAAAACATTAGCCTGCACATTATGATCTTAGTCTTCACAACCTGTTTGCCCCTTTAAAACCAGATTATAACATTTATTTTCAATAAAGATATTATCCTATAATTAGTGCTTCCAGTATTTTCAGCTTTAACCCATTCCAACCCAATCCCTCCTTTTTACACCCCTCAAGAAAAGTGCTATGGAAAACATTGTGGAAAATGAAGAAATTGCTTGTATCAAGCAATTTCTTCATTATCCACAATGTTTTCTATCCAAAAAGACGAAAAAATTTGAAATTCCATCAACCTGAAATTGTCGTCTGCAGCTTCTTTCAATTTGGACCAGTCTAAAATTTGCTGTGTTGGAATGGGTTAAACCAATTTTGTTGAGGATCTTATTCAGCATGAAAAGGGTTGAAACCAACATAATAAACAAAGACATTAGTTGCATTGATGGATATAGTTTGTACAAAGTTTTAGACTTGTCCAAATTGAAAAATATAGAAAACAATAATTTCAAGTTGATAATTTTTTTTTGTAGTAACAAAGCAATTTCTTCATTTTACACTATTTTTTCCCCAAAGCTTTTTTCTTGAAAGTCATAAAAAATGGATTGTGCAGGAATTGGTTAATTTCACCATGAAACAGGGGTTGAAAAATATTTCAAGACTTGCTCCTCTGGCTGACTATTTTGTAGGAAAATCTCTACAGGAAGAGGAAAGTAGAAAAAACAAGTAATATACTGAGTATAGCAGTATCAGTTATTTCCCTTGCATCACTATTTGATCTTTACCTGGAATGAGAGTAATCAAACCAGTTAATCTTTTTTTCTTTTTTTTTTAATTCTCAAAATGGGTCACAAAAATATTATTCTGAATCCCATCCTCCTGGTTCCAAGAAGATCAATTTAAGTTATCACTGTAAACCATATTAGTCCCATCCAAAACAGATATGTTTATAAGCTGATTAAATTCCTTTGAAAGAATCTGATAAAGGGTCACCAAAGGATCGTTCCAATGAATTTGTCAAGGGTCACCAAAGGATCATTCCAATGAATTTGGGTTGAAATATATTATCTGGTTTTCTTTTAAAGGTTGCATCATTTAATATATATGGAAATAAGTCTTGCCCATTACAATGTTTTTTATGCAATCAAAATCTGCGCCAAAATTGATATAATGTCACCAAAAGACCATTCCTGTGAAATTTGGATGAAATTCATCTACTCGTTTCTAAGTAGAAGAGTTTTAAAGTTTCCACTATTTCTTATATACCAAAATTAGCCCTGCCCATGATAGCCATCTTAAAGGGTCACCGAACGGTAAACAGAATGAGATTCGATTGAAAGCTGTGGACTACTATCTGAGAAGATTTTTGTCAAGCCCGCTTGCAGTGAGCAAGACATTATGTTGCCACTATGACAAGAAGGTGTATGTGCATTTGTCCGTCCGAATTTGTCCGGACAATTACTCCTACAATTATGGATGGATTTCAAAATAACTTGACACAATTATTCTCCATCATGAGTAGATATGCCATTTGAAAGAATTTTTGGGAAAGTTCTGTCAAGGTTACAGCTCAAGGTCAAACACTAAAATTGTGCTTGTACGGAGCATTTCTCCTACAATTATGGATGGATTTCAAAATGAATTGGCACAATTTTTCTCCATCATGAGTTGGTGTGCAATTCGAAAGAATTTTTGGGATAGTTCTAATGTCAAGGTGACAGCCGAGGGAAACCACTAAAATTGTGCTTGTCCGGAGCATTTCTCCTAATAATTAATGATTTCAAAATAAATTGACACGATTTTTCTCCATCATAAGCATATATGCCATTTGAAAGAATTTTTGGATAGCTTCAAGTTCAAGGTCAAAGCTCAAGGTTAAAGCTCAAGGTCAAACGCTTAAATTTTGCTTGTCCAGAGCATGATGCCTACAAAACTTTGCAGACTTGACAGCAGTTGTCCTGGGACAACCATCTAGTTAGAGTAAACGTGTACAGACAAATGTAAGTATGAATGGACACACAACAGACACAGCACCATCATAATAGCCAACTGGCTGAAATCAAGTGGAGCCTGCAAGTGAATTCACAGCTAAGGACACTTTGGTAAACCCATTCCCACTTACTCCCTCCTTTTTACGCCCCTCAAAAAATAGTTTTGGAAAACGATGAGGAAAATGAAGAAATTGCTTGTTACAAGCAATTTCTATATTATCTACAATATTTTTTACCCCAAAAAACAACAATTTAAAAGATATCATCTATGCAAAATTCTTGTCTGCAACTTCTTTGAACATGGACTGGTCTAGAATTTCACCGTGTGGGAATGGGTTAAAGAATGGTAAAAAAATAGTCTTAAAAAAACAGGGCCTCTATCCATTAGTCAGTGGAGATAAAAATAAAAACTTTGCAGTTTTAATGTCAACCTATTTCCACATGATAAAATTTTAGACCAGTCCATATTCAAAGGAGTTGCAGACAACAGTTTTAATGTGATGGAATCTTTAAATTCTTTGTCTTTAGAGGTTGAAAACATTGTATCAAGCAATTTCTTCATTTTCCACAATGCTTTCCAAAGCTTTCATAATATCATTGTGTGGGAATGGGTTAAAACATCCACTTGACAACAGAATAACAAGAGAATTGTACATTGTGTCAATTTTTATGTTTGCAGTTCTCCATTATGCATTAAAAGCAAAATAATGCTAATTCACTGCTGCAACAAATTTCCAGTTATATACAAATTAAATCATTTCCACACAATAAATTTTGAACCAGTCTAAATTGAGGGAAGTTGAAGATGACAAATGCAAGTTGATGAAATCTTTGTCATTTGGGTAAAAATTATTGTGGATAATGTAACAAGCAATTTTTTCATTTTTCACAATTTTTTCAAAAGCTTTAATTTTGAGGGCGTTTCGAAGTATTATTGTGTGGGAAAGGGTTAAGCAAAGTTCAGGAACATTTCTTGTATCTTCAAGAAAAGGTTCGAGTTGTAAATGGAATAAGAAAGTTTAATGTAATATGTCAAGATCTTGGACCCTATTCTAGTTAATGATACTGAAAACTTATTACAGCTAGCCAAAAAAGAAATAACCATCATGTCAGATGTCTGCCGGGATGAATATTCTAGTAATTGGTGTCTATCTGGTGCAAAAAGGTAATTTCTTAAGACTTTTAGCTCTAGCTTTTTTAGGGTATTTCTGCACTACTTTCATCCCCACATAGTCTGGTTTTGCATCATCTTTTTGAAAAAAAAAAGAAAAGTGTTTAAGAAACTTTAAATGCCTGGAAAGCAGCAAATATTTCAGAAGTTTGACGTTGACCTTCATGTGGTGTCCATGGTCAAGTGGTAGAGTGTCGGCTTCTCGATCAAGAAGTCCCAAGTTTGATTCTTATGTTATTGGCCCACATAATCGCCACAAGAACAGGTGTACTCTCCAGGAAACAGAAACAAGAGGGATTAATCCAAGTTGGTGGAACTTATTCCCGAATTAGTATGAAACAAATAGGTTTAAACTGAAACCTTGGTAGCAGCAGATGCACATTAATGAGAGCTGTCATCATGCCAGGTACGAATGTTGTATCTTAAATAGGTTAGAAGTAAACTGATTTAAGCTATTTGTCAAAGTTTTGATAGGAAACTTTGGGCTTAAGGGTTTTTGACCTTCACCAGAATCATAACACTCTCATCAACCCTTTCCCACTCAAGGACACTTTTAGACACTACCAAGAAAAAAAAAAATATTGTGAAAATGATAAAAATTGCTTGCAACAAGCAATTTCTTCATTATCCACAATTTTTTTTATCCTAAAGGTAAAAAAAATCCAAAATATCATACAATCAATATTGTCATCTGCATTACTCCATAAAATTTGGACCAGTCTAAAATGTTGCCGTTTGGTAAGGGGTTAAGCGGGCAGATTTGAAAATTACAGGTCTACATACCAATTATGTACCTTGTATCCTCAAAACCCCTTTTTTGTCATTGTTAAGTTTGGTTACATTTTTGACCTTCATAGAACCTTCAAAATTAGACCTTCATCTTGGACATATAACCTGCACAATTGTGACCTTCAACTTGAACATATAAACTTCAAAATTTGACCTTTATCTTGGACATAACACATTTAAAATTTGACCTTCATCTTGGACATATAGCCTTCAAATTTTACTATCATTTACAGGTACCTAAATACCAAATATGATTGTTGTGTCTTGAATGAAGATGCAGATAGAAATTAAAAATTGATGAAATATAATTTTTGTCTGTAAGGCTAGAAAATATTTTGGGAAATGAAGAAACTGCTAGTTACAAGCTTTTTCATAATTTTTCTCAAGACTTTCCTAATCCTCATTTCATGAGGTCCATCAAAAAGTGGGACTTTATGGGAATGGGTAAACTACATACTGGCATTCAAAAATCTTTTTTTTTATTACCAGAGAAATTTCTTTTAAAACTTTTGAGGTTTTTCCTTAACCCTTGTCATGCTGAACCCGGAATATTCCGGTTTTGGCAGGAGCTGTAGATCAAGATCAGCCTGCACATAAGTGCAGTCTGATCTTAGTCTACACCTCCTGCTTGTACTTTCTCTGCCAGAGTTGTTTATGGAGTTGATTTCTGAAGGAAATATTGGTTTTTGAACAACAAGTTCCATCAGTGTTTTCAGCCCTTTGATTTTACAGCAATTCAGTGAGGTAATGTATCCAGCATAACAAGGGTTAAGCTAATTAAGCCATTTAGAATAAGTTGCTAGATGAAAATAGGTTGTGTAGAGTGCTTTTCTCTTCAGTGAGAGGAAACAATGAACCCTATTTCATTATGTCAAGGGCACGCAATCTGTCTCTTGTACTGCTTGCCAAGAACAAGATTAAAAGACGTCAAATGTCCCAATGTACCACTCCCATTGTATCGTAAAAACTGTTTACTGTTTATCGATTCTCATTGTCCTTAGGTGATGCCAGGGAAATCTTGTAGTCAGCACTTTATGATTTCCCTGTTATATGCTAAAAGATAAATTGTATCAATTAATTGATTTTCACCATCACAGCAAATTTACTTAGAAGCTTCTGATGATTCAGAGTCCAAGACTTCTTTTATACAAAGGTCCTCTATCACTAAATGTATGAGTCTCCTTGATTCAACCAATGGGTGGATAATAGTAAACCTAAGTGGGATAAGCACCTGGAGGCTCGCAAAGGATGTAATTGGAGTTGGAGTACTTGTGTTAAAAATACCACGAATTGATGGTAAGGTGCTCCAGCCACCGCAATATGACTGAAATAATGCTAAAAGTTGTGTTAAACCCCATTCAAACAAGCAAAGAAACAAACAAACTGGAGAAAATTGTTAAGGAAACAAGAGCTGTCGGACATCCATTTAACTTATTTGCTACATGTAATTGATCATAACTTTTGCAAAATAATGCAGTTAACTATGAAAGTGAAACTTCCTGTTGGATTCAGTGGGTGTTGCCAGCGCAGTTAGGGGGCAGGCAAGCAATCTGACATATAAGCATCAACTTGCTTCAACCAACTAACCAATTAATGAAATGCTTTATCTGTATTTGCTGTCTTTCCTAGTCAAAGGGCAACTTTTGCAATTCCCAGAATCAAACCCATAGCACAAAATCCCTCTTTTTTTACACACCTAGAGAAAAGAGTTTTCAGAAAAGATTATAAAAATTATTTTTTACCAAACAGACAAAAAACTATGAATTTTGAATTGTTTTCTGCATTCTCCCTCAAATTTGACCATTCTAAAATTGTGTCGTCTTGTAACGGGTTAAGACTAAAGATTTTTCCCTGACTAATGACACTCTGTTGAAGATGCATGCATGTTTTAATGAAATGAAACAAAGTACAGTGACCTTTTTATACTTCTTACACTAAGCCATGCATATTTAGCTAGATTAAAGGCAATCAATAGTAACATCTAATCAATATTATAGACAGAATTGTTATTTCAAAAGCAAGCCATATGTACTTTATTCTTATTGATATTTTCAAAATAGTCTTTAATTTTTAAATTTCCTAGAGGTATCTTTAGCAGATAACATTGGCAACTTCATAGGAAAAAGAAGATATGACTGAGAAACAAGCATTCTGAAGTATTGCATGACAATACCAAGTCCCCTACCGGTTTTATATATATCCCTAGAGCGGTATATTTTTTGGGTGGTAAAGGGATTACTACCCCGCCAAAATATTACAGTTGTATCAGATTTTATGAGCAATTCTTAAACACACACACATACACACAAACATAAACAAGAGGGCCAGAATGGCCCTAAAATCGCTCACCTGACTAATGTAAGATGATTCAAAATTGAAATTGGCCCAATGGTTACTGAGGAGAAGATGTTTAAAGATTTCAAAGTCAAAAACTGCCCTACCCCTCCAAGTCCTTATTTGGTCATCAATCAAAATTCTAGAACAACTTTTGAAAAGGGTCACTCAAGGAACATTCATACCAAATTTGGTTGAAATTGGCCCAATAGTTACTGAGGAGAAGATGTTTAAAGATTTCAAAGTCAAAAAAGTGCCTGACCCTGCCACGCCCATATTTGGGCATACATCAAAATTCCAGGAACAACTTTTGAAAAGGGTCACCAAAGGAACATTCATGCAAAGTTTGGTTGAAATTGACCCAACTGTTACTGAGGATAAGATGTTAAAAGATTTCAAAGTAAAAAAAGTGCCTGACCCTGCCACGCCCATATTTGGGCATAAATCAAAATTCTGCGAACAACTTTTGAAAAGGGTCACCCAAGGAACATTCATACCAAATTTGGTTGTAATTGGCCCAATAGTGACTGAGGAGAAGATGTTTAAAGATTTCAAAGTCAAAAACTGCCACGCCCATATTTGGGCGTGAAACGAAATTCTGCCGAACAACTTTTGAAAAGGGTCACCCAAGGAACATTCATACCAAGTTTGGTTGAAATTGGCCCAATGGTTCCTGAGGTGTAGATGTTTAAAGATTTCAAAGTCAAAAACTGCCACGCCCTGCCACGCCCATATTTGGGCAAAAATCAAAATTCCATGAACAACTTTTGAAAAGGGTCACCCAAGGAACATTCATGCCAAGTTTGGTTGAAATTGGCCCAATGGTTACTGAGGAGAAGATGTTTAAAGATTTCTAAGTCAAAAACTGCCACGCCCTGCCACGCCCATATTTGGGCGTAAATCAAAATTCCACGAACAACTTTTGAAAAGGGTCACCTAAGGAACATTCATACCAAATTTGGTTGAAATTGGCCCAATGGTTTCTGAGGAGATGTTTAAAGATTTCTAAGTCAAAAACTACCACGCCCTGCCACGCCCATATTTGGGCATAAATCAAAATTCCAAGAACAACTTTTGAAAAGGGTGACCCAAGGAACAATCATACCAAATTTGGTTGAAATTGGCCCAATGGTTACTGAGGAGAAGATGTTTAAAGATTCCTAAGTTAAAAACTGCCACACCCTGCCACGCCCATATTTGGGGGTCAATCAAAAATCCGCGAACAACTTTTGAGAAGGGTCACCCAAGGAACATTCCTACCAAGTTTGGTTGAATTCCGCCCAGTGGTTACTGAGGAGAAGATGTTTAAAGAATTGTTGACGACTTCCGACGCACGACGCACAAAAGGTGATACCAAAAGCTCACCTTGAGCACGTTGTGCTCAGGTGAGCTAAAAATCCAGAAAACTGATATTTCTTGGTAATTTCTAAGTCCAGCATCTGTATATTCAACAAAAATCAATGGACCGGAACCAAACTCAAACTTGTTCTGTAACTCATTGATTTGGACTCACATACCAAAAATCAGCTCAATATCGCTAAGTGTTAAGAAACAAGAGGGCCAGAATGGCCCTAAAATCGCTCACCTGACTAATGTAAGATGATTCGAAATTTTGCCAACACTTTTGAAAAGGAATATCCATTTAAGTTTAGTTGAAATTGGCCCAATGGTTACTGAGGAGATGTTCAAAGTAAAAAAACTGCCCCACACTGCCACGCCCATATTTAGGCGTAAATCAAAATTCTGCAAACACCTTTTGAATAAGGTCACCAAAGGAACATTCATGCCAAGTTTTGTTGAAATTGGCCCAATGATTACTGAGGAGAAGATATTTTAAGATTTCTAAATAAAAAACTGTCCCACCCTGCCACGCCCACATTTGGGCATCAATCAAATTTCACAAACAACTTTTGAAAAGGATCACCCAAGGAACATTCATGCCAAGTTTGGTTGAAATTGGCCCAATTGTTACTGAGGAGAAGATATTTTAAGATTTCTAAATAAAGAAACAGCCACGCCCATATTTGGACATCAATCAAATTTCCTAAACACGATTTGAAAAGGGTTACCCAAGGAACATTCATGCCAAGTTAAGTTGAAATTGGCCCAATGGTTACTGAGGAGAAGATGTTAAAAAATTTCTAAGTCAAAAACTGCCACGCCCAGCCATGCCCATATTTGGGCATAAATCAAAATTTCGCTAACAACTTTTTAAAAGAGTCACCCAAGGAACATTCATGCCAAGTTTGGTTGAAATTGGCCCAATGCTTACTGAGGAGAAGATGTTTAAAGATTTCTAAGTCAAAAACTGCCACGCCCTGCCACACCCATATTTGGGCATAAATCAAAATTCCACTAACAACTTTTGAAAAGGGTCACCCAAGGAACATTCATGCCGAGTTTAGTTGAAATTTGCCAAATGGTTACTGAGGAGAAGATGTTTAAAGATTTCTAAGTCAAAAACTGCCACGCCCAGCAACGCCCATATTTGGGCATAAATCAAAATTCCACAAACAACTTTTGAAAAGGGTCACCGAAGGAACATTCATACCAAATTTGTTTGAAATTGGCTTATGGTTACTGAGGAGAAGATGTTTAAAGATTTCTAAATCAAAAACTGCAACGCCTAGCCACGCCCATATTTGGGCATAAATCAAAATTCCACGAACAACATTTGAAAAGGGTCATCCAAGGAACATTCATGCCAAGTTTGGTTGAAATTGGCCCAAATGTTACTGAGGAGATGTTTTAAGATTCCAAAGACAAAAACTGCCATGCCCTGTCTCGCCCATATTTGTGGGTCAATCAAATTTCCGCAAACAACTTTTGAAAAGGGTCACCGAAGGAACAGTCATGCCATGTTTGGTTGAAATTAGCCGAATAGTTACTGAGGAGAAGATGTTTAAAGATTTCTAAGTCACAAACTGCCACGCCCAGCAACTCCCACATTTGGGCATAAATCAAAATTCTGCGAACAACTTTTAATAAGAGTCACCCAAGGAACATTCATACCAAGTTTGGTTGAAATTGGCCCAATGGTTAATGAGGAGAAGATGTTTAAAGATTTCTAAGTCAAAAACTGCCACACCCAGCAACTCCCACATTTGGGCATAAATCAAAATTCCATGAACAACTTTTGAAAAGGTTCACCCAAGGAACATTCATGCCAAGTTTGGTTGAAATTGGCCCAATGGTTACTGAGGAGAAGATGTTTAAAGATTTCAAAGTCAAAAACTGCCACGCCCTGCCACGCCCATATTTGGGCATAAATCAAAATTCAACGATCAACTTTTTAAAAGGGTCACCCAAGTTTGGTTGAAATTGGCCCAATGCTTACAGAGGAGAAAATGTTTAAAGATTTCTTTGTCAAAAACTGCCAAGTCCTGCCACGCCCATATTTGGGCATAAATCAAAATTTCGGGGGAGCAACTTTTGAAAAGGGTCACCCAAGGAACATTCATACCAAGTTTTGTTGAATTCCGCCCAGTGGTTACTGAGGAGAAGATGTTTAAAGAATTGTTGACGCCTTCTGACACACAACGCACGACGGACAAAAGGTGATACCAAAAGCTCACCTTGAGCACGTTGTACTCAGGTGGGCTAAAAAGTCCGGACAACTGAAATTTCCTGGTAATTTTCTAAGTCCAGCATCTTTATCTTCCTCAAAAATCAATGGGCCGGAACAAAACTCGAACTTGTTCTGTAACACATTAATGTGGAATCACATACCAAAAATCAGCTCAATATCTCTGAGGGTTAAGAAAAACAGTCTGGAAAACTGATATGTCGGACTGACAGACAGACAGATGGACGGACAGAGGGACAGACGGACGGAGCGCAAACCTATAGTCCCCTTCGGCTTTCGCCGGTAGGGGACTAATAATTAGCACAGTGATAGCTAAGTCTGAGAAATACAACCTTGATTATTCACCTTGACCTTGTAAGGTATGAAATTGTCATTAGCAAATGTATGTAAACAAAAGATACTGACATACCATTTAAGTCATCAAAAGATTATGAGTAACATAGATTTCATCTTAACCCTTTCCTATAAAACCCCTGATTTTTATGTCCCTGTGTTTTAAACTTGAGAAAACATTGTAAAGAAAGAAGAAATTGCTTGTTACAAGCAAATTCTTCTTTTTCCACAATATCATCTATCCTTCTGAATAAAAATTTTCCAAAGTTCCACAATATTATCTACCCTTATGAATGAAAAATTTCCAAAGTTCAAAGGTCAAGTTAAAAAGCAATGTTTACTATGCAGCAAGAGTCCAAGAGTATCAACACCACATCATAGTATTCCTTTTGTTATATACCATGAAATTATATACCCCCCGCCCCCCAGTAAAGTAGCACATTTGACTTTTGACCTACTTTAGCAAAGAAGTTCACTTGTAACCTTGACCTACATGACCCCAAACCAATAAGACACCTCCTTGGATTGTGGACAGAATGTGTATAATGTTCCAAGGTTGTAGGTCAAATGGCTTATGAGTTAGAGCATGGAAAATGTTTTAACCGAAAGTTCAAGTTTGACCTTGACCTTTGACCTATGTCACCCAAAAACAATAAACCATTTCCTTGGGACATTTGCAATAATTGTGGAAGTTTGAATGTTGCAGGTTGTTGTTGGTTCTTGAGTTAGAGCACTGAAACAAATTACTCGACGGACATACAGACATGGTGAAACAATTATACATCCTTCTATTTCGTAGGGGATGAGTTGTGGGGTGCTTGATGACATGTTTCTTTACTGGGTGAATGATGTCATTTTACCATATCTGTTGAGTACATGTCTGATATGTTTTTTTTTTGTTTGCATATATTAAAATAATTAATGTATCCTAATAATCGGTTACCAGACAGCAAATTGTAGACTGATAATAATTGAATGGAGTTGCAGACAATTATTTAAAAATTATGAAATTTTAGATTTTTTTTAACTTTCTGGATAGAAAACATTGTCAAAAATGTAGAAATTATTTGTCACTAGCAAATTCTTCATTCTTCACAATCTATACCCAATTGCTTCTTTGAAGGGTGTCAAAAAGTGTCACTGTATTGGAAGGGTTTAACAAGGAGAATTGGTTGGCATATAGTAAAAAGCAATATTACTTCATAATATCTTAACATTAGCTATGACATTATGGATTAGACATGTGTGAGACAAGTCACATGCTGTCACACATTCTCCAATAATTGGAACCAAACCTGATCTTTGCCATGTTT
This sequence comes from Fragum fragum, assembly GCA_946902895.1. Lineage (NCBI taxonomy): Eukaryota > Metazoa > Mollusca > Bivalvia > Cardiida > Cardiidae > Fragum > Fragum fragum. The sequence goes on along the minus strand of OX336366.1, from coordinate 39,837,928 downwards.
TAATGACCCTTCATGTGTCACTCAGATATAGAAAATATCCCATAAATAGTCTATTTCTGTTTGAAATCATGTTGCTACAGAATTCCATGGACATTTTTGCTTATCATGAGAAAATAAACCTATCCTAAGCTAGATTACAGCATATCCATGACAATACAATCCCGCTTTTTTAAACTCAAATAAGCAATTTCTTAATTTCCGTCAATGTTTTCTACTCCAAAAAAACTAATATTTTCTTTTAATTTCTACCAACTTAGAATTGTTGTCTGCAACTTTTTAGAATCTGGACCAGACTAAAATTTTGTGGTCTGGTAAAAAGTCAAAGACTGCAGAATACCATGTGCAGTTGAGATGATTTTTAGTGAAAACTTTTCCCAAACATGTAGAAGTCAAGCAGATATGACAATAACCTAAAAAATGTCTGGTTGAAATCAGTAGTTACCACAAAATAAGAGGACTATGATGGTCCTTAATCGCTCTTCTGATCTCTAACAATTCCTTTTTCCTTCTATATAGGAGAAAGGTCTAACCTTACCGGTCTGAATAATCATTTAAGATTTCCCGTCATCTTTGATATGCATTTTGAGTAATTTAGCAATGATCATAAGTATATATTGACTCCTATACTAAAGATAGTGACCAAGGCCTTCAGAAATAGCAAACCTATATTCACAGTTGGCACAAATATATACAGATATTGTGAACAATTTTGAGAATGAGCTAGTGTTGAGGCCTCTTGAACAATTATGCGAGTTTTGATGACCTATTTTGATGGACTTTAAAATTGACCTAGATATCATAGCTAAAACAAGAATTCTAAAAGATTTGTCTTTATGATCTGCTTTTTTTTACAAGCCTGTGTTTAACTGTGACATTGAGGTTAACTGAAAATTTCTTTCAAATAGCACATCTACTCACGATTTAGATTAATTGTGACATTTTATCTTTAGCAACCAAAACTGGTGCTCTCAAAGGTACACACACGGACTTGTCATAGTGACAACTTTGTCTTGCTCACTACAAGTAGGCTTGACAAAAAGAAAGTAATTATAATCTTAAAAGTTATCCTGTACGTTAAACACTGGAGATCAGTTGTTGTTTCTCACTAGTTGCCCATCTAGTTGGGCATACCGCTTGTCTTTTGCCTAATGGTGGCAGGCAATAGGTACTTGTCACAATGATTGTGCCAAATCTATGTCCGATGAAAGTTGATCAAGTCTTTTTTAACAATTTTTCAGTCAAATTACAGAGCACCTGGTATTTCTCGCACCAGTATTACCATTACTTCCTTTCCTAGCCTCAAGCTTCCATCCCATTTAGGATCATCTACCCATTAGGGTGATAAAATGCAGTACATGTATGTGATGCAGCCACCGAGATTCAAACCCATGACACACCATGATTGAAAAATGGGTGTCTGACACATTCCCAACTCATCTATGGTGGCAGTCTTGAGGTACTCACAGACACAACACCACAGTAATAGCTCCATTGGCCATTGTCGGTAAGATTCATGCCAATTTGATTGAAATTGGCCCACTGGTTTGGGAGGAGAAGATGTTAAAATATTTCAAAATCAAAATAAGCCCCTCCCTGCCCCGCCCATATTTGGGGGTCAATCAAAGTTTTGTGAAAAAGTTTTGAGGAGGGTCACCCAAGGAACATTTCTGCCAAGTTTGGTTGAACTCAGCCCAGTGGTTACAGAGGAGATGTTTAAAGATTTCAAAATCTAAAAACGCCTGCCCTGCTGCGCTCATATTTGGGAGTCAATCAAAATTTGTGAAAAACTTTTGAGAAGGGTCACCAAAGGAACATTCATACCAAGTTTGGTTGAAATTGGCCCTATGGTTTCTGAGGAGAAGATGTTTAAAGATTTCAAAGCCAAAAACTGCCCCTCCAATATTTTGGAGTCCATTACAAATTTGCGAATAACTTTTGAGAAAGGTCACCCAAGGAACATTCATGCCAAGTTTGGTTGAAATTGGCCCAGTGGCTACTGAGGAGAAGATGTTTAAAGAATTCTTGACTTCTGACGCACAACGGACAAAAGGTGATCACAAAAGCTCACATTTAGCATGTTGTGCTCAGGTGAGCTATAAATTCATCAGATTAAGAACTGCACTGTCGTTTAACCTTAAGTTCAAGAACATTCTTGGTTTTGTAGTTTTAGTCATTGAACTGTATTGATATGTAACCTGGTTATATAACTTCAAATGTTTTTGAACATAGACTTTTCCAATTTTCAGCTTCCTAAACATAAGTTTTTAAACCAGTAAACGGTTCTAAAATGTAGAGTTGTAGAACTTGAAGAATAGTTCATGAACCTCAAAATAAAGTAATTGAAATTTCAAGCTTATGGAATTTTGATATTTTTTCTTTACCTTTTGGGATAGAAAACATTGCGGATAATGAAGAAATTGCTTGATACAAGCAATTTCTTCATTTTCCACAAAGCTTACAAAGCTTTTTTCATGAGGGGTGTAGAAAGGAGGGATTGAGTGGGAATGAATTAAATTGATATGATCAAGAACAGATCCTGTTTCACATGAGATGAGAGATCCACATGATAACAGAATGTTACAGAAGGTATAATTACCATTAATGATATCAGTATGGATATAATGACAATATGTGGTTTAGTATGATTTGTGATCTCTCATGTATGGAATTTGATAGCCGTTACTTTTTGAACTAATTACCAAATGAGAAATTTTCAGAGTGGCCCAATTTGAAAGAAGTTGCAGACGTCATTTTAAAGTGCACTGAGATTAAAAAAATAGTATTCCAAATAAGGTAGAAAACATTGTGAGAATAAGGAGGAATTACTTGTTCCAAGCAATTTATCCTTTTCCCACCTAATTTTCTATAACTTTTTTTCTCAAAAACGTCAAAAAGTGATACTTTGTGGTACTGGGTTAAGAAAGTTGAAAAATTGAAGGCTTGAGGATCAATTTAGGTCCTAGTCTGCAGATGAAATATATTCAAAGCAGCCATGGTCAAAATCAGAAATATTAAGAAAAAGGCAAGTTTTGAGCAGATATTTGATGATAAAGACAGAAAATGTTCTATTAAATGAATATAAAACATGATTCAGGGATCATTTTTGGATGGGTTTGGAAACTAAAAGATCAAAAGCTTTGTACTGTTTGCCTGCATCCAGTGACACCAGAAACAGAAAGTGGTGGGTTGCCGATTTTCACTGGCTGGTATGAGTTCCATGACGATTTTTTAAAAATGTAGATGGTAACCATATAGTTTTTAACCCTTTCCTGTTTTAAATATTTTGCGACCTGTCCAAATTCAAAGGTTTTGCAGACGAAAATTCAGAGCAGATTTAATTTGAAAAATTACCATTCATTAGGGTAGAAAATATTGTAGAAAAAGAAGAAATTGCTTGTTGCAAGCAATTTCTTCTTTTCCCACAATGTTTTCTCAAGTATAAAATTACAAGGACGTAAAAACCAGTGATTGTACAGGAAAGGGCTAATGCATCAGACTTTGAATTGTTTCTACTTTACAGAAAGCCAGCCTTTTATGGGTTATCATTTCCCTATTGGCTACTAGAATTTAGTGTAAAGCGGCTCGTTTTTAGTGAATTTGTCGGCCATATCAAATATTTGTGATTGGTAAATTTCACACTGGTTCCATATTTGCATTTAAGTCATAGTAGTTTCTCTCAAGCTTTACACTTCATTCATGCTAGGAATGCAGGTTGTTTTTTGAGTGACTAAGTTTTGGTAGAAAGAGATTGGTATGTTGCCAATACCAATTTTGGCCATATAACTATATCAAATATATCTTGCGGAGAATGACAGTAGCTACTTGCTAATTACACCAGTTTTTTAGTTTTAACCCATTTCCAGATAACAAAATTTAGACTCAGGTCCGAATTTGAAGAAACTCAGATGACAATAAAATTTTGATGAAATTTTAAAAGTCTATGAATATTGGTGAAGAAAACATTGTGGGAAATGAAGAAATCACTTGCAACAAGCAATTTCTTCATTTTTCTCAATCTTCATGACAAAATTTGTGTGATGGAGCTTAACCCTTTCTTGTTTGTTGAAACTGAAAGAGGTTGCAGACGACAATTGAAATTGATTGCAGTTTGAAATGAAATGAGTCTATGTGGTCGAAAATATAGTGGGAAAAGAAGAAATAATTTGTTACAAGCAATTTCTTCTTTTTGCACAATGTTTTTTCAAAATCACAGCAACGTAAAATCCTGGGTAAGTCCAGGAAAGGGTTAAAAAGCCTTAAAAGAATTAGTTCAGATGTTCCACAAGACTAAATGGACCAGCAGTTATTGCCCAAACAAAGGATTTCAGAAAGATTTAGTTTCACTTGTTATTTGAACGTCACTTTTAATGCTTCTGGGTTAATGAACCAATACTATTGGAACATTTTTTTTTTCTAGTTAAATTCACCAAACATAAAATATTAGCTGATTTCTCTGTGATTCAAGTTTGATTAACAGTCCTTTTTCTCCCTAGTTTGGCAAACTATTTAGTATGCAAATTTTGCAAATCTAGATGGTTAGAACAACTCATTTGATTTATACGAAAAAAGCCAACTGTAAGAAAAGTTTACAGGGTCTTATTTTTTACAAAATGAAGATATATTTCTTCTTCATTATTTATGGCAAATAGTATTTGCAATTTTTAATGTAACTTGAATATCAGCTATTATTTGACAGTAGATATTAACCCCATTTCCTCACAATAACACTTTTTAACCCATTCCAACTCATTCCCTCCTTTTTACGCCCCTCGAGAAAAAGCTTTGGAAAACATTGTGGAAAATGAAGAAATTGCTTGTATCAAGCAATTTCTTCATTATCCACAATGTTTTCTATCCAAAAAGACGAAAAAATTCAAAATTCCATCAACTTGAAATTGTCGTCTGCGGCTCCTTTCAATTTGGACGGGTCTAAAAAACCACTGTGTTGGAATGGGTTAATGCCCCTCAGGAAAAGGCTTTGGAAATATAGCGAGTTCTTCTACAAGACAAGAATTTCCAGCAAATAAAACTGACGTCTGAAACTTCTTCGTACTTGGACCAGTCTAAGATTTTGTTGTCCAGTAATGGGTTAATTCGGGGAAGTGATAATTGACGTCAACTAATACTTGAAATCACAAGAAGTTTTGATCAAAAGCATAAGTTTCTGTAGCAAAATTTGAAAATTGTTTTAATTTGTTTGTATGGGGTTTGACACCACTTTGAATGATCTTTCAGTTAACCCATTCCAACACATGAAAATTTTAGACTGGTCCAAATTGAAAGAAGCTGCAGACGACAATTTCAAGTTGATGGAATTTAATTTTTTTTTCGTCTTTTGGGATTAAAACATTGTGGATAATGAAGAACTTGCTTGTTACAAGCAATTTCTTCATTGTCCACAATGTTTCCTAAAGCTTTTTTCTTGTGGGGTGTAAAAAGGAGGGCTTGAGTTGGAATGGGTTAAATCAATGCTAAGTTCATTTATCATCATTGTGGTTAATACACATACTTCATGACTAAATCACAGGCAGCTGGAAATCTGAAATGTCTTCCCAAGGACATACTCAGATGACCTGTAGCACAATTAGGATTTAAAAAAATGACCTTGGATTAGTCTGAAGCCCTAATGGCTGTGTAACACACAAAGTCTTGAAAATTGTTGAAAGCTTCATTGAACAGCCATGAAACCATTAATACCGGTATTACAACACTAAGTGAAAGAATTCAATAAGCAAACAAAATATCTAGACTTCTACTTAGAATTTACCTTTAAGGTGATGTGTTGTAAGTTTTTAAAAGTCCGACTCCCATAGGAAATAAAAAAAATATGTAAACATGCCCAAATTCTCTTTCATAATGGATCTCTTCTTTATGCTTACCTTAGATCAACAATTCTTGTTAAAAACTTAACATTATTCAATAATCTATTTTCCTAACATATAACTTCAATTAATTCTTCGGCTGATTGACTGTATGGAGTTTAACACCACTTTCAACATTAAGTAAGAAAATATTGTATAGAAAATTAAACCATTACCAAGCAATTTCATCTTTTTCTCTCAATATAGTCGAAAACTTTATTTTTTCAGTGGAGGTTTTAAGTGGTAATTAACTTACCTTGTCAAATAATGGTAGATTATGTAACTATATGCCCTAAACCAAATACTGCCTTTCTTGTCTGAGCTATTTATTTGGCTTACCTTACTTAAATAAAGAAAAGTTTAATGATACTTTAAAGCTCCTAATAGAATTCATTAGGAGACACTTGAAGCTGGAAAAGCCTTTTAATTATGAGTTCTCAGACAGGCTATTATCCATGTCTGAGCCAACTTAAAACCTATTACTTGGTAAACAATTATATTGAATGCTGTCAATTTACCAGAATCAATAAAAGTATTTAACCTCTTTCCTAGTGAAATAAGAGCATGTAGGTCACATTCTACACTAGTTGGAGGTGATTAACCCATTACCAAACGACAAAATTGCAGACTGGTCAAAATTAAAAGGAATTGCAGATGACAATTTCAAGTTGGTGAAATTTTAGATTTTTCCAACTTTTTGGGTAGAAAACATTGAGTAAAATGAATCAATTGCTTATTCAAAGCAATTTCTTCATTAGTCCAAAGGTGCCATTGTGTGGGAATAGTTTAAATAATATTGAAGAGCATAAATCTAGTACAATCTTATGGTTTTAAAGGTTGCAGGTTGGAGACTAATAAACAAGTAGCTAAGACCATCAAAACTATCTAATTCTATAGTCCTATTTAAAGGTCTACTTCAAAACAGAAATTTGAAGTCTTTTTACACAGTCTTTAATTCTTTTCTGAAGTTGAGTCCCAGAGTGTCAAAGCTTTCCAATGCTGCATTTACTTTTAAGCCAAGATTACTTTGACTAAATAATGTTATATGTTTACCCACTCCCAAACGACAAATCTTAGCTTGGTAGGCATTGCAACAGGTTGCAATCAACAAAACAAATTAAAATGAAAAACAAGAGGACCATGATGGTCCTATATCGCTCCCCTGAGTATGATGGCTCAAGGCTTTGTGATATAAACAAAATATCTAAGCCCCAAACCTAATTATTTTGGAGAAGATTTTTTAAAGGTTTTCTCCTTTATTCCTATGAATATTGAAGATCCTACCTTTTAGAGCTAATTTCAAGAGTATTTCTTTGAAGTATTTTGGTAGAGGGTCAATAGATGATGATCAATACCAAATATCAAAGCTGTAGGCTTAATGGTTTGGGAAAAGAGGATTTTCAAAGATTTCCTTCTTTTTTCTATGTAAAATCAGGGATCGCACAGAAAATGGCTTATTTTCAAGGTACAGTAATTCTTTGAAGTATTTAGGAAGAGGGTCAAAAGAATGATGATTTAAACCAAATATCAAAGCTCTAGATCTTATGGTTTGGGAGGAGAAGATTTTTAGTTTTTTCACTCGGTTGCCATGGCAACCAAAGTTATTCATGGATTTTAATTCTTTGAAGTAATTTGAAAGAGCATGACCTCAGGATCATTTCTGTAAAGTTTGGTTGAAATTCCATGGTTAGTTTAGAAGGAGAAGATTGTATTGTTATTGTGAACAGACAAACAGATGGACGGCGGATGGACACTTGACGATGACCAATCACAATAGCTAACACAGAGCACTTCGTGCTCAGGTGGGCTAACAAAGGCTATGATATAAGGTAGAAAACGTTGTTAGAAAAGAAGACAGTGCTTGTCACAAGCAACTCCTTGTTTTCTCACAATGTTTTCCAATGAGGAATTGTGTTGAAATGGGTAACGGCTTTTGAGACCCCAGGAACGATATACCATCTTTGGAAACAATTGAAATATGACTTAGATTAAAGTTTATCATATCAAGGAACCTAATAAAGGACTGTAATACCATTTCTCTGGCTTAGTGAATCAAAGAGGCCAAAAAAGGACCTGTATTGCTCCACTGGCTTTAAGATCATAGTCCTATATCATTCATGTGAGAATGATATCTCAAGGCTTAATGGAATATGAGGTATTACAAAGATTTACATCTAAATCACTTTGTAAAACATTGAATTTTATAGCAATCATGATTCTGATCTAAGAGTGAAAGTTAGATTTCATCTGATAGATCACCATAAGACAACATTTTTTGAAGGTGCTAAGACTAATGTTTTGGGAGTAGAAGAGGAAAACAGTATGTTTTTCTCTTATATCTCTTTGTAATATCTGGGATTCCACAACACAGGGACTTATTAAAGTTCCGTTACCACTATAATGCAAATCTACATACGAAAATTTTAATGTGAACACTCAATGTCTAATGACGTTGAAGAGGAAGAATCTTAAGGATTTTCTCTTCATTTCTTATTCAAAGAACAGGCCTTGATCCTTGATAAACCTTTTGAAGTATTTTGGTATAAGGACCATAAGGCAATGCTATATGCAAATTTATTGCAAGGTGAAGGCTCCGCAGTTTGCCAGATTTCTAAAGGTTTTCCTATTTATTTCTTGAAATGATAAAGGAGCTTTTTCATTGAAAAAGATATAACTTGAAGTATTTTGGTAGGACTACAGGGCAATGCTACATGCAAAATTTTACAGCTCTCGGCCTTTAAATTTTGAAAATCTTTCTTTATTCCTATGTTAACCCATTCCCACTCAGTGATGCTTTTAGACGCCTCTGAGAAAGAAAGCTTTAGAAAATAGTGTGGAAAATGAAGAAATTGCTTGTTACAAGCAATTTCTTCATTTTCCACACTATTTTCTACCCAGAATGTTTAAAATTTCCTAAATTTCATAAACTTTGAATTGTCGTCTGCAACTCTTTTCAATTTGGGCTAGTCTAAAATTTTGCCATCTGGTAATAGGTTAAAATCTGCACCCCCCCCCCATCCCAAAATTATCCTTTCTTGGAGTCTTCTGACCATGAACCCTCTGACCCATACCCGAATCTAGTTTGACTGTTTAAACAACTACCAAGCTCAAACCAAAAAATCCAACTCCACCAAATTCTAATAAAACTATTCTAGAAAATTACAAATTTCATTTTCAAACAACCACTACAGTACTTCCCTAGTGGGATCAGTAGAGGCTTACAACACACTTTCATTGGACTCGGAAGATTGGAACTGTATTCACCTTCACATGATGTAAGAGATCATATGAAATGATTTTTAATGAAAAAAAATTGAAGAATAATTTAGAGCTTCACTTTGAACAAAAGAAACTAGAGCTGTCGCCCTCAAGGGCTGACGAGAATACCCCCCACACCGCTAAAAAGGCTTTTCTATGAAGGAGTGGAATTTGAAGCTGTTTAATCACATGCATGTCATGGTGGATGAACATTGCCAACCCTCCACCTCTTTCTGATTTTGTGTTTGTTGCTAGAGTTGACTGAAAGGTTGGTCAATATGAGCCTATGTTAAAGAAAACTGTGTGAGGAGATGATGACACAAAATTATATCCACGAAAAGTCAATATGAGCCTATGTTAAATTTTTGACCCCCGGGGGGCGGGGTCAAATTTGACCTCAGGAAATAAACCGTTCGATATTTTGTAAAGGTCAACAAGATGATGTTACTTACCAAATTTGGTAACTCCCCTTATGGTTACTGAGTTTTGCAATTTTAAATTTTGACTACTCCCCCCCCCCCCCATTAAAAATTTCAAAATGGCATAACTCTGAAACTAACGACTGGATCAAGATGAAAATTGCAGGTGCACAACTTCATATGATAGGAAACAACCTGATAAAATTTCAGCAAAATAGGTCAAAAAATGTGGGAGGAGAAGAGGACACAAAATTATGTCCACGGACGGACGGACAGACGGACAACCTGATTCCAGTATACCCCCTCATAACTTCGTTGTGGGGGGTTTAATAAATCAGTACAGTTTATAAACAGACTAGAAGATACAGATAGTATATTCATAGACTGATAGAACTTAGGACTAGAGGTGCTTGAGCGCCTTTATTGCTCCACAGACCTGATTCTACTTAATAAGCAAATAGTGTTTTCAGGAATTCAATATAAACCAAATCATATTCACAATGTGTGGCAAATAAATCTTGTCAATGAATTCTTTTAATATTTCAAACTTTTCATTGTTTTTACAAAAGTGAATTAATTTACTATCATATGAAAAAGGTATTAACAAGTTAATTCGATACCGGATTGATGTAAGCCATGATCATAAAAGCCATTTTTTCAACCAATCAAAAATAATTGATTTAATCTGAAAATGAGTCACCAGAGGATCATTCCAGTGAAATTTGGTTGAAATCCATCAACTGGTTTCTGAGAAGATTTTCAAAGCTTTTACCATTTTTGGAAAATAAACCCTCCCATAAAAGTCATGATTATCATCCAATCAAAATCCTTTAAAGAAATTCGATAAAGGGTCAACAAAGGATCATTTCTGTGAAATTTGGTTGAAATCTATCAAAAGTTTACAGACAGACTTACAGATGTGTGGACAGATGACAGACACAATTCCATGACAATAGCTCTGCCAGTGGAGTTAACAATGGGTACAAAATAAGATCCTCCCCTCAGTGTTTTGCACCCCATTCTGGCAAATTGTTTAGGAGAAATACAGTAATACCAAATAAATCAAAGCTATATAGGCCTTATGGTTTAGGAGAAGAAGATTTTTAAAGATTTCTTTCTTTCTTCCTATGTAAAATCTCAATCATGGATTTTAAAAGATGAAGTGTAAGATAAGCTTACAATGGGTACAAAATAAGATCCTCCCCTCAGTGTTTTGCACCCCATTCTGGCAAATTGTTTAGGAGAAATACAGTAATACCAAATAAATCAAAGCTATATAGGCCTTATGGTTTAGGAGAAGAAGATTTTTAAAGATTTTAAAAGATGAATTAAGTGTAAGATAAGCTATTCTGTAGCCCTGCAAGGCCCATATCTATGGGCTAAACATTATTTCATGAACCATTTTTGCAGGGCAGCCATATTAAATTCCTATGACGATTGGTCCAAATAGAACCAATACATCAAAAGGAGTTGCCTATATAGAATTCGAAGTGAAAAACTTTATATATCCCTGACATGCTTATATTATAAAAAAATATAAACAATTCATAAACAAATGTTATAAGGGTTACCAAAGCAGCATAAGTCATCATTGTTAAAGCTGCCATGCCCATATTTAAAAGCCTAGCAAGAGACAAAATTGTCACAAAACCAGGTTCGTAATGGCTTCATCAAAATGTGTAAATTTTGACAATAAGTCTCCTATTTGCATGATGTAGGATTAAAATGCTTAAGGTCACATGAAGACATTAACATTTGGTGAAATTTCATCGAAATTTGGATAGAACTGTAGGATCACACAAGATTTTTGATAAGTCAGCTTTTTTCTATGATGCTGCTCAAAATCACAAACTCTGATAACATGTACTAGGTCACATGAAGACAAACATTTGGTGAAATTTCATCGAAATTTGGATAGAATTGTAGGATCACACAAGATTTTTGATAAGTCAGCTATTTTCTATGATGCTGCTCAAAATCACAAACTCTGATAACATGTACTAGGTCACATGAAGACAAACATTTGGCAGAAATTTCATCAAAATCTGTTGAGAATAGTAGGAGTAACTGTGCACACAAGGAAATGTTAATGCCCGCCCAGCAGACTGCCTGCTGCCAACATTCACCATTACAGTAACCAAATTTTCCCTACAACAAAAGCATCCTAATTAGAGAAGCAATGCACCATAGAGCAATACATAAGTATAGTTTTGTCTATGGTTGTCAAGATTTCAATCATCCAACGATAATAACTGGGTTCCCCATTTTTCTATAGTTTCATTGATTTCCCTGTCAAGTAACCCAGAATCTGTTGATTCAAATTATCCTGCTAAATCAGCACTTTATGATTCCCCTAATATCTGTCAATTTATTGTTGGATACTGTTTTCAAACCAAAAACTGAAACCAAAAGATACAAGTCAATATAATCCTTAAATGAAACTGCAACATCTTGCTGTAACCTCATGGCATTGAAAAAAAGGAGTTATTTTCTGTCATCGAATATTATTTCAAAGGGGTAAAAGTATTTTGGTCAATAAATTTCACTTTATATCTGTAGCTTAGTGTTATATTGGGGGAGGAAAATCACAAATGACCAATAACCACTGGAGAGTATCACATTGACCTCCTTCTAACAAGATTCTGGTATTGGATTGATGGAATCCGACAAGAGTTCCTGAGAAATACTTTATGGTTCCAATTTCACATTCCAATTTGAACTTTCCTAGACAAAACTATTTTTAAGGATACATCTTGAATACAAGTCCTCCACATTGAACTAGAGGTTTGATATACTATATAATCAAAATGATAAAACCAGGATCAATTTTAAGGATTCAACACAAAACTAAATAGTAAAATGCTCTTACAATTGTTTAACAATGACCTTCTGTTTAAAGTAGCTTCTGTTTGTAATCATTAATGTACAAGGCTTATCAGTAAAGGCATATTGAGATCTTAAGGTCCCAACTGATAGACTGCATGGAGTAGAAGAATTAAGCCACCACTTTAAGTGAAGTTTAACATCTTATGAATTACAGACCATTCCTTTCCTTACACTAAAATTGAACCATTAATCCTTTACCAAACAATAAAAATTTAGATTGATGGAAAGTGGAAGAAGTTGCAGACAGCAATTTTCAGTTGATGTATATAAAAAATATTTGTCTTCTATTTTAAAAAACATTGTGGATAATGAAGAAATTGCTTGTATAAAGCAATTTCTACATTTTCCATAGCCTTTTCCTTAGGTTGTAGGTTTTCACTGTTTACCATATATTGAAATTGGACCAAAGCAATGTTTACAGCCAATCAATTCTTTTTTTAGCAATCTAATAAAGGGTCACCAAAGGATCATTCCAGTGAAATTTGATTGAAATCCATCAAATGGTTTCTGAGAAGAAGATTTTCAAAGCTTTCACCATATATGAAAATAAGCTCCTGTCCATTAAAGCCATGTTTTCTGTCCTCTCAAAATTCTTTGAAGGAATCTGATAAAGGATCACCCAAGAATCAATCCAGTGAAATTCGATTAAAATCCATCCATTGGTTTCTGAGAAGATTTTCAAAGTTTTCACCATATATGTAAATAAGCCCCTGCCTATTAAAGACATATTTTTCATCCAATCTAAATTCTTTAAAGGAATCTGATAAAGGGTCATCCATTTATAATTCCTGTAAAAATTGTTTGAAATCAATCCATTGGTTTCTAAGATAAGATTTTTAAAGCTTTCACCATATATGGAAATAAGCTCCACCCATGAAAGCCATATTTTTCATCTGATCTAAAATCTTTGAAGGAATCTGATAAAGGGTCAACCAAGGATCATTTCTGTCAAATTTGGTTGAACTCTGTTCAGTACTTTCTGAGGAGAGGATTTTTAAAGTAAAAAGTTATGGACGGATGGACCAAGACTAACACAACACCATGACAATAGCTCGCTGGCTTTCAGCAAATAGAACTAAAAATGTTTCTCTGAGTATTTTATGTACCTAAATAAAAGCTATACCTTGAGTATTTCTGAAGAAACAGTCAAGCTAACCAGAAAATGTAAGGTAACAGCAACAAGATAAAAAGATACATAGTATTGAATGATAATCATCAGGCTGTTGAAAGACATATGGCACTAATCTGGACATCTGTGGAATACCAACAGAAAATAACCTCAAGTTTTGGCATCAAAGGTCACCATGATATGGCAAAAATATACCTAAAAAAATCAGTATACGCTCTACAAGTCCTAATCACATTAAAATCTTGAAATGTCCAAATTCTAAGAAATTGCAGAAAACAATTTTTAGTATATGTATTTTAAGTTCAACGCAATATTGAAGTTGCAGATGACAATTTCAAGTTAATAGAATTTAATTATTCTTAGTCTTTTACAAGCAATTTCTTCATTGTCAAAAATAATTTTCAGTGGTAGCGCGTTGGACTCTGTTTCAGTTTTAGATTCAGCTTTATCAACAATTTTAATTAAATGTTCAGCCTAATCATTTAATTAATGTCTAATTGTAATTGGAGCACATAGGTTATGTGATAATTTTGTTGTTTTAAAATCCAAAAATAAAACTTTTTACATTATGACTGAATGCTGTTGATAAGGTGTCAGAGATGGATTACGCTACCTGAATAAAGCTCTGTCACAGAAAAGAATAAAATACACTGGGGTGAAGGAAGTACAAAAGAAGCAGGGGCTTTATTCTCGCCATTCTTCATACATACTTAATTTAACATTTTACCTTGAGTTGTGACCTTGACCTTACTCATCTCATTTAATACTGTCATTTCATTCAAAATGTTCTCATCCAGCTCATTACATTCCAAAATCTGATTTTTGTTAATTTCATCTTGTTCTTAACCTATTACCACACAATAATTCTTTTTGACACCCCTCAAAAAAAAAAAAAAAAAAAAAGATATGGAAAACATTGTGTAAAATGAAGAAATTGCTTGCAACAAGCAATTTCTTCATTGTCCACAATGCTTTCTACCCAAAAAATTGAAAAAATCTTAAATTTCATAAACTTTAAAAATGTCATCCGTGACTCTTTTCAACTATGATCAGTCTAAAATTTTGACGTCTGGTAATGGATTAATTGTAACTCAAACACTTTGAACTGTTGTCCACAAATTCTTTCAACTTGGACCAGACTGAAATATATGACGTCTGGTAATGGTATATGTGTAAACAAACATCCCACAGATAAGTGTAGAAAAACTAATGAAAGAAAACTGACAGAGCAAGATAACCCTACAGATAGTAGTAGTAAATGACTGAAAGGTCTTGATGATAAGATAGGCCAATACATTACTTGGATGATGGACATTCAACATTTCTTACAGACCTTTATTTTACAATTTACCAGACATCAAAGTTACCCCTTGTCATGCCGAGCCCGGAATATTCCTGTTCGAGCAGAAGGTATAGACAAATATCAGCCTGCACATATGTGCAGTCTGATCTTAGTCTATACCACCTGCTAGTCCCTTTCAAGCCAGAATTGTTTATAAAATCACTTTTCAAATGAAAAAGGGATCTGTAGATAGTGCTTGCAGTGATTCAGTCGTTTGGTTTTGGTGCAATTCTAAACAGGGTTTTTATTCAGGATTTTTACTCAGGATGAAAAGGGTTAAAGACTGGTCTAAATTCAAAAAAGATGCAGGTACAAATTGATAGAGTTTTAAATACCTCTGTCTTTCTAAATAGAAATCAATGTGATGAATAATTTAATTGCTTGTTGTAAGTAATTTCACTTATTTGATTATTTTCAATATTATTCTCCAAAATCTACTAATATGCTTTGGTAATGAAACAAAGTTCATTTGAATCCAATACAAGGCAAGATCAAAATATGGTCAATGTGGTTGTAGAGATTTTCACAGTTACAGGTGGAATAATGGACAATTTTCAATACCATCACAAGTTTTTCAAGGGACATAATCAAACTTTATAAAATTAAATATCAATCTTTATAGAAGAACTTCTGCTCCACAAGCCTAATGTTACTGATATGGAGAGCAAGATTTTCAAAATTTGCACTGAATAAAATATTTCAAAACACAAGGGCCACGATGGCCCCTAAAGATCCCTCAGCACAGGCTGAAAGTTACTGATATGGAGAGCAAGATTTTCAAAATCTGCACTGAATACAATATTTCAAAACACAAGGGCCAGGATAGCCCCTAAAAAACTTGACCTTAAAATATTTTCTCAAGCCAACTAATCTATTTAATTTGATAACAAAACAGATATTTTCATAAAGATAAATAGATATAAAGGCAAAAGGTTCTGATGGGATGAGTAAAAACCTGATATTGACACTGAAAGGCTCTCTTTTATTTCAAATAAAATGAAATATCACCATATTCAATGGGGATTTCTAGCATGAAAATAAAAGTATTTACATAAAGTTTGCAAAAGATTGAACCAAATTGTTGCCTGTAGAATGGTAACGAGGACACTGTCAATGAGGCCCTTTCTTCCTTGATACGAGTCAGAATGTCACAATATTCAGTAGGGATCTTTTCATGTCATGACCATACAAACACTTTCAGCAAGTTTGGGTAAGACTGAGTTTAAATTGTAACCTGTAGATTAGTAAATTATTTATAAGGTTACTTTTTCCTGTGATATATGGTCAGAATGTTACCATATTCAATAAGGTTCTTCCTCATGACTATTGAAATATTTTCAGTATGGTTGAGAGACCGAGTCAATTTTAGTCTGTTATAGTGGTGACAATGAATTCATCATTTAGGCCTTTTTACCTGTGATAATGGTCAGAAGTTCGCCACATTCTATAGGTACCTGTCTTATTACCAAAAACATTTTCAGCAGTTTTGAGAAAGATTAAGCCATTGGAGTGGTAGCAAGAAAATTATCCATAAGGCCCCTTTTACCTTGATACTGGTAGGATTTTCATCATATTCAATAGGGTTCTTCCTTAAGTCTATACAAATATTTTCAGCAAGTTTGAGAAAGAGCAAAATTTGTTACCTGTAGATTTATCAATTAAAGGCCCATTCTCTCAGATAATGGTCACAAAACCTTCATATCGAATATGGCCCTTACTGAGCAAAAATTGTGAACTGTAGAGTAATGTTGTTGTTGACTGATGCAAGGTGGACTTGTATCATAAAACCTCAAAATGAGTATGTTGTCCTCAATTGATCTAAAAAGCCACATAAAGAAGTGACCTCTAGCAACTAAGATTTGACCTAGTGACCTACTTTGTAACCCCACACTACCATCTATTGAATTGTCTGTGTTTTCATGAAGAAAGACATTCTGACAAAATATCGACCTAAAATTGTGGCCTTTAGAGTGCACACAAGATATTCACACATGAATTGATTGATTGAATGGGGTTTAACACCACCTTTAACAGTATTTCAGTCATATGGCAGCAGCTGGAGCACCTAACAATGGAATCCTGGTATTTCTCACATCAGTACTATTACTACATCTTTTCCTAGCCTCCAGCTGCTATCCCACTTAGGTTTACAGGTTGACACATGAAGGACAATGGAGGTGGGACATAACTTGAGCACTTTTTGCTCAGTGAGGTAAGCTAATAAATGGTCACGAAAGATTCATTCTCGTATGTGTTCACCTGAGCTTCTAAAATCTGTAGGAAAAAGTTTATGGACACATGAATGCAAGCATAATCAAAGCGCTGAAAGCCTGAGATATGTATACAGGAGATATATAATCTGGGCAGAAAAAGTTTGATGGTCGAATTATCAGAGGTAACACTTTTTACCCAAATCTACTGTAGGTTATGCGCAGATCTGCCAATTTGTGCGCTAGGGGACACAACCTGCCCGCAATAATTTTCATCCCGTTTTGGCATAATTGTAACAATAAATTTACATGAATATGTCGTTACATATTTTTCACCCGATCAAAATGCTTTGAAGGGATCTGATGAAGGCCATCCAAGGATTCTTCCTGTGAATTTTGGTTGAGTTTGGTTGAATTATGTTCAGTACTTTCTGAGAAAATTTTTAAAGTAAAAGTTGACAGACAGACGGACGGATGGATGACGGAAACCACATCATGACAAAAGCTTGTTGGCTTTCAGCCAGTATAGCTAGCGAGAGAGAGCTAGACAGTGAGAGAGATGGGGGAATGGAGCGTGTAGCCAGGTTCGAACTAGGAGGCTCTCGTGTGCGATGTGAGTATTCTACCACACAGACCAATTTCGTTATGTAAATATGCGCTTTATAATCTCCAGATAAAGAGAGCAAGAGAGGGCGGGCGGTCGTTTACCAGGTAAACATGATTATGTACACCTCTCAAAAGCGGTATGTAGACGTTGCATCCTTTGGGTAGAATTCCAATCGTGAGTAAAACTGACAGCTTTGCTTATCAGCTTCGTCTAACCAGACTGTTTCAACATTGTTACTCTAGAATAAGTAATATTATTTTGGTATGAAACAAACACCTTATTTTTTCTTAAAAATATGTTATGATTATATATGTTTGATAATTTCCAATATATTATATATCTCCTTTCTTTCTTTCAATTCACTTGTCTATTTTGATAATTTTGCCAAATTCAGAACACTCACACGAAAGTACTGTACATCAAGCTGACAGCTTTCAATGAGTCATATCTCGCCTTCGTCCTTCTCGCCTCAATCAGGCGTATTACTTTATGGTCAGATCCGATCTACTTTTCATGTGACAGAAGATCACATTGATTGTGATAGATGTTTTTACATTATGTTTTCACATGAAACTCTGCATGGGTTTGAATTTTTAGCATTGTAAATTATAGCCTCAGATTGCTTACCCAATCTCAGGCTAAAAAGGACATATTTTGCCATGACAATTTATAACCCCAGTTGCCTTTGGCCAGTGGAGCTGAAATTCATCAATAGTAGCTAGATCTCATTCATTTCTGAAATGAAGCAGGATACAATTAATTCAGAATAACATTGTTTAATGGCCACAAGATTGTGATATGGTAGCTAAATACTAATTTCCCATTTAGCTTCAGAGCTTATTCAAATAACAAATTAACTAGAAATGGCAATTTTATCCAGTAGGAAATTGAATTGTACTTTTCATGCTCTACTACTTGCCTAACAATTCTATTGATAGAACAAAGGATTTCAGCAAGATTAGGTTTCAGTCATTAAGGGGACATTAGTTTTTATGGTGTTGTTTAATGAACCAAGCTTTTCTAAAGGATACTTGAGAGCTTTAGACTAGTCCAAAGTTAATATTTCACTGACATTATATTGCATGCAAAGTTTCTGATTGTCAAATGGTTGTCAATTTAAAATTGTGTCTGCACCTTCTTATGCAAATCGATTTTTAAATATATCCATATAGATATGTAAGAGTTATGCTACAGCTTGTGACCTTGACAAGTGACCTTGAACCTATCAGACTTTTTTTTTGTTGTTATCTAATATTACCATTTCGAAATTTAATGTTAAGTCAATATGATTATGCTCAAGACAAGCTCAAATTTACTAACCAACCTTTGTGACACTGAAGGTATCTTAAAATTTGTTTTGAATAGCACCAAAGCTTATATATGAGAACAAATGTGCCAAATTAATCAGAAATGCAAGAATACTGCTCAAGACAAGTTGATTTTGAGTGACCTTGCACTTATCCAATAATTCTTTCATATGGCACTAAATATAATGTAGAACTGTATATCATTTTGAAATCTATCCATAAATGAAGTGGTTATTTTGATGTGTCATTATGTCCTTGATGATATCCAAAATCTACAACAATTTGAACAAGAGGCACTTGAGCATCTGATTTGCTCCACCAGCATGAATTTACTAATACAATACAGGTATTTTCAAGAACAAGAACTATATACAATATATGGACATATAAGCCCCACCAATAAAAGCCTCGTTTTTTTTAAAGCCAAATTCTAAGAAGGAAGCAGACAAAGAGTAACCCAAGGATAATTACTGTGAAATTTGATTGAAAACCATCAACTGCTTTCTGAGATAAAGATTTTCAAAATTTTCAGTATAAATACCATATATGGAAAAAAGGCCCCCCATTAAACCAATGTTTATAAATTGATCCAAAAAGGGTTGCCAAAAGATCATTCTTGTAGAATTGGTTGAAATCTATCCTCTTGTTTCTGAAAATTAGATTTTCAAAATTTTCACCATATATGGAAATTAGCCCCATAAAAGCCATCTACTTTATTTGATAAAAATTCTTTAAAAGCATCTAAAAAAAGGATCACGCAAGGATTTTTTATTTCTGTGACTTTTTATAAGCCCGTCAAAGACGGGACGTATTATGGGATCACCCGTGGTGTCCAGGCGTCCGGCGGTGTCCACTTTTTTGTCCGGAGCATAACTCTGTCACCGTAAGTCCGATTGACTTTAAACTTGGCAGTTATATTCTTCTCATCAATACGGAGTGCAGTGTACAAGAACCATAACTCTACCTTGCCTATTTTTTGAGTTATTGCCCTTTGTTATTTTTCATACTTGAATCTTGTCAGGAGTATATCTCAAAAAGTATTATAGCTAGGATCATGAAACTTCATGGGTGTATAGATCTTACCAAGGGGGAGTGCAGTGCACAAGAACCAAAACTCTACCTGCCCTTTTTTTTGAGTTGTTGCCCTTTGTTGTTTTTCATACTTGAATCTTGTCCGGAGTATATCTCTAAAAGTATAATAGCTAGAATCATGAAATTTCATGGATGGATAGAGCTCACCAAGTGGGAGTGCAGTATACAAGAACCATTACTCTACCTAGCCTATTTTTTAGTTATTTCCCTTTGTTGTTTTTCATACTTGAATCTTGTCTGGAGAATATCCCTAAAAGTATTTGTTTGTTTGTTTGAATGGGGTTTTACGCCGCTTTCAACAATCTTTCAGTTATATCGCGGCGGCTGGAGCACCTAACAATGGAATCCTGGTATTTCTCACACCAGTACTACCATTACATCCTTTCCTAGCCTCCAGCTGCTATCCCACATAGGTCTACGATTATCGACCCATTGGTGAGAGACAAATAGTCGGAAAGGATGAGTGCCTCCGTCGGGAATCGAACCCGGGACCTCTAGATTGAAAGTCCGACGCGCTACCAACTGCGCTATGACGGCGGCCCCTAAAAGTATAATAGCTAGGATCATGAAACTTCATGGGTCTATAGATCTCACCAAGGGGGAGTGCAGTGCTCAAGTACCATAACTCTACCTAGCGTATATTTTGAGTTATTGTCCTTTGTTGTTTTTCATACTCTGTTTGACAAAAAATATTCATTCAAAATAACCTCAGATCTATTTAAACCCCTAGTTAATATTAAGCAGTGTGACGGGCGTATCTTGTGACAATTTGGCACCTTGTTGATAATGCTATCCTGTATTTTCTAAAGTAAAAGATTTTTAAAGTAAAAGTAAATGGATGCACAGACAGACAGCTAGAAGCACAATCGACATAACCCATGACCAGGCCTGCCAATGACAATAGCTTTCAGCAAGTGGAGGCAAGAATAAATAAATTGCTTCACTTCCCAAAATATTTTCTACCAGGATGACAAAGGTTCTTTAGATTTCATCAGGCTTATTTTTTTTTTAACCCAAGAATCACAGATTTTTACATGTCTAAATGTATATGATCTTTAATTCAATCCTGTTCTGAAAAAACATTTTTTTTAAAGATTAAGGTGGAAAATTTATTTCTTTTCAGAATAAAAAACATTTTTTTGTTCTTATGATTAATGTATGGCCACATAAATTGTATTTCGGGAGGCTCTCTGCTTTTGATAAGGTAGCGTTGTTGGACATGCTAAATAACTTAATTACAGCTTATTCGAAATTTTTCACACCCAACAACAGTGAATATTAAATTTCTTTTTCAGCAATAATCAAATATTGGAAAGGTCCATATTGAAAGAAGTTGCAGACCACTTTTAAAAGTGTGTGCATACTACATTTCAGTAAGAAAACATTGTTGGAATATGGAGAAACTGTCTATTACAAGCCATTCTCCTTTGCAAACAACAGTTTCAAAAATCATTTTTTCCATTCTTACATTGATATTTATTGATCAAAGACCAACTTTTGTAACCATGATCTGGAATTTGAGTGTGTCCCAGTTCAGCCTTTAGCCCAACTGAAGGCATACAATAAGGAATTTGTAAACAAACTTTTACAATTAATGCTGCTATCTGAATTTTTTGTTTTTAATTGTTCAAGGACCAATTTGTATAACGATGATCTGGAGATTGAGCGTGTCCCAAATTTCCCAATCTGTTTTTAGCCCAACTGGAGGCATGTCAATAAAGAATTTGCAAATAAACTGTTTCCATTATTGATATTATCTGAATTTCTTTGAAGATTTAGTCAAAGTTTCATCTTCAGTGTGACATGGACAAAATTAAAGTATGCAAATCAAAAAAGGGCAATGACTCATAACATAAGAATAATAGAGTTATTGTTCTTATGCACTGCACTCATGCAATGAATACAACTACAAAGTTTCAAGTCAATCAGACATAAGGTTCCAGGGTTATAAACAGGGTAAAGAATTTGACAACGTCTGCCCGGATAATCCCATAATACACCCTGATTTTTGGTGGGCGTATAAAAATAACCACCCTATGTGATAAAAAATCTTGTGGAGAAGAAGATTGCTTTTTACAAGCAATTTCTTCTTTTTTGACAATGTTTTCCTAATTATAACATCACAGGCACATAAAAATTTGGACTGTTTTGGAAAGGGTTAACCCATTCAAACACAATGACGCCTTTAAATACCCCTCAATATGAAAGCTTTGGAAACATTGTGGAGAATGAAGAAAGTACTTGTGGCTAGCAATTTCTTCATTATCTACACAATGTTTTCTCCTCCAAAAGACCAAGATTTTACAGATTTCATCAATTTAATATGGAGAGCAAGAGTTTCAAAATCTGCACTGAATACAATATTTCAAAACACAAGGGCCAGGATAGCCCCTAAAAAAACTTGACCTTAATATATTTTCTCAAGCCAACTAATCTATTCAATTTGATAACAAAACAGATATTTTCATAAAGATAAATAGATATAAAGGCAAAAGGTTCTGATGGGATGAGTAAAAACCTGATATTGACACTGAAAGGCACTCTTTTATTTCAAATAAAATGAAATATCACCATATTCAATGGGGATTTCTAGCATGAAAATAAAAGCATTTACATAAAGTTTGCAAAAGATTGAACCAAATTGTTGCCTGTAGAATGGTAACGAGGACACTGTCAATGAGGCCCTTTCTTCCTTGATATGAGTCAGAATGTCACAATATTCAGTAGGGATCTTTTCATGTCATGACCATACAAACACTTTCAGCAAGACTGAGTTTAAATTGTAACCTGTAGATTAGTAAATTATTTATAAGGTTACTTTTTCCTGTGATATATGGTCAGAATGTTACCATATTCAATAAGGTTCTTCCTCATGACTATTGAAATATTTTCAGTATGGTTGAGAGACTGAGTCAATTTTAGTCCTTTATAGTGGTGACAATGAATTCATCATTTAGGCCTTTTTACCTGTGATACTGGTCAGAAGTTCGCCACATTCTATAGGTACCTGTCTTATTACCAAAAACATTTTCAGCAGTTTTGAGAAAGATTAAGCCATTGGAGTGATAGCAAGAAAATTATCCATAAGGCCCCTTTTACCTTGATACTGGTAGGATTTTCATCATATTCTTCCTTAAGTCTATACAAATATTTTCAGCAAGTTTGAGAAAGAGCAAAAATTGTTACCTGTAGATTTATCAATTAAAGGCCCATTCTCTCAGATAATGGTCACAAAACCTTCATATCGAATATGGCCCTTCCTTGTGACTTTTCAGCAAGTTTGAAAAAGACTGAGCAAAAATTGTGAACTGTAGAGAAATGTTGTTGTTGACTGATGCAAGGTGGACTTGTATCATAAAACCTCAAAATGAGTATGTTGTGCTCAATTGAGCTAAAAAGAAGTGACCTCTAGCAACTAAGATTTGGCCTAGTGACCTACTTTGTAACCCCACACTACCATCTATTGAATTGTCTGTGGTTTCATGAAGAAAGACATTCTGACAAAATATCGACCTAAAATTGTGGCCTTTAGAGTGCACACAAGATATTGACACATGAATTGATTGATTGAGTGGGGTTCAACACCGCTTTTAACAGTATTTCAGTCATATGGCAGCAGCTGGAGCACCTAACAATGGAAACATGATTATGTACACCTCTCAAAAGCGGTATGTAGACTTGCGTCCTTTGGGTAGAATTCCAATCGTGAGTAAAACTGACAGCTTCGCTTATCAGCTTTGTCTAACCGGACCGTTTTAACATTGTTACTCTAGAATAAGTGATATTATTTTGGTATGAAACAAACATCTTATTTTTTCTTAACAATGTGTTATGATTATATATGTTTGATAATTTCCAATATATTATATATCTCCTTTCTTTCTTTCAATTCACTTGTCTAGTTTTGATAATTTTGCCAAATTCAGAACACTCACACGAAAGTACTGTACATCAAGCCGACAGCTTTCAATGAGTCATATCTCGCCTTCGTCCTTCTCGCCTCAATCAGGCGTATTACTTTATGGTCAGATCCGATCTACTTTTCATGTGACAGAAGATCACATTGATTGTGATAGATGTTTTTACATTATGTTTTCACATGAAACTCTGCATGGGTTTGAATTTTTAGCATTGTAAATTATAGCCTCAGATTGCTAACGCAATCTCAGGCTAAAAAGGACATATTTTGCCATGACAATTTATAACCCCAGTTGCCTTTGGCCAGTGGAGCTGAAATTCATGAATAGTAGCTAGATCTCATTCATTTCTGAAATGAAGCAGGATACAATTAATTCAGAATAACATTGTTTAATGGCCACAAGATTGTGATATGGTAGCTAAATACTAATTTCCCATTTAGCTTCAGAGCTTATTCAAATAACAAATTAACTAGAAATGGCAATTTTATCCAGTAGGAAATTGAATTGTACTTTTCATGCTCTACTACTTGCCTAACAATTCTATTGATAGAACAAAGGATTTCAGCAAGATTAGGTTTCAGTCATTAAGGGGACATTAGTTTTTATGGTGTTGTTTAATGAACCAAGCTTTTCTAAAGGATACTTGAGAGCTTTAGACTAGTCCAAAGTTAATATTTCACTGACATTATATTGCATGCAAAGTTTCTGATTGTCAAATGGTTGTCAATTTAAAATTGTGTCTGCACCTTCTTATGCAAATCGATTTTTAAATATATCCATATAGATATGTAAGAGTTATGCTACAGCTTGTGACCTTGACAAGTGACCTTGAACCTATCAGACTTTTTTTTTGTTGTTATCTAATATTACCATTTCGAAATTTAATGTTAAGTCAATATGATTATGCTCAAGACAAGCTCAAATTTACTAACCAACCTTTGTGACACTGAAGGTATCTTAAAATTTGTTTTGAATAGCACCAAAGCTTATATATGAGAACAAATGTGCCAAATTAATCAGAAATGCAAGAATACTGCTCAAGACAAGTTGATTTTGAGTGACCTTGCACTTATCCAATAATTCTTTCATATGGCACTAAATATAATGTAGAACTGTATATCATTTTGAAATCTATCCATAAATGAAGTGGTTATTTTGATGTGTCATTTTGTCCTTGATGATATCCAAAATCTACAACAATTTGAACAAGAGGCACTTGAGCATCTGATTTGCTCCACCAGCATGAATTTACTAATACAATACAGGTATTTTCAAGAACAAGAACTATATACAATATATGGACATATAAGCCCCACCAATAAAAGCCTCGTTTTTTTTAAAGCCAAATTCTAAGAAGGAAGCAGACAAAGAGTAACCCAAGGATAATTACTGTGAAATTTGATTGAAAACCATCAACTGCTTTCTGAGATAAAGATTTTCAAAATTTTCAGTATAAATACCATATATGGAAAAAAGGCCCCCATTAAACCAATGTTTATAATTTGATCCAAATTCTTTGAGGAAATCTGATAAATGCATGGTCACCAAAGAATCAGTCCTATCAAATTTGGTTTGGTACATCTGCTGGTTTCTGAGAAAAAAAAAATAAAAGTTTTCACTATACACCATGTATGGACATTAGCTCCGCCCATTAAAGCTGTGTTTATCACCCAATAAAACATTTTAAAGGAATCTGATAAAGGGTTGCCAAAAGATCATTCTTGTAGAATTGGTTGAAATCTATCCTCTTGTTTCTGAGAATTAGACTTTCAAAATATTCACCATATATGGAAATTAGTCCTGCCCATAAAAGCCATCTACTTTATTTGATAAAAATTCTTTAAAAAGGATCACGCAAGGATTTTTATTTCTGTGACTTTTTTATAATGCTATCCTGTGTTTTCTAAAGCAAAAGATTTTTAAAGTAAAAGTAAATGGATGCACAGACAGACAGCTAGAAGCACAATCGACATAACCCATGACCAGGCCTGCCAATGACAATAGCTTTCAGCCAGTGGAGGCAAGAATAAAAAAATTGCTTCACTTCCTAAAAAATTTTTTACCAGGATGACAAAGGTTCTTTAGATTTCATCAGGCTTATTTTTTTTTTAGATTTCAGAGGAACTGTCTCATGTTAATCTAATCAGACTTGAAGTTTAACCCAAGAATCACAGATTTTTACATGTCTAAATGTATATGATCTTTAATTCAATCCTGTTCTGAAAAAACATTTTTTTTAAAGATTAAGGTGGAAAATTTATTTCTTTTCAGAATAAAAAACATTTTTTTGTTCTTATGATTAATGTATGGCCACATAAATTGTATTTTGGGAGGCTCTCTGCTTTTGATAAGGTAGCGTTGTTGGACATGGAAAATGACTTAATTACAGCTTATTCGAAATTTTTCACACCCAACAACAGTGAATATTAAATTTCTTTTTTAGCAATAATCAAATATTGGAAAGGTCAGCATTGAAAGTAGTTGCAGACCACTTTTAAAAGTGTGTGCAAACTACATTTCAGTAAGAAAACATTGTTGGAATATGGAGAAACTGTCTATTTAAAGCCATTCTTCTTTTCAAACAACAGTTTCCAAAATCATTTTTTCCATTCTTACATTGATTTTTATTGATCAAAGACCAACTTTTATAACCATGATCTGGAATTTGAGTGTGTCCCAGTTCAGCCTTTAGCCCAACTGAAGGCATACAATAAGGAATTTGTAAAAAAAACTGTTACAATTAATGCTGCTTTCTGAATTTTTTGTTTTTAATGGTTCAAGGACCAATTTGTATAACGATGATCTGGAGATTGAGCGTGTCCCAAATTTCCCAATCTGTTTTTAGCCCAACTGGAGGCATGTCAATAAAGAATTTGCAAATAAACTGTTTCCATTATTGATACTATCTGAATTTCTTTGAAGATTTAGTCAAAGTTTCATCTTCAGTGTGACACGGACAAAATTAAAGTATGCAAATCAAAAAAGGGCAATGACTCATAACATAAGAATAATAGAGTTATTGTTCTTATGCACTGCACTCATGCAATGAATACAACTACAAAGTTTCAAGTCAATCAGACATAAGGTTCCAGGGTTATAAACAGGGTAAAGAATTTGACAACGTCTGCCCGGATAATCCCATAATACACCCTGTTTTTTGGTGGGCGTATAAAAATAACCACCCTATGTGATGAAATTCTTGTGGAGAAGAAGATTGCTTTTTACAAGCAATTTCTTCTTTTTTGACAATGTTTTCCTAAGTATAACATCACAGGCACATAAAAATTTGGACTGTTTTGGAAAGGGTTAACCCATTCAAACACAATGACACCTTTAAATACCCCTCAATATGAAAGCTTTGGAAACATTGTGGAGAATGAAGAAAGTACTTGTGGCAAGCAATTTCTTCATTATCTACACAATGTTTTCTCCCCCAAAAGACCAAGATTTTACAGATTTCATCAATTTAAAATTGTTGTCTGCAACTTATATAAATTTGGACTATCTTTGCATAAACACTCAGCAATTTTTAATATTTCAATTTTTTATTCACTTTTTAAATTTTGTAAAAGTTCTGTTAGTGAATACAGCAGGCTGTTTTTGCTGATATCTTAAATATCTGAATTTTCATTGCTGGTGTTTATGATACCTTTAGGTATATTAGGCAGATTCATGCTCATAAATATATGTTCGCCGTACATTGTGTGCACTTAGATAAATCTTGCTGATAAAAATAATTTCAGACTTATAAATTTAAGGGAAAGTGCAGGTGCAGAGACAAAAAGACAATAGTAGTTTTAACCCATTTCCATATAATGACCCTTTCTGACACCTCATATGAAAAAATAATTGGGAAAAAACATTGTGTAAAAAAAATTGATTTACGGACTCTACTGGCCACACCTACTGACTCTGACAGGAGGTTCCACTTTGATATTAAATAGGGTTATTTTGCAAAATTAATGGCCAGTTAAATCAGGTTGGCCCAGGTGACCTAAATGTGTTAACCACAGCTTATTCAAGCTATAGGCTTCAATTACAAGGTAAAAAGTGTAAAACAATTGTCCATGTGGTTTCTGCTATCACAAACATACACCTATCATCAAATAAAAGTAGCTCACCAAGAGAAGAATTTAACAATTTTGTCAATTTTTATCTTTGGTGCTGTGGTAACCAAAGCTTTCAACCATATCAGTTTTCTTTGCAAATTTCAAACGAGAGCCATTTCATGAACGTTCCTGCTAAATTGGATTAAAATTGTACCATATTAGTTTTAGAAGAGAAGCAACTTAACCAATTTCGTATTTGAATTGCAGATGCCAATTTAAAATAAATGAAAATTCAACCTTTACCTCTTTTTGGGTAGAAAACATTGTGTAAAATGATGAAATTACTTGTTGCAAGCAATTTCATCATTCTACAGGTTTTCCCAATTATTTTGTTAAAGGCACATCAAAAAGAATCATTGTGTGGGAGTGGGTTAAAGAATTCCATTTTTAATTCTTGATATACCTTTCATCACTGTTCTGACCCTAGAGATCAATTTGTTTGTTTGGTTTGAATGGGGTTTGACGCTGCTTTCAACAATCTTTCAGTTATATCGCGGCCACTGGAGCACCTAACAATGGAATCCTGGTATTTCTCACACCAGTACTACCATTACATCCTTTCCTAGCCTCCAGCTGCTATCCCACAGAGGTCTACGATTATCGACCCATTGGTGAGAGACAAATAGTCGGAAAGGATGAGTGCTGCCGTCGGGGATCGAACCCGGGACAGTCCCCGGACAGTCCGACGCGCTACCAACTGCGCTATGATGGCGGCCCTAGTGATCAAAAATTCATGATAGAAGGCATTGAGCTGATGCTGAATGTGAAATATAAAAAATCTACGCTTTCAAATTGTTTAGATCTCGAGAATAATTTTAGGGTTTTTTTACCATTATTTTTTCACTTTGCTGGCATGACAACCAGAGTTCATAACCTATCTTGATTCTTTTTGCAATTATTAAAAGGAAATCACCTACGGGACATTCTTGTAATTTTTTTTTACATTTGACAATCATTTTTTCGTAAGATGCACTAGTAGTTTAAAGATAATTCACAAAATATCAAGGTTCTTTATTTTCAACTTCTATTGCAATGGCAATTGGAATTTAAACATTTTCCATCTATCTTCCTTTCCACAATGTTTTCCAAAGTTTTTCTTGAGGAGTGTAAAAAGGTGGGATTGTGTGGGAATGGGTTCATTGGTTGCATTTGAAGCATTCAAAATTAGCAGTCCTTTCAGCTCTTTGATTTCAAAGAGCAACAAGTCAAGATGACAAGTTAAGAACAATTCTTCAAATAAATCAAGCATCCTGAACAAAAAGCATATTACTCTCCTAGGTATAATTGTACAAAGGCAAAAAGTGTTTTCTACAAATCATTCCAAGTAAGGTCATAGAAAATGATTTCCGCTGCGCTGACAGCACCTATTTCTTTAAGTCGAGTTCATTAATCTTCATTATCTCTGACAATAGCTTTTTCTCTTTTTTCCTGTCTATTTCACTTATCAAAGTAATCCCCACCTTTTATGGAGATGAGCTGTTTCTTCACTATTTCCTGTCATGAAAATGGAATTTACAGAAAGCTCTTTCAATACAATAAAGTTACTTTGTGGCGAGATTATTTTTTGTTTAACCAGGTTTCTACATGTGAACAGATTCATTGAAAGATTGTACAGGGTTTAACACCACTTCCAACAGGATTTTGGTTACATCACAGTGGCTGGTGCACCTAATCTTGGTTTCCTGTTGTTTACACACCAGTAAAACAACATTCAATCCAAGCATTCAGCTCAGCCCATCCCACTAAGGTGCACTTACTGGCCAATTGGTGAGAGACAAATGACATGATGACTTTTGTCAACTGTTGGAAAGAATATTAGCAGAGCCATGTTTCAAACTCACAACCCGAGCATTGAGGACACAGCATATTACCATAAGAGTAAACTGGCTGAGCCTAAGTGCATTGAAGTTAACCCATTCCAACACAGTGGAATTTTAGACTGGTCCAAATTGAAATAAACTGCAGACGACAATTTCAAGTTGATAGAATTTTGAATTTTTTGTCATTTTGGGTAGAAAACATTGTGGATAATGAAGAAGTTGCTTGATACAAGCAATTTCTTCATTTTCCACAATGTTTTCAAAAGATTTTTTCTTGAGGGGCGTAAAAAGGAGGGCTTGAGTTGGAATGGGTTAAACAAAAGTCAATTTTCTTTTATAGCCTGTTAAACCTTTTATAATATAAGTAACCTGCAATTATCAAGTAAACAGATGGTGCTAGTGCAGCCATGGCATGAAACCCTCATTATGAAACAATTTCTCACACTAGGATGGAGAGGGGCAACAAAGAGTTTCTGCTAAGAACAATTCCATTGAAATTGACTGGATTTGAAGCAATAAACCTTTATGAGGTAAACATCTTAACACTAGACCACAACCTCAAAATTTCTTGTCTGAACGATCTAATATCAGTTTACATTTAATTCCTTATAAAATTTGTAAAGATGGTTTTACTTTCTTCTGTTTTTCAATTTTTTCCTTCTGTTTTTCAATTGTTTAGAATATTATCAGGCAGTACTTTAACCTAATTAAGCATTTAACCCTCTATCATAGAATGATGCTTTCTGAGGCCCTGAAGAAACACAGTCATGGAAATATTGTTTCTTCTTTTCCTCATTGCCTTCCTGAACTCTTTTATCATTGTAATAAAAAAGATGGATTGTTTGGTAAAGGAATAAATATATATTTTTTGGATGATCAAAATGATATGACTACAGCTCATTAAGGCTCTAAGTATGATGATTATGTCACACAAAGACATAATAAAATGTTGTCAAGCTTCCCCTTACATCCAGCTCCCCCATCTAGGGGTCTCTCCACTTTGTGGCCTCTTTGTCTTGTAATGTGTATTTTATTTTAAAAATCATGGCTATGCCCCTGTATTATGAATATATTAATTACTTGCATGCAAAGGTTCTCAAAAAAATTATCTGCAGTAATAAACCTGGGTTAGGGTTACAAACAAGAAGCTACAAGACAAGGTGATGAAAACAATATTCAGTAAAAGAAAATAGAAAAAGAGCATTCATTTATATTGTATGATAAGGATTAAATGACTTGTTTACCTTATAAGAAGCAGTAAACAATACTTTTCTGAGAATAGGGGGAAACTGACGATAATTACAAAGACAAAAAGACTATTGGTTCCATCAGTACCATCTAAATTAGGATCAATGTCAGAAAAAAATGGTGATTGGATAGCCCTCGGGGCAGCATATGTTACAAGGTGAGATGGTTTAGAGGGTTCAAAGTCCTCAGTCTGGCATAGAGAAACCACATAAGGGTCAAATTATGGCCCTGAATCAGAGGTATTATTTGTTATCTCTTTACCAAACATTTCTGAGAGTGAGAGACTTTGTCTTATGACTAACTGGCTGTTCTCAATAACCCAGTACCAGACAAAATTTCTGAATTCAAATTCATAGAAGCTGCAGACAACAATTTTCAATTGATTAAACTTTAATTTTTGTAGTTTGAAATTGGCAACATTGTGGGTAATGAAGAAATTGATGGCAACAATTTCTTCATTTTCCACAATGTTTTCCGAAGCCATTTTTCTTTTGGGGATCTGAAAGGGTTTTTGTGTGGGAATGCATTGAGTCAATTTAGTAGAAATAAAGTTCCCTACATTATGGTAGCTTTATATAAACTAATCCATTACCACACAAAAAAATTCAAACTAGTCAAAATTGAAAGGATAAGATACAACAATTTCAAGTTGATGGAATTTTAAGGTCTTTGGGCTAGAAAACATTGTAGAAAATGAAGAAATTACCCGAATCAAGCAATATGACGTTTAACCTTGTCTTATTTACACCATAAAGTAGTTTTGCAATCATTAGCTTGATGCTTGACATGACCACCATCATTTCGCTGTTGGACATGCAAATTTTCATAATTACAGCTTTATTCAAGCTGTAGTTACAACATTTTGCACGTCCAATGACCATTTGGTAGTTAAGAACAAGTACATACTTATATCAGACTACACATCTGTGAAAATATTTATTGGTCTAGTGGTAAGGAACAAGCCTCAGGATCGGAGGGTCCCGGGTTTAATCACCTAAACCCTGAGAATTTTTCTGATAAAATAGTAACTCCTTCTCCACATATGACCAATTCCCACACAATGACGCTTTGAGGCCCCACAAGAAAAGAAATTGGGAAAAAATTGAGTAAAACTAGAGGCACTTGAGCGCCTGTATCGCTCCACAGGCATGAATGTACTGATTAAGCAAATTTTTTCATTAGTTTAAAATAAACTGAATATAATGAAAACAAATCTACATCATTGAAATCTTTGAAATAGTTCTAGAGAACCATTTCAAACTTTTCATTGTTTTAACAAAAGTCAAGTGAAGTTATGTAAATTTCATTATGTAAAATTCTCATTGTATACCATATATGGACATAACCCACCACCATAATATCCATGTTTAAACCAATCAAAATTATATGAAGGAATCTGATAAACAGTCATTTGGTTATCATTCTAGTGAAATTTACAAGGTTTTCAGTATATACCGTAATTTATATGAAAATTAGCGCCATATTTTCATCCAATCAATATTCTTTTTTATAATCTGATAAAAGGTCACCAAAGAATCAATCCAGTCAAATTTGGTTGAAATCCATCAACTGGTTTCTGAGAAGAAGAATTTCAAAGCATTTACCATATATGGAAATAGCCCCACCCATTAAAGCCATGTTTTTCATCCCAATAAATTTCTTTGAAGGAAACTGATAGAGGTTCACTATAGGATCATTTCTGTGAAATTTGATTGAAATCCATCCACCGGTTTCTGAGAAGATTTTCAACATTTTTACCATATATGGAAATTAGCCATGCCCATTTAAGCCATGTATTTCATCCGATCAAAATTCTTTGAAAGAATCTG
This sequence comes from Fragum fragum, assembly GCA_946902895.1. Taxonomy (NCBI): domain Eukaryota; kingdom Metazoa; phylum Mollusca; class Bivalvia; order Cardiida; family Cardiidae; genus Fragum; species Fragum fragum. The sequence goes on along the minus strand of OX336366.1, from coordinate 39,804,891 downwards.
ATAGAGGGTCACCAAAGAATCATTTCTGTTAAATTTGGTTGAAATCTGTTCAGTATTTTCTAAGGAGAAGAAGTTTATGGACTGTGAGTTTGACGGATGCACGCACACAAGACAGACACCTTGCCATGACAATAGCTCTCTTGCTTTCAGCCAGTGGAGCTAATGAAGAAATTGCTTGTGACAAGCAATTTTTTCATTTAACACAATGTTAGCTATTCAAAAAGTTGAAAAAATTTTATATTTCATAAGTTATACATAGTCTTTTGCAGCTCCTTTCTATTTGGCCCAGTCTATAATTTTGCCATCTGGTAATGTTATAAATGGGTAGCTGTTAGAATTGAATGCCAGCTGTTAGAATTGAATGCCAATGTGCTGTTGCTGCTAGGTGAACCATTTGCTGAGTTGCTATTCAACAATCAGTAGTCAAAGAGTAAAGGTTATTGAATATGCCATAACTTTAACCCATTCCAACTCAATCCCTCCTTTTTACGCCCCTCAAGAAAAAAACTATGGAAAACATTGTGGAAAATGAAGAAATTGCTTGTATCAAGCAATTTCTTCATTATCCACAATGTTTTCTATCCTAAAAGACGAAAAAATTCAAAATTCCATCAACTTGAAATTGTCGTCTGCAGCTTCTTTCAATTTGGTCCGGTCTAAAATCCTGCTGTGTTGGAATGGGTTAACTCATCACCAGATGACAAATTCTAGACTGGTCTAAAGTGAAAGAAGATGCAGATGATAATCTTTAGTTGCTTAATTTTCAAGAATCTTTATCTTTTCATGTAGAAAACATTGTGGTTAATTAAAAAGAAATGCATGTAAAAAGCAATTTCTTAACTTTCCACAATGTTCTCAGAAGCTTTTTTCTTGAGAGGTGTTAAAAGGTGTGATGGTATTGGAATGGGTTAATAGTAACTTGCCAATGAAGGAATCTTCAGTCATCTTGGCTAGGGTAAAATATAAGCCAACAGAAATCTGAAACATTTTAGAGTCAGCAATTTATTCTTCAAAGTTCTATGTTTTATCTTTCTTCACTGATTATTCTAAATACTATTCATATTGAATACATTTTTTGCACAAAACATAAATATATAATTTCTATTATTTAAGCCCTGTCATGCTGAATCTGGAATATTCCTGTTTTGGCAGGAGGTATAGACAGCGATCAGTCTTGCAAGATAAATTTTCAAACTAGAGGGTTGTCCCAGGACAACTGCTGTCAAGCCCAAAAAAATTTGTAGGCATCATGCTCCAGACAAGCACAAATTAAGTGTTTGACCTTGAGCTTTGACCTTGAAGCTATCCAAAACATTCTTTCAAATGGCACATCTACTCATGATGGAGAATAACTGTGCCAATTTATTTTGAAATCCATCCGTAAATGTAGGAGAAATGCTCTTGACTATCACAATTTAAGTGTTTAATCTTGAGCTGTGACCTTGACATTAGAACTATCCCAAAATTTCAAATTGCAAATCACTCATGATGGAGAATAATTGTGCCAATTCATTTTGAAATCCATCCATAAATGGAGGAGTAATTGTCCTGACAAATTCGGACGGACGGATGGACTAACTAACATACTATCGCACATACACCGACTTGTCATAGAGACAACTATGTCTGGCTCGTAATGAGCAGGCTTGACAAAAGTTATTTACCTGCAATGTTTGCATCCGGTGCTGTCAGCTCTTTGATTTTAATGCAATTCTGTAGAAGATTTTTTTCAACATGAAAAGGATTAAAATTGGATCAAATGTACTATATATATAATGTGAGATGAATTGTTTGTGTGACCTTTTGATAAGGTCGTAAATATCTCAAAATGACCATTCAATAATTGTCACAAAATACGGCAGGAAAATTCATCAAGAACAAAGCAAAGCTCTGATAACATGTAATTGTTTTAGCATGTATCCCCCAATCTAGAGTTTCATGTGATAATTCTTTGGGTAATTTGGGTCGAATGATCAAAACAATACCAAACCATTTGTGTGTTAAATGGACCTTCCATTGGTCAATGGCACACAATAATCGTAGATCAAATAACCTAGGAAGACCATTAAGCTTTATTAGAAACGTGTCAAGTAAAAATTGGCCATCAGACAAATACTATTAAACCTTTCAAATTTACATTTATTTAACCAATTACTAAACAGCAGAATTTAAGACGGTTCAAAATTGAAAAGATTACTTTGCAGACAAAGTACAAATAGTGTTTCAATTGAAAAATAATAGCCATATAGGGTGGCAAATAATGTTAGAAAAGAGGAAATCATTGAGCACAAGCAATTTATCCTTTTCTCAAAATGTACAGCAGCTTACATTCTTTTGAGGGTCAAATGTTGATATCAAGCAGTAATGGGTTTAACTTTGATACAGTGTAAAACTTATTCAGTCATTATGTGTTCTAGACAAAGAGAGAACTTTATACACTTTGGAATCACATTAACAGCCTACCTTATAGATGACCAAGCAATTCCTGATGCTTTTGCAGAGGAGCCCTATTGTACTTTAAGCATTTAGGAAAATAAATATTGAACCCATTCCGATGTGACAAAATTTTAGACTGGTCCAAATTTAAAGAAATTGCAGACCTAATTCTCAAGCATATATGATTCTGTTTTTGGAGATCAAATAGCTCTCCTATAGTATTACTCGTATGGAAATTGGCCTGGGACAAACAATAGTTAGGGGGAAAACAAGAAATTAAGATGAAAAACAATAAAAAATTCTCTCGATTCAAGTATGTTGTTATAAAGAATGCATTTACTTGTTCATCCGATATTTGTTTTTTAATCTAAAAGTCTTACAACGAAAAAGAAAACGATGTAGCAATATGCCTGACTATGGTCATACCATCATACACTTAACTGTACATTTTTATTGCTGTTATTCTAAAATAGATATATACATTATACATGTAGTACATTCTAAAAATTGATTATGGTTAACTCATTCCCACACAATCATGCTTTTTAACTCCCTCAAGAAGAAACACCTTGGGAAATTAAGAAATTGCTTGTTTCTACCTCAAAAAAAGTATCAACTTAAAAATATCGTCTGCAACATCTTTGAAGCTGGATCAGTGTAAAATTGACTGGGTTACTGCCCCTAGATTTATGGATTCTGTCTCTCACAGAAAACAGGCTACCAGTTTAAGTCCAAAGTTTTGTCGTCTGGTAATGGGTTGATACCGATGGTAATACCCATGTCTGCTAGAAATTTTATACAGTTGATTCCTTTAAAATTGAAATAAGGAAATAAAGTTTAATTTTATTAACAACCCATTACCTGATGACAAAAGTTTAGATTGATTACAATTAAAGTCAATTTTTTGAAGTTGATATAACTTTAGAATCTTCTGGTTACTTTAAAGAAAAATGTGTTGGGAGGGGATGAATTGTTTTTTCTAAGCAAATTTTACGTTTTCCACAACGTTTTCAAGAGCTTTTTTCATCAGGTTGATTGTGTGGGGGAAAAGTTTTAAAATCATAATCTCTGAAATACTATTGAAATTTTCACACAGTGTTAGATTATAAAAATAGTTTCAGTGCAAATGCTGACACAGCAGTTTCATGAAATTTTAAAACCTTCTTTTTTCTGGGTAGGAAAAATCTTGCGAATTCTTTAGAAAGTGCTTTATATAAGGAAAAACAATTGATATCCTTCTTCGAACAAATTTTTAGACAGCTTTAAAGAATTAATAATCAAATTTGCTCTCCAACAGTACTTTCAGTACTTAGATTTTTGTTTGTAAACAATGTGAAATTTCTTATTTTTTTGTTATTTTCGCAAGTCTTTGCTGTAGGGTTGTAAAAAAAGAATTATATGGGATACATTAAGCAGTGTTGAATTACTTGTCATCCTAGGATTATGATATTAGCATTAGAACAAAATTTTAGAATCTAGCAAATCTAGATCTAGCAAAAGCTTTTACCATATATGAAAATAAGCCCTACCCATTAATCCGATCAAATTTCTTTGAAGGAATATCATAAAGGTTTACCCTAGGATCATTTCTGTGAAATTTGGATGAAATCCATTAACCAGTTTCTGAGAAGATTTTAAGGGCTTTCACCATATATGGAAACTTAATAAGACCCTGCCCATTAATGCCATGTTTTTCATCTGATAAAATTTCTTTGAAAGATTTTGATAAAGGGTCACTCAAGGATCATTTCTGTGAAATTTGGTTGAAATCCATCCACCCATCTCTGAGAAGAAGTTTTTCAAAGCTTTCACCACATATAGAAATTAGCTCCGCCCATTTAAGTCATGTTTTCATCAGATCAAATTCTTTGAAGGAATGTGATAGAGGGTCACCCAAGTATCATTTCTGTGAAATTTGGTTGAAATCTGTTCAGTACTTTCTGAGGAGAAGATTTTCAAAGTAAAAGTTTGCGGGCGGACAGACAACCGGACGCAGGCACGCACGACGGACACAACGCCATGACAATAGCTCTCTGGCTTTCAGCCAGTGGAGCTTAAAATCAATGGACCATAACCAAAATAGGATATATATATGTGTGACTTATATCAAGTCTTTCTGTGAAATTTGAATCAAATCCGTTCGATGGTTGCTGAGAAATTGAGCGGACACGATTTTTCACCAAAGGGACATAACTCCATGAAAAATCAATGAACTGTAACCAAAATACAATATGCACATCTCTACTTGATACTGATTATATCAGTGAAGTTTGAATAAAATCTGTCCAATAGATGCCAAGAAAATGAGCAGACGCAAAAAAGCTACAGACAGAAGGACAGTTTTTTTCTTAATCAGTGATGAAACAAGAGGTGATCACCTTGATTTTCAAGTTTCTGAGCACGTGGGGAAATACTTTACTTGTTTCTGTTTGGATTGATTTGAAAGAGCAGGTTTGCATTATGCAAACCCGCCAAAAGAATGTATTTGCAGTAATCTCTAGCATCCCATCGGAATTAAAACATTCTTATTGTGAAGACATTTATTATGTTTTCAAGTAATCTGTAGAGTCCATGTCTCTCAAAAATCCAGAGAAAAATTGGATGTAACATGAAATCTGTGAGAACAATAAAGAATTATGAGGCAGAACCCATAGAAAAATCCACAATTCATCGGAATTATCTCTGACTTTTATTTTCTCATGATAGTAAAAACCTGGAAGCTGAATGTATTTTTAATGCTTTTTTTCTCTTCGCTTTTTTGAAAAATGGGCAAATTTGCCTTCCCTGGAATTCTAATTGTGCCTCTAGCCTTTCCTTTTTTACTTCGAAAACTGTTTAAACTAGACTAGACTATGGGACATGTGATTTATAGCCCCTTAACAGATCCCTTTTACAGAAAAAAAAACATTTTATCACTGGAACTAGAATTGTTGTAAAGTGTGGAACTAGAATTGTTGTAAAGCGAACTCAAATTCTCCCAATGGGGCTTTGTTACTGAAGTAGCACAGTTGACCTTTGATCTACATAACCAAAAGACCTTGGCTTAATTTTGACATCCTTGAGTGACAAAATATCATTTGTTGTTCATAAAATGATGTATGGATCTTACACAAAAAAGCCAAACATTATTCTATTTCTTCAATGCAAAAAAGACAAAATAGGATCATTTATCAGAAAAAATCTCTCAAAGCCCACTTTGCACATGCTTTACGAGGTAACCTGATGATTTTATCACAAATTTGGTCCCACAAAGACAACGCTCAATAGTGCGAAATGAAAGCAAGGCATAATCTCTCAAAACAATGAGTTTTCCTATTGCCAGACGACAAAATTTCAGACTGGTCCAAATTAAAAGGTTTTCATGCAATAATTTTTCTACTTCGGGGAAGGAACTATTGCAGAACAAGCAATTTCTTCAATTTCAACAATGTTTTCCAAAGCCATTTTTCTGGGAGGGTGTCAATTAGTGTCATTAAGTGGGTATGAGTTAATCATAATAAATTCCCTGATCAGTGAAACTATGAAGTGATATTACACCTAGAAATCTCACTTATGTACTGGAAATCATTTAAGAAAAAAGCATCCCTTACAAAATGTTATTCATGATGCAGCATAGCTCTGTGATATAACTGAAAATTGTTTAAAGAGGTGTTAAACCTCATAAAAGCACATCATAAAATATTCTACAAAGGCTTATTCTAATGACTGCAGACCTCTGTTATAATTATGGTTAGGAAGTATTTTAACCCATTCAAACACAATAAAATCTTGGACCAGTCCAAATTCAAAGAAGTTGTAGACGGCAATTTAAAGTTGATGAATTCTTAAAAATCTTTTTCATTTGGGGCAGAAAACATTGTGGATAATGAAAAAATTGCATGTTACAAGCAGTTTCTTCATCATCCACAATATTTCAACTTAACTAGACAAGATTTTTTTAATTTCAGAAACTTAAAAATGTTGTCTGAAACTTCTTTGAATTAAGACCAGTCTAAAATTTCATTCATCTTGGGGGAAATGGGTTAATTTGCAAGCTCTTCTGCCAGGGTTTTGTTTTATATTAGTATCTCCTGGCACAAAAATAATTTGGTTATGATAAAGTTTGGAAAACTATGCCAGACAAGTAATTGGCAATCAAAAAATTGTAAATAAGTTCTAATGAGAACTGCAAAAAATCACTGCACCACACAGAAAGATCGAGAAAAATCAATCAGAAAACTACTTTAGTTTCTGATTAAAATTTCAGTCTTTCTTATCTCTTATTTTCAAGCTTTCTTGTCTTAAGACTTAAATACATGATTAATTAAGAAAATCTCTAAATATTTTTAAATTGATAAGTCCAGGCAGGTTATTGCAATTCTATTTCAAGTTCTCATTCATAAACATAAAAACAATGCAGTTTGAATTTGCACTATGCCTTTAACACATTACTAGATGACACAAATTTTGGCTGGTTCAAATTCATTTCGAATAATAATTTAAGCCATTCCCAAGAACTAAATTTAGACTTGTCCAAATTGAAAGAGTTGCAGACAACAAAACAAAGTTGTTTTCAATTGAAAATTAAGGGCCATGATTACATTGTGAGAAAAGAAGAAATTGCTTTTTACAAGCAATTTCTTCTTTTCTAACAGTATTTTCCAAAGCTAAATTTCTTCAGCATGAAAAAATGCAGAATTGAGTGGAAATGAGTTGATGAGTGTTGAACATGAAAATTTTGGTGCTGTAGGGGATAGAAATTATGTGGCAAAATGAGAAAATTCTGGTAGCATGCAATTTTTTCTGTTTGCACTTGAATTACACTATCAAGAGTAAACACAAAATTGCTATTCCCATCAAAATTCCAACTGTCTGTTTGTCTAGTCTATCAATTGTGATATTAACACATTTCCAGACCCCAAAATTTAAATTAAAATTAAAAGACGGTGCAGTGGACAATTTTAAGTTGATGGAATTTTCAAAATCTTTGCTTTTTGGACTAAAAAAAATGATTATTGAAGAAATTGCTTGTAACAAGCAATTCCTTCCTTCTCCTGAATGTTTTCCTAAGTTGTTTTTCTTGAGAGTGTCAAAAAGTGACAGAAAAGTGGATAGAAAACATTGTGTAAAATGAAGAAATTGCTTATTACAAGCAGTTTCTTCATAGAACCCTTTACTATTTTACAAAATTTTAGACTGGTCCAAATTTAAAGAATTTTCAGACAGCAAATTAAAGTTGAATTTATGTGAAAAATAATCATTCAGTAGGGTAGAAAATATTTTGAAAAAGGTAGAAATTTCTTGTTACAAGCAATTTCTACTTTTTCGACAAATTGTTTTCTTGAGTATATAAACACAGGGACGTAAAAACCAGTGATTGAACAGGAAAGGGTTAACACAATGTTTTCCCACTTGATTTTCTTGTAGGGTGTCCAAAAGCTTCACTGTATGGGAATGGGTGTATGAATTAAAGCATCAAATTGATTTAAAAAGTACCGAAGGACCTTTGTTGTATTTATTACTTAGGACCCATATTTATCCATGAAATGGCTTCTATAATCGTGAAATGTCACAATGTTATACTGATTTACATGGCATCATTATGGCTTCCCATTTCTATTTTCAAGAAACTGTAACAGTTTTTTTTACATTTTGTTTACAGTTAAGAGAGGAAGAGAACAGTTTTTGTTTTTGTTTAGGTATGAAACAATAATCTAATCACATTGTATGAAGCTGCATTAAACAGCATACAAAATATTTCAGTGCATGTATTCAAAATTCTTTGATGGAGGTATATGAAAAAACAATCTTATTTATATTAACCCTTTCCTGTTTAATCCCTCGTTTTTACGTCCCTGTGATTTCATAATTGAGAAAACATTGTGGAAAAAGAAGAAATTGCTTGAAACAAGCAATTTCTTCTTTTTCAACAATAATTTCTATCCTACTGAATGGTTATTTTTCAAATTAAATCCTTTTTGATATTTCGTCTGCAAAACTTTTGAATTTGGACTGGTCATAGGACTTATATTTGGGAAGAAAACACTTTACCTCTGAATCGAAGCGCAATATTTTAGAAATATGAAAGTCAATAAACTGATGCTTCATGCAAAATATCAATGGCAACTGGGTCTTGAGAAGATTAAATTCAAATTTAACTTTCGTACTCACTGAAACCACAGTTTTTCCAATGGATTTGAAATCTTTCACCATTTTCTTGCATAGGACAACCTAAGGAACATTTCTGAAAAGATTTGGTTGATTCTTAGTTGGCCCAGTTATTTGAGAGGAGATATTGTAAAAACCAGTTTGTTGACATATTTCTATTCTTTAAGGTATTGTGAAAGATGACCAGCTAAGAAACATTTCTGTCATATTTGGTTCAAACTGGCCAAATGGTTTGGTAGGGGATATCATTCGGAAAAGTTTTTTTTTTCTATATAGAATACCCCCCTCAAGATCTGAGGGTAATGATTTTAGCAATATAGAAAGAGATCATTATATTTACTGATGTTTCATGTAAACTATCAAGCTCTAGGCTTTCTGGGTCAGGAGGAAATTTTTTTTTAATTTCATTTTTGTTGCCATGGTAACCAGAATTTTCAACAGATTTAAATTCTTCAAGCTTTTTTTAAAGGGGGGGAACGTAAGGAACATTTCTGCCACATTTTGTTGAAATTGTCCCAGTAGTTTAGGAGGTGGGAGATTTTTTAAAAGCAATTGCTGACAGACGACAGACAAGGGATGTACGCTAGACGTAGGGCGATCACAATAACTCGCTACAGCATTTCGAGCTCTGGTAAAAACAGCTAAAAATAATATGAGGAAAGGAGAAATTGTGTGTTTTAAACAATTTAATTTTTTATCAAAATGTTTTTTACATGCCTATTTTTTTTCAGAGTGTCAAAATACTGAATTGAGTGGTAATGGGTTTAACTAAGCTAAGATATTATCCAACAAAAATTCATATTTGTCCATCATCAACTTAGTCAAGTTAGTGCTTCTAACCATGGATGATACATAATCCAGCCAAGAAACTGGAAATTCTAAATAAAGGTTGGAAATTACGATGAACATTTTGCACACTTTCAAAAGAAACAGTTGGAAACACAGTGTGATAGAAAACAGTAGATCTTTAAAAAGACACTCTCTTTAATATTTGATGAGTTTTCTATCATTGTTTACCAAAGAAGAATATATTTTGACTCCTTAGGAGAAAAAGAATGTCCATGAATATAATAAAACAGTAGTTTTCCAATTTTCTGAATTCCAGAAAAATAAGCATACCGTTTTTATTACAACAATCGCCTGGGCGATTATTAGAAGTGACCATTGACAAAGTTGAGGGTGGGTGATTATTAGAGTTTTTTTGATACAGAGGTAGACAATTAGAGTGGTGTGTGGTATGGATGACCGGGGAATACAAAATAGTACAAAATTCATAATGACATTTTATTTAGGATGTACTTACGATCTTTTAAAGCCGACAGTCTATTAAGTACTGCATTTGTATCGGAAATTAAACAGCCCAAAGGTGGGGGATTAGAAATTCCGCAACACATCATGATAGTCTCAATGAATGTTCAAATGTCTAATAGGTTGACCCTCGCAACATTGTGAATCATCGTCATTTCAGTATACGCAGGTCAATAAAGATATACCTGTTAAAAGTTCAATCCATTTTAGGAAGACCTGAAGAAGTTCAACATAAAGCTAGATTCGATAATGTTAGACTTGTACCCTTGCCACCTTGATCGATTGATGAAGCCCTGGTCGTAAATAAACATAACTATGGAAACAAAAATTAAGGCAAAGTCCATTTACAACAAATTAGTTATGGTAGGGTCGTGTAATAATCTTAATGCATGAGTAAGCTTGCCAGGACTGGTTTTCAACTCCACAATGTACAGACATGTTGGTCACCATGGAGATATGGCAGCATTAGAACTTTTCCGACTCTTTAATTTCCTTCATTATTGAAAATAGCAATCTCATTTCAATTAAAGAAAATAACAAAATAAGTGTTAAGTTACATATAAATTTCCTTGCATTTTACTGAATATAACCAGATATTTTAACCTATAAGCGTTGAAAAACTTTAACTTGATATCTTCCTTTCTACAGCCTTAAACCAGGAGTGTCCACGGAAAAGTTTAGTGTCTTTTTTTACCCGAAATCTCCTAATCCTAATTGATAGGCTTTCATATAAATCATTTCTTGGCTTTTTTTTTATTACTGAGGTAAGAATTTTCATGACAAGAAATATGTTAATACTTGCAGTCACTTTCGTTGTTGCAACTGTTGTTAGTTCTCTAAAGTATTTTAACTAAAAACGTTGAATTTTTGGATTTGGCAATTTAACTTGATAATAAACATTAAACTGTTTTCAATATAAACTTTTAATTGAATTTAATTCAATTTATAAAGAATTTCACAATAGGAGACACCGAGACAATGGAAGCCTCACAACAAAGTTTATAATCACTTCTAAGTTCAAATGATATGTATTTTCATTTTTTTTAAGATCAAGTGACAACTTCATTTTCTTTTTCTCTACGTTTACGGCCAGTCTTCAACTGATCTTGACAAATTATATAACTAAGTTGAATAACATATGAAAAGTAAAGTCTAGGCAATTCAAGTTGATTGCTGGATAATTATGGAGTTGTGATCACGATTCTTTTTTATGTTTCTATAGGAATACCTTGCTTACCTTATAGACTCAAAATCAAATATCATTTCGTTCACCCAAATATGTTAATTAATTATCAGTTGAATTTTGATCATAGAAGGGGATGGGTATTTATTAGAATCACCTATTGTTACTGAAAATTGGCAAAAAGTGGACGCATTTTTTGCATTATTTTGGGGGATAGGTGTTCATTAGAACAGGGGCAATTATTAGAATAAATTTGATATTTATAATGATCCTAGGGCATCACATAAACAAAACTACATACAAATGCAAATAAATAAATACAAATGATCTAAACATAGTGGTTTCAGAGATTTTCTTTAACTTAATCACCGCACAATAAGCTGCATCCAGGTGGAGACCAACAATTATAATGACATAATTGGGTAATAAACCTGTGCTTAACCCATTCCAACTCAATCCCTCCTTTTTACGCCCCTCAAGAAAAAAGCTTTTGAAAACATTGTGGAAAATGAAGAAATTGATAAAAAATTAAGAAATTGCTTATAACAAGCAATTTCTCCTTTTCCCACAATGTTTTCTACCACATAGGATGGTGTAATTTCAAATTGCATCCAATTCTTATTGTCGTTGGCAACTTCTTTCAATTAGGACCAATCTAAAATTTCAAAAAGCGGGAAAGGGTTAAACTAATTCTGACCCTTGGGCCATAATTTATACAATCTTGATAGAGGTCCACCAGATGTCAGCTGTTTACAAAATATAAGCCTTACCGTTTGGGAAAAGACCAGTTTTAAATTTACACTACATAAGCCCTTTACAAAACTTGTGATGTCAGGGGATGGGCTAATTATGACCTTAGGTCCATATTCCATACAATATTGATAGAGATCTACCAGATAATGCTACATTCAAAATATCAAAGCTCTAGGCCACACTAAGAGAAGAAAATCTTTAAAGTTTTCATTATATAAGCCTATGTTAAACTTGTGACATCCGGGAAAGGGCTAATCTTAATACTGGGGCAGTAATTTGCACAATCTTGATAGAGATCCACCAGCTGATGCTGTATACCAAATTTCATAGTTCTAGGTCCTCCTGTTTGGGAGTAGATTTTATTTTTTTTTTCCACTATATAGGCCCTTTGCAAATCTTGTGATGTCAGGGAATTGGATAATTATTACCCTGGGGTCATAATTATTACCCTGGGGCCATAATTTATACAATATTGATAGATGTCTACCAGAAGATGCTACATACCAAATATAAAAGCTCTAGGCCCTCTTGTATGGGAGAAGAAGATTTTTTAAATTTTCACTATATAAGCCCATGTTAAACTTGTGACGTCCTGGAATGGTCTAATTCCGTCTCTCAGGGGCCATGATTTATACATCATGATAGAAATCCACGTAAAAGAGGTCTACTAGATGATGCCTCATACCAAATATCAGAGGTGTAGGTCTTTTGGTTTGGTAGAAAAAGATTTTCAAAACTGTCACTGTAACCTTATGTAACCCCCACCTTTGCCCCCCCCCCCCCAGCACGGCCATTTCTCGACAGTAATTTTTTCTTATACATACTTGAAAGTCCTTGCCCTAAAGACTTTAAACTGACAGTCAGTTCATGAAAAAGAAGATTTTTAAAGATGCACCCCTTTTTGCCCCTTAACGGGCCCCAAGGGGAGATAGCTCCATGATGTGTACAAATCTGAAGCGCCTTCCCATAAGGATGTTTCCAGCCAAGTTGATTCAAATGAGTACCCACAACAATGGGTTTCTTTGAGAAATAAAGATTGTAGAATGCTCTTACCCCTCTTATCTAGACCCCTGATACAGATTTACTTTTTAATATAAATCTACATAAGAGAGAATATCAATTATTAAAAAAGTTTCCTAGCTCCCAAGAAACATCCCTGCAATATTTCATCAAAATTGACAAAATTAAAGAGAAGAAGTACACAAAATTGTTGACAAGGCCTGAAGTACATTTGGCAATCACAGCAGCTCACCAAGGTTAGCTAAAGTGGAATGATAAAGATACCCCTAATTTTTTGTCCCTGAGCTGAGCTAACAGTATTGAACTAGTTTGAAAATTCTCAATCTGAACTTTAAAAAAGTTCAATATCTGAAACATTTTTACATGACTGCACACTGACTGCAAGTATCTGTTCTAGAAAAGTGCCAAGAAAAAAGCATGTGATAATAAATAAAACCACTGGGATCACCTGCTCTCTTTGTTGCTAAAAACAAGATATATCAAGTTGCATGACCTTGGCTCATACAGTACTATCAAATCCTGGTAATTGGCAAAATGTGTCTGTATTAGATTGTAACAAGATCAGAATCTGTCAATTTAGATAAGGTTGGATTTATGCAGCTTTACAAGTTGTTATTACTATTACAACATTAGCCCTGATTTCTCTTAACCCTTTCCTGTTCAAACACAGGATTTTGCTTTCCTATGATTTTATATTTGAGAAAACATTGTGGAAAAAGAAGAAATTGCTTGTTTTCTACCACATAGGATGATTTCATTTCAAATGGCGTCATGTTTTCATAGTCGTCTGCAACCTTTCTCAATTTGGGCCAGTCTAAAATTTCCAAAAATGCGAAAGGGTTAATGCACCAGAGAAGCTGTGATCTTGTTACCACAGAAAAGTCTGTGCATTTATCCAATGCAAGGAATAAAACAGAATTCAATGATGCTCCCTTCAGATTTTGACCTCAAATTCTTAACCCTTGTCATGCTTAACCCAGATTTTTCCTGTTTTGGAAGGAGGAAGAGAATATGATTAGACTGTGTGTAGGGTCATTGAAATTGACATTAATTAACAGTTACTGTGCGTTTGCACAGACAGGAAATTTTTAATCTTAATTGTAAAATGCCAGCAATTTTGCAACCGGCAGCCATTTTGTACAAAAGATACAGTCATGCACAACTACAGATGAAACTTAACAAGTGTGTGCAGTTTCATCATAATAACTTCAGCATTTGTCCAAAGACAATGTTTAAGAATAGAATGGTGACCATTTTGAAACTTATGGCAATATAAAAAGAAAAAAAGTGTACCGTAATACACAAAGAGGTGATGTGAAGTTTCATCAAAATTAATTCCATGGTTATTGACCATTTCTCCAGACAAGATAATGTCCATATAAGTATAAATAAAAATGGCGTAAATTTTGAAACTGATGGCCATTTTGAAAAAGGAAAATTGTCATGCACAACTAGGGGTGATACTGTGATAGGGTATGAAGTTTCACCAAAATGGGTTCAATGGTTACTGAGTATCTGTCTGGACAAGAAAATGTTGATTAATGGAGTACTTCAGAGGCCGTTTTATAAAAGAAATATGTTGTACACAACTTTTCAGGAATTCAATATAAACTGAGTTTGGGGAAAAGATCAGACAGAATATTCTATCAAAGTGTCCCGATATAAGTTTGAATCATATTCAACCAACAATAGACCTTTTCACGCAAAGCGCCAGATGACTAAAAAGTCTACATCCGCTAGACGCTTCCAAAAAATAACAACAACAACATTTTCCCGTTGCGGGGAGTTTTTACTTCCGGTTTGAAAAACTCAATAGAAAATAAGAAGGCTCGATACGACCCCGAACTTTAACAGTGTTAAAATGTCAGAAAACAAGTTTCTTTTTGTGAAGTCAGTGTTTACAAATCCGAACAATAGATGGGAAAATGGTTTGAAAAATGTTCCGGCCTTTGACATATTAAAATTAAAAAAAATATTTAGTGGAATCGCGGGACAAATCGTCTGACAAAGAAAGCGTCCGGGCCTACAAGTCGTTGAAGGCGTTTAAATACTTTGAAAAGGGATTTGTCCAGAGACTCAGTCACGTTGAAAAAACTGTGGAAAATACCAGCTTGTATTTAATCAGTTCCCGTGTCCTTGCTTCACACCAAGGAAAATCATACCAAACTTACGTTAGATTTTAATTGAAATCGTACCTCGCAGCATTTCGCATTCTGTCATTTCATCTGACCGCTCATGTGAAATCTGAACTTCGTTCTGCACATTTCTCAGATCAAATTCTGGCAACAAAACGCGTTTCTTGGTGTAACACACGCTAAAGTTTTCTTTCACAAGGGTTTCTACTGCTCCGTCATATTTTGGTGATTTCATACTGGAAACAGTTGCTCTCCTTTGCCTCAATGTTACTGGCAAAGTCACCGGAAGATTCATTGTCGGTATAAAGTCCACAGACGTTGGATCATCACTTCTCTTCCCATTCACAAAATGTCGACTACAAAATAAAGAATTATTCGTTGGTGCAAATTTATTTCTTCCATGGAGGACTCTTCCAGTTGCCTTTATCCATAATTTTCTTCTAGACTCCGGTTTCTTCGGAATTCTATGGAAGGATATATTAGAGTTATGCCTTGTCGATCTACAATCTGCCACGCAACAAATGTCATATCCACCCATCTTTTTAGGATAATATATATCCCACAGCAAAAAGTATCCACTAAAAGTTTGGTAAAAGACTGAAATGATAATGATAAATAAATAAACAACATGCAATAATATTCCCGTGCCGATTGAAAACGACGTCTGGTCGGATTCTTTGATTCGTCGATTAGGGCCCAGTACTTGGCGGCATATCGGTTGAAACATAAAAAGACAAATTTGTTTCATCAATTCCTAAATTTTACTAATATACATAAAGAGTGTGCGGTGTTGTTTATTGGATGCTTGGTGACATGTTGCCGTCTACACATAACACCATATAGATATGTGATATACCAAAGGGAACCCTTTACATTAAGACTGTTTACCGAACAGCACTCCATTATAATCATTACATTTGATTATTTCTATTTTTCATTCTTTTCTTCGCACTATTGACATCATCATCATACTATTATGATTTCTGTAATAATCCTTTTTTCGTTAATATATAGTGCTCTCAGTTTTAAATTTCCATATACACTTTTTGATCGGTATATGGCATATCTAGACGAAAAGCAGATTATATAAATCAAAGAATATATTTTCTCCTTTCCTCCAACACTTCTATTACCAGAACGCTGCGAATGTCAATTTGAGAAGAAGCATATGAAAACATTGTGGAAAATGAAGAAATTGCTTGGATAAAGTAATTTCTTCCGTAACCACAATATTTTTCCTGTCCCATAAGGAAAAAAAGAAAATAAATAAACAATTAAATTCCATTAGCTCTAAAATGTCGTTTTTGGACCAGTCAAAAAATTCATTCATTGGGAATGGATTAATATTGGAATGTTATTTTAGTCAATATTATATCTGTCAAGATGTTTGACACTTGTCCGTATATACTGCAAGGCGGGATTTTCCATTCATCAACGTAATCATTCAGTGTTTGCGTCGAGTGTCAAATTATAACTATTTACTTTTCCTTCCTTGTATGTGTGAGGGGGGAGTTAAAAATATGTCTAAAATATCTTATTTCGTAGGAATTATTATTGTATGAAAGGGTAATTTTCGCAAAACTCTAGGTACGTAATGTTTCATATGGCCTAGACACCAGGTCGTTTTAAACTTAATTTTGTTACTAATACACGATGATATCATCAATATTACTCGCTACAACTAGTCTGCATATATCTGCCCACATATTGAAACCCTTTTTGCACCAAAATTTTGATTTTTAACCTTTATTTTTGCTCGTTCAAAATAGACAATTTATATAGGATTATATAGTGATAAATTATCGACTCCCCGCAATCGATCACGTGACAAAGTCTCGGGTAAATATAGCCTTTAACGAGATTCGATTTGACGCATGCGCTGTGAGACCGTGAAAAGGTCTATTGATGCAAAAATGAGTTGAGAAGAAATTTCATGAAACTATAATTTTCACATCCCTAAGTTTAATACTAAAGTCAGACTCTCTGTAAAGTTTGAATCAAATCAATGCAGTAATGTGTATGATTAGAGGTCCAAGAGGGTCTATCATTCCAAAGGCTGTGAATGTCCAAGCACATGTATGTCAATTTTTATGATGTTATTAACCCATTGAGACAACATTTTTAAAATTTCATCCACTTGAAATTCAGCAACATATCTTAATTTCAAAATTCTAATCATAAAATTTTGTTGTTGAATAATCTCTCCCCTATTGCTTTTCAGGACCAAATTTCCTTTATTTTATGAACCAAATAGTGAATGTAAATATGAACAAAAAGTATTATCTTAGGTATTAGGGATGTAATCCATTTGTTTGACTATTTTACCAAATAGTAAATTGTCTCACTAATAGACCATAAATTAACCCTTGTCATGCTGTATAAAATACCATACTGAATTGCTGTCAAATCAAAGGGCTGAAAGCACTGATAGAACTTGTTGTTCAAAATCAATATTTCTTTTAGAAATTAACTTCATAAACAACTCTGGTACGAAAAGTACAAGCAGGAGGTGTAGACTAAGATCAGCCTGCACATAAGTGCAGTCTGATCTTAGTCTACACCTCCTGCCAAAACCGGAATATTCCGGGCTCAGCATGAAAAGTGTTAAACATACTCCATCAACTATAGGTCTTATATATGGAAAATAAGCCATGCCCATAATAGCCCTGATTTTCTTTCTTTCATTTCCCACAGTGCTTTAACAAAGTTTGGGCCAACTTAAAATCATCATCTGCATCCTTTATCCATCTGGACCAGTCTAAATTTTTGTTGTCTGGTAACCATTATTTTTAGTTTTATATAATTAACCAACAGTTCAGGTCATTATAAACAAAAATTCCCATTTCCTACTAAGATGTGAGTTACAAGTGAAATAATTCTGACATTTTCGGACTAATTTACAAAAAAGAATGTGTTGTGTCCCTTAGACCAAAGATAAAACTCTATGTTAATGCCATATGTTGGGGAAAAAGAGTCATAAAAGCCATGTTTTTCACAAATCCAAATAATTTCAAAGAATACAGTAGACCTTGACCAAGGAACATATCTGCAAAAGAACATTGAAATCAAATGAAAAGCTTGAGAGAAAAGGATTTCTACTTTGATGGCCATGGCAATCTGAGTTCTCCATGGACCATAATTGTTTGAAGGAATCTGAAAGAGGACCATCTTGGGAACAGTTTGGTTGAGATCTGACCAGTGGTTTCTGAGGAGAAGATTTTCATCTTTAACTTAATGCACTAATGGATGGATGGACCAACCTACAGACAGACACGACATCATAACAATAGCCTGCTGGCCTTTTGCCAGTGGAACTGAATAAACTCTTATCAAAATAGAATATTTACATTTCTGCTAGTAACTTAGTGTTTCTGAAAAGTTTGAATAAAGTCTATCCAGTAGCTGGTGAGAAAATATGCAGACAAGAATTCTAATCAAAGGGCCATTACACTCTGATTTCCTTTGATCACAATCAAAATAGTCCATGTAGATGCACATCTCTGCTTGTTACCAAGACTATCATGAGCATTAAAGTTTGAATTGAAGCCAACCTCAGGTATGAGCAAACAAGAGTTTTTATTATAGGATCATTATTTTGTGCAAAATCAATTTATTAATCAAAGCCATTTAATTACTGCAAGAAAATGTTATACTAAGAATAAGCTATAGACTGACCAACTGATAGGTAGACAAGCTGACTCCTATATACCCCTGTGCTATTTTAAAAAGTGTATTAACCTTGAGGTATTTAGAGCAATACTGCGCTTACAATGTCTGTTCCCCTCCTATATTTCCTGTGACATTGGACCTGTAAAAATGAAGCATGTTCAAGGTCAAAAGGTTAATGATATAACATTTATGTTACAAGACATTTACCTGTAATTACCTGTAATATGTCTTTCTATGACGTCACAAACATCACTTGATTGCATACAACTGTCTGTCAGCATTAATTGTTACATGCAACCAGCAAAACCCTTTTTAAAGATATAACTGGCTCTGTAAACCTAAAATATAATTTCGGCATTTTTTTTCATACCCTTATCATGCTGAACTTTGAGTATTCTCATTTTTGAAGGAGGTATAGATAACGATCAGCCTGCACATATGTGCAGTCTTATCTGAGTCTATAGCGCCTGCTGGTCAATTTTAAGCCAGAATTGTCAATGAAATCAATTTTTAAAAGAAAAACTTACCCATAAATAGTGCCTTCAGTCCTTTGAAATTATTGCTATTTTAAAAAAGGATTAAATTCAGCATGACAAGGGTTAAAATCATTTACATAACATTTTGATTTGCAGTCTTTAATTCAATTTAATTTTGAATTCTAGATCAGTCTGGAAGGTTGTATTATCCTAGGATACACTTTAAAATACCAAGAACAGCAGAGCTAAAAGTGTAAATTCCTCAAAGGTAAGTTTGGACTTAACCCATTTCAACTTAATCCCTCCTTTTCAAGCCCCTAAAGAAAAAAGCTTTGGAAAACATTGTGGAAAATGAAGAAATTGCTTGTCACAAGCAATTTCTTCATTATCCACAATGTTTTCTATCCAAAAAGATGAAAAAATTAAGAATTCCATCAACTTGAAAATGTCGTCTGCAGCTTCTTTCAATTTGGACCAGTCTAATATTTTGCCGTTTGGGAATGGGTTAACCAATTACCAAACAAGAAATTCTTAGAATGGTCCAATTGAAAGACGTTGCAGACAACAATTTCAAATTGGTTATATTGAAAAATTCTTTGTCTCTTAGGGTAGAAGAAATTGTGGGCAAAGAAGAAATTGCTTGTAACAAGCAGTTTCTTCATTGTACATAATATTTTCCAAAGCCCTTTCTTGAGATGCTAAAAAATGCAGAATTATATAATATCAGGGTACAATCATAATAAGCATGCATACTATTTAATCCATTCCCACACAATGCAATTTTGATATCCCTTCAAAGAAAGCTTTGGAAAACATTGTGGAAAATGAAGAAATTATCCAGAATGTTTTCTTCCCCAAAGGACAAAGATTTGTTTTAAATCCTATAAACTAAATATTATTCACTGCATATTCTTTCAATTTCAATCAATGTAAATTTTTTTCATCTGGTAGTGGTTTAAATAGATTGTCACACAATCTCACATTTTGATGAATTGAGGGAACAATATTTTGGGAAAGATTGTGGGAAGTGGTTTCTACTTCAACCAATTCTTCCTTTTCGAGAAAAGTTTTACATGCTTTATGGCACATACTTGAAATTGCTGTTTGCATCTTCTTTCAATTTGGACCAGTAGAAATTGTTTTCTGATAAGATCAAATGAATCATTGAGCATGGTGAAAAATTGCATAAAAGGTAATTTAGCCATTACCAGATGGCAAAATTTCAGACTGGTCCAAATGGAAAGGAGTTGCAGATAACACTTTCAGGTTTATGAACTTTTAAATTTTTCAACTTTCTGGGTAGAAAAACATTGTGAAAAATGAAGAAATTGCTTGTAAGCCATTACCAGATGGCTAAATTTCAGAATGGTCCAAATTGAAAGGAGTTGCAGATGACAACTAAAAGTTCATGAAATTTTAGATTTTACTAACTTCCTAAGTAGAAAACATTGTGAAAAATGCAGAAATTGCTTGTCACAAGCAATTTCTTCTTTTTATTCAATGTTTTTCCAATTGTTTTTCATTAGGGGCGTCCTAAAGTGCCATTATGTGGAAATGGGTTAAAAAAATCTGAACCAAAGGGAATAGAGTGTAATGTTATTAATGGCTATTAAGGAAAATATGAAGAACATTTTTCAAACCTGTGCACTCTTTAAAAGATACTTTAAATGTGTAGCAAATAGTGCAATGACTACCTAATGCCAATTTTATAGATACTAACTGTACTTTGATCTTTAGCATCAAAGTACCTTTGAGATTATAGAAACTCTGATTATGATATTGCTTTCTCTTAACGCAATCCAACACAATGAGATTTTAGACCAGTCTGAATTCAAAAGAGTTGCAGATGATAATTTCAATTTGATGAAATCTTCAATATCTTTGTCTTTTAGGGTAGAGAATAATGTGGATATTGAAGAAATTGCTTGCAACAAGCAATTTCTTCATTTTTCCACAATGTTTTCCAAAACACTTATATTGAGAGGCGTTTAAAAGCGTCATTGTGTGGGAATGGGTTAAAGGAACAGTTTTTTTTAAATAGCTGGACATTATGTATGGTAAAATATAAGTTCCTAAGCAAAGCACTGTAATTAGAGAATTTGAAAGGATTTAAGGTTGTGATAGACTCCATTGAAGCATTTTGAAATAAAATATGCGCAAGTGATAAAGCATGCTAACCCTTGATGAAGATGCAAGTAGTTTTTTAGAACTTTTAACATTGCACAACTAGGTACAGTACAGAACATTGATTGTAACTGGATTGAACGCTGAACACAACAAGATCATGACTGAATGATTGTGATTAAATGCTGATATCTTTTTGACTATGAGTGAATTGAACACTTTCTTGTTTAGATGGGATTGTTCAATCTTTGTAACATTCCACTCTATCCCTGCAAAATCATGAATCATCTTAAACAAAAATATCATAGTCATTTTTAATATTTGAATGTACATAACTAGTTCTAACTAAAAAGTTCTCGAAAACTAATATGGCAAAGTTAAATTATTGGAATGATTGAACACTGTTGATTGAGCCCTTTCGTTTAAGGATTGATTAAACACAGATTGGAAAACCTTTATTGCTACTGAAACACTTATGGCTGATTGAACATTATTTTCCATGATTGCCTGGATTGTGATCGAAATGATTGTCATATTAAACCAATATTCTGCACTGTATCACAAACCATATTTCTCGTAATAAAACCTCTGATTAATAGTGGCTCCCAACTAATTATAAATGTCGTCAGTTAATTAAGCAATTACCAGATGACAAATTCTTAGACTTGTCCAAATTCAAAGGTGACTTGCAGACAAAATTCCAGTTCATGAAATTTTAAAAAAAAAAGTGTTTATGGGTAGAAAAAATTGTGGATAATGAAGAAATTGCTTGAAACAAGTAATTTCCTCATTTTCCACAATGTTTTCTCAAGCTTTTTTTCTGTGGACTTCTGACAGTTTCAATGAGTGGATATGGCTTAAATTAATTATATGAAGACATTTATGACAATTTTCTCTAATTTGGGAGTTATTTCCCCTAGACAATCATTGAAAATGAAGGTTAAGAGAAAATATCTCTAAAATTAGAGAAATACATCTTTGAACAGAAAGTTTTGTTTGATGAAAGTGTTACAAAAAAGATGAGTAGGATTCCAATTGACAGATTGCTGGTGACACCCACTAAGTCTGACAGCAAGTTTGAGGAATATATTAATGGCAATTTTTTTTCTAAATTGCGGTCAGTAACATGCAACAAAAAGTAAAAGGTTGATTAGAGTGAAATAATGAGTAAACTGTTGTTATGATGTTTAAGTCACCAAATAATATGCAAGTCGGATTTCAAATTTCACTTCTGGTTTAAATGAAGGATATGATTGGTCTTTCCTTCAGCGTCACTCTGTCAATTAACCAATTACCAAACAGCAAAATTTCAGACTGGTTCAAACTGAAATGAATTGCAGGAAACAATTCAAGTTTATCAAGTTTTAGATTTTTTCACCTTTCTGGATAGAAAACATTTTGAAAAACAAGGTGCCAAACTGTCACAAGATACGCCCGTCAAACTGCTTAATATTAACTGGGGGTTTGAATAGAACTGAGGTTATTTTGAATGAATTTTTTTGTCAAACAAAGTATGAAAAACAACAAAGGGCAATAACTCAAAATATACGCTAGGTAGAGTTATGGTTCTTGTACACTGCACTCCCACTTGGTGAGCTCTATCCATCCATGAAGTTTCATGATTCTAGCTATTATACTTTTTGAGATATACTCCGGACAAGATTCAAGTATGAAAAACAACAAAGGGCAATAACTCAAAAAATAGGCCAGGTAGAGTTATGGTTCTTGTACACTGCACTCCCACTTGGTGAGATCTATACACCCATGAAGTTTCATGATTCTAGCTTTTATAATTTTAGAGATATACTCCGGACAAGATTCAAGTATGAAAACAACAAAGGGCAATAACTCAAAAAATAGGCTAGGTAGAGTTATGGTTCTTGTGCACTGCACTCCCCCTTGGTGAGATCTATACACCCATGAAGTTTCATGATCCTAGCTATAATACTTTTAGAGATATACTCCGGACAAGATTCAAGTATGAAAAACAACAAAGGGCAATAACTCAAAAAATAGGCCAGGTAGAGTTATGGTTATTGTGCACTGCACTCCCCCTAGTTGAGATCTATACACCCATGAAGTTTCATGATTCTAGCTTTTATAATTTTAGAGATATACTCCGGACAAGATTCAAGTATGAAAACAACAAAGGGCAATAACTCAAAAAATAGGCTAGGTAGAGTTATGGTTATTGTACACTGCACTCCCACTTGGTGAGCTCTATCCATCCATGAAATTTCATGATTCTAGCTATTATAATTTTAGAGATATACTCCAGACAAGATTCAAGTATGGAAAACAACAAAGGGCAATAACTCAAAAAATAGGCCAGGTAGAGTTATGGTTCTTGTGCACTGCACTCCCCCTTGGTGAGATCTATACACTCATGAAGTTTCATGATCCTAGCTATAATACTTTTAGAGATATACTCCGAACCAGATTCAAGTATGAAAAACAACAAAGGGCAATAACTCAAAAAATAGGCTAGGTAGAGTTATGGTTATTGTGCACTGCACTCCCCCTTGGTGAGATCTATACACCCATGAAGTTTCATGATCCTAGCTATGATACTTTTAGAGATATACTCTGGACATGATTCAAGTATGAAAAACAACAAAGGGCAATAACTCAAAAAATAGGCTAGGTAGAGTTATGGTTCTTGTGCACTGCACTCCCCCTTGGTGAGATCTATACACCCATGAAGTTTCATGATCCTAGCTATTATACTTTTAGAGATATACTCCGGACGAGATTCAAGTATGAAAAACAACAAAGGGCAATAACTCAAAATATACGCTAGGTAGAGTTATGGTTCTTGTACACTGCACTCCCACTTGGTGAGCTCTATCCATCCATGAAGTTTCATGATTCTAGCTTTTATTCTTTTAGAGATATACTCCGGACAAGATTCAAGTATGAAAAACAACAAAGGGCAATAACTCAAAAAATAGGCCAGGTAGAGTTATGGTTCTTGTGCACTGCACTCCCCCTTGGTGAGATCTATACACCCATGAAGTTTCATGATCCTAGCTATAATACTTTTAGAGATATACTCCGGACAAGATTCAAGTATGAAAAACAACAAAGGGCAATAACTCAAAAAATAGGCTAGGTAGAGTTATGGTTCTTGTGCACTGCACTCCCCCTTGGTGAGATCTATACACCCATGAAGTTTCATGATCCTAGCTATAATACTTTTAGAGATATACTCCGGACGAGATTCAAGTATGAAAAAAAAACAAAGGGCAATAACTCAAAAAATAGGCTAGGTAAAGTTATGGTTCTTGTGCACTGCACTCCCCCTTGGTGAGATCTATACACCCATGAAGTTTCATGATCCTAGATATAATACTTTTAGAGATATACTCCGGACAAGATTCAAGTATGAAAAACAACAAAGGGCAATAACTCAAAAAATAGGATAGGTAGAGTTATGGTTCTTGTGCACTGCACTCCCCCTTGGTGAGATCTATACACCCATGAAGTTTCATGATCCTAGCTATAATACTTTTAGAAATATACTCCGGACAAGATTCAAGTATGAAAAACAACAAAGGGCAATTACTCAAAAAATAGGCTAGGTAGAGTTATGGTTATTGAACACTGCACTCGGTATTGATGAGAAGAATATAACTGCCAAGTTTAAAGTCAATCGGACTTACGGTGACAGAGTTATGCTCCGGACAAAGAAGTGACCACCGCCGGACAACCGGACGCCCGGACGCCCGGACGCCCGGACGGCCGGACGCCCGGACGCCACGGGTGATCCCATAATACGTCCCGTCTTCGACGGGCGTATAATTAAGGAATCACTTGTTACAAGCAATTTCTTCATTTTACACAATGTTACCCCTTTGGTTTTTTGAGGAGCGTTTCTATATGGAGATAAGTTGAGAGAAGTCTAAAACTTTGTCATCTGGTAATTAATTAACCCATTACTAGACAACAAAATTTTAGACTGGTCCAAATGTAAAGATGTTTAAGGCAACAGTTCTAGTTAATGATCTTTTAAAAAAATCTATCTTTTGGGGTAGAAAACATTCTGGATAATAAAGAAATTGATTGTTACAAGCAATTTATTCCTTTCCCACAAGCTTTTTCTTTTGGCGGCGGCCATCTAAAGCATCATTGAGTGGGAATGGATTAACAAGTTTTTGTGAAGCTGGTAGAATATCTCATTTACTTGTACATCTTGTTTCCCACACACTTCTTGAACCAGAAGCATCTGTTGTCTATCAGCCGTAAAAAATCACAGCCCTGAAGATTAAAACAGCAGCAAAAGTAATAATTCATCTTTACAAAAATCCTTATTGCATCACTAGAAACTGCCTTCATCAAGAACAAATTAGTTATCTTATCCTAGATTAACTTTGATATCTTTAACCAACCACACAATCCCACCTTTTTACTCCTCTCAAGAAACAAGAGGCCCATAGGACCCTATGGGTCACCTGAGTCCAAAGAGCACAAAAACGTCAACCAGATGATACTGTATACCAAATGTCAAAGTTCTAGGCCCTCATGTTTGGAAGAAGAAGGTTTTTAAAATTTTCACTTTATAAGCCCTTTGTAAAACTTGTGACGAATGGGTTAATTATGATCCTGTGGCCCTAATTTGTACAATCTTGATAGAGGTCCACAAGATGATGCTATATAACCAAAAATCAAAGCTCTAGGCCCTCTCGTTTTGCAGAAGATTTTTAAAAATTTTACTATATAAGCCTATGTTAACCTTGTGACACCAAAGAATGGGCTAATTCTGTCTCTAGGGGCCATGAATTATATGATCTTGATAAAAATCCACCAGATGATGCTACATACCAAATAAAAGCATTAGGCCCTCCAGTTTGGGAGAAGAAGATTTCTGAAAATTACACTATATAAGCCCATGTTAAACTTGTGTCGTCCAGGAACGGGCTAATTTTGACCCCAGGGTTATAATTTATTCAATATTGATAGAGGTCCACTAGATGATGCCACATACCAAATATCAGAGCTGTAGAACTTTAGGTTTGGTAGAAAAAAAAATTCAAAGTTGTCAATATGTACACTTATGCACCCTCCCCCACCTTTGCCCCCCGCTTGCATGGCAATTTCTTGACAGATTTTTTTCATCTTGTAGAAACTTGATTATCCTTGCCCTAAATACTCTAAATACCAAATTTGAATCCAATCTGACTGGAAGGATGTTAAAAATGCACCCTTTTTGCCCCTTATGGGGCCCCAAGGGAATATAACCACTTGATGTGTGCAAATCTGAAGCGCATTCCCATAAGGATGCTTCCTGCCAAGTTTGGTTGAAATCCGTCCAAGGGTTCTTAAGAAGTTGAAAATGTAAAAAGTTAATACACAATGACGGACAAAACACGATTGCAATAGGTCACCATGACCTGTAATACTCCACAGGCCTGACTGTTCTGATTAAGCAAATAGGGTTTCAGGAATCATATTCACCATATGTGGCAAATAAATCGTGTCAATGAAATCTTTTAATATTTCAATCGTTTCATTGATTTACAAAGGTCAATCATTCACCAAGTCAGATGAAAAAGGTATTCACCAATTAAAACAAGATGTGTTTGTGAAACACCATGCCCCCAAACAGGAATTCTTTAGAAACAGGTGATTTTTATTGTTTTTTGTCTTTGTTTTGGGGAAAGTTATGGAAAAATGTTTAGTTGGCAGGTTAACTTTTTAAGTAGCTTTTTAGGGAAAAGGGTTAAGATTTTGACCTTGACCTTGATGAATTGATCTCCACAAGTTTCGCCTTGTTGAGACCTATCTACATACCAAATATTAGCATTGTAACTTAATTAGGGATGAAGTTATGGGAAAATGTTTAGTTGGCAGGTTAAGTTTTGCAGACAGACAGACAGACGGAAGGACAGACAGACAGACTGACACCGGTAAAACAATATGCCCCCGATCTATCGATGCGGGGGCATAAAAAATATTCACTAGATAACGTACATATGGACATTAGCTTCAACCTTAAAAGCCAATTTTCAATGAATCAAAATAAAATGATGGTATCTAAAATGGAGTAACCAGAGGATTATTCCTGTGGAATTTGGTTGAAATCCATCCACTGGTTTCTAAGGAAAAGATTTTGAAAGCTTTTATTATATATGGAAATAAGCCCTGCCCATTTAAGCCAATAATTTTTTCATCCAATCAAAATACTTTGAACAAATCCAATAAATGTTCACAAAAGGATCATTTCTGTGAAATTTGGTTGAAATCCATCCATTGGTTTCAGGGAAGAAGATTTTCAAAGCTTTCATTATAAATGGAAATTAGCCCTGCACATTAGAGCCATCTTTTTCATCTGATAGAAATTCTTTGAAGGAATCTGATAAAGGGTCACCAAAAGATTATTTCTGTGAAATTTGGTTGAAATCAATCAACTAGGTTCTTAGAAGATTTTCAAAGCTTTCATCATATGAGGAAATTAGTTCCGCCCATAAAAGCCATGTTTTTCATCTGATCAAAATCTGATAAAGAGTCACACAAGGATCATTTCTGTGAAATTTGGTTGAAATCCATCCTCTGGTTTCTAAGAAGAAAATTTCAAATGAAAAGTTTTTTGATGGATGGACAGACGCACACACGCTGGACACCATGCCATGACATGACAATAGCCCTCTGGCTTTCAGCCAGTGGAGCTAAACACAATTTAGTATACTGGTCTAAATTAAAAATCAAATTTCATAAACATTCCTGACTTAAAAGGGACCACCAGGTGGTTATCTATACCTCATGCATAAACAGGAAAATTCCAGGGTTAAAACAACAACAAAAAATGTTTGACCTTGACCGTTGACATGTAGGCACCAAAAACTACATGGTATCTCCCTCAGCCATGAGCAACATTTGTATAAAGTTTCAAGGTCCCAAGTTAATTTGGACAGAAACAGTTTTCAAACAAAGTACAGTGTTACAATTTCTCAAAAACTTTTATCCAAGTTATTTTCTTTAGTGCATAATAATATTGGAATTGTGTGGTAATGGGCTACAGTCAAGTAGATTTTGTTAACCTTGTATCGTGCTTGGTTTGACAGTAGGAGGCTTATTGTGCAGGTGGAGATTAAAATGGAAATAATCACTGAATTCCGAAAATCAATTTGTTATAATCTGTTTTCATCTATGCACTCAGGAAATCGGTTAATTATCAGTCGGCTCTGATTTTGTTGATTTTTCTACACCATTATAAGGGTATAAAAAATACAGCTTAACATGATTTTGAATATAGTTCATTGCAATGTGTTAACCCATTGCCAGATGGCAAAATTTTAGACGGGTCAAAATTGAAAGAAGAAGCAGTAAATCATTTGAAGGCTATGAAATTTTAGATTTTTTCAGCTTCCAGGGTAGAAATCATTGTAGAAAATAAACAAATTGCTTGGTTTTTCTTGAGGGGCGTCAAAATGTGTCCCTGTTTCGAAATGGGTTAAACCAACTCACACACAATCCCATTTTTATGCCCCTTAAGAAAACAAGAGGCCCTATGGCCTTATCGGTCACCTGAGTCTAAAGAGCTCAAAAACAAATAAAAGTCCACCAGATTATGCTATATACTAAATATCAAAGCTCTAAGCCCATCTGTTTGAGAGAAGAAGAGTATTAAATTTCATTATATAAGCCATATATAAAATTCATGAAGTCCGAGAATGGGCTAATTTTGACCCTGGGGCAATAATTCATACAATATGGATAGAGATCCACCAGATGATGCTACATACCAAATATCAAAGCTCTAGGCCTATCTGTTTGAGAAAAGAAGAGTTTTAAAGTTTTCACAATATAAGCCTATGTTAAATTTGTAACATCTGGGAAAGGGCTAATTTAAACATAAGGCAATAATTTGTATAATCTTGATAGAGGTCCACAAGACAATGCTGTATACCAAATATCAAAGTTCTAGGCCCTCCTGTTTGTGAGAAAAAGATTTTTAAAGTTTTCACTATATAAGCCTATGTTAAATTTGTGACATCTGGGATTGGGCTAATTTTAATCCTGAGGCAATATTTTGTACAATCTTGATAGAAGTCTACCAGATGATGCTGTATATCAAATACCAAAGTTCTAGGCCCTCCTGGTTGGGAGAAGAAGATTTTTACAAATTTTTCTAAAAAAGCCTTTGTGAAACTAGTGATGTCCGGGAATGGGCTAATTTTGACCCTGGGGCTATTATTTATACAATCTTGATAGAAATCCACCAGATGATGCTACCTATTAAATATAAAAGCTCTAGGCCCTCTAGTTTGGGAGAAGAAGATTTTTGAAATTTTCACTATATAAGCCTATGTTAACCTTGTGATGTCTGGGAACGGGCTAATTTTGACCCCCGGGTTATAAATTATACAATATTGATAGAAGTTCACTAGATGATGCCACATACCAAATATCAGAGCTGTAGGTCTTTTGGTTTGGTAGAAAAAGATTTTCAAAGTTGTCACTATGTAAGCTTATGTAAACACACACACCCCCCCCCCTCCAGCTAACACGGCAATTTCTTGACAGATTTTTTTTCTTGTACAAACTTGATAGTCCTTCTCTTAAGACTCTAAATACCAAATGTGAATCTAAATTCACAGCTGGTTCATGACAAGAAGATTTTTAAAGATGTACCCTTTTTGGCCCCTTATTGAGCCCCAAGGGGAGATAACTCCATGGCGTGTACAAATCTGAAGCGCCTTTCAATAAGGATGCTTCCTGCCAAGTTTGGTTGTAATCCATCCAAGGGTTCTTAAGAAGTCGAAAATGTAAAAAGTTAACACACGACGCACAACGCATGACGACGGACAAAACTCGATTGCAATAGGTCAAAATGACCTTCGGTCAGGTGACCCAAAAATCAAGGTAGAAAATGAAGAAACATTTTGTAACAAACAATTTCTTCATTTCCCACACCATTTTGTACCCAGAGAGACAAAAAGATTCTAAATGAAACTACTTTAAATTTGAATCTGTCTAAAATTTTGTTGTCTGGTTATGGGTTTATTGTTGATCCTAGGTAATAATGCTCCATAGGGATAGTGACAATCTGTTTAGAACTGCTTTTGATAAAAATTATATGTTGCCCATATCAAAATACTAAAGATATTCTAACCTGTTCCAACACCATTTTGCTTTCAAAAGCAATGAATAAAAAATGTAACCCACAAATAAATATTCTATTCCGTCAGGATTCGAACCAGGGACCTCTCTCCCCCTGAAGCAAGCGCTCCACTAGGTTGCCATAAAAGCTAGCTTGTACTGCAAGGCAGTTTAAGCTTCCCTAATATACTACCCTGCTACCCCTCGACAATGAAGATTCGTCCACAAATCTTCTATATTCAACATCAACTACCTAATCAAATAACCATCATCTCATGTGGGTTATTTACGGTGGGCTCCAAATGTAACCTGCAAATAAATATTCGACTCCGTTGAGATTCTCTGTCCCGAAACAAGCCCTCTACCACGTCCGTATAAAAGTACAAGGCAGTATAAGCACCCCTTATACACTAACTTGCCACAAAAGATGGCCAAAATGGTCCTGAATCACTCACCTGAGAATTATTCCATGATTTCTGAAAGTCTGATTAGACTAGCCCTACCAAGCCTCCATCTTTTCAAAAATCGAAATTTAATGAACTAGATTTGAAAGGGTCACCCAAGGGACATTCCTGCCAAGCTGGTCAAAATTGGCCCTGTAGTATTGGAGGAGAAGATACTTAAAGAATTATTCCATGGTTTCTCCAAGTCTCATAAGTCCACCCTGCTAAGCCCCCATTTTTTCACACATCAAAATTTCATGAACTAGTTTTGAACCGTTATAGACCTTACAAGGTCCAAAAGCATTATGCCTATACAAAAACTTGACCTTTTACTGATTTTTTAATGAATGTGACCCCCACACTTCAGGCACGGCTACAAAAAAAATTCAGTCTGAAAGAATGATTACTACATTTCATACAACGCTCAAATGTATATGCCTATTCAGAAAGTTTGGTCCAAATCAGTCTAATGGTAAAAGAGGAGATGATTTTTAAAGAAATTATAATTTCACAAGTTGTCCAAGTCTGATTAGCTCGCTCTGTCATGCCCCTACTATACTGCATGTCAAAAACTCATGAACAAATCTCAAAAATGGTCACCATCAAATTGTTGATGATGGACAACACTCTGTGGAAGACAGATATTGGATGATCCCCTTGAACATGTTGTACTCAGGTGTGCTAAAAATCAAGAAAGTGGTAAAAAAGGGTAATTTTATATCAAATCACAAGCATCCTTTTAAATTGTTATGCTTTAGCTTATTCAAACATGCAATATTGAAATGGTGTGGTCTTGAAAATCATGTGCATGTTACAACTTTAAAAGTCTGCGAGGAAAATATAATCCAGAACCAAGGTCTATAGGAACTTATTTTGACAGCGGGTGGTTAATGATGCAGGTGGAGAAACAGTAATTTGGCTCATTTCACAAATCAATTTGTTATAATCTTTAAACAATTTTGCTGGATCCCTTCTCTATTGAAGAAAAATAGGATATTAAATAAGTGGTCATGAGATAGCAATTCTTTTAAACTTGTCATGTAAATCTAGTCTTTCCTCCTTTCCTCCTATTTAACCCTTTCCTGTTCAAACCCTAATTTTTACGTCCCTGTGTTTTTATACTTGAGAAAACATTGTGGAAAAAGAAGAAATTGCTTGTCACAAGCAATTTCTTCTTTTACTACAATATTTTCTACCCTACTGTATCATTATTTTTCAAATAAAAGACTTTAAATAACAATCTGCAAAACCTTTGAATTTGGACAGGTCTAAACTGTAATTTTGGCATCCTGGAATTGGTAAACAAAGCCAATCGCAACTTCTTGGACCAGATCTGCAAATACTGCCCGATTCTGAGCTGTAGTGACTTTCGAAGCATGTAAGCACAAGATGAAGTTAAGAAGACCACCATAAATATCTAATTAACTTAAATCTACTGCAACTCCTAACCCATGTCATGTTGTACATAAAACCTTACTGAATTGGTCTAAATCAAAGGGCTGAAATAGAACTTGTTGTTCAATAATCAGTATTTCTTTTAGAAATCAATTTCATAAAAACTCTGGCAGGAAAAGTACAAACAGGGGGTGTGGACCAAGATCAGACTGCACTTATGTGCAGGCTGATCTTTGTCTATACCTCCTGCCAAAACCATAATATTCCGGGTTTAGCATGACAAGGGTAGAATTTAGACCAGTTTCAAATTTGTTTTTGTCTGATAATGGGTATATCATAAAAGGAAAAATATTTTTTGTCACTTTACTCCTTACCTATTTTCTAATTTTAGTTGAATTTGAAATTTAGCCGGCAACTTTTTCAATTTGGACTATTTTATTGTCTGGTAATGGGTTAATACAGATTTTCTTGGATAACTGATCAAGTATTTTGTCTTTCAAAATCACCATTTTTCATTCAAGAAACCCCTAACAACCTACCCTCTCTCTTTCATTTTTTTTAAATTCTGTTTGTTCCTTTTTGTTCTACAAGGTCACAAAAACTTTAAGGGCAACCTCCTTGCCCTAGGAAATTACCACAAATTTGTAATAATCTTCCCTTGGCAGGTGTCACCCTCATTATCTCCCCTACAATTTGGAGCATGTGCAAGAATGTGGAGAGGATATCACCAAATTATGAAGAATGAAGGGCAATCAACTGTCGAAGATCAGAAATGGTAATTACTGTCATAAACCTAGACTGACTTCTACAGGTCTCTCCTCTCATCAATGTCGGAATTATGTGCTGTTGAAATGTTTCGCAGGCACTGCATACTAACATCTTAATCATCCCAAAGACCTCATTTTGTATATCATTATGATTTTTATTACAGCAGTTTGTTTACATGACTTGTGGATATGGATATAGCATACTTTATTTCACATAAAAAAATCTGGAGTCAATCATACGAAAGTGAACGACCATACATAAAAGTTCATGACTTTACTTACTAGAGAAGATCTACTTCAAGTCCCAGCTTTTCTCTGCTAGATCTAAAACACAGAAATAACAAGAAGTGTTCGAGTAACACTTTTCTGTCATATGAACCCATTACCAGACAGCATGATTTAAGACTGGTACAATTTCAAAGATGTTGTAAACGACAAAATCTAGTTTATAAAGTCTTGGATATTTTTTCACACTTTTGGTAGAAAACATACTGGATGATGAAGAAATTGCTTGATATAAGCAATTTGTCAACTTCCACAATGTTTTTCAAAGCTGTTTTTCTTAAGGGCGTCTAAAGGTATCATTTTGTGGTAGTTGGTTAAACAACCTATTCTTGAAATTATGGCCATGGTGTTTGACCTTGTGAGATGACGACCATGCCTTCAGTAGATGTGTCCATGAACTTTTGTAACAAACAACAAACATTTCTTAAATTTTACTTTTGAAGGGCAAGAAGCACTTAATTTTGATATAAAATTTCAAGATTGGTGTAATGAACATGACAATGGACTGTGGCATCCATTCCCAAACAATCCTGCTTTTTAACAATGCCAAAAAAATAACCTATGGATAACATTGTGGACGATGAAGAAATTGCTTGTACCAGTATTTTGTAAAATAGTGCTGTTCATATAGAAGTGGAACTTCCTGTCCAAGTCAATGGGTTGGGCCAACAGTGTAAGTGGGCAGGGAAAACAATTGGTCAATTGGGTGACACCTGGTACAAAATGAGAGCAATGTCAGCTACATTGTTCAACCCACAAACTCACTTTTTTTCATTGTAAAAATATACACATAGAAAACACTGTTCTGTATTGTTCTGTGCCATTTCTTTCACTTTGGACAAATCAAAAAATTTTGTCATGTGGCATTGTGTAAACCCAAGTTCCACTTTCAAGCTACAGACAATCTTTGATATCATTCTTCCATTTTCTGTTTGTTTGTTTTAAAATATACCATACACAGCTTTGTTCAACTTGGAATAGATTGAAAATATCTATTTCTGTAGATGAAGTATCTAATTTTCATCTCTTGCTGAAGGTGTAGTCTCTAATTGTCATTTCTTGCTATATGTGTAGTCTCTAATTTTCATCTCTTGTTGTATAGTCTCTAATAGCCAGCTCTTGGTGTACATTAAGCCTCTTATTGTCATCTCTTGTTGCACAGTCCCTAATTGTCGTCTCTTGCTGTCCTATAATTGTCATCTCATTATATGGGTTGAGTCTCTAATGGTTATCTATTGCTTTAGGAATAGTCTCTAATTATCATCTCTTGTTGTAGGTATAGTCTCTAATTGTCATATCTTGTTGTCGGTATAACCTCTAATTGTCATCTTTTGCTTTAGATGTAATGTCTTAATATAGGTATAGTCTCTAATTGCCCTCTCATGCTGTCATCTCTTGATGTATGTATAGTCTCTTATTGTCATCTCTTGTTGTATGTATAGTCTTTGTCAGCTCTTGTTGTAGATGAAGTCTCTAATTGTTATCTCTTGTATAGTCTCTAATAGCCATCCCTTGTTGTATGTATTGTCTGTTATTGTCATCTCTTGTTGTTGATGTAATCTCTAAATGTAGGTATATTCTCTAATTGTCCTCTCTTGTTGTATAGTCTCTAATTGTCATCTCTTGTTGTAGGTATAGTCTCTAATCGCCCTCTCTTGTTGTAGGTTTAGTCTCTAATAGTCATCTCTTGATGCAGGTGTAGTCTCTAGGAGTTCTGAAGAATGTTGAAATTTCTATTTTGTCCACCTTACACTCAATTGTGGATACTCATTGAATTTGTCTTATCAAAATAAATTCAATGTGAACCCACAAGTTTGGGTTAGAATTGATTTAGGGATTTCGATTACCATCAATCTGTATTATATAGAGCATGCTGTCTTGCTTTTATCTTTTTCAAACTTGTACGCAATAAACGCAGTGTATGTAATAAAGTATGAAAAGTTCATTAATGATACATTCACAAAGAAAAAAGGTTTCAATAAGCCCATTGTGTTATGTTACTGTATTATTTCCATATTTAACAGCAGCTGAGGGGCAAAAAATAGCCATAAATCATAATCGTAGAATACCCATAATCCTATTGTCTAGGACATAAAACTGAGCTAAAGTTATCGAGTGCATCCACGTAATATTTACTTGGTGACATAATTGTAAACACATTATCCCAGACTGTCAACGGTTTTAGGTCTAGAATCTCCCTGTTTCCATTGATTCTGATATTGAATATCACTCAATAATCACCGTCCCTATTCATTATTAAGTAAACATTATTTAGGTCAAATTATCCTTGAACTCATTACCAGACAACAGTAATTTGGACTGGTCTAAATCAATTGAAGTTGCAGACGAAAATTTCAAGCGGATGAAATTCTAAAATCCTTTTATCTTTCTGGGTAGAAAAAAAAGTTGAAAATGAAAATTGTTTGTTACAAGCAATTTCTGAATTTCCATAATTTTTCTCAAAACTTTCATTTGTAGGGGTGTAAGGTAAAAAGAAGTTTCGTTGGACTGGGTTAATTTCTGTTTGTCTGGTTCTTAAAAGTTTTGAGAAAACATAATTATCTTGTATGTCACCTAAGATTGTCAACAATCTTACTTAAATTCAAATCTTTTTAGGCAATAAAAGTCCAAAATTTATCCCTCTCCTTTTGTGGCTAATCAAAAATGATTTATTTCCCTTTGTCCAGTAAATTCTGTAGAGTACTAAATGTACTTTGATCCATTGGTTCTTTTCTAGAGCTCTGATAGTCCTAGGTGAATTTTGAAATATGCATATTTTAAATAACTTTGTAGGTTTTCCAAACACTTTAAGACAAATACGAAGTGGGTTAACCCATTACCAGGTGACAAATTTTTAGACTGGTCCAATGTGAAAGCAGTTGCAGATGACATTTTCAAGTTTATCGAATTTTAGAATTTTTCACCTTTCTAGATAAAAAAACATGGTGGAAAAATGAAGCAACTGCTTATTACAAGCAATTTCTGCAATTTCCACTATGAATTCCCAAACATTTTTCGGGGTGTGTGTGTGTGTCAAAAAGTGTCATTTTGCTGTTTTTACCACCCTATGAGACATATTCAAAGTGGTTTACATAACTTATTTCCCAATTTTAGCTCAATTTGAATTGTCGTCTGTAACTTCTCTCAATTCTGAGCAGTCTAAAATTTTGCAGTCTGGTAAAAGGTTAAAGCCTTTATTACCTCCATACTATAAAAAATTATACATTAAACACAATTTGAAGCCAGTTGCTGTATTTTGATAAAGTTGTCTAAATATTTCATCACCAGATATTTGGACTGTTAGTAAGTAGAATAGTGCGTAGACTAGTAGAATGTAAAAAAAAAATACTTGCAATAAGTAATTTCTTCATTTCGCAAAATTTCATCAATTTACTTCTTCCTGGTCATAAACAAGAGGGCCGTTGGCCCTGGGGCGCTCACCTGAGATAAAGGCTCTTTTTCTTTCAACAGTCTTAATTTCTTGTTAAGGTTAGGATTATGAAACAATCGGGCCACCATTACATACAAAGACTATGAAACTGGGGATCCAAAAGTCTAAATTACAAATTCCAAGGCTTTAGTGCTGATTTGAAAGAAGGAAATAACTTTTTCCAGAAATAAGAACA
The DNA here is from genome assembly GCA_946902895.1 of Fragum fragum. Taxonomy (NCBI): domain Eukaryota; kingdom Metazoa; phylum Mollusca; class Bivalvia; order Cardiida; family Cardiidae; genus Fragum; species Fragum fragum. Next base: position 39,768,025 of record OX336366.1, on the reverse strand, counting down.
AGATGTGTTTGTGAAACACTATGCCCCCAAAACGGGAATTCTTTAGAAACGGGTAAAGGGTTAAAATTTTGACCTTGACCTTAATGAAATGACCTTCCCCAGTTGCGCCTTGTTGAGACCTATCTACATACCAAATATTAGCATTGTAACTTAATCAGGGTTGAAGTTATAGGAAAATGTTTAGTTGGCAGGTTAAGTTTTGCAGACAGACAGACAGACAGACGGACACTAGTAAAACAATATGCCCCCAAACTTATCGATGCCGGGGCATAAAAAGGACTGTGAACTGATGCTTCATGCCTATACCCCCCTCCCCTGGGTCCGCCCCTGGAGACCCGAGGATCATGATTTTAGCTATTTTGAAAGAGGAGATGTCATTTAAAAAATCGTTCTTTATTTCTTTATAACCACCCCCCCTGGGGCTCCGCCCCTGGGGACCCAAGGATCTTGATTTTAGCTATTTTGAAAGAGGCCAATATACTGATGCTTCATGCAAAATATCAAGGATCTACACCTTCTGGGTCAGGAGGAGAAGAATTTTAAAGATTATTTTGAAATTTCACTTTTGTTGCCATTGCAACCAGAGTTTTTTTTAACAGATTTCAATTCTTTTGGCTATTTTTCAAGGGGATCACCTAAGCAACATTTCTGTCAAATTTGGTTCAAATCAGCCCAGTGGTTTGGGAAAGATGTCATTTAAAAAATCATTCTTTATTTCTATATAACCCCCCCCCCCCCCTGGAGCTCCGCCCCTGGGGACCCCAGGATCTTGATTTTAGCTATTTTAAAAGAGGTCAATATACTGATGCTTCATGCAAAATATCAAGGCTCTATGCCTTCTGGGTCAGGAAGAGAAGATTTTTAAAGATTATTTTAAAATTTCACTTTTGTTGCCATGGTAACCAGAGTTTTAAAACAGATTTCAATTCTTTTAGCTACTTTTGAAGGGGACCACCTAAGGAACATTTCTGCCAAATTTGGTTCAAATCAGCCCAGTGGTTTGGGAGGAGATGTCATTTAAAAAATCGTTATTTATTTCTTTATAACAACCCCCCCCCCTGGAGCTCCGCCCCTGGGGACCCCAGGATCTTGATTTTAGCTATTTTGAAAGAGGTCAATATACTGATGCTTCATGCAAAATATCAAGGCTCTATGCCTTCTGGGTCAGGAGGAGAAGATTTTTAAAGATTATTTTAAAATTTCACTTTTGTTGCCATGGCAACCAGAGTTTTAAACGGATTTCAATTCTTTAAGCTATTTTTGAAGGGGACCACCTAAGGAACATTTCTGCCAAATTTGGTTCAAATTGGCCTAGTGGTTTGGGAGAAGATTTCATTTAAAAAATCGTTCTTTATTTCTTTATACCCCCCCCCCCCCTGGAGCTCCCCCCCTGGGGACCCCAGGATCTTGATTTTAGCTATTTTGAAAGAGGTCAATAAACTGATGCTTCATGCAAAATATCAAGGCTCTATGCCTTCTGGGTCAGGAAGAGAAGATTTTTAAAGATTATTTTAAAATTTCACTTTTGTTGCCATGGTAACCAGAGTTTTAAACGGATTTCAGTTCTTTTAGCTATTTTTGAAGGGGACCACCTAAGGAACATTTCTGCCAAATTTGGTTCAAATCAGCCCAGTGGTTTGGGAGGAGATGTCATTTAAAAAATTGTTCTTTATTTCTTTATAACCACCCCCCTCTGGGGCACTGCCCCTGGGGACCCCAGGATCTTGATTTTAGCTATTTTGAAAGAGGTCAATATACTGATGCTTCATGCAAAATATCAAGGCTCTTTGCCTTCTGTGTCAGGAGGAGAAGATTTTTAAATATTATTTTAAAATTTCACTTTTGTTGCCATGGCAACCAGAGTTTTAAACAGATTTCAATTGTTTTAGCTATTTTTGAAGGGGACCACCTATGGAACATTTCTGCCAAATTTGGTTCAAATTGGCCCAGTGGTTTGGGAGGAGATATCATTTAAAGAAATTGTTGACGGACGACGCATGACGCACAGGGCACGACGGACGGACGCCAGACAAAAGGGGATCAAAAGCTCACTTGAGCACTACGTGCTCAGGTGAGCTCAAAAGTCTAAGTGCTTGTTTGGGGGCTTAAACATTGAAAGTGAAGCTTATACAAACTGTAGTTATGATGTTAAGGTCTCGCCAACCAACCATTTCATTTTTTGTTACATTTAAATGAAAAAAAATATCATTTTAAAATGCAAAACTCTGCTGAAGTATTCAGCAATGACCGATTACAGTGCTTACAGCACTTTGATTAATAGATGCAGGTTTTGTGTAACTGAGACTCGCAAATAAGTTGCTTGGTCTTTGAAATTTACTAACTTCAGTTCAATGGACCCTCTGGGGCTCTATTTCAGTAGTTTATAGTTGATGAAATTCAAAGGATCTGTGTCTTATGGGGGCAGAAAACTAATGGATAATTAAAAAATTGCTTGTTACCAGCAATTTCTTCATATTCCGTAACTTTTACCACAGCTTTTTTCTTGAGGGGTGTTAAACAGCAGGATTACCAGGAAATGCTTAGACTGGTCTTAGAGTATGCTTAACTCATTCCTACTCAATGACACCATTGGATACCCTCAAGAAACAAGAGCTGGTCACAGTCATGACTGTGACAAATGCCCCCAAAGGACAGGGTTTTGTAAACACAACCACATGCATTTGTGATCTATACGTCTGGTTTTTAGTAAATGAAATTTTAATACATATAATAATTTCTATAAAAACAGAATGAAATCAGAAATGCATTATAGACAGATTTTTCTGAGGTCAAAAGTAGGTCAAAGGTCAAGGTCACTGGGTCAAGGTAATGTAAAGTGGTCCACCAAATTAAGCATCTGTCCAAATATGGAAGCAATCCATTGAAGAATAAGAGAGTGAATACAATTTAACCATTCCAGATGCAATTTAACCATTCTGGATGCCCCTTTGACCCCCAGATTGTGACCTTGACCTTTGAGATAGGAACCTGGGTCTTTTTCGCGACACATCTGAAGGTGGTGAACATTTGTATGAAAGAAATTTGTACCTGCGTGCATGATTATAGAAGTTACAGAGCGAACACAGCAAAAGGTGCCATTTTTCGAACTTTGACCCCAGATTGTGACCTTGACCTTTGAGATAGGAACCTGAGTCTTTTTTGCAACACATTATCTGAAGGTGGTAAACATTTGTATGAAAGAAATTTGTACCTGCCTGCATGATTATAGAAGTAACAGAGGGGACACAGCAAAAAGTGTTGATGTTTGACCTTTGATCCCAAGATAAAGACCTTGACCTTTGAGATAGGAACCTGTGTCTTTTTTGCAACGCGTTGTCTGAAGGTGGTGAACATTTGTATGAAAGAAATTTGTACCTGCGTGTATGATTAAAGAAGTTACTGAGCGGACACGGCAAAAAATGCCATTTTTTTACCTTTGACCCCAGATTGTGACCTTGACCTTTGAGATAGAACCTTGGGTCTTTTTCGCGACATGTTGTCTTGAGGTCTTGAACATTTGTATGAAAGAAATTTGTACCTGCGTGCATGATTATAGAAGTAACAGAGCGGACACAGCAAAAAGTCCCCATTTTTGACCTTTGACCTTAGATTGTGACCTTGACCTTTGAGATAAGAACCTTGGACTTTTTAGCAATACGTAATCTGAAGGTGGTTAACATTTGTATGAAAGAAATGTGTACCAGCGTGCATGATTATAGAAGTTACAGAGGGGACACGGCAAAAAGGTGCCATTTTTTACCTTTGACGCCCCCGATTGTGACCTTGACCTTTGAGATAGGAACCTTGGACTTTTTTGCAATACGTAATCTGAAGGTGGTTAACATTTGTATGAAAGAAATGTGTACCTGCGTGCATGATTAAAAAAGTTACATAGCGGACACGGCAAAAAGTGCCCAGATTGTGACCTTGACCTTTGAGATAGAACCTTGGGTCTTTTAGCGACACGTCGTCTGGAGGTCTTGAACATTTGTATGAAAGAAATCTGTACCTGCGTGCATGCTAATAGAAGTTACCGAGCAGACACAGCAAAAAGTCCCCATTTTTGACCTTTGATCCCAGATTGTGACCTTGAACTTTGAGATAGAACCCTTGGTCTTTTTCGCTACATGTTGTCTTATAGGGGTGGACATTTGTGCAAAGTTATATTGAAATCCACTATTGCATAAAGAAGTTACAGAGCAGACATGAAATTGGGATGGATGGATGGACTGACTGACGGACGGACAGCTTGATTACTATATGCCACCCTTTGGGGGCATAAAAAAGCTTCAGCAATCATTGTGGAAAATGTAGAAATTGCTTGTTACATGCAATTTCTTCATTTTTTACAATTTTTTCTACCCAAAAGGTATTGAAAATCTGAAAATTTTATTGGCTTGAAATTGCTGTCTGCAACTCCTTTCAATTTTGACCTGTCTAAAATTGGGCTGTCTGTTAATGGGTTAAAAGTCTTGTTGGGGGTAAACCACCTTGTTGGTTGTTTGAACACTGTGTTTTTTGTCAGTTTGATCTCTATCCAGGTCAGGTCTACTGGGGCCTGATCTTATCTCCATATTTTTCCAGGTACAAACAATTTTCCCCTAGAGTTTATTTTGAACAGATAAACCTTTCCATCCATCAAACATTTGTCCTGATAACAACAACTCTTTTGAATGTAAGGATAATATTTTGCTAAACATATTCTCACACAATTTTGCTTTTTGACGCCTCCAAGAAAAAAAGTTCCAGAAAAAAAAATTGCAAGTTTCAGACAAGTTCTTCATTAACCACAATGTTTTCTACCCTAAAAAGTTTTTTAATTTTCCTATTAATTGTTGTCTGCAATATCTTTGAATCTGGACAAGTCTGCATTTTTGTTGTCTGGTGATGGGTTAAACCTGTATTTGCTTTAACCCATTAACAGACGGCAAAATTTTAGACTGGTCCAAATTCAAAGAAGTTGCAGACAATATTTCTATCAGATGAAATTTAAAGAATCTTTGTCTTTTTGGGTAGAAAATATTGTGGATAATGAAGAAAATAGCTTGTTACATCAATTTCTTCATTTTCCAAAATGTTTTCTAAAGCCCCTTTCCTGATCGGCATCAAAATGGGTCACTGCGTGTGAATGGGTTAAGAGATATAGTCCTATGAAATATTTCTAGAAAAGGAAGCATTTTTGACATGTCCAATTGAAACAAGCAATTTCTTTATTTTCTACAATGTTTTCTAGCAATTAAAGTTGAAAAATCTAAAATTTCGTAAGATTTAAATGACTGCAATTCCTTTCAATTTGGACCAGTGTAAAATTTTGCTGTCTGGTAAAGGGTGAAATATGAGTAGCTTTACTCAATACTAGACAGAACAAGAGCACTGCCTATGGGCTGTTGGATAGTGGACAAAATGCATCTAGAGTTATACATGTATATTGATAGTATAGGTTGCTCTTTTAATAGTGAACAAGTGTGCCAAGTTTCAAGTGAATGCCTTTAGTAGAACCAGAGATATCACAAAATGTCAAAGTTTTCACATGCCGACGACAGCAACAACGACACCAAGGCTATAGCAATACTTCGGGTTTTCTCCGAAATAGCCGAGCTAAAAATTTAGTCTGGTCTACATTAAAAGAATTTGCAGATGATGATTTTAAGTTGATTATACATTGAATATCTCTGTCTCTCGGATTAGAAAACAAGCAATTTTTCATATTACACATTATTTTCGTAAAACTTCCTTAGTCACATAAAAAAGGGTGATTGTGTGGGAATAGGTTGCAAGAGCAACTAGTGCTTATACTTACTTCAAAGGCATTGAAAGATTAAACTTTGAGACTAAATGTCCATATACATGTGTTGGGTATGGACTGCTTTTTTGATGATGAGTTGTGTATGACATATTGACAGTTTGTTGATGTCAATCAAAATATTGATTGACCAATCAAATAGAATCTTTAGAGAAGTTTGAACTTTGACATTAATTGACATTTATGTGAAGCTTTTCTTATTGATTTGGCAACTTCAACATTGTAACTACAGCTTAGCTAAGGAGTAGTTATTACATTTGGGCCATCAACCAACCATTTTATTTTTTTGTTAAAATATTACTGACCATAAATTTTGCAAAATAACACGTTTTAATATCTAAGTTCCTGTCAGAGGTAGTTGGTGTGGCCAGGAATCTACCAATTTTCTGTAGTCAAGCATCAGCTTCCCAATCAAGAGGTCCAAAGTTGAATTCCTTCGAGCGGCTATCCATCTTGGTTCTTTCATTGACCCTCATAATTGACCAAAGCACTGTTGTTTTCAGCAGGAGGCAGAATTGGCTGGGATTAATTTTTCTAGGAAAAACTATTTTCATAATCGAAGTAGAATAAATAGGTTCAAATCATAAAACAGAGGACCAAAATTGCCCTAAATCGCTCACCTGAGGATGATTTGAACTAAGCCCTTTAAGCAATGCAGATGATTTTTAAGAATAATCCCATGATTTCTCTAAGTCTGGTAAGACCAGCCGTGCCACCCCACATGTTTTTGCAAATCAAGTTTTAAAAAGCACACCCAAGGAACATTCCTGTCAGATTTGGTCCAAATCAGCCATATGGTTAAGGAGTAGAAGATTTTTGAAGAATTATTTCATAATTCTCCAAGTCTTATAAACCCTGCCCTGCCATGCCCACATTTTTTCAAAAATCAAATTTCATGAACAAGGTTTGAAAAGAGTCACCCCAAAAAAATTCCTGCCAGGTTTGTAATTGGCCCAATGGTTACGAAGGAGAAGATTTTGAAAGAATTGTTGACGACTTCCAACGCATAACCCACATAGAGTGACCACAAAAGCTCATCTTAAGCAAGTTGTGCTCAGGTGAGCTAAAAAAACATTTTTAGACTTCTTGCATCCAGCATTTTCAATTATTCCTGTCAATCTATTTCAGAACCCCACTTGTGTGTTAATGGGTCACATAATTCTCAGAACAAGTTTGTGCTCATGCCTTATCTTTAACTTCATCATTAAACTAAGAAGATAAAGCTGATCAATTCTATCTTGGCCAATTGAGAAGAGATAACACTGATACTAGAGGCCTATAACCCATCAATCAAGCATTCTTAGTCTATCAACAAAAATGTTGGTCTATCAGTGAAAGCATTTATCTATAAGAGACTTATGTTTGCTTTTTTTCCAAAGCTAACCAATTCCCAGACAATAAAATTTTAGACTGAACCGAGTTCAAAGATGTCAGACAATATGCATATTTTAGTTGATGAAATTCTTCATATTTTGGAGGCTCATTGTAATAAGCAATTTCTTCATTTTCCACAATGCTTTCAAATCCTTTTTACTACACCCTTTTCCGAAAAAACAACAAGAGGACCATGATGGTCCTAAATCGCTCCCCTGAGTATGATGGTTCATGGCTTTATGGTATAATTAAAACAGCAAAGCTGTCTAATTATTTTGGAGAAGATGTTAAAGGATTTCTCTTTTAATCCTAGGTATATTGATGATCCCACCAATTAGCACTAATTTCCTGCATATGGTAATGCTTTGAAGTATAGACATCAATACATACCAAGTATAAAAGCTCTAGGCCTAATGGTTTAGGAGAAGATGGTTTTCAAAGATATCATTGTTTATTCCTAATTAAAATTAGGGATTGCACAGAAAAGGGCTAATTTTTTTAAAGTAATTTGGTAGAGGGTCAATGGCTGATGATATGTACCAAATATCAAAGCTCTAGGCTTTATAATTTGGGAGAAGAAGATTTTCAAAGATTTCCTTCTTTATTCCTTTGTAAAATAAGGGATGGCACAATAAAGGGCTAATTTTCAGAATACGGTAATTCTTTGAAGTATTTTGGTAGAGGGTCAATATATGATGATATGTACCAAATATCAAAGCCCTAGGCCTTGTGGTTTGGGAGAAGAAGATTTTTAAAGATTTCCTTCTTTTATTCTATGTAAAATCAGGGATCACAAAGAAAAGGGCTAATTTTCAGAATACGGTAATTCTTTGAAGTATTTTGGTAGAGGGTCAATAGATGATAATTTCTACCAAATATCAAAGCTCTAACCCTTATGATTTGGGAGAAGAAGATTTTTAAAGATTTCCTTCTTTTATTCTATGTATAATCAGGGATCGCCCAGAAAAGGGCTAATATCAGAATACATTAATTCTTTGAAGTATTTTGGTAGAGGGTCAATAGATGATGATTTGTACCAAATATCAAAGCTCTAGGCCTTATGGTTTGGGAGAAGAAGATTTTCAAAGATTTCCTTCTTTTGTTCTATGTAAAATCAGGGATCGCCCAGAAAAGGGCTAATTTTCAGAATACGGTAATTCTTTGAAGTATTTTGGTAGAGGGTCAATAGATGATGATGTATACCAAATATCAAAGCTCTAAGCTTTATGGTTTGGAGAAGAAGATTTTTAAAGATTTCCTTCTTTATTTCTATGTAAAATCAGGGATCGCCCAGAAAAGGGCTAATTTTCAGAATACGGTAATTCTTTGAAGTATTTTGGTAGAGGGTCAATAGATGATGATTTGTACCAAATATCAAAGCTCTAGGCCTTATGGCTTGGGAGGAGAAGATTTTTTAAGTTTTTCACTCTGTTGCCATGGCAACCAGAGTTCTTCATGGATTTCAATTCTTTGAAGTATTTTGAAAGAGCATGACCTTAGTATCATTTCTGTAAAGTTTTATTGAAATTCCATGGTTAGTTTAGGAGGAGAAGATTTTTTTTGTAATTGTGAACAGACGAACAGACAGACGGAAGGACGATGGACGATGATCGATCACAATAGCTCCCCCAGAGCACTTTGTGCAGAGGTGAGCTAAAAACAGGAATTTATATTGCTGTGATTATATACTTGAGAAAACATTGTGGAAAAGAAGAAATTGTTTGTAACAAGCAATTTCTTCTTTTTCAACAAAATTTTCTACCACAACGACTGATTTTCTTAAATTGCATCTGATTTTCATTGTCATCTGCAACTTCTTTCAATTTGGATCAGTCTAAAATTTCAAAAAACAGGAAAGGGTAAAGGGGCATATAAAGGCGTAATTTTGTGGGAATGGGTTAAAGTAAGTTCAGGTAAGAGCTACATTAAAAGAGGTATACTGATATTTTACTTTTCTTAATAAAAACATAATGCAATAATTGTCTCAAGATGAAAATATTTATGAGTACCCATAACTTAACCCTTGTCATGCTGAATAAAATCCTTCTAAAGAATTGCATTAAAATTTAAGTGCTGAAAGCACTTGTAGCACCTGTAGTTGACCAACATATCTGTTAAAGATTAATTTCATAGATGATTCTGATTTGAAGGGATACAGTGTGTAGACTTAGGTCAGACTGCACTAATGAGCAGGCTGATCTTCGTCTAAAAGAAATATTACAGGTTAAGCATGACAAGGGTTAGGATTTTTCAGACATATTTGACTTCATCATTGTTTCCTATCTTTAACAAAAATAAATCTTTCACTCTGAAGTACCTCTCGTAGGGACAGTGCATCTTAACCCATTTACAGATGACAAAATTTTAGAGTGGTCCATATTGAAATTATGAACTTGTAGACAAAAATTGTAATTTGATTGAATTTTTTATTTTTTTGTCTTTTGCGGTAGAAAACATTGTGATTAATGAAGAAATAATTGCTTATTTTCCATTATATTTTCCAAAACCTTTTTCCATGGGGTGTCAAAAAGTGTTATTGTGTGTGAATGGGTTCAACAAATAATCAAGGAACAGCAAACTGACCAGTGAATGTGACTCCCATTCCACTAGTTGGCAAACTAGAGATCTTGGTGCTTTTACAGATAGCCATAAGTCTTCTCCAAATTGGCATTTTTGAGAGCAAACAAGATCAGATTAGAACCAGATTACACTGTGCTGGTGATCTTTTCAGGACTATCAAGACACAATAGTGACTGAATTAGTGCCATTAAAACCCTGTAATGTGATGTAACGTTGCATGATCTATTTCAGCTATTCTTAACATCTCATGTCTCAATATGACCCTTGAATACAGATGCACTCTGCCTTGATCCAGTTACAATTTGGAGATCAACTGAGACCTATTACTGCTCAGTTTGCATTCTCACTCTCCCAGACCAAGTGACCAGTAACACCATTTCTCCCTTTACTGTTTAAACATTACAGGGTAAAATTGATATGGTGCAGTGACCACCTAGGGATAGGATTAGTTCACATGAACACTTTTATACCATTACAAGATGGAAAAATTTTGGCTTGTCCAAATTGTAAGAATTTGCATTGGACATTTTGCATTGTGCTAAATTTGGAAAATAAGTGCCAAGTAGGGTGTATAACATTTTGTGGAAAGTAGAAATTGCTTGTCACAAGAAATTTCTCCTATTTTTTCAGATTGTCAAAACATGTCATGCTGTAATGGACTAAATTCCAGGTAAAGGGTCTTCTACTCTATTTCAGAAGGGTACAAAATGACAATACTTTAGACTGGTTCAAATTCAAAGAAGTTTCAGATGACTTTTTAAGATAGAAAATATTAAGGATAATTAAGAAATTGCTTGTAACAAGCAGATTCTTAATTTTTTCACAATATTTTCGAAAGCTTTTTTCTTAAGGGGCATAAAAACCTAGATTGTCTAGGAATTGGTTAAACGATTGGTTACTCTAGCATCCTTCTGTTGGAAATTACAACATTTTGAACAAATTTTAAATTGACTATTATTTTCAGTTTGCAGAAAATTTAGGCCGGATAAACCAAACAGGCCAAGGGAATTAGGCAATTTATTTCACATTTTTGTCAAGTGAATCAAACCTCATTATTTATAGATGTGAGTTTTCATTACATCTAAATCAAACCTGGAATATGATGGTAGACACTGTAATATGTATAGGTAAATAAAGATGTACAAGTTATAGTGAGTGGTCAAAGGTCAAATTTATCTATACCTGTATAGACAAAATTGACCTTTGATCACTCACTACAACTTGTACATTTATAGTGGATTTTCCAGTGCCATGTCTCTTATCTATGTTATCAGAACATTGTAATTCATTCATTAACAATGTACTTGCTATCATTAACAAGAGCTCATACAAATTGTGAATGGCAAGGTGACCTTGGAAAGCAGGTGAATTGCAACCCAGAGCAAGAGGGCCATTTGTCATAAACTGTTCTCCTGGGTCAATAAAAGCCGGTGTTAAAGGAGCAAATGATCTATTGAAGGGGGGGGTATGCCTCAAGTGACCTTGTATCAAATCTTGTTAACCCATTACTAGGAGGCAAAATTTTAGACTAGTCCAAATTGAAAGAGGTCACAGAGGACAGTTTAAAGTTAATTAAATTTTAGATTTTTTTTAACTTTCTGGATAGAAAACAAGCAATTTCTTCATTTTACACATTGTTTTCCCAATTGTCTTTCTTTAGAGGTGTCAAAAAGCATTTCAGATTCTACAATACTTTCCATTTTTTTTGATGGGCAAAAATGATACCTCTAGTGGAAAACTGAGGACGGGCACAGCTCCTCAGGTGAATTAAAAAGCAGATGAATTACATTCCTTTAACAATCTATCTTATCTTGATCTTTTTATGAATTTCTTTTTGATATATTTCTACAGTTCTTTAAAAAGGAATAGAAACATTTTTGAAAAAAAATGTATCATAAGCTGTAAGTTAAACTTCTAATGGCAATGTCTGTCTCAAGGACCTATGCATTAAGAACACATAAACATCACATAGATTACACTGTAACAAAACACAATTCAATACTGGTAAAAATTCTAAGAAATTACAGACATTATTAAATGAAGTTAAAAATATCTTTATCTTCTAAGGTTGAAAACATTGTGGACAATAAAGAAACTGATTGTTACAAGCAATTTCTTCACTTTCTACAATGTTTTAGTAAGTGAAAAAGAGGTATTGAGTGGGAATGGATTTAATGAGGACAAGGCCCATTTTCCATATTTTTCAAAGAAAGAGTCCCTGTACAAGTTTTTAAAATTACATGAATTAAAAAAAAAAAAAAAAAACCAAATAAACAAATGATTATTGGAATATGTCATACAGCAAATTATTTTCCAAAATATTTTCTATATAAACCCATATTCCACACAATCCACCTATTTGACACCCATCAAGAAAAAAGTCTTTGGAAAACATAATGGAAAATGAAGAAATGACAAACCATTTCTTCATTGTCCACAAAAAGGCAAAAAGATTTTCTAAATTCAACCAACCTACAATATTTTGTCTGTACTTCTTTTAACCCTTGTCATGCTGTATAAATTACCTTGCTGAATTGCTGTAAAATCAAAGGGCTGAAAGCACTGATAGAACTTGGTGTTCAAAATTCAATATTTCTTTTAAGATATCAATTTCATTAACAACTGTGACAGGAAAAGTAAATGCAGGAGGTGTACACTAAGATCAGACCACGCTAATGTGCAGGCTGATCTGAGTCTACACCTTCTGCCAAATCTGGAATATTCCGGGTTCAGCATGCTAGGGTTAATATTGAACAGTCTAAAATGCTCTCATCTGGTAATGAGTTAAACATTGTTTATTTCTCTGTTTACACACAAATGAAAAGTCTTCTGCAACCTCTTTCAATATGGACCAATCTAAGGGCATGATAATGGGATAATAACTAATGTACATTAGATAACTAAGTTTCAAGGTGCATCTAATCTCAGAATGAGAGTAAAACACATTTCCCAACATCATGGGGGAAAGATAATGTGTTTGATTTTTCAGATGGATTTATAATCTGCTCAAGCAGAGCCTGTGAATTAATAATTACATGCATCCTGATTTTGTATTTTATCACCAGTTACACCATCAAACGCAGAGGTTTGCTGTAATTGTTCTTCAATTCTCCCTGAAATTTGGCAAAATAAAAACAAGAAATATTACTGAATTTGTATGAGTTTTCTTACGAAAATTTGATCATTGACTCTGAAAATCTGTTGGAAACATCTACAAGAACAAATCAAATAATATACTACAATATGTCAGTACTTGTCCAAATTATGAATACAAACCAAAAAAGAGTTTTATTGACAATTAGGGATTTTACTTCCCATTCTACAATTGAGGTCAAATGGAGAGTCTAATCCTATGAATGTAGGAAGCAGGAGGTTGAACAAGGGACCCCTGACACTGGAAATTGTGCTTTACCACTAGACTAAATCAGTTCCCATACAATGTCCTTAGATTCAAATGATGTTATTGCAACCATTATTGCTCAAGCCATTACCCAAAATAAACAAAGGGATGTCTTTGACCATTTCATTGACCTTTTACCAAACAAGGGACCTTTTAATATCTATGTTGCTCCACTGGCCTGAATTTACTGACAGAGAATTAAGAATCCTTTAAACTCATACAATTAATCAGCTATGCAGAAGTTTTATCTCTTATAATGATTGTTATTCAATAACAAGAACTTAAAAAGAAAATAGTCACATGTGTAAAAAAAAACAAGAGCTGGTCACAGTCATGTGACAAATGCCCCCAAACAACAGGGTCAAGCATGTTGCACTTTGATTTGTTTTGTAAACACAACCACATGCATTTGTGATCTATACGTCTGGGTTTTTAATAAATGAAATTTTAATACATATAATAATTTCTATAAATACAGAATGAAATCGAGAAATGTATTGTGGACAGATTTTTCTGATGTCAAAAGTAGGTCAAAGGTCAAGGTCACTGGGTCAAGGTCAAGGTCATGCAAAGTGGTCCACCCAATTAAGCATCTGTCCAAATATGGAAGCAATCCATTGAACAATAAGAGAGTAAATAAAATTGAACCATTCCGACCGCAATTTAACCATTCTGGACGCCCCTTTGACCCAAGATTGTGACCTTGACTTTTTGATATAGGAACCTGGGTCTTTTCGCGACACATCAACTGAAGGTGGTGAACATTTGTATGAAAGAAATTTGTACCTGCATGCATGATTATAGAAGTTACAGAGCAGACACGGCAAAAAGTGCCATTTTTGACCCCAAGATTGTGACCTTGAATTTTGAGATAGGAACCTGGGTCTTTTTGTGACACTTGGTCTGAAGGCGGTGAACATTTGTATGAAAGAAATTTGTACCTGTGTACATGATTATAGAAGTTACGGAGCGGACAAAGCAAAAATTCCCCATTTTTGACCTTTGACCCAAGATTGTGACCTTGATCTTTGAGATAGGAATCTGGGTCTTTTTGCGACACGTTGTCTTATAGTGGTGAACATTTGTGCAAAGTTATATTGAAATCCCCTATTGCATACTTAGAAGTTACAGGGCAGACACGAAAGCGGGATGGATGGACAGACAGACAGTTCGATTACCATATGCCTCCCTTTGGGGGCATAAAAAAGAGATGATCTCTACACTCGAAATTCAAGTGGAGAAAACCTATATATAAAACAAGAGGGCCAGTGGCCCTTGTGCTCACCTGAGATAAGGTTCTTTTTTTTCTTCAAGGCCTAATACTAACTCGGTCGGGAGGAGACCTTCTTTAAAATTTAACTAAAATCAACTTATGTTGCTATACCAACCAACGCTTTCAACAGATTTCAAATCTTTTAGAAATTATCAACAGGGGGCACACTAACGTAAATTTGTGCCAAATTTGGTTTAAATTGGCCACATGGTTTTGAAAGGGTTGCTTTCTTTGTTGCTTTTTTTAAGCCAAATCACCCTGTGGCTCTGAAATTTTATCAATTTTGAAAAAGGTCAATGTACTGCTGCTTCATGCAAAATTCAATATTCTTCAGGAGTAGATGTATTATTTATCTTATTTTATTTTTTTTTCAATTTTATTTTTGTTGTCATAGCTACCAGAGTTTTCAACTGATTTAAATTCTTTGGTTGAAATTGTTTGGGAGAAGATGTTGATTTCTTTATTTCTATATAAGCCCCACCCCAAACCCCCACCCCCCTGGTGATGATTTTAGCAATTTCGAAGAGGTCAATGTACTGATGATTCATGCAAAATATCAAGTTTGCCTTCTGGGTCAGTAGGAGATAATTTTTAAAGATTTTATTAAAATTTCTGTTTTGTTACCATGGCAACCAGAGTTTTTTAACAGATTTCAATAATATTGGCAAATTCTAAAGGACACCAACCAAGGAACATTCCTGCCAAATTTGGTTGAAATCCCCCCAGTGGTTTGGGAGGAGATGTCGTTTTAAAATTGTTGACACACAACAGATGATGCACACTGCACAACCGATGCCGGACAGAGGAGGATCAAAATACCTTACCATGAGCACTTTGTGCTCAGGTGAGCTAAAAAGTCAGAAGATCATTAACTTGGAGGTTCTTGAACCTAAAGTTCAAGAACATTTATTGTTTTGTAATTTCGTTCTTGAAGTATATAGTTCTAGAACTTAAAATGTTCTTGTACACACATTTTATAACTTTCAGGTACTTGAACTTAAGCTCTTGAACAAGTGAAAGAATCTAGAAAACAGCTATTGGTGAGCTAAAAAGTCAAAAGATCATTAACTTGGAGGTTCTTGAACCTAAAGTTCAAGAACATTCATTGTTTTGTAATTTCGTTCTTGAAGTATATAGTTCTAGAATTTAAAATGTTCTTGTACACACATTTTATAACTTTCATGTACTTGAACATAAGCTCTTGAACAAGTGAAAGAATCTAGAAAACAGCTATTGAACCTCAAAATAAAGTTCCTTAAGTTTTGGAAAAGGTATAGAAGCAAAATGAAGATCTTGAACAGTTTTTGAAGGGGTTGTCGTTTGGGGTAGAAACACATAGTGATAAATGAAGATTTGCATGCAATAAGCAGTGTCTTCATTTTCCATAATGTTTTCTGAAGCCTTTTCCTTGAGGGATGCAATAAATGGCGCCTGAACACTCACACTACAAAGTGAAGAGAGAAATGATGGTTTTATCAGAGAATTAAATCAGAATGTAGATAGAATAGGAAAAAAGGTTAATTTAGACAGGTGATCTGATTAGCAGACCAAGGTGATTAGGGCTTACCACTAATTTGATCTACCTGCTACGTTGCATGCTGATTTCATAATCCCCCAATCTCCTATGGATTCCTGGTAAACCTATTACATCAACAGCTTCTGGAACATCAAATTAAGTATACAAAGACAAGAACAGGTTGTTGTCAAATGAATTTCTAACAGTTAATTTTAAAATGATTTTTTCAAAACACTGGTTTTCTAAAGAAAAACAAGATGTGTTTGTGAAACACTATGCCCCCAAAAAAGGAATTCTTTAGACACAGGTGATTTTTATTGTTTTTTTCTTTGTTTTAAGGAAAAGGGTTAAAATTTTGACCTTGACCTTGATGAAATGACCTTCCCAAGTTGCGCCTTGTTGAGACCTTTCTACATACCAAATATTAGCATTGTACTTAATCAGGTTTGAAGTTATAGGAAAATGTTTAGTTGGCAGGTTAAGTTTTGCAGACAGACAGACACTGGTAAAACAATATGCCCCCGATCTTATTGATATGGGGACATAAAAATCTGGTTATTAGAATGGTCATGTCAAGGTGGGCAACTGAGCAGGCTGTTGGCAAGGTAGGCATTATGAAACAACATTCTATCAACAGCACCTTAATCTCTTTCAACCCTCCTTTTAATGGCCCTCAAGAAAAAAGATCTTGAAAACAATGTGGAAAATGAAGAAATTGCTTGTAAGAAGCAATTTCTGCATTTTCCATATTATTTTCTACCTAGAGAGACAAAAATATTAAAAATTTCAACAATTTGAAATTGTTGTCTGCAACTTCTTTCAATTTGGACCAGTCTAAAATTTCACTGTGTGGGAATGGGCTAACCATCCATGATGACAATGGTAACAAGAGCCTTCAGTGTCCCATTATGCTCATTAGTCCTTTATAAAAAAAACTTACACAGAAAATCAACTGGCAACACTTATAAATTGCCCGCTATATCTTCTAACTCAAATCGATTTTAGAAGCCCCCACATTGGTTTCACGTTGATTTCTATTATACTTTGAGTATTATGCTTACCACAAAATATCGAAGGGAAATTACTAAAAATTAATAACTAGAGATTTGCTTTTTTAGCAACATGCACTTCACCTAGATCTATCCAACCATGAAGTTTCATGTTTGTCTAGAAAAAAGTAAGAAAACAACAAAGGATTACCTTTAGAAAGTACAAAACAAGATGTAAAATTGTCTCAAGATACACCCATCACACATTTTGAAGTCAACTAGGGGAGGGGATTTAAAGGGAGGGGATTTAAACAAAAGTCTGAAAAGCAACAAAAGGCAATAACTCACAAGGCAGAGTTATGGTTCTTTTGCATGTTATTGTGATCATGAAATTTCATGCACAGCATTACACTTTCAGCGATATGCTGTGGACAAAATTAAAGACTGAAAAAACAAAGGGCAATCACTCAAGGATAGGTGTGGTAGAGTTATGTTTCTTTGTGCACAACACTTTATACTTGTGAGATCTTATGATCTACCAATCAAGTTTCACGATACTAGCTTTTATACTCTCATAGATATGTCCATGATGAAATTCAAGTCTGAAAAAAAAAAAAACAATGATCAATAACTAAAATTTAAGAATAGTAAAGTTATGGATCTTATACACTAAGCATTGTATACAACTGCCAAGTTTCAAGTTAATTTGACATAAGGTTACAGATTTATGACCTAGACAAAGAACTGGACACTGCACGCCCTCCAAGACGCCAAGGATGATCCAATTAAATAACTGTCTTTTTGATGGGTTTATGAAAATACAACAAAATCAAAAACATAGTTGTAGCTCTTTTACATTGAACTTCCCCTTACTGAGCTCTATCTACACATTTTCCGTTACAGATTCATATCTAACATTTTTGAGTTTTTATAGCCTGAACAGTTTAAAACAATTCAATTAAAAGTTATAAAGTAAAAGGTTAAACACCTGACTTTCACTTCAAGTATATGTCCATCAAGAGTATATTAATGAAAGTGACCGATACACAAAAATTAGCTTTGTAATTTGAAAACTTTGAAAAAAACAGGACAATTTTAATTTCAGAGTACAATGGACATTTATGATTTAAATTTGACTCTAAGCTCCCTTTTTCCATATCAGGGTCTCAAATTGCTAAAACCTGGAATATCCATAAATGCAAACATCATATTTATCAAAAGTTAAAAGGTTAAGTTTTGTACAGATTAACTAAGTGGTTGAGGAGGAAATTCTCTAGGACCGAACGATGGATAGACAGGAGGATGGCTGGAAGAATACAAGACTTTAGTAGCATCAACATGCTTGCCTTATGGAAAGCATAATGAATATGGCTAGAATTTTGTATGGAAAACTATGGATGGATTCAAACAGGAAGAATTCTTTTCATTTCACGAACTACAGAATTTGAGAGACAGAGTCAAGAGTAATTTATTCCAAATCAAATATAAATACTTTTGTTAGAAGCAGAGAACAGCTGAACTCTTCAAGAATTAACCTATTACCACACAGTGATGTTTTTAGACACTCATCAAGAAAAACAATAAGGAAACATTGTGGAAAATAAAGAAAAATGGCTTGCAACAAGCAATTTCTTCATTCTCCACAATGTTTTTTACTCAGAAAGTTAAAAAAAGATAAAATTTCATAAACCTTATATTGTCGTCTGAATCTCCTTTCAAATTGGACCAGTCTGAAATTTTGCCATCTTGTAATGGGTTAAAGAATCAAAATGCACTATCTATAAAATAATTCTACAGCTCAGATATTAAGATAGGGAAAATTAGACTTGATGATACACAAGATACAAGTGGAATGATTGAGAATTGCCTGATTACCTCCTATGTTTTTCTTGGAATTGTTTGAGTAAATATAGGAGAATGGATTTGACAAGATAAATACAGGCTCAGTATTGACTGATAAGCCATTATGGCTGGCTGTGTTGAAGGGCCTTGAACTTATCAGACTCTGTTGGAAACAAGCTTAAACTGACAAGCAACCAAAATAACCCATTACCAGGTGACAAAATTTATGACTGTTCCAAATTCAAAGAAGTTGCAGATGACAATTTTAAGCTTATAGAATTTCAAAAATCTTTAGTCTTTTAGGGTAGAAAACATTGTGGGTAATTAAGAAATTGCTTGTAACAAGCAATTTCTTCAATTTTATTTATTTATTTTGAAATTTTATCAATCTGAAAATTTTTGTCTGCAATTTCTTAAAATTTGGACCAGTCTAAAATCTTGTCAACTTGGAATAAGTTAAATTATCTTGGTTTATAAACTTATTCTTAATCTGCATGTTATGCCAGGAAGAAATATGATCAGAGAAAATTTGTTGGAAAAGGAGCAACTACAAGTACAAGCAATCTTTTTTTTTTCTTACAATGTTTTCTATTCTATTTAGTACTTATTGAAAAATGAGAAAATGAAGATATTTTTTGTTACAAAACTAATTTTTCATTACCAAAAATGTTTCCAAAAGACAAAGATTTTTTAAAATTTCATCAACAGAAATTTTTTGACTGCAACTTCTTTTAATTTAGACCAGTCCAAAATTTGTTTTCCGGTAACAGATAAAAACAACAATTCAATGCAATTCAGACCAATCACTCCTATGGCACCATTATTATCAGTTCTGAGAAACAAACATGACAGGATATGTCCACTTCATAATCATTTGTCAATATTTACCCAGAATATTCACTCCACTTACTAGATAGCAAATAAAATCCCAAAGTCCATATCAAGTAACTTTGATTACAAATAAATCGTCATTTATGATGGATAAATGACCTTGGCAAATGTTGACCGCATCGACAAATGATAATTTGTGATGTTTTTTACTTTATATGGTAATATCCTGCAATAAAGAAGTGTTTCTAATCTGTTCCACACAGCAACATTACTCAAATAGAGGCTGTAGCAGATACTTTTTCTTTTACCTATTATGTAAGTCTTTCTGGTGTTTTAGCCCATTCCAACACAATGGCGCTTTTTGACACCCCTCAAGAAACACAACTGAGAAAACATTGTGTAAAATGAAGAAATTGCTTGTGATAAGCAATTTCTTCATTTTACACAATGTTTTCTACCCAGAAAGTTGAAAATCTAAAATTTCATAAACTTTAAATTGTTCTCTGCAACTCCTTTCAATTCAGGCGAGTCTAAAATTTTGCCATCTGGTAATGGGTTAAGTAATAACAAGCTTCAGTCAAAATTTAAGTCCAAAGGAGAGCATGGCATGCCAACATTTGGCTGTTCTTAGTGCTTGATTGTGGGTAAATTTTCTAAGTCACAAAAGGGGTATATATCATTCAAAAATCATTTAGAGTTATCTCCCCTGTTGTTGGTATAGATTACTCTACTGAAATTGAACATATATTCCAAGTTTCAAGTGAATCTGTTATGCAATACCTAGACATATTACAAAGATAAGAGATATTAGGATGACACAGACATAGACCCTAATGAAAGCCTCAGGCCATAGCAAACCAAAAGGTTTTTCTCAACAAACAGCCGGCTTAAAATATTAGGGATATATCTAAAAGATATCAAGCTATCCAGAGTTATAGATTAATTACTGTGCACTTTTTCCTAAATAGATCTTAGTAACAATTAAGTTTCATCTTCATATCTATTACAACCCTAAAGATATTGCCTTGCAAAGATTGTAATGAATCTTAAGGCTTAATCTGACCTTGACATTAAGAACATGATACAAGTATTGATAAAACAGACTTACAAACTAGAGGCTCTTGAGCGCCTGTATCACTCTACAGGCCTGGATGTACTGATAAAGCAAATAACGACTGACAATTGTATACATGAGGACCATGATGGTCCTAAATCACTCACCTGAATTGTCTGCTGTAAAAAAATGCAACTAGAGACAAATAACTATAACCAGTTTCATGAAGATTGAGCCAAAACTGTGACTTCTATATTGTAAACAAAGAAATTGTCATTATGGCCCCTTTTCCTGTGTTTTCCTATAGAACCTTTCTTTAATAAATAGGGTTCATTCTTGTGACCTAATAATTATTCTGACCAATTTTCATGAAGATTGAGCCAAAATTGTGGCATCGAGAAAGTAAACGAAGAAATTGTCATTAAGGCCACTTTTCCAGTGTTTTCCAAAAGAACCTTCCCATAATCAATAGGGTTCATCCTTTTGCCCTAATAATTATTCTAGCAAAGTTTCATAATGATTGAGCCTAAATTGTGGCCTCTAGAGTGTAAACAAAGAAATTATCATTAAGGTCCCTTTTCCTGTGATTTTGGATAGAATCCTCTCATAATCAATAGGGTTCATCCTCATGACCAAATAATTATTCTAACCAAGTTTCATGAAGATTGAGTCTAAATTGTGGCCTCTAGAGTGTAATCATAGAAATTGTCACCAAAGACCCTTTTCCTGTGATCCATCCAATAATCAATAGGATTCATCCTCATGGCCTAACAATTATTCTGACCAAGTTTCATGAAGATTAGGTCAAAACTGTGGCCTCTAAAGTGTAAACACTTCAGTCCGATTTTGAGAGGATGGTAAATTCTTTTTCTGTCATTATGTACAATCATCGTCGGTTGAATTGAAAAAAAGGGGGATATTAATATGGAGAGCAAAACAAAATCTTCGCATTTTAATTGTTCGTGTATTAAAGTCACCAAGAGATAAGAAGTAAATTGTCAGTTAAAATAAAACTGTCGCAATTAAAATCACGGCATCGGTCAATTACGACAGTTTGTCTCTGATCTGCTTGACATAAATCATCGCATAATATTGCCCGCAAATCTTAAGTAAATGCGGTGGCCTACCTGAGCGAAAAAATCCTATTTTTTAAAAAATTATATCCGTAATGTTTGGAGAGTATTCAGAGAGTCGATTAAACCATGTAAACTTTCGGCATAATGACAAGGGTAAAAATTCGGTCACCAAGAATTCTCACGGGGTACGCGTCTGGCACGTGCCAACTCCGGAAACTCTCCCAAATATAGCTGAACATCTGGCTGCGGCGCCTTTGATCACCTTTCCTCCCTCGTAGTAAAATAAACTGTACCCGAAAAACCTTTATTTTATATTTGTCAAACGAGACTTGTTACGTGTGTTTGATCGAAGAGTACGAGATTAAATTTTCGGATTATTAAAAGAAGCGTGGAACATAAACGGTAATTTATTTTAATCAACCAATATCATATATCCTCTTTCGGATGAGAAGTTAATAATTTTGTGGCAAATTAACAATTAAATTTCTCGCATTTTCCGTATTTAGTGAAAACGTCGTAGCTACGACTGACTCTTTTCAAAGCATATCATTGCATTTTTTTCTTGATTTGATACGGCAGATGACAATACCCTCGATGAAATCCGGATACGAGGGAAGTGTAGTAAAATCGAAAGTAGGTTCAGGTCAATTTGACTTATTTTATAGGGTCGCGCATGTTAATCATAGCAATCCTTTCAGAGCAGGTCTTGTCGGGGAAAGAAAATAAAGAAATCAGAGAGAGAAACCAAGCGTGATATTTTAATTGCATCACCTTCACGGTTCGTAGCTTAAGGAAATCGAGGTGCGTGCCTATTCTCGGTCAGTGCCTATTCTCGGTCACTGTTATAAACAATATACACCTGTTGACACTTAACCCTGACAGTTTGGAGATACTGATCGCCAAGATCCCAAATTGCCGATAATGGATGTGGTATTTGTTAACCTGATATTTTATGTTCGTAAATTCGGTGTCCGAATTTATAGATAAATTCCAGACATCATTTGTCCGAAATTAGAGGCACAAAATTAATTATTTCATGAAATAATTAATGGTGTCCGAATTCTTGGAGTGTCCGAATATATGGACAAATTACGGTAAAACTTGTCTCCTCTGGCAGTGTCACTGATGTAGAGGTAAAATAATTACCCTGTCAAATTTGGATCAATTCCATTTAAGATACATGCGCTGAATAATTATTTTCTGCCTTACTACAATCATATGAACATAATTTGATTGATATTTATTACTTTTCCTACTTGGTTTGAATTTAAACAAAATAGTTAAATTGGGAAACTATTACTCCATGGTTCTTCCGAATTTCAAGCTGGTTTTAAAACCGAGTACATCCAGCAGCGTTAGACACTAACTTCTCCAAGCAAGGAGTCCACCGGACTCCTAACTTAAGAAGTCAGGGAGTCCGGAGGAAAATCAAGGAGTCCGAATAAAATTCTGAAAATTGTCTTTAAATTAATTTGTTTTATTAACATGTATTAATTTATTCATCATCAAAACTGGTATATGATCATTTGATACTGCTTATCTCCATATCCTAATATAATGTAAAATGCTAATTTGAAAATGTGCAATAGAAAAATCTTATCTTGTACATGGATATTGATCAAAATAACCACTTTTTAAGAGACAGTGATGAGAATACTCAATCAATGCACTAGAATTTAATAACTTGCCAGGCTTTGGAAGTTTTTCAAAAATAGATTTATTTAGTTGGAGTAATGAGCGACCAGCAGTCGATTGGTTGAGCTCTGTGTGTTGTTTAGCATTCCCTTTTGTTACATTGTGACTCTGGAAGGTATTGTGCCTCTTCTCTGCCTCAACTCTAAAATTGCTGCAACCTGTTACAAAACTACCAAAGTTCTCATACTTAGTACAAACATTACATTTCATTTTTCTCACCGTCATACATAAGACAGGTGTACAATCCCTGCTAGCTGCGATATCGTAGCCCTCTTTCTGATAATCTGCTGGCGAGGACTACGACTACCACCTTCTTTGCGCTTTGTTGCAAGTCCTAATATTGTATGTTTTGTGATAAGCGACTCTCTGCGGACCAATTCCTTACATATGTTAATATCATAAACAAATTATATCAAAATAATAGTATCAATTGTATCAAGCATTTAATACCGGTTTCTTTTAAGTTCATAAAATATTTCCTATGTTTGGTGGCAGGGCTCCGGAAATTTGGAAATTAAAATCGGTCCAGGACAATGCCCCCCCCCCCCGGCAAAAACGAATACCCTGCTTTTTTTCACCTTTCCCGTATGTAAAAGGGTTCATCATTCATTCGGTAGTTGCATTCTTTTTCAAATTTTCCGAAGATGATTTTAATCTTCAACGAGTGGAAGATAGATGAAAACAACTGACAGATCTTACTTTCATTTTGATTTTGTTTTTGAAAATTCCGCTGTATACAAATTGCAATTCCGGAAATGTACGACAGCCCACCAAATTCCAATATATTGTGAAATTAGACAAATAAATTACATTATCAAAATTTATTTCCGTGACGTACGCACCCCCCCCCCCCCCCGATTTAATTATAATAATGATGTACTTTTTCATAAGCTAGTTATCCAAAGTTCTGTAAATTTAACACAGTCATAGCGATTTCCTCTCAACACGAGCCTCTGATGATGGAAGAACACAGCTCACGTCACAAAAATGACGGGTCAGTCCATTCTACCCCATGGGATCGCAAAGTCGTGACGTACATCAAAAAGACCGACGAGACAAACTCGAGTGGGTTGCCCACGTGTTGCAGTATTTTCTCAGAGTAGAATTTGTGCACAAATCTCGGTCATTTATAAATTGTAGTTAATTTGCGATTTATAATTCGGACGTTTTCCACCCCTGAAGTAAGATTTCATGATTAGTTTTTTCTTTAATTTTATTGACGGAACTAGCGATATTATTAAGCGACGTTTTCGTTTATATTCAAATTATCGGCATTTTGCGGATACCACCTATTGTGTTACGTTTCTTACCGTGAATGAAAATAAAACAAATATTAACGACAGGACTTTTTTATACAAACTTCAAACCCGGTCTCACGGGCTTACTTGTGATAAATTAATTTCATAACAGCGTTGTGCTGAACTTTTCCAAATTCATACGAACAGCAACTGAAGCCTATTCATGTCTCGATTTATATAAGCCTCCCGTATTATAGTAAAAGAAATTTAGTTCATCAGTAACGGCAATTTAAAATGACGCTCTTTTATATGTCTATTTTGATAAGACCTCGAACGTGTGTAAGTCAAACTGATTTGCAAATACTCGATACCCAAAGTCCGGTCAAGCGCGAAACTGGCTATCTACGTGCGGATGGGCACTTGACTGGCCGGCGGGTAAACTAATTATCAATTTTTGGCACTTTTGTTAATCCTTTAATCTGCAGATAAGGTGTGAAACCCTTGAATTATTTCGGTTTTATAGTTGATTTTGATAGATAATGAGCGAGTTTACAAATATTTCAATTAAATTTTCGGACCGATTTTGGTGTTATTTTTTGGGATTCCAATCGGTCTAGCAATTCAAAATTCGGACCAGACCGGCAATTTATCGGATTTCCGGAGCCCTGAAAATTGGCGGCCATGACATTTGGTTGGCCATGTGATCTATTATTACATCACGTTGTTTACTGATGTCAGCTGTTCTTAATAAATCAAAGTATCCTTTTTAACCCACCATGATAATATTTTATCTTAAAAGATACTGAATTGTCAATATCTTTTTTTTTTTCTATCAAATTCAATAAACTCGTGAATTATTTCCATACTATCAGAACTGTCCTATTTTCAAAACATACTATGCCTTCCAAATATGGTGACCTAGATTTTCATTTGCTATCGTTTTGGTGGGAAGCCCGAGATCTTCTAGAATTGAAGAGGGGTTCCTATTGGATCTCGCTGTCAAACAGCAAAAATGGCTGACATTTGATTCAAAATGGCCGAAAACTTGGAGTTTCCGATGGCGTGACAAAGAGACTAAAATGCATAAAATATCCAACTTTTTGCAGATTAACATTTCTTTAGATGGATAGATAAATGATTAAGGTTCATTTTGATATTAAATTTGTGTTTGTACTATTTACACAACTTCCAAAAATCGACCTCGAAGTGCCCGGAGTGATTCACTCCGGGCACTCGTTATCTTCCGATGGGAGCATTTTTCAAATACCGTCGGAGGTGCGTTCTTTTCGTCGAGATGAGAAATCCCGCTAAATAAGATTTTTGAGACGTCATAAAGAACGATTTTTGTTATTCTGAGTGAAAATATTCGACGTCGTCTAGGCTACGCGTTTAAGCCAAAGCCGAGTACGTTTAAATTCCTCATTAAGAATTCTTAAGATTCTTATTTAGCGGCTTAAAAATCTTAATATAAAGAACGCTTCATCCTAAAAATCTAAATAAGAATCTTAAGAATCTCGACGAAAAGAACGCACCTCTGACCTATCTAATTTGAGCATTCTGGGTAGTGTCATTCGTGACAACTCGGCCGATTCCGTCGATCTACATTCAAAATGTCAGCGCCCATTCAATGCACGCCTCGAATTCTTGATGCCTCGCCTTTGAGCAAATTTAAGACGTGAATGCTTTTGCAATTTAAAATAATTAATTTCTAATTAATTTTTAGCGACATTTAATTTGTTAAACTGATTATACGTTGACACCGGTAGATTTTTTGACTGGAAAATTTGAAATACGGAAATAATTTCCGATCGCCGAAAAAAGCGACGAGTAAGAATGATTGTAAGGATTTTTGTCAAACGATATGGGCTACCACTTTAACAAGGTGACTGGTGAATTTTAAAGGAGTCCGTCGGACTGCCTAGTCAGAAATTCTACGAGTCCGGGCCGTTTTTTAGGAGTCTCGGACTCCCGGACTCCCGTTAGTGTCGAACGCTGCATCCTCATGGAAAACTGGTTGACAATAACACAGGGCGGCTAAGTTATGACTGTTAAATAACCTGACAGCAAAAAAGGCTGTTTGGGCACGTTTTCTTTTTAATAGAAAACAATATTCTCAAGAGATTGTTATAAATGCTGCTTGCTGTGATAGACAGCATGTTGCAGCAAATGTGAACTCTGAGCGAGTCTTGCACTCTGAGCAAATCTTCAGGACTGATTTTGATATTTACTAACACAGATGGAATCTTGGGATTCTGACAAAGTTGATATGCTAAATTTTGTAAAAAAGAATATGCCTTGATCTGCAACTCAATTTCAAAATAACTGTTGACATGTCATTGGGTCATTTTACTGAATTTCTTTTATATGTCATTGTAGAATTATCTGTCAATTTCAGTTTGAATTGAAATACTGTTTGTTTTATTCATTCATGCAAAAGAATTGCAAACAAAACTATTCATTAACTTTATTAATTTGAAATAATTGAACACTTTAAAGGAGAATTCATTAGTTTTCCACTTTTCATTAAATTCACTTTGAATAAGTATTACCTTTACAGTGACTATAAGTGGTCAATTTTCAGTGTAAAAAAGGGGTGTATTGCAATATGTATTGCAATATGCATTGACCATATTGCAATATATTGCAATACACTTTTTAATGTATTGTTTCACCCCCTAGATATTTATTAGAGTTCACAAATTTTTGAAAGAAATTCACTGGATACCATATAAGGACATTAAGCCACAACCATAAAAGTAATATTTTCAAAGGATCAAATTTATTAAATGGAATCTGAAAAAGAGTCACAAGAGGATCAATCCAGTGAAATTTGGTGGAAATCCATCAACTAGTTTCAAAGAAAAAGACTTTCATAGCTTTCACCATATATGGAAATTAGCCCTGCCATCAATTTGTTTCTTAGAAGATTATTACAAAACTTTCACCATATATGGAAATAAGCCCCACCCATTAAAGCCATGTTTTTCATTTGATCAAAATTCTTTGAAGGAATCTGATAAAGGTCATCCAATGATCATAAATATAAAAAAATGGTTGAAATCAATCAACTGGTTTCTGAGAACAATTTCGAAAGTTTCACCATAAATGGAAATTAGTCATGCCTATTAAAGCTACTTTTTTTATCCGATCAAAGTTCTTAGAAGGAATCTGATAATGGATCATCCAATGATCATTTCTGTGAAATTTGGTTGAAATCCATAGACTGGTTTCTGAGAAGAATTTTAAAGGTTTCACCATATATGGAAATTAGTCCCGCCCATTTAAGCTATGTTTTTCATCTGATCAAAATTCTTTGAAGGAATCTGATAACGGATCACCAAATGATCATTTCTGTGAAATTTGGTTGAAATCCATAGACTGGTTTCTGAGAATCCAATAAATAGTCACAAAAGAATCATTGCTGTGAAATTTTATGAATTCAGTACTTTCTGAGGAGGAGATTTTAAAGTTGACAGATGGACACATGCACACACGGACACAGGATGGATAAATGCCATGGCAATAGCTTGCTGGCTTTGAGCCAGTGATGCTAAAAATGAAATTAGCCCCACCCATAAAGGCCATGTTTTTCATCTAGTCTAAAATTAAAAAAAAAATCAAGGGACTGCAATGGATTATTCCTGTGAAATTTGGTTGAAATCAGTCCAATGGTTTCTGAGATTTTTTTTAAAAAAAAATTCACTACATACCAAGATTGTTAAAGTAAAAGTTTACGGACAGACAGACAAACAGGAAAATAGACGAAAGTCAGTAGAATTTTCATAACAATTTACTTTAAGGGAGTCAAATTTCTTTTATGGTAACAAAATTCTCATTCAAGATGTATCATTTATTTCCCTTATATCACTATGTGATCCCTGCCTGAAATGAGCCCACTTATTATCCTCGAAAGGTTGATTCTTCAACCTATTAAAATTTCTTAAAAATATCTGATGTAGGGTTACCAAAAGATAATTACCTGGAAATTTGGTTGAAATATATCCTCAGTTTCCAAGAATTCTTAAAATGCAGGACTGCGTTAGATGGGATAAGCTTTTAGTATCAAAAATCTGTAAAAGATGAAAGAAATTAAAAAATGTTTAATTTCTAATCAGGTCTTCAGAGTATTGGGAATGCCTTTTCCCAAAATGTTTTCTGCCCAGTACTAAAACGAGTTTTAAAATCACAACTAGAAGTTGTCATCTAGTGTAACTTCTTTCAATTTGGTCAGCATGGATTATAGTTGTATGGTAAATATGGATTAACATTTCAATTTCAAATTGTCAACAGGCTTCTATTTTCATGAAGTGAATCAATTTTTGTTCTCACTTCTTGTCAACATGAACTTAGAAAGTTAAGGCAATGCCCTCTTATACCGTATTTACTTGAATAATAGTCAACACGAGTACAGCAGCAATACATCAACAATATATGTTTGCCTCCGTTAATGCCTGTTTGATTAAAAACCACAGGAAACAGCATGTTTCAATTGTTGGAATTGATGACAATTTAATCCAACAAGCTGCCGTACCCAAGGATTGATTTCCTGTTCTAAGCTTTATACCAGTATCTTAAATTTCATGTTATTGCTGTATATTGAACACATCGCAAAACAACCCAATTTTAGACTGGTGCAAATTCAAGGAGTTGCAGACAACAATTTTAGTTCATAAGTTGATGAAATATTCAATTTTTTGTCATTTTTGGTTAAACATTGTTGATAATGAAGAAATTATTTGTAACTTCATACGAAAAGAAATATCTTAACCCTTGTCGTGCTGAACCTGGAATATTCCTGCTCTGGCAGGAGGTACAGACTAAGGTAAGCCTGCACATATGTGCAGTCTGATCTTTGTCTACACCACCTGTTGGTCCCTTTTAAGCCAGAGTTATTTATCAAATTAAAATTCAAAATAAATATTTACCCACAATTGACTTCCAATTATCTCAGCCTTTGATCTTAATGCAGTTTTGTAGAAGATTTATAATTTGGCATGGCAAGGATTAAAATATAAAGAGTGAAAGGTCTTTCACCTAACTTCCATAAACTATGTAGACCCATTACTAGCCAACAAAATCACAGACTGTCCAAATTGAAAGATGTTGCCATGTTTTCCAAAGCTATTTTTAAAATCAAGGCACCTAAAAAAGGGGGGATGGTATCAGAATGGGTTAATCATACATTATATTCTTTTATAATTATAATCCTTATTTAAGTTTTATGGACAGTAAAGTGTTATTCAGTAAGAGTAACAGGGCAGTAAGAGCCATGTATATGATTGCCAACCCTTGGCTGTAAAATTCTAAGTAAAAATGGTGCATAATTCATTCAAAAATGTATTTAGAGTGATCCCTCTTGCTGGTACAGATTGCTCTTTTGATAGTGAACATATATTCTAAGTTTCAAGTGAATGTGGTCAGTTATACCAGAAATTAATATTACAAAATGTCAGAGTTTTTTTACTACAAGGGTGGTGAGGACATCAGGGCTTCAGCAATATCTCTGGATTTCTCTGAAAACAGCAGAGCTAATATTCTAGCCCAAACTGTTCTGCACTAAGATACCCCCCCCCCCCATCTAGTCTTTCACTGAGGCAGCACAAAATTTTTATTCCATTGAGAAAAAAACCTCTGTAAGGGCTCTAATGGTTTTTGTTGGGACAAAATTTTTCATCAAAAGGAATCCTAAAATCTTTGTTACAATTACGTAAAGACTCCTCTATCAATAATTTCAGAAAAAATCACAAGCCCAATATTGAAAGGTTTGCTGTACAGAAAACAAAAATAAATTTCAAAACTATTTTATGTTATCAACATAAAAAAATTTTTAAATTTATTTTTGTTTTCTGTTCGCCAAAGCTCTCCCTAATAGCAGGTTTGTGACCTTTTCTGAAATTATTGATAGAGGGGGTCTGTAAACAATTTTAACAAAGATATGGTGTGAAGTTTTAATCCCTACAAGAGCCATAGAGCCTTTTAAAAATTGATCACCATTAGGGAATGGCTACCAATTGAGACCATTGACAATTTTCATGTAACACTATTGAATATTTGCCTGAAATAAGTGAGTGCTTTATCAGGATAACATCTCAGTGTATGAAAATTGATAAAATTGGTTTTGAAAGTAATTAAAAATTTAACATGCATATCTCCCATGGTTCAATTTCATATGGTTTAAAGTTTTTTCCATTTCACAGAATTTAGAAACAGTTAATGCAATATTATATGATTAATTGATTGAATGGGTATTAAAGCCACTTTTAACAGTATTTCAGTCATAGCACTTTACCATAGATTTTTCTGGTATTTCTTACGCCAGTACTACCACTACACAAGAATACTTACTGTTGTTGATAAAGATATATCCTCAAAAATTAGTGAATCAATTTCCCCTACTGTTTATCATCTATTAAAAATTCCTCATCTTAAACACTTCAAACCAGGGTTTTTATCAGATTTGACCTTCTGACCTAGTTATGTGAGCCAAAGAAGAAATTTGCCAGAGACTATGGAGACAATTAATGTGACATAATTTGAAGACATTGCAGCATAAAATGTGGCCTCTAGAGTGCAAACAATGTATTTCTATGATCTGACCTTGTGATATAGAGTTTGACCCAATATGACATAAATTTAATCTTTGCCAAGAAACTTTGGAAGCAAACATTCTTATATATTAAGTCATCGGAGCTAAAAATGTGGCATTTACAGTGCAAACAAGGTATTTCTTAGAGTTGACCTTGTGACCTAGTTATTGATCCAATGTGACCGAAATTCGAACTTTGCTGTGAGACATTCTGACAAAGTTTGAAGACATTTGAGCAAAAATGTGGTCCCTAGAAAGCAAACAAGGATTTTCTCAGATTTGACCTAGTGACCCATATTTTACCCCATTTCACCCAAATTCAAACTTCTCCGAGATACCATTGGGACATTCACCCTTACAAAGTTTGAAGACATTTGAGTAGAAAATGTGGCCTTAATAGTGCAAACAAGGATTTTTTCATATTTGACCTAGTGACCTAGTTTTTGACCCCAAATTCAAACTTTGCAGACACTATGGGTACAATCATTCTGAAAAACTTTGAAGACATTTGAGCAAAAATGAGGCCTCTAGAGAGTTAACAAGATGTTGACATGTGACACACGAAAGACAACACACATTATGAGCATGACCAGGTGAGCTAAAAACTACAGACCCACCAACTGACCAAAAACCAATGAACTGACCGACAAGCGGACTCCTACATACCATCAAAACAGTGTTTCGAGGGTTATAATGAACAGGTTGAATAAACCTCTTGTCAAAGTTTCAGTGATGTAATTCCCACAATTTTGCTTTTAAAAAGGTTGGAAAAAACATTGTAAAATATGAAGTTTGCTTGTAAATTTTAGGCAACTTAAAATCCTTACTGATTTCTAAGATAACCTTTTAACTAATTCCCACACAATTACTCTTTTTGATGCCCCTCAAGATAAAGAATTGGGAAAACATTGTTTAAATGAAGATATTGCAACAAGCAATTTCTTCATTTTACACAATACTTTCTACCAAGAAAGGTGAAAAATTTTAAACTTCATAAATTTTTATTATCGTCTACAAATCCTTACAATTTGGACCAGTCTAGAATTTCTTCATTTTGAAGTTGGTTAAATCTTTATCACAATAACTTCTTTTTTTCTGGACCTGTTAATTTCTGGACCTGTTAAAATTTTGTCCTCTGGTTATTGGTAAAAACTGAAAATTGACGTGCCATCAACAATAATTAAACCATGATAATAATTTCCCTCTATGTTCCCTAAAGTTCTCCAGAGATAAAACAAGAAAACAAAACTAAGCGCAAAAAAATTCATGCTGATATTGCATGGCTCAAAGCATGCACAATTTTTAAAGATGGATTGCATCTTGTTTTTTTCCTCAGTATTTTAGGAGAAAATAGCTAATGGCATGAAACAAAATTCCTGGATGACTCGTTTTTTTGCAAGTCAAAAGAAAATAATTGATGTTTGTCTTTCTTTCTGGGAGCTATGAGTCATTCTTGACATTACCGAATTTCAGTAATCATTTTAAGATCAGTCTGGATTTTAAACTGAAATATTCCTTTTGATTCTGATGAATTATTGAACAGAATCCAGCAATTATTAGCAAGATATTTTGTCCACCTTTTCCTTCCAAGTACAGTTTTATTTGAAATACAAGTCTTTGCATATGATTAACGAGATGACAAACTTTAGGCTGATTCCAACTGAGAGCGGATGTAGTCAATACATAACCACTGATGAAGTAGCATAGAAAATATTGTGGGAAAAGAAGAAATTGCTTGTTACAAGCAATTTCTTCTTTTTCTACAATATTTTCTCAATCATAAATTTACAGGAATGTAAAATCCAGGGATTGAATAGGAAGGGGTTAAATAATAGTTATATCTCAGGTGTTTGAGAAGTTGGCCCACTGATTACAAGGAAAATAATAACAAGCTTTTGCTTTATTGTATCTACCAGTTCTAATTGTCTTCATTTCTGGCAAAATTCTCTCTAATATACAATTATCCACCTATATTAACTAGGAAGGACAAGCTTATTTAGGCAAACTGTATTTTATTTTACAGTATAATTTAAGAGCAAATTACTTAACCCATTACACACAAGGAAGCTTTTGGACGCTCCTCAAGAATAACAATTAGAAAAACATTGTGTAAAATGAAGAAATCGCTTATGACAATCAATTTCTTCATTTTACACAATGTTTTCTACCAAGAAATTTGAAAAAATCTAAAGTTTCATTTACTTTTAATTGCTGTCTGCTACTCCTTTCAATTTGGACAATCGTAAAAAATTTGCCGTCTGGCAATGGGTTAATGCATTTAAAGCTTGGCTGTGAAACACACTGCATACTAAGTCAACGTTTTGGGCAACTGCATGTCTGAGATCTTTACAACAGAAATTGAGAAAATTCCAACTGACAGCATGAAAGCCCATGAATTCAATTCCTATCACCAAGCTCTATCCAATTAGCGCTCTACAATGAAAGGAAATTTAATTTCATTCAAATATTTGCATATCCTATCCATACTACAAGGCACATATTTGCATATCCTATCCATACTACAAGGCACTTTATTTGACACTGGTACAACTGTCAAAATTATTAGAAAGTCTTGTCTAATAATACCTGATAACCCATGACAGACTGGTAAAAGTTTAAAGAAGTTGTAGACTACTGTAGAGGACATTTCGATATTCATTAAAATTGAACAAAAGTGCCAAATGGTGTAGAAAACATTGTGATAAACATTATAATAAGCAACTTCTCCTTTTCACAAAATTTTTTCTATTACCTAATTTCTTCAATGCAAAAAAATGTAGTACTGTCAGGTCGTGGGTTACACCGCCCTTACAAAATTCTAGACTAATCCAAACTCAAAGATAACAACATATATTTATAAATGCAAATTGAAATAAAGCATTGGTATCTAATAGGGAAGAAAATATACTTTACCTATTCCAACTTATTGACACTTTTTGACCCCCTTAAAAAAAAACAATTAGCAAAACATTGTGCAAAATGAAGAAATTGCTTGCAACAAGCAATTTATTTAGTTTTCACATTTGTTTTTATGCAGAAAGTTGAAAAAATTTCTTAAAATTTGAATTCTTTTCTATAACTCCTTTATTTTGATCCAGTCATAATTTTGC
Organism: Fragum fragum; assembly: GCA_946902895.1. Lineage (NCBI taxonomy): Eukaryota > Metazoa > Mollusca > Bivalvia > Cardiida > Cardiidae > Fragum > Fragum fragum. The sequence continues at coordinate 39,733,658 of OX336366.1, read as the reverse complement.
AATCTTATAATGGATTAACAAAAAGTACTGTAACCTTGCAGCACACAGGGGTCCACATAATGCAAAATTATCAGCATTGTGATAAAAGAAACTAGAGGCACTTGAGCGCCTGTATCGCTCCACAGGCCTGATCCTACTGATTAAGCAAATGCTGTTTTTAGGAATTCAATAAACTGAATCTTACCATATCCGGCAAATAAATACTGTCACGGAAATCTTTGAAATAGTTTTAGAAGAGGATTTCATACTTTTCATTGTTTACAACAGTCAAGTCAAGTTATGAAAAATTCATTTACAAAGTCAAATGTAAAGGTACTTACAAAATTTTCACTGTTTAACGTTTACGGACATACACCACAATAGTAAAAGCCATGTTTTTCAGCTGATCAAAATTATATCAAGGAATCTGACAAAGAGTGATCTGATGATCATTCCTGTGAAATTTGGTTGAAATTTTCGAAGTTTTCAGAATAAGGCAATAAGACAACCACCCCTCAAAAAAGCCATGTTTTTTTTATCCAATCAAATTCATTAACAAAATCCGATAAAGGGTCTCCAAATGATGATTCTTGTGAAATTTTGTTCAATCAATCTCTTGGTTTCTGAAAAAAAGATTTCTTAAATTCTCATTATATTACCAGAAGATTTTCACCATATATGGAAATTAGCTCTGTCCATTATAGCCATATATTCCATCCAATCAAAGTTCTTTGAAGGAATCTGGTTAAAGGGTCATCAAAGAATTTTTTTCTGTAAAATTTTGTACTTTCTGAGGCAGGACTCCACTATATGCAAGGTTAGGTGGCTTGGAACATTCTGAGAAAATTTCCTACAAAATTGTCTGTACATGTAGGTGATGCCTTGATATCATATGGATTGACAGACAAAGAAGATGATACTAATATAAATCCACCTTTGGTGTACAATGGTTGGTTGGGCCAAAAACATCGTAAGTGCAGCAGGAGTAAGTTGTAGCTACGACATTTAACCCTTGTCATTTTAACTCGGAATATTCCTTTCTTTGCAGGAGGTGTAGACAAAGATCAGCCTGCGCATTGGATGCAAACATTGTGGGTTAATGATTCTTTTGAAAATTTATACTATAAACAACTCTGTCTTGAAAGGGACAAGCAGTAGTTGTAGACTATTATCAGACTGTACTTTTGAACAGGCTGATCTTTGTCTATACCTCCTGCCAAACCGGAATATATCAGGTCCAGCTTAACAAGGATTAACATGCCAAAGATCTATTTAAACTATCTCTGCAGGTGAAATGACACCATTTGCTTTCACCTAATTTTGTACTATATCTGATTTTTTTCATTCATGCTATAATAATTGAGATAAGTTTCTGGAAAAGAAGAAATTGCAATTTCTTTTTTTTCCAGAATATTTTCTATAATACATGGGGGTGACTTTTTGAATCGTTACCACCTTATAATGTCATCTGCTACCCTTTGAATTTGGACAAATCCAAAATTAAAAAAAAAAAAAAAAAAAACAGTAGAGGGTTAAGTTCTGTAAAAAAATGTATCATCAGTTTTATTCTCAAACCATGATAGGAAAATCAACATTTTTTTGAGGTAGACACAAAACAGCGCTTTAGTACGCTTGCAAAGAATTAGCTTAATGGGAACACATTGTGGAAAATGAAGAAATTGCTTGTTGCAAGCAATTCTTTTAATTATCCACAATGTTTTCTACCTTTAAATACAAAGATCCTTAGAATTTCATCAACTATAAATATTAAAATTGTTGTCAGCTATTTCTTTTGATTTGAATTGGTTTACAAATTTGTTGTTTAGTGATTAGTCAAAGAATAAAATTGCATGTTCTTTTATTTTAAGAAAATGACAAAAATTATACAGTGTGTCTGTCCAGTAATATCCATAAAAGTTTAACCCATTAACGAGATGGAATTTTTCTGACTGGTTGAAACTGAAGGAAGTTGCCGACATGAGCTGAAATTTGAAACTCTTTATCTTTTGTCGAAGGAAATCACAAGCTATTCCTTCATTTTCAAAATGTTTTCCAAACTGTCTATCTTGGAAAGACCTGAAAAGGGGGGTTTGTATTGGATAAAAAAACAGCTAAAAAAAGTTTCTTAACAGACCATAATAATGGGTTGACTCATCCAGATCATATTTCACTGATAGTTCCGGTTCTGTCGTCAAGGCGTCTCTTTTGGTCTCATTTTGAAGAGCATTATCCTGTTTTTAGCTAATGTGCAACTAATATGTGTCTGCATAAAACAATTTATGATGTAGAGTTTTTCACTAGTGCAGATCATGTGATAACTTTGAACAGCTGATTTTAATACCGTAAGAGCCTGATCATTTACACATTACCACACAATAAAATTTTAAGCCAGACTGAATTCAAAGAAGTTGAAGAAATCTTTGTCTTTTGGGATGGAAAACATTATGGATAATGAAGAAATTGCTTGTAACATACAATTTATTCATTTTCCACAATGTTTTCTAAAGTTTTATATTGAGAGGGAATCTAAAAATGTCAGTGTTGGAATGGGTTAACTGTAAACAGCAGCATAATGCACTGTGGATCCCAAAACTTGGCTCGGCTGTTCTTGTGCTTGATAAATGGGTAAAACTTCTAAGTTGAGAAAGGTGAATTTAAATTGCATTCAGAGTTATCCCCTTGTTTGTATAGAATGCTCTTTTGATAGTGAACACACATTGCAAGCAAGTTTATTTCTAGAATTTGACCTAGTAACCTAGTTTTTGACCCTATGTAACCAAATATTGAACTTGTCCTAGATATTATGCAGAAAAACATTCTGACCAAATATCAAAACATTTGAGCCTAAACAAGAGCATCGCCTATGGGTGCATACGCTCGACTATTGGGAGCTGGATAGTGGACAAAATGCATCTAGAGTTATCCCCGTGATAGTATAGGTTGCTCTTTTGATAGTGAACAAGTGTGTCAAGTTTCAAGTGAGTTCCTTTGGAAAAACCAGAGATATCACAAAATGTCAAAGTTTTGCAAGACGACAATGACACAAAGGCTATCGCAATACCTCAGGTTTTCTCTGAAAACAGCCAAGCTAAAAATGGCCTCTGGAGTGCACAAAAGGTATTTCTACAATTTTGAGGTATTTCTAGAAGTTGACCTAGTGACTTAGTTTTTGACCCCACATAACCCAAAATTGAACTTGACTGAGATATAATACAGACAAACATTCTGACTAAATATCAAGACATTTGAGCCAAAAATGTGGCCTCTGGAGCGCACACAAGGTATCTAACATTTGACCTAGTGACCTAGTTTTTTGACCCCATATGATCGTAATTTGAACTTGGCTGAGATAACATGGAAACTAACATTCTAAACAAATATTATATGATTTGATGCAAAAATATGACCTCTGGAGTAGACACTATGAATTTCTAGGATTTGACATATTGACTTTGTTTTTGACCCCACATAACCCAATATCACTGTTGACCTAGATTTTATGCAGACAAACATTCTGACCAAATATCAATTCAATCAAGATAAAATATGGCCTTTTGAGTGCACCCAAGGTATTTTTTAAAATTTGACCTAGTGACCTAGTTTTTTACCCAATGTGACCAAAATTGGGCTGGGTTAAGATGGTTACAAACATTCTGACCAAATATCATTAATTTTGATTTAAGCCTTAAATGTGGCCTCTAGAGTGCACACATGATTATTTCTAGAATTTGACCTAGTGACCTAGTTTTTGACCCCATATAACCCAATATCGAAGTTGACCTAGATATTATACAGACAAACATTCTGACCACATATCAAGACATTTGAGGCAAAAATGTGACCTCTACAGTGCACACAGGGTATATTCAATATTTGACCTAGTGACCTAGTTTTGACCCAATATGACCCAATATTGAACTTGTCCGAGGTGTCATGGAGACAAATATTCTGACAAAGTTTCAAGACATTTGAGCAAAAAATGTGGCCTCTAGAGTGCACACAAGATGTTGTCACACGACAGACAAAGAATGCCGGATACAGCTAGATCACAATAACCCACCATGACCACTTGTGTGGTCAGGTGAGCTAAAAATGTCAAAGTTCTTCATTAATTTTCTTACTTACAAAAGATGAACTTAAAACTTGATCAAAATTCAATAAATAAAACATTCCAATAAATTTTCAGGTTGATTGATCAAACAAGTGGCCTCTAGAGTGCTGACAAGGTTTTACAAGATTTAGGCTAGTGACAGAGTTTTTGACTGAGTGGCTAAAAATTGAACTTGCCTAGGAGTTCCTCTAGAAAAATATTCTGACCAATTTGGTTGATTGAGTTAAAATTTTGCCTCTAAAGTTGGATCAAGTGAGCCAGTTTTTATATGACCCAATTTCATTAATACTCAAGAATTCATTACATCAAACATTCTCAGATACATTGTATTCCATTTTAGGTTGATTAGGCATAAAATGTGGCCTAACAGTAGAGTGCAAGCATTGCTAACCTAGTAATATAGTTTTTGACTCCATGCAACCCTATTTCTAACTAGTCAAAAATTTCCATATGATGAATATTTTGATTAAACTTCAGGGTCATTAGGTATCAAAATGTGGTCTCTAGAGTGTGTACATGGTAAATCCAAGATTCAAGGCATCAAGGCTACTCGACTAGGAGAAATAGTTTTTGACATCAAGTGAAAAAATTTTGAGATTGATCAAGATTTCATCAAGAGAAACATTCAAACCAATTTTCAGGTTCATTGAGCATCAAAATAATTAATGTGGGCTTTAGAGCGCCCACAAGGGTTTTTCGAAAATTTGACCTAGTGACGAAGTTTTTGACCCCAAATGAAAATTTAAAACATGTCAGATATTTGATCAAGACAAACATTCTGACCAATTTTCAGGACAAATGAGCAAAAATTGTAGTAAATATTGACAATAGGTGATGATTATCACACAACTACAAGGGCAGACATTGAGCTAAAGTGTGAACTTGACCTCAAATGAACACTACTGCTTCATTGAACTTCATTATAAGCAGTGGAGAAACATGTGTATTTGTATACCTCTTCATAAACATATAAATTAAATAAATATGTTTGCATAATCTACTGCTGCTCAAATTATCGTCAATTTACCAAAAATTTCAGAATGGCATTTGTCACAAAAATTCAGCAATGTTTGAAAACATATGTACATGTATATATAAGAACTACAATAGTTGTCACATGTTTAACCCATTCCCAACACAATCCCTTTTTCATTTACAACCCTCAACATCAGAACCCTGAACATTGTGGGAAATGAAGAAACTGCTTGAAATTAGCAATTTTTTCATTTCCCAAAATGTTGTCCATACCATATTTGAAAGACAAATGTTTTAACCCATTCCCATAAGACAAAACTTTAGAACAGCCCAATTCAAAGAAGTTGCAGACCACGATTCAAAGTTGATGAAATCTTTAAAATCTTTCTCTTTTGGGATGGAAAACATTGTGGATAATGAAGAAATTGCTTGTATTAAGTAATTTCTTTTTTTCTACAATGTTTTCCAATGCTTTCATATTGATAGTGCATTTTAAAAGCATCACTGTTTAGGAATGGGTTAAAGAATTTATCATCCCAAAACAGTCGACTGCAAATTTGGACCAGTTGAAAACGTTGTCTGGTAATGTGTTGTTAGATTTATACGTAGGCGTTTTGCATGCCATGCAACATGTGTAGAGTTGCTTTCCTCATTAGTGGTAAGGTTTTTAGTTTATTTGAGACATTGTTTCTGTCTTCCTTGATAATGAACTGGAGACATCTTTCTATAGAAATACGGTCACCAAACTTGTTCCCTCAGGAAAAGTATCATTTTACAAATCACTATATTTTGATTAGTTATATCCATGCAAACTGCAGTATTGAGAAAAATCATTACAAATTGGCAAAATTTAGACTCATCCTAATTAATCAAGTGGGCCAGAATGGCCCTAAAATCGCTCACCTGACTAATGTAAGATGATTCGAAATTTTGCATACACTTTTGAAAAGGGTCACCCAAGGAATATTCATTTAAGTTTTGTTGAAATTGGCCCAATGGATACTGAGAAGATGTTTAAAAATTTCAAAGTAAAAAAACTGCCCCACCCTGCCACGCCCATATTTGGGCATAAATCAAAATTCTGCAAACACCTTTTGAATAGGGTCACCCAAGGAACATTCATGCCAAGTTTTGTTGAAATTGGCCCAATGATTACTGAGGAGAAGATATTTAAAGATTTCTAAATAAAAAACTGCCCCAACCTGCCACGCCCATATTTGGGCGTCAATTAAATTTCACAAACAACTTTTGAAAAAGGTTCACCCAAGGAACATTCATGCCAAGTTTGGTTGAAATTGGCCCAATGCTTACTGAGGAGAAGATATTTAAAGATTTCTAAATAAAAAAACAGCCACGCCTATATTTGGGCTTCAATTAAATTTCCTAAAGACGATTTGAAAAGGGTCACCCAAGGAACATTCATGCCAAGTTTTGTTGAAATTGGCCCAATGATTACTGAGGAGAAGATATTTAAAGATTTCTAAATAAAAAACTGCCCCAACCTGCCACGCCCATATTTGGGCGTCAATCAAATTTCACAAACAACTTTTGAAAAAGGTTCACCCAAGGAACATTCATGCCAAGTTTGGTTGAAATTGGCCCAATGCTTACTGAGGAGAAGATATTTAAAGATTTCTAAATAAAAAAACAGCCACGCCCATATTTGGGCTTCAATTAAATTTCCTAAAGACGATTTGAAAAGGGTCACCAAAGGAACATTCATGCCAAGTTTGGTTGAAATTGGACCAATGGTTACTGAGGAGAAGATGTTTAAAGATTTCAAAGTCAAAAACTGCCACGCCCTGCCAGGCCCATATTTGGGGGTCAATCAAAAATTCGTGAACAACTTTTGAGAAGTGTCACCCAGGGAACATTCCTTTCAAGTTTGGTTGAATTCCTCCCAGTGGTAACTGAGGAGAAGATATTTAAAGAATTGTTGACGCCTTCCGACGCAGGACGCACAAAAGGTGATACCAAAAGCTCACCTTGAGCACGTTGTGCTCAGGTGAGCTAAAAAAGGAAAACAATTTCAAGTTGATGAAATTCCAAAAATCTTTAACATTTAGAATTAAAGAGCCGTCAGAAACGGATTATGCTCCCAAAATATAGCCCAGTAGCAAAAAGTATAAAAAAACACCAGGTTTGGACAAATCAACAGGCGTCAGACAGAGGATGGTATATGCTCACTATATTCAAGACATGTTGAATTTTAATGTACATCCTTGAGCTGTGACCTTGACTTTTGAGCTATCAGACAATTTCTTCAAAATGGCACATCTACTGACAAAAGAGATCAATAGTGCAAAGTTATTTCAAAATCCATCCGTAATTTTAGGAGCTATGCTCAAGACATGCTTAATTTTAATGTTTGACCTTAAGCCTTGACCTAGACATCTTAGCTATCCATTTTTTTTAAATTGCACATCTACTCATGACTGAGAACAATTGTTACAAGTTATATTGAAATCCAATTGCAGGAGTTATGCTCTAGACATGCTTAATTTTAGTGCTCAACCTTGAGCTGTGACCTGTACCTTGGAACTATATGAATAAATTTTTCAAAAAGGACATCTACTCATAACAGACAACAATTGTTTATAGTTATATTGAAATCTATCCATAACTGAAGGATCTATGTTCTGGAAAAGCTAAATTTCTTGTTCAACCTTGAGCTGTGACCTTGACCTTGGAGTTATCTGAAGACTTGTGCACATCTTCTGTCGACTGAGAACAATTGTGCCAAATCATATTGAAATCCTTCTACAATTGAAGGAGCTATGCTCTGGACATGCTTAATTTCAACTTTGGAATGTGACCTTGACCTTCAGCTATATGAAGATTTGTTTGAAATTGTCAATCTACTGATGCTAGAGAACTTGACCTTCAGCTATATGAAGATTTATTTGAAATTGTCAATCTACTGATGCTAGAGAATAAATGTGTAAAGTTATTTTGAAATCCATTCATTATTGAAGAAGCTATACTCTGGAAATGCTTAATTTCAACGCTTGACCTTGAGCTTTGAGCTATCTGATTTTTTTTTCAAATGGTACATCTACTCATGAAGGAGCGATGCTATGAACAAGGTCAATTTTGACCTTTGACCTTGAATTGTGACCTTTACCTTGGAGCTACCTGTTGTTTTTTTTTTTCTTTTCAAATAGAACATCTATTCATGATAGAGAACGATAGTTATTGTGCCAAATATTTTGAAATCCATCCACTACTGAAGGAGCTATGCTGTGAACAAGGTCAATTTTTACCTTTGACCTTGAACTCGGACCTTGACCCTGGAACTATCCGAAAACCGTGAAATGAACCTCACCGTATTGTAAGGCATTCACATGTGAAGTTTTATCCAATTTGGACCAAGGGTTGTGGAAATATCCAGGCAGAGGGACAGAAAATGGAAGGATGGTTTGACAGAGAGGCAAAGCAGCAGCTATATGCTTGCCCTTAAGGTAGTATAAAAAACATTGTGGATATTAGAAAATTGCTTATAAGAAGGAATAGCTTCATTTTCCACAATGTTTTCCAAAGCTTTCATCTTGAGGTGCTAAAAAAGCAGAATTATGTAGGATTGGCTTAAGTTTATAAAGGAAAACTTGCCTTTGTGTTGGATGGGACAATAATAACCATAAATATATACCTTTGAAATATATACATTCCAAAAAGACAGAATTGGACACGCCACCCTTTCCCATACAATGGCACTTTTTGACACCCCTCTAGAAAACGCAATTTGGAAAACATTGTGACAAATGATGAAATTGTTTGCAACAAGCAATCTCTTTATTTTCCTCAATGTTTTCTACCAAAAAAGTTGAAAAATAGTAATATTGTTGTCTGCATCTCAATTCTAATTTGGACAAATCTAAAATGTTCTTGTGCGGTAATGGGGCTGTTAACAAAATTGTAAGTGTATTTAAGGAAAAATTATTCCTAACGTTGCTTTCAGTCACAGATTCATGCCGATGTTAGATGTTTGATTCTGTCTTGGCATCCAGTCCACCTTGCTATCAACATGAATTGATGTGGGGTTTGTGTTGAATAACAAACATGTTCCTGTCTTTTGTTTGTCATGCCAAGTACCCCCTGAGATTTGGCCATGATTTCTTACAGAGAATATTGCTTGTCATAAATACTTTAGATTGCAGCCTTGTGAGATTTGGCAACCTCAATAATTTCTGTGAAGTGAATGACAAGTGGTATTCTATTCAGTGTTTCCTTCCAAGAAATATTGCTAAAAAATTCATGTGATATGAATGGAAGGTGCTTTATTCTATTTCTTGAAAGCTCATGGGACGTTTTTATAGTAAGTGACTTGATATATTCATGGTATCTCCCTGAAGGCTAAATTCTATAGTAAATCAAATTTTCATTATTCTTCCTACTTCTAAGGTCTAGGGAAACATCAGCCGTTTTCTTTATATGGAAGCAACATGACTGTAGATAGATGAAAGACAGTTAACCCTTTACTTTCCTGTTTTGCAAAATTTTAAATATGTCCAAATTCAAAGGTTTTGTTGACAAAAAACAAGAAATCCGTGAGTCAAAACTCACTAATGCACTATCATAACTGAAATAACTAAAGTAACTAGATGGTTGTCCCAGGATAACTGCTGTCCAGCCTGCAAGCACAATTTTAGTGTTTGACCTTGAGCTTTGACCTTCAACTTGAAGCTATCCAAAACATTCTTTCAAATAACACATCTACTCATGATGGAGAATAATTGTGCCAATTTATTTTGAAACCCATCCATAATTGTAGGAGAAATGCTCTTGACAATCACAATTTTAGTGTTTGTCCTTTAGCTGTGACCTTGACATTAAAATTATCCAAATAATTCCTTCAAACGGCACATCTACTCATGATGAAGAATATTTGTGCCCAGTTATTTTGAAATCCAACCATAAATGTTGGAATTATTGTCCGAACAAACACAATTTTAGTGTTTTACCTTGAGCTGTGACCTTGACATTAGAACTATCCCAAAAATTCTTTCAAATAGCACATCTTCTCATGATGGAGAATAATTGTACTAAGTTATTTTGAAATCCATCCATTAAATTAGGAGTAATTGTCCGAAATAATTCGGACGGACGGACAGACAGACAAACTAGCGGACTAACGCACATACACCGACTTGTCATAGTGACAACTATGTCTCGCTCACCGCAAGCAGGCTCGACAAAAAAAGAAATATTCCCACAATGGAATATATTCGGTTAGCAATGAGAAAAGCACCTAGTAGAATCTCTACATCAAGCAAGTTGATAACATGCAGATCTAAATATGGTAAGGGTTAAAAGACAACCCCAGTTTAGTATTCATATAAAGTTTTAAGTAAATACTTTAAATAGTTGCTGAGAAAAATATGATGAAAATACAGTAGAACCTCGTTAATTGAACGTCACTGGTTCGTAGGTATGTGTTAGTTCGTATACTTTACGCGGTCCCGATCTTTTTCCTTCTTTATCTTTGTAAGAAAACTCTGTCTAATTCGAACGTCAGCGGTTCGTAGTTCGTAGGCCATTTCAAGTCCCGAGAGTATGATTATAGCGTTTAATTCGAAGATGTGATAAACTAATTGTCTCCAATCACCACCTACCTTGACTTTCACACCTGCTGATCTATATGACATTTATGTGTTATCGTGTACCTTTAATTAAAAGGGACTGTTTGGTTTGTAAGGTGGGTAATTAATCGAATAAAGATTCCCGTTATTAACGCCGAAAATTTACTTTAAATTGACCCATCCCCATTAGTATCAGTGTTATTGGTCACTTAGAAATTCTAGCCATTTTTTTCTGTGGTTGCTTTCTTCACAATCGTCGGTCCTTCTTTTTATGGTTTAATGATAGAATACTTTGCGTGATTTGATCCATTGTATTGTAAAGGGAAACCACCCAGACCATCTGATACAAACACTGTGTTTAAAAAATGCCAAAAAATTAACAGAGATAAAAGCATAAAAAATACAAGACGAGTAATTTTTATTTTTTCTCAATTAATATCTGCAGGTCTTGTAAAAAAAAATAGCCAATTTAGAATTAATTCCTAAATGGAGGACAGAACAAAACCATGTCAGATTCCGTGTATCTCAAACAGCCGACCTCTTGCCCTCCGTTTTGTTCGTACTACGCTTAATTCGTATAAATTTCCCCGGTCGCTTGCGCTACGAATTACCGAGGTTTTACTGTATATGTCTATATCATATCAGACAATGTCAAAGAATCAACTAAATTGTAGAACAGGAAGTGGTTAAGTTACTGACCTAAAATTTGTTAAGCACCATGTAGGATCCCTAGCTGAACCTCCACCCAAAATTTCAAGTCAATGTTATGAATAGATGCTGAGAAAAATAGACCACTATACTAGGCAAATTTGTAAAATTATTAAGTCCGAAAACAGGAGGAAGTGTATAAATTAAAGACCTTAATTTTGTTAGCGCAATAGAGGGCCCCAAGATAAACCTCCACATCAAGTTTCAAGTCAATGCTATGAATGGATGCTGAGGAAAATGCGACAAAAATATACCACTATGCCAGCAATGTCTAAATAGCCAAAATTCACTGAGATTTCCCCCACATGCACTACCATGACTACAGTGAAAACAAGAAATAGATTGTCCAAGGAAAGGTTGATCCAGCTGATTTGTACAGAGAATGTGGTGCACAGAATTTTTTTCTAAACTTTGACCTTGACCTTGTACATAATTATCACAACATACGTTTTGCATGACACTAGCACTCACCAAGTAGTATAACTGTGCCAAGTTATTTTCAAATCCATCCATAAATGTATAAGAAATCCTCTGGACAAGGTTGTTTCACCTTCAACAGTGACCTAGACCTTGTAAGTATCATATAACACTAGAACCAATCAAGAAGAACAATTATGCCACGTTATTTTCAAATCCATCCATAAATGTATAAGAAATCCTCTGGACAAGGTTGTTTCACCTTCAACAGTGACCTAGACCTTGCTAGTATCATATGACACTAGCATCAATCAAGAAGAACAATTGTGCCACGTTATTTTCAAATCCATCCATAAATGTAGAAGTTACGCTGCGGACTGTGACTTTGACCTTAAACATATCACAATCATTTTGCACTAGCACTCATCAAGAAGATCATTTACCCTTAAATCCCTCTATAAATGTTGATTGATTAATTGAATGGGGTTTAAAATCACTTCTAACAGTATTTCAGTCATATCCCGGCGGCTGGAACGCCTAACAATGGATTCCTCGTATTTCTCACACCAGTACTACCACTACATCCTTTCCTAGCCTCCATTTGCTATCCCACATTATGAAGGTAGAAGGTAAGTACAGGACAAGGTCAATGTTATTGTTCAACCTTTAACTGTGACCTTGTCTTTGGAAGTATCATGAAACACATTTCGCATGACACTAGCACTCATTAAGAAGTACAAGAGGACCATGATGGTCCTAAATCGCTCCCCTGAGTATGATTCATGGATTTATGTTCATGGATTTATGATATATACAAAATAGCAAAGCCCTCTGTCTAATTATTTTGGAGAAGATATTTAACCCATTCCCACTTGATCCCTCCTTTTTACGCCCCTCAACAAAAAAGCTTTGGAAAACATTGTGGAAAATGAAGAAATTGCTTGGAATCTAAAGTACAAATTTCATTGCTTAAGGGCAAATTCGAAAGGAGAAAACTTTATCCTCCCTCTGGATCCATGTGTTATAAATTCAGAAATAAGAAAGAAGTCATTGAACTGATGCTTCATGCATAATATACACCCCCCACCCCCCCAGGGATCCGAGGATCATGATTTTAGCTATTTTGAAAGAGGTCAATATACACTGCAACTCCTCTACAACGCTACCCGGCACAGCGCTGACTCCATTATAACGCGGGGTCCGCTTGGCTCCCTAAATTTTGGAGGGGGGGGGGCATTTTGGGTTGCAGATGCTGAGATACGACGTTAATCCTGATTTGGCCGCAATTTTTTCATCCCGTCTTCGGCCCGTCCGAAGAAAAAGGGTTGCACATAAAAAATCGATAATTTCCCGAAGCCAGGTAAGTTTTTAACACCTTATGTGGACGGTCCTGGCCATTAATGCATTAGTTCAGAGGTAATTGGTTTGTTTGATTGATGACACGCGTAGTGTTTGTATTTACAAAATTGGTTTGATTGCTTGGTTTTACTGTTTGACCTTGAGATGATCAATGCCTTAGGTCATTGATATTTTTTAAAACAATAGTGAATAGGCAAGCTCCTCGGTATCCTTCAGTTACAAACCTTGAAGGTGGTGCGATTGAAATATCACACTGTTTCACTCTCGGCGTTCTTAATTTTATTCAGTCCCGGGTAGGACGTGTTCTGAAAGCAATGCGCGACCGTGAAATTAGACAAATTGACTTGAGTCTAATTTTTTATTTCACTTCATTATTTGCTGGTATCCGGAGCTCGTAGAGGATAGTGGCTTCAAGAAAAAAAACGCAACAATGTTCTTAGAAAACAATCAGTCGTAGCTGCGACGTTTTCGCTAAATACAGAAAATACGTGAATTTTAATTGTAAATGTCACAGTATCGGAAGATTTTCATCCGAAACGGGATAGATAATATAAGTAGATTAAAATACAATACCGTTATTTTTCCGAATTTCTTTCAATAATCCGAAAATTTAATGCCATTCTGTATGATCAAGCTCGTCGACAAATTTGAAGTAAAGTTTTTTCGGGTACAGTTTATTTAATCTGAGGGAGGAAAGGTGATCAAAGGCGCCGCCGCCAGATGTTCAGCTATTTATGGGAGAGTTTCCGTTGTTGACACGTGCCAGACGCATACCCCGTGTAATTCTTGCTGACCGAATTTTTTACTCTTGTTGTTATGAAACCAGACATTCCACCGTCTCGGATATTTTTCCATTATTACGACCTTCATTTTTACGATTAAAAGTTAGCCGCTAGATCTACATGTATACTTGCAACTGGTCGGTTTAAATTCCCGATTCGTAAATGACTAGGTTCAGATAGAGTTCTCTGTCGATTTATTGTTACCGTATTTTTAACAATGGTAAAGAAGTTAGACCAAGTCCATTACCGCGAAAGAGGTCCGAAGGTCGATCCACGCGACATTTTCTGAACGCTTCAGTAATCCCAGGTGTTCAACAACTCGTCGGTCTCCAAGGAGACGTCGCTATGCGAGATACTTAGATTTTATCCCTTTTGTCTACGGATGGAAATATTTACGGGGGCAGCGTTATAGCATTATAACTCCACTTCTTCCGCTGTTTCATTTTTTGGACCCCACCAACAGCGTTATAGTGGAGCTGCAGTGTACTGATGCTTCTAAAAATTTCAAGGCTCTATGCCTTCTGGGTTGGGTGGGGACGATTTTTAAACATTATTTTAAAATTTCACTTTGCTGCCATGGCAACCAGAGTTTTAATGGATTTCAATTCTTCTAGCTATTCTGTTCTGCCAAATTTGGTTCATATTGGCCCAGTGGTATGGAAGGAGATGTCATTTAAAAAATAATTTTCATATACCCCCCCCCCCCCCCCCCCCTGGGGACCTGAGGATCATGATTTTAACTTTGAAAGAAGTCAATATGCTGATGCTTCATGCAAAATATCGAGGCTCTATTCCTTCTGGGTCAAGAGGAGGAGATTTTTAAACATTATTTTATAATTTCACTTTTGTTGCCATGGCAACCAGAGTTTTTAACAGATTTCAATTCTCTTAGCTATTTTAAAAGGGGACCATCTAAGTAAGATTTCTGCCAAATTTGGTTCAAATTGGCCCATTGGTTTGGACTGAGATGTCGTTTCAAAATCATTCATTATTTATATATACTCCCCCAACAAGCAATTTTTCATTTTTCACAAAGTTTTCCAAAGCTTTCTTCCTTTGGGGGGGGGGGTCACAATTATTCACCTTGAGCTCTTCAACGTGCTCTCTAACATCTATCTCCTAGTGGAAAAGGCAATGTGCAGACAATACTTTTAAACTAAGGGCCATTTAACTCTGAGAAAAATTGATGGAATGCAACCAAAATAGCATGTGCTCATCTTAACTTTACTTTAATGGTACTAAGAGTTTGTGTGAAATTTAAATGAAATCCATCCGTAAAGTAGTTTAGGAGAAAATGGGCAACAAAAAAAAAAGCTGCAGACAACCCAACCAAAAAGCGGACTTCTATAAACTTCCCAAATAGTTTTGGGGTGTACCCAAGTAACTGAGTTTTGTGGTATCTGTAGATAGTCTTACAACCACCAAGGGAGTAGAAGATTCATTTGAATTCAGAGCCATAGAACACAATGGTAATTCTATAATTCAGGCCATTTATACAGTTTTGTACAATCTTTTATTTCCATACAAAGCGGTAATTATTCAAGACTGAGTGAAGTTCTGACAGTCTCCTTTCGCATAAAGACCTTGTTCTTTAAGTTCTTATAGTTATGAGTTCTTATAGTTATGAGTTTGTAAAATGCTTCCATGCCATGCTCTCTTTAAGAATCAATTTCAGGAATTATTATAATTATTAGCAGAGCAGGATTTTATAAGAATTTCTTTGTTTCAATTTGACAAATCTGTGTTTACAGACAACATGTGTGATGTCATAAATGAGTAATAACTCTTGAAACTGGGTAAAATGGACAACTCCATGACCAATTTTGTTTAACCCATTTCCAGACAACAAAATTCAAACCTGTCGAAATTGAGAGAAGCTGCAGAAGACAATTTCAAGTTGATGGAATCTGAATTTCCTTCATCTTTTCGGATAGATCATTGACGATAATGAAAGAATTGCATGATTCAAGCAATTTCCTCATTTTCCACAATCTTTTCAAAACCTTTTTTCTTGAGGGATGTAAAAAGGAGGGTTTGTAGGGGAATGGGATAAACTTAAGTGATTGCACCTATTTGTGTCAATTTGAGCAAAAGAGATTAAACCCATTTGCCATCAAGTAGCGCAGTCCTGTTCTGTTGATGCGGATAAAATCTGCAAGTCTGAACGGGTCTGATTTTCTGGACCTTTTTACTTATTTACTGGGAGTAATACAGATGGACGTCTGCTTTTTAACCCTTTCCTGTTTTGTAAAACTTTAAACCTGTCCGAATTCAATGGTTTTGCAGATGAAAATTTAGAGTCTCCTGAATCAGATTTTCAAAATATTTCACACACCAGTCTTGTAAATGTTGACTAGAAAGTCTACAGTGGACAAGTCTGCCAGGTAACTTTTTTTCATTTTTCAGTGGAATTAATTCTCTATGGACCAGATCTAGTATTCGCAGTATGCAAAAAACCTCATAATATCCAAATTCTTCTTATAATGATTTTACAAAAAGGTAGAGATGTTTTTGCAGGGAACTGTTTACAAGTAAAAAAGACAAGGAGGCTTTTTCGGGGGCAAGGACGCTTTTAATTCCAACTCATACTAACAGAATATTTCATTATCAGAGTTAGCCATAATTAAGTTTTTCTGTACTGTTAAAGGAATATGATTATGAATAAACATTTTATTCATAGCAAAGCCTCTTTCACTGATCAATAAAGATCCCCTGGGCCCGATTCACATGCAAACCTATTTTCCTACCATACATTAGAAAAGGCAATCTAGAGATAGTTCTCACTTTTATTCTTTATTTTCCGCATTCTTGTCTCATTTCAATGGAGGCAATTACCTTCCCCTTCCATTGCTAGGAGATTTATTTCTGGAAGGATGAGTTCCTCCAAACCAAAACTTAGTCAGTGGGCGATCAAAATGTTGTAACTACAGCTTGAATAAAGCTGTAGTTATGACACTTTGATCCCCCTAACGATGGCAATATCCAAATAACTAGTGGTAACAAAGCTGCTATTCAATGAAGTGGTGGTAGACTTATTTGATTTATATTGTCTTATCAGCTAATATCACTATTCTTCTTACTTGGCAAAAATGGGTTTGAAAGGAAAACGCCATTTACGATATTGCTATTTACAAATCTATAAAATATTTTGATATGCAGGTTCATTGTCTGAAATCATTATTTCTCCATGACATCCTATGATGAGGGACTCAATGGAATTGACCAAATGCGGCTGTCAAACAAGGAATCAATCAACCAATCAAATCACTCATTCAGCATGGAATAGACCATTGCCATTGCCTGCCTTTTGTATGAAACATTTAATTTTCGTTTTGCAAATTAAACTTGGTACCAACAGCCTTGGGATCAATAAAAAATTAAAAGGATTGTAAAAAGAGGGCCTTTGACCGCAGAACACCAACCAGAGTTGATGACTACAAAAGCCTAAGTGAACTAAGTTTGGCCAAATGTGACCTGTTATTAAATCTTGTCTTAAATCAAGAGCAAACATTATATAGTAATGCCAGAAAGTTGCAAGTAAATTACAAAGAAGTTTACTGTAGATTAGACCTAGTGAGCTAGTTTTTTTGTTTTTTGTGACCAAATACAATTAGAGGCATTTGAGAGCCTGTATTGCTCGACAGGCCTGAATGTACCAATTAACCCTTTCCTGTACAAACCCGGGATTTTACGTCATTGGGATGTTTTACTTGAGAAAACATTAGGGAAAAAGAAGAAATTGCTTGTAACAAGCAATTTCTTCTTTTTCCACAATGTTTTCTGCCACATAGAGTGGTTTAATTTCAAATTGCATCCAATTTTCATTGTTGTCTGCAACCTCTTTCAATTTGCACCAGTCTAAAATTTCCAAAAACAGGGAAGGGTTAAGCAAATGGTATTAAACTGTTTGCAGGAATTCAGTTTACAAATCTTCAATAATCAAAATTATATGATGGAAGATTAGACCTGATGAGCTAGTATTTGGTGACAAGAGTCACCATGGCATCATTCCTGTGAAATTTGGTTGAAATCTATCAGCTGGTTTCAGAAAAAAAGATTTTTAAACTTTTCAGAATTCGGGCATAAGCCCCATGCACCCATAAAAGCCAAGTTTTTCATCCAATCAATTTGATTGAAGAAATCTGATAACGCATCTCCAAAAGGATGATTCCTGTGAAATTTGGTTGAAATTAATATACTGGTTTCTGAGATTTTTTTCAAAAGGTTTCACTGTTATCAATGGAAATAAGCCCTACCTATTTAACCCATTCCCACACAACAAAATTTTAGACCGGTCCAAATTGAAAGAAGCAGCAGACGACAATTTCAAGTTGATAGAATTTAAATTTTTTCCGTCTGTCTACTTAGAAAACATTGTGGATAATAAAGAAATTGCTTGATACAAGCAATTTCTTCATTTTCCGCAATGTTTCCAAAGCTCTTTAATTGAGTGGGAAAGGGTTAAGCCATGTATGTCATCAAGTCAAAATTCTTTTAGCCCATTCCCACACATTGACATTTTTTAACACCCCTTAAGAAACACAATTGGGAAAACATTGTTTGAAATGAAGAAATAACTTATAACATGCCATTTCTTCTTTTTCCACAATTTTTCAACACAGAAAGATAAAAATTCTAAAATTCTATGAACTTTTAATTAAATTGTTATCTGTAACTTCCATCAAATTGGACCAGTCTACAACTTTGTCGTCTGATAATGGGCTAAATAATTTGATAACAAGGTGCCAAATCGAACAAGATGTTGACACATGACAGCTAGCGGAAGACGGACACAGCTAGATCAAAACAGCTCACCTTGAGCACATTGTGCACTGGTGAGCTAAAATGGACTAGGATTAAAAATACATTGACCAAAGATTGATTGTATTATCCTATGTACATATACATGTATGAGTATATGGGTAAAATCTATTGAAGCCTTGCAATTTACTTCTTCTACAAATAAAGCTTTTTAATGCTCAAATTCTTATTTTGCTAGCTGGGGAACACATGTTCAGATTATTTTTTGCCGACTTTAAATCAGTAAAATGCTTGGTAACATCATGAGTAGTTATAAATACAGTTATAAATACAAAGTGAGCCGCCGTCATAGCGCAGTTGGTAGCGTCGGACTGTCAATCTAGAGGTCCCGGGTTCGATCCCCGACGGCGGCACTCATCCTTTCCGACAATTTGTCTCTCACCAATGGGTCGATAATCGTAGACCTATGATGGATAGCAGCTGGAGGCTAGGCAAGGATGTAATGGCAGTACTGGTGTGAGAAATGCCAGGATTCCATTGTTAGGTGCTCCAGCCGCCGCAATATAACTGAAAACACGGTTTCAAAATCAAAATATGGATTAATGATAACACAATTCTGAAAATTTTCAATTTTCAATTGTCGATGTTTACACCAGGTGGTACAAATGTCTAAACCCTGGACGTCAAATACCAATACACTACAGTATTTAAGGCTTGCGTAACGTGCTGATCATCGCAACTTATCAGACAATGCGAAGAATGAAAAACACCAAGTATTCCGAATAGCTGTTGGAGTATCTCCTGTCCGCGACGTTTACCGGCGATTATATATTAAAGTGAACCCCTTAACTGTATTGTTTTCTTTTAAGTAAAAAGTAACAGGAGGGTAACAACTTTTTACATTCTCCGACAGCCAATCAAATTGCGAGAAACTGTTTACCGTGGATACAATGGTCCAGCCCATTAAAGCCATGTTTTTCGTCCAATCAAAATTCTTTGAAGAAATCTGGGTCACACAAGGATCATTTCTGTGAAATTTGGTTGAATTCTTTTCAGTGATTTCTGGGGAGGAGATTTTTAAAGCAAAAATTTACGCATGCACACATGATCATGGACACAACACCACAACAATAGCTTGCTGGCTTTCAGCCATTCCAGCTAAACTTACAGACAACAATTTTGAGTTGATGAAATTTTAAAAAATCTTGAACCTTTTTGGATGAAAACATTGTGCAAAATGAAGGAATTGTTTGCAACAAGCAATGTAACAAGCAATTTCTTCATTTTCCACAATGTTTAACTAAGCTTTTCCTTGAGTGAGTAAAAGAAAGTGTGGGAATGGGTAAAGCTGTAGTATTTACAAACTTTCTTTCTTCTTTCACATCAAGGCTCAAATGAGATTTGTAATCAAGACATATTATGATGTCAGTAATTAAGACCAGAGAAATTTTAAAGCTTGTTTAATGTTGCACTAGAAAATCTCTTGTTTGTGAAATTGTTGCTAAATTTGGTTCAGTCAAACCTGTAATTACAACATTTTCTGTGCTACAAAGAGACATTTTGAACCTTTTTTATTAAAAAGAAAATTCTCCTAGTGAGAGCCAAATGAAAGTAGGTGCATCCTGGTGAGAGCCAAATGAAAGTAGGTGCAATACAACTGATGGATCCAAGCTGTCAATTAAAAACTTAATTGAACAATCAAATTGATCATTTGAAACCTTCCCTGTTTAAATCCCTGGTTTTCATGTTCCTCTGAATTAATAATTGAGAAAATATTGTAGATAATGAAGAAATTACTTGTTGCAAGCAATTTCTTCACTTTCTGCAACATTTTCTACCCTACTGAATGGTTGATTTTCAAAAAAACCTTTGAATTTGGACAGGTCTAAAAGTTTTAAAAGCAGGAAAGCGTTAAATTGTATACCAAAAGTGGAAGTTGAACTCCATTTTTTTATTTCAAGCATTACAATTGACTAATAAAACTCTATCAAGCTGTAGTTACATGAGCTTATTAAAACTGTAGTTACGAAGTTTAGATCTTAACCCTTTCTGGTACAAACCCAAAAAATTTACATTGCTGTGGTTTTACACTTGAGAAAACCTTACGGAAAAAGAAGAAATTACTTACTTCTTCCTTTTTCCACAATATTTTCTACCACATAGGATTGGTTCATTTCAAATTGCATCCAATTTTCATTGTCGTCTGCAGCCTCTTTCAATTTGGCCCAGTCTTGAATTTCAAATCAAAGCGCTGAAAGCGCTGAAAGCCTGAGATATGTATACAGGAAATATATAATCTGGGCAGAAAAAGTTTGATGGTCGGATTATCGGAGGTGCCACTTTCTACCCAAATCTACTGTCGATTATGCGCAGATCTGTGCGCTAGGGTACACAACCTGCCCGCAATACTTTTCATCCCTTGAGGTATTGTAACAATATATTTACATGTATATATCGTTACATATTTTTCACCTGATTAAAATGCTTTGTAGGGATCTGATAAAGGTCACCCAAGGATCCTGTGAATTTTGGTTGAGTTTGGTTGAATTATGTTCAGTACTTTCCGAGAAGAAGATTTTTAAAGTAAAAGTTGACAGACTGATAGATGGACGACGAACACCACATCATGACAAAAGCTTGTTGGCTTTCAGCCAGTGGAGCTAGCCAGAGAGAGCTAGAGAGTGAGAAAGATGGGGGAAAGGAGCGTGTAGCCAGGTTCGAACTAGGAGGCTCTTGTGTGCGATGTGAGTATTCTACCACACAGACCAATTTCATTATGTAAATATGCGCTTTATAATCGCCAGATAAAGAGAGTGAGTGTGGGGGCGGCCGTTTACCAGGTTAACATGATTATGTGCACTTCTCAAAAGCGGTATATGTAGACGTTCCATCCCTTGGGTAGAATTCAGAGGTAAAAATATATAGACACAAAGTCCGAGCACGACCAAACTGTTTTCAGACAGTGCGAATATGATCCTATGAATGACCAATTAATTTGTGAAACAAAGCATTCCAATTGTGCGTAAAACCAACAGCTTCGCTTATCAGCTTTATACAGCAACTTCATCTAACCGGACCGTTTTAACATTATTACTCTTGAAAAAGTAATATTATTTTGGTATGAAACAAACACCTTATTTTTTGTTAACTTAATGATATGATTATATATGTTTAATAATTTCCAATATATTATATATCTCCTTTCTTTCTTTCCATTCACTCGTCAAGTTTTGATAATTTTGCCAAATTCAGAACAGTCACACGAAAGTACTGTACATCAAGCCGACAGCTTTCAATGAGTCATATCTCGCCTTCGTCCTTCTCGCCTCAATTGGGTGTATTAATTTATGGTCAGATCCGATCTACTTTTCAAGTGACAGAAGATCATATTGATTGCGGTAGATGTTTTTACATTTTGTTTTCACATTAAACTCTGCATGGGTTTGAATTTTTAGCATAGTAACTTTAGCCTCAGATTGCTTACGCAATTTCAGGCTAAAAACGGTAAAGGGTTGATCTCTATGTTTCACTTTCCTGATCACAAACTATAATGTGGTTTGATATCTTGGGCAAATCACTATGTTGGAGGTGTTGCAAGCCATTCCCCCCTCATTTGGCACATTTCTACTGAATCTAGTAAAGGGCAGGAAAGTCATTCTTGTAAAATATTTGTAAGTCTGAGAAGTTTTTCAAAGTTTTCAGTAAATACATTATAAGACAAATTAGTATTCTGAAGTATTGCCCTACTTGCTATAAAATAATTTTTTCTATGAATTGGCAAAAGTCTAACATTCATATTTTAACAAAAACTTGACTATCACTGAAATTGATTAATACCCCCCCCCCCCCGGTTCAATGTCACAGAAAAAGCTTTCAACAAAGGACCACAACTACAAAGTAGATGTACCATGATGCACATCTTTGTTTGATAATTCATGAGTTCCTAATCAATATTTATGCCAAAAAGCAATATAGACCATATCTGTATAACCCAAAATTCACACATCAACAAGGGAAGCCAGAGACTGATCATGCTCTCCGAATATAGCCCTGTCTCAAGAAGTATAAAATAAAGATGAAAAAGGTTTGGAGGGATGGACAGAAGAAATGGCAGCTATATCCCCATTCTTCTCCAGACATGCTTAATCCTTTAGCTGTGACCTTGACCTTGGAGCTATCTGAAAATTTGTTTCAAATGGCACATCTACTCATAACAGAGAACAATTATGCAAAGTTACTTCCAAATTGATCCAATATAATAGGAGCTATGCTCTGGACATGCTTAATTTGAATGATTGACATTGATTTGTGACCTTGAACTTTGACCTATATGAATATCTATTTCAAATGGTACTTCTACTCATTATAGAGAAAAATTGTGCCATTAGTTATATTAATAATAGCTCATCTACTCATGATAAACAAGAAGGCCACAGTGAGTGGCCCTAGCGCTCACCTGAGGTAAGGCTCTTTTATCCTTCAAGGCCTAATACAAACTGGGTCGAGAGAAGACCTCCTTTAACATTTAACTAAAATCAACCTATGTTACCATGCCAACCACTGCTTTCAACAGATTTCAAATATTTTAGTAATTATTAAAAGGGGGCAAACTAACGTATTTCGGCCCAATTTGGTTTAAATTGGCCAAATGGTTTTGAAAGGATTGCCTCTTTTATTTCTATTTTAGCCTAATCACCTTTTGGCTCTGAGATTTCAGCAATTTTGAAAGAGGTCAATTTACTGATGCTTCATGCAAATTCAAGATTCTTCAACTTCTGGGTCAGGAGAAGATTTTTTTTTTTACAATTTTACTCTTGTTGTTATAGCAACGACAGTTTTCAACTGATTAAAATTTTTCAGTTGAAATCAGCCCAGTGGTTTGGGGGGGAGATGTCGTTTTAAAAATCCTCCTTTATTTCTATATCAGCCCTACCCTACCCTGGGGCTTCGCCCCTTGGGCCCGAGGTTAATGATTTTATTAATTCTGAAAGTGGTAAAATTGGACTTCAGCCCCCCCCGGGACCCAAGGGCAGTGTTGAATCTAGAGGGGCCATGGCTAAAATGACCTTCTAAAATCCAAAATGACCCCCTTCAAAATGAAGACTGGGCCAAAATGGCACACTTCAATCACACATTCAATAAGACTTCTCTGAATGAAGTCATGAAAATAATGTCTTAACTTTTTCTAGTAGATTTATTTGTTCTAAACAATATATTTATTATCAAATTGTTATGGTTTGTTACAATTAAAACCTTGTAACTCAATAGTTTGTCTATGTATTTATATTGCATGACCCCCTTGACCAAGAGCCATGGGCCCATTGGGCCCCCTATGATACAAAGCTAGATTGAACGCTGCCCAAGGGTGATGATTTTAGCAATTCTGAAAGAGGTCATTGTACTGATGCTTCATGCCAAATATCAAGGCTTTACCCCTTCTGGTTCAGGAGGCAATAATTTTTAAAGTTATTAAAATTTCAGTTTTTTTACCATGGCAACAAGAACTTGTAATGGATTTAACTCTTTTAGCAATTTTCAAAGGGCACCACCCAAGGAACATTCGTGCCAATTTGGTTGAAATCCGCCCAATAGTTTGGGAGGATATGTCGTTTAAAAAATCCTTGTTTATTTCTATATAAGCCCCCCCTCCCCCCAGGGCTCTGACCCTGGGAACCCAAGGGTGATAATTTTAGCAATTCTGAAAGAGGTAATTGTACTGATGCTTTATGCCAAATATCAAGGCTCTACACCTTCTGGGTCATGAGGAGAATTTTTTTAAAGTTTTTATTAAAATTTCAGTTTTGTTGCCCTGGAAACCAGAGTTTTAAACCAATTTCAATTCTTTTAGCAATTTTTAACAAGGTGCCAAATTGTCACAAGATACGCCCGTCATACTGCTTAATATGAACTGGGGGTTTGAATAGAACTGAGGTTATTTTGAATTAATATTTTTTGTCAAACAAAGTATGAAAAACAACAAAGGGCAATAACTATAAAAAATAGGCTAGGTAGAGTTATGGTTCTTGTACACTACACTCCCACTTGGTGAGCTCTATCCATCCATGAAGTTTCATGATTCTAGCTATTATACTTTTAGAGATATACTCCGGACAAGATTCAAGTATGAAAAACAACAAAGGGCAATAACTCAAAAAATAGGCCAGGTAGAATTATGGTTCTTGTGCACTGCACTCCCCCTTGGTGAGATCAATACACCCATGAAGTTTCATGATCCTAGCTATAATACTTTTAGAGATATACTCTGGACAAGATTCAAGTATAAAAAACAACAAAGGGCAATAACTCAATTAATAGGCTAGGTAGAGTTATCGTTCTTGTACACTGCACTCCCACTTGGTGAGCTCTATCCATCCATGAAATTTCATGATTCTAGCTATTATACTTTTAGAGATATACTCCGGACAAGATTCAAGTATGAAAAACAACAAAGGGCAATTACTCAAAAAATAGGCCAAGTAGAGTTATGGTTCTTGTGCACTGCACTCCCCCTTGGTGAGATCTATCCATCCATGAAGTTTCATGATCCTAGCTATAATACTTTTAGAGATATACTCCGGACAAGATTCAAGTATGAAAAACAACAAAGGGCAATAACTAAAAAAATAGGCCAGGTAGAGTTATGGTTCTTGTGCACTGCACTCCCCCTTGGTGAGATCTATACACCCATGAAGTTTCATGATCCTAGCTATAATACTTTTAGAGATATACTCCGGACAAGATTCAAGTATGAAAAAAAACAAAGGGCCATTACTCAAAAAATAGGCCAGGTAGAGTTATGGTTATTGCGCACTGCACTCCGTATTGATGAGAAGAATATAACTGCCAAGTTTAAAGTCAATCGGACTTATGGTGACAGAGTTATGCTCCGGACAAAGAAGTGGACACCGCCGGACGCCCGGACGCCCGGACTCCCGGACAACCGGACGCCCGGACACCACGGGTGATCCCATAATACGTCCCGTCTTCGACGGGCGTATAAAAAGGCAGAACCCAAGGAACATACCTGCAAAATTTGGTTGAAATCTGCCCAACAGTTTGGGAGGAGATGTCATTTTAAGATTGTTGACACATACGCCGGACGCCGGACATTCAAAATACCTCACCATGAGCACTTCATGCTCAGGTGAGCTAAAAACAGTTAAGCAATTTTTTTCTGAATAAATCAATAATTGAAGGATCTTGATGATATGCTTAATTTTAATGTTTGACCTTGAGCTGTGTCATTGACTATGGAGCTATCTAATTTTTTTTCAAATTACATAATTTTATCAGCTCATGGTAGAGAATAATTGTGCAAGGTTAGTTTGAAATTCATCCATAATTTGGACATGCTTAATTTTAATCTGTTACATATCCTAAAGCAGAAAAATGTGTCGGTGCAATATCATAAGGAATTCACATGGGGTTTCATAAAATTTGGCCCAAGGGTTGTGGAAAAATTGAGGCAGACAGACAGATCAAATGACAGAAGGACGGACTGACAAAGCAGTGGCTTGACCTCGGGAGCATAAAAATGACCTCAAAAGCCACAAGCATTTAATCCATTCCCACTTTTTGACACTCCACTACAAATACAATAGGATACTGTTAATGATAAAATTTCTTATAATAAGCAATTTCTTAATTTTCCACAATCTTCTCTACCCAGAAAGTTAAAAAAAATCTAAAATTCCATAAACTTTTGTCTGCAACTCCTTTCAATTTGGCCCAGTCTCAAATTTTGTGGTCTTGTAATTGGTTAAAAAAAGTCCAGAAAGACAGATAAGTCTGACAGAATGATACTGAAAGTCCTCTTCAGCTTCGCCATCACATGGTCAACTTTACACTGAATAGGAAAGTGTTTTTTTATTTATATTTCAAGGGTTGCTTGGACTTCTCTAAATACCATCCATACAGTCTTGCCCATAGAAGATTATTCCTGTGAAGTTAGAATGAAATCCATCCAGCAGTTAACTGAATAAACCCTTTTTAAAAAGAATTGCATTAAAATCAAAGGTCTGAAGGAAAAGGAGGGCCTGATTGTGGGTCCATTATTTTCTTTAAAAAATCTATTACAAACAACTCTGGGTCAAACAGGTGGTGAAGACTAAGATCAGACTGTACATATGTGCAGACTGATCTTTGTTTATATCTCCTGCTGAAACTGGAATATTCAGAGTTCAGAATTTAAAGTTTAATAAAAGATGTTTATGAAAGAAAAAGGTTAAGGACATTATAACAAACACAACACCATGACAATAAGCGGTTGGCTCAAACCCATTACCACACTTACAAATTTTAAACTGGTTCACATTCAAATTATAGATGACAATTTTTAGTAGATGAAATTTTACATGTTTTTGGCTTTTGAGGCAGAAAACATTGTGGATAATGAAGAAATTGATGAATCAAAAATTATGAAGAAATCGCTAATATCAAGCATTATTTTTGTTATCCACAAAGTTTACATTAGCTTTAGTTTGGGGGGGGGGGGGGGCTGGTGTCAGTTTTTAAAGCCTGATTGTGGAGATGGATTAATTTGGCCATTGGAGCTTATAGATCATTATCACACAAGTTTTCATCATTAATATCATTATTATAGTGTTATCAAAATAAGAGATTGTATAGTAACGAGCTTAAAGTGATCATACCACCCCCCTTTTCTTAAAATAACTTTTATGTTATCTTCATCCAGTCATGTGTTAAAAACCTATCTCACATCAGACGCCTTAATGTCTCAGAGCATATTACTATTGCATGATTTGGTGATTTTAATACCTTTTAAAATTAATTATCATAAATATGACATGCTTTTTTAGATTATTTCCAAGAAATACCTTGACATTTATTTCTAAGAAATTGAGATCGAATTTAATAATTGACAAGTCTGATTGATTGACTAACCCATTTCTAGAAAACAAAAGTTTTAGGTTTGTTTAAATTCAAAGAAGTTTCAGACAACATTTTCAAACAAAGTGTACACTAAACAGAAACATCTTAGTAACAGAAAGTTTTTGTTAGAAGCAATTTATTCATTTTTCACAATGTTTTTCTTGAGAAGCTTCAAAAAGAGTGATTGTTTGGGAATGGGTTAAAAACTTTATTTGTTGATAATTTAAGGCAATGCTTAAAAAACACAATTTTAGAGTACAGTCAAAATTGAAAGTCTCATAATGTAACAAAATTTTGAACTACATGACTTGATGTTATACGTATACATTATTTACAATAATCTCAACTAGAAAGTCCTCCCATGATTCATGTCTTTGGTTTAGAGACTTATTGACCTGACAGACCATGACCTCTATTTACATAGTTACGCTCTTGACTCATTGTCTTCGGTATTTCTCATTTTATTCCGTTAGTCAAAAATAACATTTAAATATTTGTTATTTGCACAAATTCATAAACCGAAATGTCTACGTATATGACAGAACACATTCCCACTGCACATAAAGTTGCGAGTTCAAGGAGAGTGCGATCTTTTCCTTTCATGTTTGATTTTATCCATCATTTTACTTCAAAACATCAGAGAATAATATGCTTATTAGTACATAATATAGCTTCCTAGTTTTTTCGTTTCTTCAAGTATTCTTGATACTGTATCGTAATTTGCTTCAGCTGGTATTGGAAGATATGACAATGGTCACTGAATGATACTATTGTTTATCCGCTGACAGAAACATTTTATCTCTGTAATGTGGTACAAGAGCCATGTCGAACATGGCCATCCCCCGCCTAAAAAGCTTGATAGTAAACTAAAACCAGTTAGATTTAGGCACTGCATTTCTTCTAGATGAATGTGACAATACCTATTATACTTTCAGAGATATGCTCAGGACAAATCTAAATCTTTAAAACAACAAAGGGCAATAACTCCAAAACTATGCAAGCAAGAGTTGTGGTTCTTGTGAACTGCACTTCTCGACAACGAGATCTATCCACCTATGAAGTTTCAAGTTAATAGCTATTATACTTTCAGAGATATGCCCCGGACAAAATCTTAGTCTTTAAAACAACAAAGGGCAATAACTCCAAAATTATGCAAGCAAGAGTTGTGGTTCTTATGCCCTGCACTTTTCCTCGATGACATCTATCCACCTATGAAGTTTCAAGTCAATAGCTATTATACTTTCAGAGATTTGCCCCGGACAAAATCTTAGTCTTTAAAACAACAAAGGGCAATTACTCCAAAATTATGCAAGCAAGAGTTGTGGTTTTTGTGCACTGCACTTCTCCTCAATGACATCTATCCACCTATGAAGTTTAAAGTCAATAGCTATTATACTTTCAGAGATATGCTAAGTTTAGAGACGGAAGGACGGAATGACGGACGGAGACCATTACTATATCCCCTTTGCCGAAACAGCGGGGGATAATAAATCAATTGGTTTCTTGGCAGTTTCAAACCCATGTTGACTGCTTCAGGCCTTTGTATACTATACCACTTGATCAATAATCTGTTGAGGAATTAGGTTTGTATACAAACATTAGATTTTCAAAATGTACATTGAATTTCTCCGGATATGGACGAAATAACACGTAAACGCACGACTTTCGCAGAGATCAAAATTATTCATTTCCAATTTATTCATTGCATAAAGGTCAAGTCATGTCAATAATTTCAAGCTATACCATCAAAATGGTTTATAATTTTATTGTGATGGTAATTTTTTATGAAGAATACTGCACTATTTTGCTGTTTAATCCATTTCCTCACAATGACGCTTTTAGACGACCCCACAATATAAAGCTTTTGAAACATTGTGGAAAATGAAGAAACTGTTTTTTTACCCAAAAAGTTTAGAAAAAGCCAAAAATTCATAACCATGAAATTGTCTTATGTGACTCCTTTCAATTCAGACCAGTCTAAACTTTTGCCATCTAGTAATGGGTTAATTTTCAGAATCAATCAACTGGTTTTCAATGAAACTAGAGGCGCTTGAGGGCCTGTATCGCTCCACAGGCATGAATGTACTAATTAAGTAAATTTTTCATGAATTCAATATAAACTGATATAAGGAAAACTTGATGCTTGTCCCAGGACAACTGCTGTCGAGCCTGCAAAGTTTCAACCATCAACTTGACCTTGACCATCAATATAGTGTTGACCTTAAGCTTTGACCTTCAACTTGAAGCTATCCCCAAAATTCTTTCAAATGGCACATCAACTCACGATGGAGAAAAATTGTGCCAAGTTGTTGTTTTGAATCCATCCATAAATGTAGGAGTTATTGTCCGGACAAACACAATTTTAGTGTTTGACTTTAACCCATTCCAACTCAATCCCTCCTTTTTACGCCCCCCAAGAAAAAAACTTTGGAAAACATTGAGGAAAATGAAGAAATTGCTTGTATCAAGCAATTTCTTCATTATCCACAATGTTTTCTATCCATAAAGACGAAAAAATTCAAAATTCCATCAACTTGAAATTGTCGTCTGCAGCTTTTTTCAATTTGGACCAGTCTAAAATTTTGCTGTGTTGGAATGGGTTAAGCTGTGACCTTGACATTTGAACTACCCCAAAAATTCTTTCAAATGGCACATCTGCTCATGATGGAGAATAGTTGTTCTACGTTATTTTGAAATCCATCCATAAATGTAATAGTAATTGTCCGGAAAAATTGGGACGGGTGGACTAACGGACTAATATACTAACGCACTAAAGCATATACACCGACTTGTCATAGTGACAACTATGTCTGGCTCACCGCAAATGGGCTTGACAATAAATCTAAGTCACTGAAATCTTGAAATACAGTAAAACCCCTCCTTACGACCACCCCGGAAATACGGGCACCCCTCTATTACGACCGAATTTTTACAGAACGTAATTTTTTGTTCTTTATTTCAATGGTCGCGAACCCCTCTAAAACGGGCACCACGCTATTCCGAATTACGACCACTAAATTAAGTACCAACCATAGCTGATACACTATTTCAAACCCCACTAAAACGACCAGTTTTCACACATTGAGACCGATCACCTGAATTTCAAACTTGACAAGAGCGACACTAATTGGGTACAAATACATTGTAAATACATTATCGGATTTTTGATTATGTGATATCGAACCGTTATTATAATAGATGTTATGATTTAAGTGGCCGATCACTTTTAGAAATTATAGTTTGTATTATTTTTTTTGTTATTTGAATGTTTCACAGGTTTTGACTCGAGTAATAAATTCGAAAGTGCAAACGTATCCGAGAAGTTACGATTAGTTTGTTTACGGCGTTCCGAACAGTTAATTAGGAATTAAAATTTGATTTCAACGTAATTGATGCTTGGTATTCCTATTATAGAAGATATGATATCGACAGTTTCACAATTTGAACCTGTACTTACGAATAAATAATCTGAGGTCGGACTTCTGAATCAGATCCAAATGGAGAATAGAGAAAGTAGAACTTATCAAAGATCGTAAATTTGAAAATGACTGCTGTAATACATGTTTTTATAGTTTAATTTTTGTATGTATAGTATTAATATATTCAAATCACGAAAATAAAATAAACATGAATTACTTGACAATAAACAACCAAACCTCAGTAATACGACCACCCCGCTATTACGACCACTTTCTGAAAGTACCGCAAGTGGTCATATTAGAGGGGTTTTACTGTAGTTCTAGAGAAGCATATCAACTTTTTCATTGTTTTTACAACAGTCAAGTTAAGTTATGTATAATTCATTCACTGGTTGAAAAGTTGAAAAGGTATTTACCAAATTTCAAAACTTTCATTGTATACCATATATGGACATAAGCTACAACCATTTTAGCCAAGCTTTTCAACCAAGTGAAATCATATGAAGGAATACAACAAACAGTCATCTGAGGATCATTCCTGTGTGAAATTTGGTTGAAATCCATCAACAGTCCATTTTCAGTATGTACCATATATGGAAATAAGCCCTGCCAATTTAAGCCATATTTTTCTAACGATCAAATTTTTTTTTTGATAATCTGATAAAGAGTCCCTTAACAATCAATTTGGTAAAAATTTGGTTAAATCATCCATCAAACTGGTTTCCGAGACAAAGAATTTCAAAGCTTTTACCAAATATCGAAATAAGTCCCACCCATTAAAGCCATGTTTTTCATTTGATCAGAATTCTCTGAAGGAATCTGATAAAGGGTCACCCGAGGATCATTTCTGTGAAATTTGGTTGAAATCAATCAATTGGTTTCTGAGAAGATGATTTTCAAAGCTTTCACCATATATGGAAATCAGCCTCGCCCATCAAAGCCATATTTTTCATCCTATCAAAATTCTTTGATGGAATCCAATAAATGTTGACCTTAGAATCATTTCTGTAAAATCTGTTTGAAATCCATTGAATGGTTTCTGAGAAGAAGATTTTTATAAAGGTTTTACCATATATGGAAATGAGCCCCGCCAGTTAAAGCAATGTTTTTCATACGATCAAAATTCTTTGAAGGAATCTGATGAAAGGTCAGCCAAGGATCATTTCTTTGAAATTTGGTTGAATTCCATCCATTGGTTTGTGAGAAGAAGAATTTCAAAGCTTTCACCATATTACATGGAAATTAGCCCAACCCAATTAAAGCCATATTTTTCATCTGATCAAAATTCTTTGAATGAATCTGATGGAGGGTCACCCAAGGATCATTTCTGTGAAATTTAATTGAAATCTGTTCAGTACTTTCTGAGGAGAAGATTTTTAAAGGAAAAGTTTACAGACGGATGGACAACCAGACTTACGCACGACGGACACCATGCCTTGACAATAGCTCTCTAGCTTTTAGCCACTGTGGAGCTAAAAACCACTGGTTAAAATCCCAATTTTTATATGCTTTCTATTAAGCATGAATTGGTTAATATGGGGATTTGAATTTGTATAACATATTTCAAGAATTAAGAAAATCTATTGAGAAATCACAATCGTTCCAAACCTCAATTCAAGGCTCAAGAATGTAGCTTCTGTATGTGTGTCAATTTTCAACCCCTTTCCCACATAGCAGATCTTTTTTATATCTTTTTTTTTCAAAATTTCAGAAAACTGTGCTTTGTAACAAGACAATGTGTAAGAAATATTAGATGAGCCATTTTCTATATCACAAAAAATTGAAATTTTACAGATTTTTAAAAGTATATTTTTTGATGAGGGAAGGGTACATATACAAACTATTGGGGTCTGCGAAATTTTAGGAAATTTACCGTAAGCATTTTTCCAACTGTAGATCCTGATGCAGGGCTGGTTTTAACCACAGGGGCATCATTTTAACTATCTTTTTAGACAGTCATCTAGGAATACACCATACAATATATGAAGGCTCTAGGATTCCTGGTTTGAGAGAAGATTTTTACAGATTGAAAAAAGTTCCTTTTCCAGTTGCCATGACAACTAGAGTTTTAATCAAAATTAAGTTCCTTTAACAACTCTGAAAGAGCTTTGAAAAAAATGAAATCTTAAATGACAAGATTTTTTCTCTAATGGAGATTGCTTGCAGAGCACAAGAACCATGACACAAATTTATTACTAAGGGAGTTATTGCCCCTTCAGTTTTTTAAAGAATGGTTCTTGCCCATTCCATATTTCTGCACAGATCAAATTTCATAGAATCTATATGGAATATTTTATGAAATCTTGCACAAATGAAAATCTTACTGATTGACCAAGTAGTGCACAAGAACAATAGGCTTCAAAATTATACCCCAAAGATAATGATTTTCAAAATTCACCAACTTGAAATTGTCGTTTACAACTTCATTGAATTTGATCCAGTCTAAACACATCCCAGTGAAATTACTAGGTGCCTTTAGTCCAGTAGGACTAGAAATTTGATACTTTAAATCAACTTTGACACCATTGTCAGAAAAGATATTTTCAGATCTTTTAAGAATTCCCTCATTACCCAGGCATATCTTTTGTAATTGATATTGATTTTGTTCAAAAGGGATTGTACCATTAATGATACAAGCTTGTATTACAGATGAGAATAGATAACGTGTCAAGATAGGAATCCTTCATTATGATTTACAATAAAACACTAGGGCACTTCTGTTTTAGATATACAGATAATTAACCCTTTCCTTTTTTGCCAAATTACAGAATTACCCAAATTCATAGATTTGCAGACCACTATATAAGATTTATTCTATTTGAAAAATAATCAGTCATCATGGTAGAGAATATTGCGGAAAAAGAAATTGCTTGTAACAAGCAATTTCTTCTTTTTCAACAATGTTTTCTCAAGTACAAACCACAGGAATGTAAAAACTAGGCTTTGACAGAGAAAGGGTTAAAGGAACCATCTCATTCCCTCAAAATGTTTGAATGTTGACTGCATTTATATTTTTCATAGCTTTTTGCTCTTTCATTAAAAACATTTCTTCGTAAGACTTAACCCATTCCCTACCAGTGACAATTTTTGATGCCCTTCAAGGAAAACGATAGGGAAAATATTGTGTAAAAAGAAGAAATTGCTTGAATCGAGCATTCTCTTCATTTTTCACAATCTAATCTAAACAGAAAATTGAAAATATCTAACATTTAATAATCTTTCAATTGTTGTCTGCAATTCCTTTTAATTTGGATCAATCTAAAATTTTGTCATTTCGTAATGGGTTAATTTTAAAAGTGAAGATGTACAGGGATAGAATGTTGTACAGGAATGGAGTGCCATGATATTGGCATATACAGAACAAATCAATTCAGGAAAACTCACCGAGTTTACCTCTGCAAGGCAATGTCTGAAATTAAACTTTATATCTACAGAACACATTAATACAGGAAAACTCACAGAGTTTACCATGTCTGAAAATAAACTTATGTCATGATATTTATATACAGAACAAATGAATACAGCAAATCTCATTGAGTATACTTTTGTCAGGCATAATGTATGAAAATAAACTTAGTCATACTTCATACTAAGTTTCAAATAGATGCTACTAGAAGTTTCTAAGTAAAATGCAACAAATATATATATATAAAAAAACTATACAAAATAATTAAAAAACAAGAGTTAAATGACTTTCTGACCTAAATTTCGTAGGACCCTAATTGATGCCAAGTTTCAAGTGTATGCCATTTATAGCTGCTGAGAAAAATTAAAAAAGAAATGGTTACAGGCCGCAGAAGCAGGGAGGGCGGATAGAGGTAAACTAGTATAAACCCCCCCCCCCTCTCATTTGAAGCAGATATAATAATATTATAAAGCACATTTTACATCATTTGTATTGCACTTCACTGATTTTTTTTATATTAAAACAAAATCATTCAATTAGTCCTTTCCTTTCATGATGAACATTACAAAAGATAAGATATTTTATGGATGTAGTTGTCCAAAGTTACAGACAACTGGCAAATGTTGTAAAACAGTTGTAAATACATTCATTAGTACAGAATTTCATTGATGGACTGACTTTGATTCATAATGACTCATGGTCTTAGTCGATCAAAATCTGACAGGTTTCCAAGTCCAGAAAAATCATAAAGGGCACCTGAAAATAGGTCATCTAATTTTGTTTGCCCTATCACACACGGTGCAAGAAAAGATGAAACCTAACAGTAAAAGTAAATTAACACCTGAACAAGATGGTCATTTCTTAACCCTTTCCTGGACAAACCCGGGATTTTACGTCACTGTGATTTTATACTTGAGAAAACATTGTGGAAAAAGGAGAAATTGCTTGTTACAAGCAATTTCTCCTTTTCCCACAATATTTTCTACCGCATAGGATGGTCAGATTTCAAATTGCATGCAACCTCTTTCAAATTGGACTAGTCTAAAATTTCAAAAAACAGGAAAGGGTTAAAGCACTCACCTGAGTCAACTACTACAAATGTTAACCCATTCCCACAAAATGATGCTTTTGGAACACCCCCCCCCCCCTGAAAAACAATTGGGAAAACATTTTGTAAATCAGTAAAATGAAGAAATTGCTTGTCACAAGCAATTTCTTGATTTTCCACAATGTTTTCTACCAAGAAATTTGAAAAAATCCTTAAATTTCATAAACTTTGAATTGTTGTCTACAACCTATTTCAATTTGGATCAGTCTAAAATTTTCTCATATGGTATTGGGTAAAAAGAGTGATAGCGAGCTATTTTGGCCTGAAATGGCAGAAATTAGAAATAGTCTAACATATCATGGAGGCAATTTTACTGATCTAGGAAATATGACTTCTAGAGTGCATTAAAGTTTTTCTCAGACTATTTAACCCTTTCCTGTTTTATCTCTGGTTTTATCTCTGTGTTTTTTTATGTATGAGAAAATATTGAGGAACAAGAAGAAATTGCCTGTAGCAAGCAATTTCTTCTTTTTTCCCAATATTTTCTACCCTACTGAATTAATATTTTTGGATTAAATTCAATTTTTAAGTGTCATCTGCAGAACCTTTGAAATTGGACCAGTCTAAAATTAAAAAAAACAGGAAAGGGTTAAATTCATTGACTTAGTTTTTGACTCAAAACAAATGTTGATATTATCTTAGATATGGACAATGTGACCCTAGAGAGCACAATAATTTTTTGATATCTTTTTAACATTTGATCTGGCCTTTGTTTGTTTGAATTGGGTTTAATGCAACTTTTAACTGTAATTCAGTCATATTGTGGCGGTTGGAGCACCTAACCATGGAATCTTGGTATTTCACACTCAATTACCACTACTATACCCCTTCGAAGCCACTAGCTACTAATCCCACTCAGATTTATGATTATCCTCCCGTTGATGGGAGACTAATATTGAAAGGATATTTGCCACACCTTGGTATCAAACACAGTGGACCTAACGATTGAGAGTTCAACATGCTACTAACTGCTCCATCATTCTTGCTTGATCTAGTAACCTATTTTGGACGCTATAGTACACTTGTCCACAATATCACAGACATACATTCTGACCATTTTATGTAGAAACATTTGGACAATTTAATGTTGCATCGATCCAGTGTGCACATGAGATATTTCTACAAGATTTGACCTAGTTTCTGACTGAACTGACCAACTAATATTCTGACTAAGTTCATGACATTTCACCCACATTTAGGTCTTTAGGGTGCATACAACATATTTCTGATATTTCATCTACTGACGTAATTCTTGATCCCACATGGACCAATAGTGAACTTCTCAAAGATATCATAGTGGAAAATATTCTGACAAAAGGCATTGGAGCCAAACTTGTGGCCAATAGAGATGATGATGACTGATACAGCCAGATCACAGAAGCGGGGCTAAAACCCCCAAAGATTATGTATCATAATTAAAATGATTTATAATCAATAAATCCATGATTAGCTGTTTACATTTATATAGATCATCAGGTACTTTGTTCTCATCTTTTTAAAATGTGTTTAGCTTGAAACCTAATATGAATGAACAAAATACCTCTGAATAAAACTATTCTACCACATTGTAAATCATTGATGAACTTGCAATAAAAAACCTTTGCTCTTTGGCTAACTTATAAACATGAAATTCAATTTATTGTAGAATTTACGGTTACCACAAGTATGGTAACAAGCAATTTCTTCTTTTCCAACATTTTCCTTTTGATCATGCGCAATACAGACTTTAAATTCTGAATTCATATAAAACCTCTTGAACGATTTAACCCATTATCAAACAACAATTTTAAGATTATGAAATTTTTGACTTTTTTTTTTTTCCTTTTGAGGTAGAAAACATTGTAGATAATGAAGTAACAAGCAATTCCTTCCTTTTCCACAATGTTTTCAAATGTTTTTTTCCTCGGGAGTGTTAATAAATGCCATAATGGAGGAATGGGTTAGTCCTCAAGGCCAATAGGGCAAATTAACCCTTGTCATGCTGTATAAATTGCCTTTCTGAAATGCTCCAAAATCAAAGGGCTGAAAGCACTGATAGAACTTGTTGTTCAAAAATCAATATTTCTTTAAGAAATCAACTTCATAAACAACTCTTGCAGGAAAATTACAAGCAGGAGGTTTAGACTAAGATCAGCCTGCACATAAGTGCAATCTGATCTTAGTCTACACCTCCTGCCAAAACCGGAATATTCCGGGT
Source organism: Fragum fragum (assembly GCA_946902895.1). NCBI lineage: Eukaryota > Metazoa > Mollusca > Bivalvia > Cardiida > Cardiidae > Fragum > Fragum fragum. The sequence goes on along the minus strand of OX336366.1, from coordinate 39,695,965 downwards.
TCAGCATGACAAGGGTTAAAAAGTAAGTTAGTGAGTACAAGAGAATTTCCACTACAGCTATGGAAAAAAAAGGTATTCTTATCACACTCTTGCAACCAATCAATGAGACCAACACCGATTCTGTCATTACAGGTGATAAAATTTATCAAGTAAATGTGTTTTTTCTAATGATATCTCTAGTAATGGAATGATAGAACATCTGGAAGAGCAAGGGTCTAAATGGAGCCTCCATCTGATCTACCTGCCAAATTATTAGGATAAACTCAAAGATAGGAAGTAATAAATAAGGAACATTTCATCTAAACTTTCATAAACTTTCCATCAGTTATTCTTATTTCAAGAAAATACTCCTAAGGATATATCAGACATTCTGGCATAAATCTGGGTAATGCTCTGGCTTAAGTTTTACATGCAAGTCTCATATCAATGTTTCTACTAATGCTATTACTCTGAAACTTTTGCATATGCTTTTTAAACCATGCTATCATCCCCTAGATCTTGTTACTGTGACATTCATTTTAATGTAATTATGATCCCATTTTTTACTTAGACATTTTGTTAAAATTTAATCCTTGTCATGCTGAACCCGGAATATTCCTGTTTTGGCAGGAGGTATAGACAAAGATCACCCTGAACATAAATGCAGCCTGATCTTGGTTTACATCTCCTGCTTGTCCCCTTTCAGCCAGATATGTTTAAATAAACAATTTCAAAAAGAAACATTGACCCTCATTCAGACCTTCCAGTGCTGGACTCATATCTCTGTATTTACTAGTGCTATAGCTCTGATACTTTGCACATGTTCTTGTGACAATCAAATAATCCCCTAGGAAAAGATTCATTACTCTGACATTCATTTTAGTGAAACATTTATCCCTTTTTTGGCTTGGATTTACTTGCCACTGTCTAATTTCTGTCATGTTTATTCCTACATGTGCTATTACTCTGAAACTTTGTATATGCTTTTTTGACCATATTATCAACCCGGAAGAAAAGATTTATTACTCTGATGTTCATTTTAGTGGCATTTGACCCATTTTCGAACTAGAAATTCTTGGTTAAAATATGCAACTGTCTACCATTGCTTTTGCTTTGGCACAATGCATATGCCTCTGTGATCATAATATTAACTCCTTAGCAAATATTCAATACTCTGATGTTAATTTTAGTTTTTACCTTTTTCCGATTTTGTTCGAAATGTTCCAAGTATTAAACCTAACATCCTCTTTTGAAATATTTCTTTTATTTTCAATCAGGTTAGTTGTCAAGGAAATTGATAGAACCGTTATTTTGGCCAAACAATCCTTTATTTGGCCAAACAATCCTTTATTTTCTATCAGGTTGGTTGTCAAGGAAATTGATAGAACAGCTATTTTGGCCAAACAACCCTTTTTCAAGGCATTTTTCTAATAAGCACCATTCAAGCACTATCTTTCATTTTTTTGTTACAGTCATCCAATGCAAAAGCTTTTAGATTTCAATTATCATCCATTTTTTTTAATTCATTGCATGTACATGTAATGCTGTACATCAAATACAGCATAATGAAAATTATCCAAGAGTCAAATAAAGTTTTGTGACGATATTTTATCACCTATTTTGTCCAAAGTGCATCCATACCCAATACTTGAAAAAATGTTTATCTTAGACCATTAATCCAATAATTGGTTTATATGACTGTATCTTATAAAATGACATATTGATGCATGTTATGTATTTAAATCTAGTGCTCATTATCCCATTCCCACTCAGTAACCCTTTTCAAAAACCCCTAAGAAAAAAGCTTTTCATAAATATTGTGGAAAATGAAGAAATCGTGTGTTTTCTTCCAAGAAAGTTGAGAAAATCCGAAATTTCATAAACCTTTAATTGATGTCTGCAACTTTTTTCAATTAGGAATAGTCTAAAATTTTGCTGTAAGGTCATGGGTTAAAAGCAAGGAAACATTTATATAGAGCTGTCAATATTTGTACATTGTAGCCAGTATCTCCCTTAAACCATTATTGCTGTATTCAATAAGAAATAAAGAAAAGTAGAAGGGAGCTAACAGGGACTGCGAGTTTTACTTGTTTGAAGGGGTGCCTCAAACTATTCGATCTCTTCATAGTTTGTTTGTTTGAATGGGGTTTTACGCCTCTTTTAACAATCTTTCAGTTATATCGCGGCGGCTGGAGCACCTAACAATTGAATCCTGGTATTTCTCACACCAGTACTACCATTACATCCTTTCCCAGCCTCCAGCTGCTATCCCACATAGGTCTACGATTATCGACCCATTTGTGAGAGACAAATAGTCGGAAAGGATGAGTGCCGCCGTTGGGAATCAAACCAAGGACCTCTAGATTGATAGTCCGACGCGCTACCAACCGCGCTATGACGGCAGCCCGATCTCTTCATAGATAGAGTGGGACAGAATCTTCCTTTTTGCACAAAATCAATTTCAGTCCTAATTCTGTAAAACCCCACTCCCATTCACAACTCACAGTGCATACTGAAACCAGGATTCATGAATATATAAATATTTTATGTTAATTCTCTCTAACACAAAATCTTTTTAGGTTTTATTTCAGAGTGTTTTTTCTATGAAAATGATTAATACTTCTAGTAATCTACTGATAACAGTTTACTCTGATCATATACCGTAAAAATTCTATTAAATGCACATACTCTAATAAACGCCAACCCCCATTTCGGACATCAAAATCGACCGCTTTTTGTTTGATTTTTCAGAAATATTGAAGCCTCTAATTAACGCCCAGCCACAAAATTGTGTCAGAAATTCGGAGACTCATTTTTTAAAAATATCGTCTTTCACTTTTTGTCAAGCGCCGCTGAAACTTGTGTATGAGATAGAAAAATAGAATAGAATGTGAGTTGGTTGTGACAAAAAATTCTTTTCGAGTCCAAAGATTTATGGAAAATAATACCTTTTAATGCCATAAAAAGGGGTATAAGGACAGAAAACATATCCAACAAGAGGACAATGATGGTCCTAAATCGCTCCCCTGAGTATGATGGTTCATGGCTTTATGATATAAACAAAATAGCAAAGCCCTCTGTCTAATTATTTTGGAGAAGATGTTTAAGGATTTCTCTTTTAATCCTAGGTATATTGATAATCCCACAATATAATTTGGTAGAGGGTTAATGGCTGATGATGTGTACCAAATATCAAAGCTCTAGGCTTTATGGTTTGGGAGAAGAAGATTTCTAAAAATTTCCTTCTTAATTCCTTTGTAAAATCAAGGATTGCACAGAAAAGGGCTAATTTTCAGAGAATGATAATTCTTTGAAGTATTTTGGTAGAGGGTCAATATAATTATGATGATTTGTACCAAATATCAAAGCTCTAGGCCTTACAGTTTTGGAGAAGAAGATTTTTAGAGTTTTCCTTCTTTTATTCTATGTAAAATCAGGGATCACAAAAGGCTAATTTTTTCAGAATACGGTAATTCTTTGAAGTATTTTGGTAGAGGGTCAATAGATGATGATGTATACCAAATATCAAAGCTCTAGGCCTTACCGCTTGGGAGGAGAAGATTTTTAAAGATTTCCTTTTTTATTTCTATGTAAAATCAGGGATCGCCCAGAAAGGGCTAATTTTCATAATACAGTAAATCTTTGAAGTATTTTGGTAGAGGGTCAATAGATGATAATTTGTACCAAATATCTAAGCTCTAGGCCTTACCGCTTGGGAGGAGAAGATTTTTTAATTTTTTCACTCCGTTGCCATGGCAACCAAAGTTCTTCATGGATTTCAATTCTTTGAAGTATTTTGAAAGAGCATAACCTAAGGATCATTTCTGTGAAGTTTTGTTGAAATTCCATGGTTAGTTTAGGAGGAGAAGATTTTTTTGTAATTGTGAACAGACGTACAGACGGACGGACGGACGATGGACGATGACTGATTACAATAACTCCCCCAGAGCACTTCATGCTCAGGTGAGCTAAAAATTATTAGTCATGATGCTTGGTAAAAACTTCAGACCGAAGTGCTACCGCCAGAAACACCAATCACATTCATCAAATGTCCGTACATTGTTATTTCATTAGTAATGCCGCAAGGTGTTTAAACAAAAGTAAATTGCAAGAAATGTTACATTAAAACCAAAATATTTTCTAGTAAATTTCTTTATTCACTTGATCGGATTTTCCACAAGTGAAAAGGTAAGTCTAGATTATGGTTGTACTTTAAATGATAACATATCAAAAACCGGGTACTAAAGTAGCAATGTATTATTTAGTAATTCAACTGTATCTATAGGAGGAAAGTTTTGGAAATATGATGTGACATCCGCAATTCCAATGGATTAGCATTGTTCCACCCTATTTGTGCAAAATAGAGAAAATGCCACATCTGTCATAGACGGCAAACATCAAAATATCAAAGTAATGCAGGTTTGTATTTTACCTTTAAAGTAGAGTTTACCTGTTACATGAAAATTTCTCCTTAGCTTTTGTACTACATCCCTGGTGAGAGAGTATGTCCACTAAAATTATACACAGAATGACAAGGGTCTAACTGCTCACGAGACATGCGTGTCAACTCTGGAAGCTCTACCCGAAACACCTGGCGTCGGCACCTTTAAACAACTGCTCTACCCCCTCGCAGTTAAATGTGTCTGTCCAATTATTGCACTTACATAATTGCCTCAAAGGGTAATTTAACGCTCATGTTTAGACTTAGGATTTCATTTAATTTTTGGAATATAGCGAGAAAAGGTAAATTTGCAGTAACCTGTTCGAATTTTCTCTTTATTATATGACTTGTTCCGAATACTTTTTTCATCCCAAGAAATTGAATAATTTCGATTGAAAAAAAGGATTGTTTGGTTGAATAATGTCTCTTCTTTTAGATGTTATAACTAAATGAACACTTCTGATCCCAGTAAGCTTGCGTAAATCTCACAGGCTCACTTGTGTTGTAAACCCGTGTTACCGTCGACTTTCAAGAACAAAGCTGGGTTTGTTAAAGTTGTCGTTTACAGTCTAATTGGCATTGATACATTATTTGTTTGGATGGGTCTAAATTTTACAAGTTAAGTCATCTTAATCTATATTGACGTCACATTTCTAGACTCAACTTTTGGGCCTGTCGTCTGATGAGATCCTACATGAGATTTGGAATTTTTGACCGCTTTTTTAAGGTCTCGTAAATCTATAGCCCCTAATAAATGCCCACCCCCTTCTTTCGTAAAGTTTGTTATTCTTTTAAAAGCCCAGGCATCTATTAGAATTTTTACTGTAACTGAGAAATCTTACTTTATAAAGTCAAATGAATTACCATGGTATAATTGAAGGATCGCTTGCCATGCCCACTGATCTCAGAAAGGAATGATATAGATATAAAACAGCTTTATTTTTTCAAAATTCATGGTCAGAAACAAAGAGCTAAAATGGTTGGTTAACCAAAGCATTGTCACTACAGCTTGAACAAGCTGTAGTTACAATGTTTAAAAGCCAATCAACATATTTTTTGGCCAATGTTGGAGTTCAACTTTCACTTCTGATCTAAATGGATGATTTGATTCATCTACCAATTTTTTGATTGACAGCCCTCAATAATAAATATGAAGAAGTTTATTACTTGAAATAGCTTCTGTTATAATTAAGAAGAATCCCAAGGTAACAGCTGCATCCTTCAAAAAAAAATTAAGAAAATGAGTATGTCTAACAATTGATATGAGGCTTCAAACTAATGGACAAACATTTGTATAATTAGATAATATTACAGAAGTGTTATGTGGAACAATTATTCTAAATGTTTTAAGTCAAATATCATATTAATATGCACCACACCAGTGTCTGATCCAGGATTTGAAAAACATGGGGGAAATTCCCCCATTAGTTTTGAAAACATGGGGGATCTGTAATTACTATGGGGAACTCCAAGTAAGCTTAACCAGACAACAAAACAATTGACTGGTCCGTAGTGAAAGAAGTAAAGGCATAATCCCTTTGCATTGCTTTTTATCAATAACCGACAGTTTGTGGTCTTTGGACTCAACATGTCTTTGCATTGTATAGGTTCTAAAATTATATGTTCCAATTGTAAAAGTGTTTGACATATTATTATCAATGCAATAATTGCACTTCATTAACCCTTCTTCTTATTTTAATCATAGCCATTCTGCAAGCCATTTACTTTGTAAGTTACAGGGATTTGACTTTTTTTCTTTTGACACAGAGTCTGAATCTGCGGTGGTGTCGTCAATTTGTGACTCTGATTGTAGCACCGTTTCAGTTTCAGTTACGTTGGTTGACGTATTTTCGTCGTTCACAATTGTTTGACGGCGAAAGAAATCGGTAATACACCGTTTTTCCCCTGTCTGATCAATATTGTTTGTTGAAGAGAATGCAGACGATTCGATCATTACTATGACAACAAATGTAAAACTCGGATTTTCCTGTTAACGAAGACGATTTTTAAATTTTTCTTTGTAAGTAATTCACTTCCAAAATAAACTATATTTATTTTTCAAAAGTGATATTCTTTTTATTGACAATTTTCTTCTCGTTCAATGAAAATATAAATGATTGTAATCAAATGTTCATTTAAAAAGATTCGTAAAATCATCGGTCGACTTCGAGGACTAATAGGAATACGATAGTAGGAATAACTATAGTTACAAACGCACGGTCTTAGTTGTGATTGAAGTCAACCATAGTAAAAAATAAGGGAAGTCACTCTTATGATACAGCTCAAAGAAAAGTAAACAGTTAGGCGCAACTTGATGTCAAAGGTCAGATTTATTGATATTCCTTTTTGATTTTTTGCGGGACCTTCCGCGCTTGATAAAAATACATGCGTGATCTTTCAGAAATGCCGGGGATTCCCGCAATCGTGCGTCCTAGACCTTTAAATTGAGCTATGTGTATGTTTCTTTTTTCAAATGGTATACTCATGATAGAGAACAACTGTGCTAAGATTATTTTGAAATATATCCATGAATGAATGAGCCATGTTCTGGACATCCTTAATTTTAACATTTGACCTTGAATTGTGACCTTGACCTTGGGTCTATCTGAAAATTTGTTTCAAATGGTACATCCTCTCATGATAGAAAAGTCCTAATTGCGGGATTGCCACTGCTAATAAAACAAGAGATGTCAGTAGACAGCAACATTCAACTATTTTGAGGGCTGGATAGTAAGGGCAATTCAATGTCAACAATAGGCATAATTTCACAACAAGAATGTCAGAACAATGAGTATTTTTTATATCATGCACACATGCCTAATAGTTTCAAACTATTACCCTAAGAAGAAACAGAGATAAAAAGCTGTTGCAAACAACAATTTCAAGTTGATGGGTTTCTAAAAGTCTTTGTCTTTTGGGGTAGAAAACATTGTGGATAATAAAGAAATTACTTGTTTTCCAAAGCTTCTTTCTTGGGGGCATCCAAAAGCATCATCATGCGTGAATGGGTTAATCAAGAATGTCCAAGTCAAAAAAGAGTCAAATTTACACTAAAATGAATGTCAGAGTAATTAAACTTTTCCTAGGGGTTGATACTATGGTCCAAAAGCATATGCAAAGTTTCATATCAATAGTACATGTAAGAATAGAGACATAACAGAAATTAGCCTAAATAAGGGAAAAATTCCACTTAAATGAACATATCAGTGATTTATCTTTCGGGGGATTATTGATGGTCAAGGGAATATGTGCAAAGTTTCAGTGCAATTAGCATTTAAGCAGAAACAGAGATAAAAGATTTGAATGTAAAACTTTAACCAAATGTCTAAGTAAACAATGGGGTCATAATTCCACTAAAATGAACATCAAACTAACTGATCTTTGCCCTGGGGATAATATGATGGTCACAAAAACATGTGCAAAGTTTTAGAGCAATAGCATTTGTAGAAACAGATATATGAGTCTTGCACGTAAAACTTTAACCAAAGCATTACGCCGACATCAGCGCTTGGTTGACTGAAATAGCCCCCCCCCCCAATTCTTTCAATAGTCAAGCTATAAATCAATTGTAGCAGGTGACTTCTGGTATTTAGGTCAACCAATTCAGGCTAATTCTGGTGACATTACCCATTCCCTCTTAATTCCTCCTTTTTAAGCTTATCTAAGCTGTAGTTATGACATCTAGGTTGCCAACCAACAATTTACTTTTTGTTTTATGTTCCTGACAATAAATCAAGTGATCTCATGTTGCCTAATACCTTGATTGAACTGATACTTCAGAGATCTGTGGACATTTCTAGCAATCCCCTAATTTCTGAGTCAAGAGGGGGGTATAATGGTTTACCACCTTACCTTCTATCATTCTATCCATAACCACTACTTTTCATGGCATTTTTCTAAGGAACGATTCATAGCAATTACTTGAAATTTGGTGTGGAGGTTCAGCTGGGGGTCCAACATGGGGCATCACGAAATTAGGTTCACAAGTTCGTTACTTCCTGTTTCATGAGTAAGTTTATTTTTAGCGGTTTTGTAGGACAAAACCGGTATTTCACATCGATCAACCGGAAACAAGTTTTCACAAATTTTCCACTTATTTCCACGCATGCTCATAAACTTGAAGTGAAAATCTATGTGATCGCCTCCATCTTGTTTTATCGCCGTAACTTACTTGTTGAATGCCAACAGCCTCCTTTTAGTAATGAATATCAAGGAAAATCGTTTAAAACTTCGACCTAATATATCCATAGTAAATTGTCTAATGAACTGTCTAAATGAGACAAATAATCTCCTCGCGTTTCAAGATTGAATCTAGGTCAGTGGTTAGTGGAGTATAGGCGAATACATGTAAACAAACTCCTAACCCTGTCTGTTAGTTTTGACCTGGCAGGACTAAGCAAATTTCACACCCCGTATACACAGTATATGTTACAAGTTACAACCCTCTTTTAGTCGCGATTCAAGCGGCTATTTAACCCCACTGAATAAAACACCACTTTACCTCTCGAATTCGACTATATCTTTGAAACAAACATGCAGTACTATATTGAATGTTAGCTTTGATTGCTTTACCTTTTATCATTTAACCTTTTATCATACAACCACAAATTTTCACGCACTGATGAAATAATATTAAAGAAAACGTTGTGATGAATTCAAAACCGCGATTTCGGTAAACAGTAAAAGGGTCATGAATAATTCAGTGGGGTTTTAACGCAACTTTTGATAGTATTTCAGTTATATCGGGGCGGCTGGAGCTCCTAACCATGGATTCCTGGTAGTTCTCACACCAGTATTACCACTACATCCTTATCGAGCATCCAGCTGCTCATCCAACTTAGGTGTACGATTTATTTACTCATCTTTATGATACATGTTGGCATTATTGAACACGGTTACTGATAAGCTAGCAAAACCGCTCTCAGGACTTTCAGTCCTTTGATTTGTTTTTATCTGGTATAGAGGTATATTTTGTCACAATTTTCTCAGTTACAACAGCTTGCCTAGACTTGAAAGGTTCTAAGATAGGGTCTGGAAGTTATCTGTTTCCAATTTTCTGATATTGTCAGGTACAGTGGTAAATTTTTGCCCAATTTTCTAAGTAACTATTCATAACATCAACTTGATACTTGATCTGGAGGTTCAGATGCAGGCCCTATATGGTGCTTAGGTCTGGAAGTTATCTGTCTTATGACTTATTTTATTTTCCAACATTGCCCGATAAAATTGTATATTTTTGTTTCATTTTGCTCAGTAACTATTCATCAGCTTGATACTTGATGTGGAGGTTCAGCTACAGGTCCTATATGGTGCTTACAGAATATAGTTCCGCATTAAGTTAACTACTTCCTGTTTCTCGACACTATTTACAGACATTAACTGGTAAAGCATCATTTTTTCTTCAGTAACTACAGATGGTTTAATCTTTGTATGAATGCTCAACAAGGGTTCTCAATGGCGTTTACCAAATTTATATCTGCATGTTATCTACTTCCTGTTTTCTGTTTTAGTTTATTTCCAGCCAATAGTTAATTTTTGGACATTGCTTGGTACAGTTGCTTGATGTGGAGGTGCAGACAGATATCCTACATAGTGCTTACTGAATATGTTCCTTTGAGAGAGATTTTGATTTTCTTTGTAGTTATTGTAGTGCTTGCAGGGTATACTCAGTGAGTTTTAAGTCAGATTTCTTGTTTAAACTGAGCTAAGAAGGAGATCTGGTGTCCATCTAATGTAATATAGATGTCCAAGTGTTTATCCGTTTCACACACAATCCATTTTTTATGCCCCTGAGGAAAAAACCTTTGAAAGTACTGTGGAGAATAAAGATTTTACTTACTTAGTAACTAGTGATTTCTTCTTTATTGAATATGTCTTCCAAAAAGACAAAGATCAACTTATCCCATTCCCACTCAGTGACGTTTTTAAATGCCCCAAAGGAAAAAAAAAGCTACGGAAAACATTGTGGAAAAAGAAGAAACTGCTTGTTACAAGCAATTTCTTCGATTTTCACAATCTTTTCTACCCCTTAAATTGAAAAAATCCAAAATTTCATAAACTTTAGATTGTCGTCTGCAACTTCTTTTAATTTGGGCAGGTTTAAAATTTTGCTGTGTGGTAATGGGTTAAAGTGGCCATCAGCATCTTCACCAAATATGGATCAAATTTTGTCTCTTCTTCCCAAAAATTTCTAACATATTGGAGAGTTACTAATGGGATTGTACTTACTTTATACTGTTGTCATCTACCCCTCTGAATCTGGACAAGTCTAAAATTTTGAAAAACAGTAAAGAGTAAACCCATTACCATGCATTGATGCTTTCTGACACCCTGATGAAATATTATCATGGAAATCTATAAAGGGAAAGGAGAAAATTCTTGTAAAAAGCAATTTCTCCTATTCATACAATGATTTTTACCCTATTTGGTGTTCATTTTGCAAAATAATGCAATTTCATATTTAGTCTGCAAATTCTTTCAGCTTGGACTCAAAAATTTTGTGGTCTAGTAATAGTTTAAGTTTTCTGCTTAAGAAGTACCATCTTCCATAGATTCCAATTTTGATACAACATAAAACCCTAACACTTCCTGCCCTAAAGCATCATGGGAAATAAACCTAATTACGGTTTGGCAGAGATATTTTGTTTTCGGTATTAAGTGTTGGAATACCATACTACAGAGAAGACAAACTAGTCACATCATGTAATATTAAACTATGTAATGTCCCTAGAGTTAAAACTTTCCTTGACATAAAAAATATTGAGGTCTTACAAAAACAATTCGGTCAAGGCCTTACAAAGAACTCCATACCCGCAGTTCTTTACATATTTTTACAAATTACTTCTTTAAATTCTCTTAATTTGAAATGCAAAAACCAAAAAGTTATAACATAGATCTCTTCAAAGTGCGTCGCCTAGAAATGGCCAAGTGTTACAACAGGTGCTTGACTATCAATGGTGTAGCCCCATCACAATTGACGCATGTTCTTCAATAGCCACCTAGATGTAACTAGAACCCCTTTAGTGCTCTACAAGCCTGAATTTACTGATTAGCCAATTCCTGCTCAAAACTACTTTTTTATGAGCCTAAGAAAACAATAGGTGCCAGATGTTTGGCTGTAGGGTACTGGATAGTGGATAAAAAAAGAAACAAGAGGACCTTGATGGTCCTATGTTGCTCACCCGAATACATGAGTTCCAAGTTTAAATGCTTTCTTCAATTTCTCTATTATGGGATCAAACGTTTAAAGAAGTCTGAGCAAAAATTAGGGCCGCTAGAGTGCTAACAAAATATTGTCTTCAAGACACCTTTTCCTGTGTTTTCAAACTAAACATTTCCATTTTTGATAGGATTCATCCTTGTGACCTACCAAGCATTCTGGCCAAGTTTCATGAAAATTAAACTAAAATTTTGCCCCTAGAAAGCTCACAAGGAAACTGTCATGAAGGTCCCTTTTCCCATGTTTTCCAACAGAACTTAACAATTTTCATTATGATTCATCCTTGTGTTCAGACAACCATTCTGACCAAGTGTAATGAAAATTTGGCCGTAATTGTGGTCTCTGGAGTGCTAACAAGGAAATTTTCATTGAGATCCCTTTTCTTATGTTTCCCAAGAGAACATTCCCATTTCCTAAAGGATTCATCCATCCTAACTGCCATGCACTCTGGCAATAGTTGATAAAAATTGGGCAAAAATTGTGGCCCCTCAGTACTAACAAGGAAATTATCATTAAGGCTCCCTTTTCCTTCCCCTTTTCAAAAGGTATCATCCTTGTGCTCAGACAAACATTCTGACAATGTTCAATGAAGATTGGACCATAATTGTGGCCAATAGAGTCCTAACAAGGAAATTGACATTTAAGCCCCTTTTTCCGTGTTTTCCAGCAGAACCTTCCCATTTTTGAAATGGTTCAACTTTGTACTCAGACAAACATTCTGACAAAGTTTCATGAGTATTGAACCAAAATTGTGGCCCAAGGAGTGCTACAAAGGAAATTGTCATGAAGGCCCCTTTTCCAGCGTTTTCCAACAATTCCCATTTTAAATAGGGTCCATCCTTGTGCCCAGACAAACTCTCTGAAGATTGGGCTAAAATTGAGGCCCCTAGAGTTGTTCTCAGGTAAGTTAAAAAGTCAAAACAGCAACATTATTCTTATAAAAAATATGTTTACAGTAACCTTTCTTGAAATTAGTTAAAGTTAAAAAAAGTTTAATTTTTCGAAATTTTGACTTTGAGAAATGACCTTTACCTTAGCCAATGACCTTGAACATAGTACCCACAGAAAGGTCATGTCATAAGCAATACAAATGTAAAAGATGAAGGCTATATCACTTTATAATGTATACTTATGGGCAATGTTAAACTTTTCAAAATTTTGACCTTGAGAAATTACCCTGACAGATGACCTTGAACTTATTACCAACAGGTCATGTCATAAACAATGCACATGTGAAATATGAAGGCTATATCACTTACCATTGTAAACTTATGGACAATGTTATATCTGAGATTTTCGAAATTTTGACCATGACAAATGACCTTGACCTTGAAAGATGACCTTGACCTTAGTACCAATAGAAAGGTTTTTATCATAAACAATGCACATTTGAAATATGAAGGCTATATCTCTTATTAATCAAAAGTTTAATGGCCAATGTAAGTTTGTTGCAGAGAAATGGAGAGCCAATGGAGAGCTACCAAACATTATGCCCCCTTTTCCACGACACATCTTATTTCCGCAAATTTCAAATAATTCATGGTCAAGGGCATCTGATTCGCTACTCAAATATGAAATTTCATTAAATTCTGCCCATTAGACTTGGAGAAATTTGAGAAAAACTATATTTTACCCTAAGTCCCCTTTTTTCTGTGAAGAGGCCTCAAATCCAAAAACTGGGAAAATAGTATCGGCATTATATCATAGGGAGCTTGCATGGTAAGTTTCATTTGATTTTGTCCAAGGGTTATGGTGAAATTGCTCCAGACAGACGGACTGATGGTTGGAATGAGGGACAGACAGACAAAGCGGCTGCATAAAAACAAATAATTATGATATAGAAAAAAAATAAATGATTGGTAGGGTAAAACAAGATGTGTTTGTGAAACACAATGCCTCCACAACAGGACTAAACGTTTGACCTCGGTATGTGACCTTGACCTTATCACATGACCTTGACATGAGGAGATGTTATTATTGAGCCAAATAGGAGCATTGCATCTTGAATAGGCTGGTAGAAATTTGCAATGTCAATTTTTTTGGTCAAGTTTTGCAGACAGACAGACCGACAACGGTATAACAATATGCCCCTGATCTTTCGATGCGGAGGCATAAAAATAAGGAATGGTAGACAGATTCAAACCAGGTTCTGTCCCGTGGTGAGCGCTCTTACCACTGTGCCAAGCTTTCAAACGCTATATAGAGGATAACGGTAACCCTTATTTGTAATACCTTGACAGAACTCTTTCCTCTTTTGACTCATTTATTTACATTACTCTAAGACTTGATGACCTTTCCAACTAAGCTACCCCTCGACATCTCAACAGATAAGGCCAGGATTGAATATTTCTCAATAACCTTTTACGAAACAAATTGGAACAAAACTCGAGATCTAGTAACACTAGTGAAACACATGGTGTTTATTTTTTCAGCATTTTCCACAATCAAATAAAGTGAATATGCTATCATAATTGAATTGATTTAAAATTGTCTTTTGCTGCAGGATATATTACAAGGTAGGATATCATTCGAAAATCTGGATTTGATATTCGAATATCTTGCCTAATTAAAAGATCATGGAGCCAGTATGAAATAAAACAAATTATAACCTGAATATCATAGATGGGCTACCAAAAGGTCGTAAATACGATTTGAGATATTTAGTTACAAGATTTTGGTTGCCCACCGACAATAAAATGTCTGGACCATTTTGATCTCTAAATTCATTTTTTCTCCCACAAACTATCATAACTTCAATATTTACAGAGACAAAGAACAGGAGTTATAGTGGTTCTAGTTGTTGCTGGAGACAAAATGTTTGATGAACATTATCTGGTGCATTCCTCAAAATCATAAGCATTCATTTGTTACAAGCATTTGTTTCACATATACACTATACTTAGTTTTATATCATACATTTTATTGTATATGAAACAAACAACTGTCATTTATTCCTTAGGCCCGTTAATATACAGTACTTTTAATGCTTCTAAAGAACAATACTAAAACATTTGACAACAAACAAATACATATTGTAACAGATGTCATATTTCCAACGATATTATCTAAATTGCCCATGTATAACATTGAAAAATGAAGTTAAAACTACTGGACTCATTAATATAAGGCTTTCCAAAAACAAAAACAGAAGGAAATCCTCCCCGCAATAGAAAATTGTTGTTGATTTTCTTTGAAAGCAAATAACGGATGGACTTTTTAGTCATCTAGCACTTTATGTGAAAAGATTTATTGCAGAAAGTTATATAGAAGATCATTAAAAATTATGCAAGCAAGAGTTGTGTTTCTTGTGCACTGCACTTCTTCTCAATGAATTCTAACCACCAATGAAGGTTCAAGTTGATAGCATTTATACTTTAGGAGATATGCTCTGGACAATCTTACTGACTGAATGAGGGAATGACGCCCGGAGACCTATATCCCCTTCGCTGAAACGGCGGGGGAAAAAAAGGGCTAAAGATGGTTAATATGCATTCATACAGCAATTATTAGAACTTCAAAAAGGTAGTGGCTGATCTTGTAGATCAGAAATCCGGCAAAAACTATTCAAACTCCGGACAGTGAAATTCAAGCTTGGAACCAGTTATAGATTGAAGTGATGGGCTATCAAGATTGTACAGAAATAGGTCAGAACTAGCTAGCATCACTAATTGACCAACAAAGTGAGAGACCCCCTGGCTTTATGTCATTATTACAAATATGTCATTCCTTTTATAGATACAACTCCTCCCTAAATCTATAAATTCCTTCAAGGGAAACTTATTACTTTATTTAAGGTAATCACTTTATATTTCTTATATATGTCAAGCTTAGGGCATGATTCTGCAAACACTCTTGATATGCTGAATAAAATGCATGCTCAGAAGGCATTAAAATCAAAGGACTGAAAGCAAAGGAGTGCCTGACTGCAGGCTAATACTCCTTCTGAAAATTGATTCTCTTTACAACTTTGGCTCAAATAGGGCAGATAGGTGGTGTAGACTAAGGTCAGACTGTACAAGAGAAATATTCCAGTTTCAGTATGCAAGGGTCAATGGTCAATTTCTGGATATATTTAGGAGCCTATTAATTTTTGAAAGACAAATTAGATAAATTAAGATTATGAACATTTATGGAAGTTGTAGTGTAAAAAGACTTATGGAAATTGAAAGCCATGTATGCAAATATGCTCTTTAGTATCTTTTAGCCTGTTATTAGTCAGAATAAATTGTGTTTTTGTCCGTGTGTATGATTTAGTAAAAACCAGAGTCCGAACTTGAATGTTTTCTTTTCCATATGCGGTTTAATCAATTACCAAACAACAAAATTTTACATGGTTATGGGTAATCAGGGGCTTTATATAGCAAGATTTATAAATGGGCTAACACCCCTTAGTGCAATTATATATTTCAATATCACATTTATCCTATTCCCACACAATGATGCTTTTTGACGCCCCTCAAGGAAAACAATTTGGAAAATATTGTGTAAAATGAACAAGCAATTTCTTCATTCTACACAATGTTATCTACCAAAATATTGAACAATTTACATTTTGATAAACTTGAACTTTTTTCTGCAACTCCTTTCAATTTGGACCAGTCTGAGTTTTTGTAGTTTGGTAACGGGTTATCCTCACTTATCTTTGAGTGATTCCTTGGTCACCACCATTAGTACATCAGAGCCTTGCTCAAAGACAATAACCAAGTTTGTAACTGTGAATTTTAGGAGACACTACTCCTTGTCAAATGATAAATCTCATCCAGTACAATGGCTTATTTATGAATTTTGCATACAATGTGTATAATATTAGATTTAATAACAGATATTGCTCCTTAACAAAATTGGACAAGACAGAATGAAAAACTTGCATCTGACATTGTCAAATATGATTCCATATAAATTACAGTAATGTTACATGTCTAACATCATGATGTTACATTATAGATCAATGTTATTAGGAACAAACACAAAATATAATTATAGCAAATGTTGGTTCTTGGACATCTGTAGAAAGCAATTTTGACACTCTAAAGCCAGTCCCACATAGACAACTGCCAAAAATACTGGAATGTGAAGAAATGCTTGTAACACTCAATTTCTTCATTTCTTACTTTACTAACCCAGAAAGACAGACATTTAAAATTCTGTCTTCATGAAATTGGTGTCAGCAAATTCTTTTAATTTGGACTAGTCTGAAAAATTGTCTGTAAATGAAATTATGAAACCTTAAAGTAAATAATAATGGAATACTTGGAGCTAGTACTGATCCTAACTTAGTATTCGATCCTCCTTGAATAGGAAAATAATTTCAAAATATCAAAATATTTGTATCAAATAATAGGTGCCAGATCAATACCTCAATATAATATTCTTTACAGATATTGAGGTTTATAAGTAATAAGCCAGCTATCACCAACCAACCTAAATGAAACATTCTAAATAACTAAATTATGATTCTCCCTCTACCGGTCTGCCACCATAATTAAGCAGTATCTCGAATCAATATTTCTTACCAAATAACAAAGATTGTCATCACATCTTTAAAGTCTAGCAAACTAGGTCAACTCAATCGACAAAACAGGTTACCACAGTAGAGAAGTGATTAATCACCAACAAACTGCAGACAAATCCAGTTTCAGTAATTGTACAATTTTTTGTCACATGGAATTCATTAATTCTTTAAATGAAGTGAAAATGCTTATAATTCAAATACAATTACATAAAATTTGAAAAAAATTCTTTATACTAAAATAAGATTCAGATTAATTCCTCTATCAAGCAACAGCACCAGCATCAGACTAATTAATTGTTTCAGCAGCAATTTGATTGAACTAGATCTCAGCTGGCAAAGCAGACAAATACCCTCACCAGCCTTTTATCACAGCAAAAATGCTTTCACAGGGTTAAGAAATTAGTAAATTTTCTAGCATTGATCATACTATGGGCCTTTTATTCATGTCAAGGTTACACAAAGTTAAAGGTAGGTATCAATGGGTTTATTTACATGTCACAGATTTTGATTATTCTTATTTCCTCTCATATACTATTTTAATACAATATTCTTAAAATAGGTTTTGCGAAAATCAGAGGTCGTTTATCAGGATAAACCAGGGTATTTCACTAATAGCCTACGTAGGCTGTTAATCTATTTTTATTTTAAGCCAAGACAGTTGCAAAGAATATTGGGTAATTCACACCATACATAATATCCATTGGAATCCAACGTTCAGTTTGAATTTGCTGAAATAAACGTCATTGTTACGTCATCAGGAGTTATGTTTTCTAGCCGGTCTTCAATTATGTAAAAATCAGTCCAAAACTGCCGCAAGCATCCATATGAATATACAGACTTACCATAGTTTTGCGCTAATCATTTGGTGTGATATGATTTAGGATGTTGGTTGTTTTGCTTGTCAACTTGTTACCTTCCATTGACTTTGGATCATATGCAAATGAAGTGATGATCGAATTTCGTGATTTCTATAAATAACCTGGAATTCCTCTGAACCTTTCCTATATAACAAAAAAAAAGATTACCACGAAGACAAAATCTGGCTCAAATTTTAGTGTTTAGTGTGCATTTGAGCATATTTTTTAGGCAATTCCCTTTAATGTGTGGCCTTGACCGTATCATATTACAAGTGTAACTTAATCGTCTCAAAAGCTGGTGTTCAAAAATCAAAATTGCAACTGACTGTATAAGTCATCCCATTTCCACACAATCATGCTTTTTACCATCCATCAAGAAAAATGCTTTTGAACAGAAAGCATTGTGAACAAGAGCTGGTCACAGTCATGTGACAAATGCCCCAAAAGGACAGGGTCAAGCATGTGGCACTTTGATTTGTTTAGTAAACACAACCACATGCATTTGTGATCTATATGTCTGGGTTTTTAATAAACGAAATTTTAATACATATAATAATTTCTATAAATACAGAATGAAATCGAGAAATGCATTATGGACAGATTTTTCTGAGGTCAAAAGTAGGTCAAAGGTAAGGTCATATAAAGTGGTCCACCCAATTAAGAATCTGTCCAAATATGGAAGCAATCCATTAAAGAATAAGAGAGTAAATACAATTTAACCATTCCGGTCGAAATTTAACCATTCTGGACACTCCTTTGACCCCAGAATGTGACCTTGGCTTTGAGATAGGAACCTGGGTCTTTTTCGTAACACGTCGTCTGAAGGTGGTGAACATTTAATTGTATGAAAGAAATTTGTACCTGCTTGCATGATTATAGAAGTTACAGAGCGTACATGGCAAAAAGTCCCCATTTTTTCCTTTGACCCCAGATTGTGACCTTGACCTTAGAGATAGGAACCTGGGTCTTTTTACAAGACACGTCATCTGAAGGTGGTTAACATTTGCATGAAAGAAATTTGTACCTGTTTGCATGATTATAGAAGTTACAGAGCAGACACAGCAAAAAGTCCCCATTTTTTACCTTTGACCCCAGATTTTGACCTTGATCTTTTAGATAGGAATCTGGGTCTTTTTCAGGACACGTCGTCTTATAGCGGTGAACATTTGTGCAAAGTTATATTGAAATCCACTATTGCATGTAGAAGCGGGACAGACGGACAGACTGACGGATGGACAGTTCGATTACTATATGCCTCCCTTTGGGGGCATAAAAAGAAGAAATTGCCTGTTACAAGCTAATTTTTCACTTCCCACAATGCCTTCTACCTAGAAAGACAAAGATTTTTAAGATTTCATTACCTTGGAATTATTGTCAGCATATTCTTTCAATTTTGACAAGTCTATAATTTCATCACTTGGTAATGGAGTAAAGCAGTCAAGGAAAACAGTCTGAAGGGAAGAAAAAGTTTCCAATTGCCTCTTTATAGCCTATTATGTCCAAAATAATACCTTGTGTCAAAAGCAATAAAGGAAAGAGCTGTGGTTGACATTTCCAAGAAGTTTCCATTTATACCACTCTAGAGAAATTTGATCTTGCTACAGGCTATGATGTAACCTACTTCTTTTATTCTCTCTAGAAACGAATGCTTTTCTATGCTATCAGTTTACAGCATCCATCAAAACTTCTTGAAAATATGGTATGACAATCATTTCAGCATTTGCCAGATGACAAAAAACTATGACTATATGGAATTGAAAGAACCTGCAAACAATATTCTAGAATGCATTAAAATTGAAAAATTAACATGAAATAGGTTAGAAAATTCACAGTAATAAAGGAAATTACTTTTAACAAGCAATTTCTCCTTTTGTCACAATGATTTTTCTCAGAAACACTTTTTCAGTGTGTTAAAATGCAGGATAGTGAGGTAAATGGTTTAAGATATGATATCACAACTGTATAATGAAGTGGCACCTATCACAATTTATATACCCAAGGTCCAGGGTTCTAATCCAGCATATATCTTGTACAAATTTCAATGATGTAAAAAAATAATGCTTGCTTGAAAAATCTTTTTTGCAGTTCACTGCATAACGTCAAAGGAATGGTTTTCTTCACAATAATTGTTCAAATCCCTTAAACATAGTTATCTGGAGATAATTGACATGATGATCTCCACAAAATGGTACATTTATCTCAGTTTTGAAATGTTCATGCCTCCTAATACATCAGGTCTAATTCAGAAATTTAAACTTGAATTCTAATCGGATTTGAAAGTAAATGCTTTTAATGGCAGTCATTAGCCAGAGAGGGCTTTCATCTTTATTTACTGATCTCCAATTATAGTTTTGCCTGTCAGCATGCCTCTCCTGGCATGTATGGTAAAATATTTAATTGTAAGAATGAGGGTATTAACACTTTTTTGATATAAAGCAGCCGATCTTCAACAAGTAGCTTCACCTCCTCTTAAAAATCAGAGCACTGTAAGTACTGATGGTGGATGTCCCTGTTGGCATGGTAGAGTGATATGCCAATTTTGTTGTAGAAAACGGCATTTTTCATAGATAATCTGATTAAACCAGCACATCTCGACTAGCCCAGCAGGCTAAATAGGTAATGCAAGGCATTTTCAATTCTAGTGTCCTGTGCAAGATCCCCAGCTCTGCCAAAAAAAGGGAAAATGCCATTGCCACATGCATCATGTCTCTCACCCACTGAAACAGTAAATAGGTAAAGAACAAATACTGCAGATAATTCCCCAGAATGGAAATAATAAGATTCATGTTTTTTGCCAAAAAGCAAGAGACCTTTTTCTTCAAAATGTAGCTGTACAAACAAAATGTATAATAACTACAACAAGAAATCAGCTGTAATTACCATGTTTTACTTAACCAAAAACTATTTTTGTAACTCGCAGATCAATTTAGTTTTTTTCTTTCTTTCTTTCTTTTTTCATTGTTTCTATTATAGTCAAATTATCTTTAAAAAAATTATTATTAAGATGAAAAATTAAGCCAATAAATCAACAAGTTTCTTCTAGTAAGCGTTGCCAATTTTGCCACAACAGTGTACGCTCTCTAGTAGGCATTATAAAAATCTATCTCATAGAAAATGTACGTGTTTGCTGGTTGAAATATAATGAATAATTAGAAATCCTTCATGAAAACATCTGATTTAAAGGTGCATTTGGAGATTAAAGAAAGACATGCCTAAAAATAAATATTCATAATGAAAAACTAGCCTTGTATTGTTTCTACTTCTCATCAGTCAACTGACAATCTTTTGACTGGCTCAATTTTACAAGGGACATTAAAAAAATATCCAAACTTTTCATGCTCCCCTCTTTCCATATGCATCTACATCGCACATTATAATCATATTGGTGAAAACTACATTCATTTGCCAATAATGTGGTCAGTTTATTTTCAATGATAGTTGTGTTTACACAGTATTTTGCACTCTGATATATGATAGGTGATTCGTCTATCATGGACTCTTTGTTAGAGGAACAACACTCTGTAACTAAGTTTCTGGTTGCAGAAGGTGAAAAGCCCTGTGACATCTTTCACAGGCTTAGAAAAGATTTCTGATAAATGTGTTTTACGATCAATCTTCTACAAATGGCAGAACAAGTGTTTGTGACAGGCCTAGGACCCCAACAGTGGTAGCAAAAGTTAAAGCTTTTGTCAACAAAAATTGTCAAGTAACTTTGGAGGAGGAAGCCAACAAGTTTAGCATCTGTAAGGCATCGGCACACAAGATTTTACACCGAAAAAACCTAGGCATGAGCAAGGTAAGTGCCAGTTGGGTACCTAGACAGCTGTCCACTGATCAAAAGGCACCCAATCTCAGAGTAAACAATTCAAAAGAGTTGTTTAGCTCATGAAGGAGATAAATTTTGGAACAAATTATCACTGATGATGAGATGTGGGTTCATTATTCCTAACCTGAGACAAAAGCTCAGTCAGAGCAGTGGAAATAAGCCAATTCCCCAACTCCTAAAAGTTCAAGGTGTCCCCTTTGGCTGGCAAAGTTATGCTTGTTGCCTTTAGGGATTCACTAGGAATGATACTTACTCATTTCATGCAAAAAAGTTAAATTGTCACTGTCAAGTACTATTATGAAGTAATTCTGAAAAATCTCAGAGAAAAACTCAAGCATATGTGTCCCAATTTCACACAGGAAAATGTCCCCTTTTCTGCACGATTACTACTTCTTTTTTAACCTAGTAAATCCTATTGGATTTTCCAAATTCAGTAACACTAGTGGACGTAGATGACGTCCACCAACCAGAGACCTTTAAATACCTGATTTACTCCACTGGCAAGAATTTACTTATCATGAAGGTAATTTAGTTTCTTTTTAACATACTATGCACCTCATAAAAAGCAAGGTACCAAATAGTCAAAAGATATGCCCATTACACTGCTTCATGTCAACTAGATTTTTTGTTTGAATGGTATTAACAGTATTTCAGTCATATAATGGCAGTTGGTGTACCTAACCATGAATTCCTGTTATTTCTCACACCAGTACTACCACTACGTCCTTTACGAGCCTCCAGCTGCTCATCCCACTCCGGTGAGATTATGGCTCGAGGCTTTATGGTATATAAACAAGAGCTGGTCACAGTCATGTGACAAATGCCCCAAAAGGACAGGGTCAAGCATGTGGCACTTTGATTTGTTTTGTAAACACAACCACATGCATTTGTGATCTATATGTCTGGGGTTTTAATAAATGAAATTTTAATACATATAATAATTTCTATAAATACAGAATAAAATCGAGAAATGCATTATGGACGGATTTTTCTGGGGTCAAAAGTAGGTCAAAGGTCAAGGTCATGTAAAGTAGTCCACCCAATTAAGCATCTGTCCAAATATGGAAGCAATCCATTGAAGAATAAGAGAGTACATACAATTTAACAATTCCGGACGCAATTTAACAATTCTGGACGCCCCTTTGACCCCAGATTGTGACCTTGACCTTTGAGATAGGAACCTGGGTCTTTTTCGCAACAAGTCCTCTGAAGGTGGTGAACATTTTTATGAAAGAAATTTTTACCTGCTTGTATGATTACAGAAGTTACAGAGTGGACATGGCAAAAAGTCCCCATTTTTGACCTTTGACCCCAGATTGTGACCTTGATCTTTTAGATAGGAACCTGGGTCTTTTTACAAGACACGTCATCTGAAGGTGGTTAACATTTGCATGAAAGAAATTTGTACCTGTTTGCATGATTATAGAAGTTACAGAGCAGACACAGCAAAAAGTCCCCATTTTTTACCTTTGACCCCAGATTTTGACCTTGATCTTTTAGATATGAATCTGGGTCTTTATCACGACACCTAGTCTTATAGTGGTGAACATTTGTGCAAAGTTATATTGAAATCCACTATTGCATGTAGAAGTTACAGAGCAGACATGAAAGCGGGACAGACAGACAGTTTGATTACTATATGCCTCCCTTTGGGGGCATAAAATATCAAAGCCCTACACCTAATCATTTTGGAAAAGATTTTTAGGTCACTTGATCAAAGGTCATGCTGACCTATTGCCATCGAGTTTTGTCCGATGCCATGCGTTTTGTGATACTTTTTTACATTTTCGAGTTCTTCTTCAGAACCCTTGGATGGATTTCAACCATACTTGTTGGGAAACATCCATTTGGGGAAGCACTTCATATTTGTACATGTCCTGGAGTTATCTCCCCTTGGGGCCAATAAGGGGCCAAAAAGGGTATATCTTTAAAAATCTTCTTGTCATTAAAGGCTGTTGGATTGGATTCACATTTGGTATTTAGAATATTAAGGGCAAGAACAATCAAGTTTATACAAGAAAAAAAATCTGTTGAGAAATGGCCGTGCCAGGGGGGAAAGGGGGAGAGTACGCTTACATATTGATCACTTTGAAAATCTTTTTCTACAAAACCAAAAATTCTATAGCCCTGATATTTGTTACAAGGCATTATCTAGTGGACCCCTATCAATATAGTATGAATCACAACCCCCAAATGTCAAAAGTTTAACATAGGCTTATACACTGCAACTCCACTATAACGCTGTTGGTGGGGGTCCAAGAGAAGAAATAGCAGAAGACGTGGAGTTATTATGCTATAATGCTGTCTCTCCCCCTCACTCACTGAATAGTTCGACCGTCGGATCCAAACACACGGTAAATTGTAAATACCCCCACTTACTATAATGTAACAGGCTTGATTTTATAGATGTTACTAGTCGGGAAATCAAAACAATAACTGTAGTTACGAGATTTTAGCAGAAACCGATGGAATTTAGCCTAATTGAAATTACTAAATTCTATCCTTACCTTCCCGGTCTATCGGAACTAAATGTCACGTGGATCGACCTTCGAAACTCTTTTGAGGTAATGCATGACTTGGTCTAATTTCTTTACTATTGTTAAAAATACTGTGACAATAATTCAACAGAACTCTACTGTGAACCTACTCATTTACGAATCGGGAATTTACATCAACCAGCTGCATGCATACAAAACTGAATTAAACTTTGTAGCGGGTAACTTTTAATTGTGACAATGAAAGTCAAAACAAGAGACCAATAGGGCCTTATAGGTCACCTGAGTCCAAAGAGCACAAAAAACAAATAAAGTCCACCAGATTATACTACATACTAAATATCAAAGCTCCATGTATTATCATGATTGTAAAATTATTGCCTCAGGATTAAAATCAGCCCATTCCTGGATGTACCAAATTTAACATAGGCTTATATAGTGAAATTTGTATAAATCTTCTTCTCCAAAACAGGAGGGCCTAGAACTTTGATATTTGGTATACATCATCCTCTTGTGGACCTCTATCAAGATTGTACAAATTATTGTTTCAGGATTAAAATTAGCCCATTCCCTGATGTCACAAATTTAACATAGGCTTATATAGTGAAAACTTCAAAAATTTTCTTCTCTCAAACAGATAGGCCTAGAGCTTGGATAATTGGTATGTAGCATCATCTTGTGGATCTCTATCAATAATTAATATAAAATGGCCCTAGAGACAGAATTAGCCCATTCCTGGTCCTCACAAGTTTAACAAAGGCTTATATAGTGAAAACTTTGAAAATCTTCTTCTCTCAAACAGTTAAGCCTAGAGCTTTGATATTAGGTATACAGCATCATCTGATAGTCCTCTATCAAGATTGTACAAATTATTGCCTCAGGGTCATAATACGCCCATTCCCAGTCCTCACAAATTTTACATTTGGCTTATATAGAGAAAATGATAAAAATCTTCTTCTCCCAAACAGTAGGGCCTAGAGCTTTGATATTTGGTATACAGTATCATCTGGTGGACCTCTATCAAGATTTGCCCCAGGGTCAGTATTAGCATGTTCCAAGATGTCACAAGTGTTTTGTGAAAACTTTTAAAAAATCTTCTTCTCCCAAACTAAAAGGCCTAGAGCTTTGATATTTGGTATGTAGCAAAATTTGGTAGACATTTGTCTGTTTTTTTGCTCTTTGGACTTAGGAGACTGATAAGGCCCTATGGGCCTCTTGTTTTAGGATTTTTAATCCTAGGTATATTGAAGATCCTACCATTTAGCGCTAATTTCCAAAGTATGGTAATTCTTTTAAGTATTTTGGTAGAGGGTCAATAGGTATTGATACATACGAAATATCAATGCTCAAGGCCTAATGGTTTAGGAGGAGAAGATTTTCAAAGATATCCTTCTTTATTTCTATGTTAAATCTGGGATCATACCGAAACCGGCTAGTTTTTAGAGTATGTTAATTCTATGTAGTATTTTGGTAAAGGGTCAAGAGGTATTGATACATATAAAATATTAAAGCTCTAGGCCTTATGATTTGGGAGAAGAATATTTTAAAAATGTCCTTCTTTAATTCTATGTAAAATCATGAATCACACAGAATTACGGGAAATATTTGAATAAGTTGGGATACTTTGAGAAGGAAAAAAGGAGTTGAATTGCAACATATTAGAGAGATTACAAAAACAAAAGTAACTTAAAACATTTCTGTCTCATCATATATTTTCATCAATTAGTACTAATGACCGTTGTCTAGACATTGAGGCTAAAGTTTAATTTGCAGATGCTTTTTTTCTTCATCTAAGAGAGAAATGTTTCATTATAAAGAGAGGATACCATTAAGCCAGTGGTTTTATCTTTTCTTTGAGAGCCCAAACTATCAACTTTAGAACACCAGTACTATACCCAAGATATATTTGATTTTTCTGACCTTATCAGATGACATCATAAGTTGAATAAGAGATCTTTTTGTTAAACAGTCATGCCCCTTTCCATATCATAAAGGAAGTGATGCAATTTGGTTAAGAAAGGACAACTGACAATCAGCATCATGTAAGAGCATGTAACATTGGACAAGTATGGACTTGACAGGTTTTTATTACAAACTGAAAACAAATCAAGTTTGTCATTTCCTGAAGTAGGTTTCCCATTCGATACCAAATACTTACAGAAACTAGCTACTGATTCCTTCCTTTTGTGTGTGGACTCTTTGATTTGAAATGGTCTTGCTAGTAATTAAAACAAGAGCACTACCTAAGGGTGCCTAGAGCTCGGCTGTTGTGTGCAGATTAGGGGATATTATTGTAATTCCCAAAAGGCTCACAATTCTTACAAAAACACATGAAGTGGTACCTCCTTTGATAGTGATCATAATATCCCAAGTTTCAGATGAATGCCTTCAATAATAACAAAAATATTACATATACTTCATCAGCGATAAAATGTCACTTGTTTATAAACAGAAACTAGTTAAATTACCATATTGGCAACAAGTGTTGTTCTGACCAATTAGCAACCATCAGTCACTTTATTACATGTTCTTTGTTTCAGGATACTTTTAAAAGTGATCCCTTTCGTATAAACCTCCAGTTTTTTCTTTTTTTTTGTGGTTTATTTTGTGGATTAAAGTATGCTAAATCAGTATATGCAAAGAAATAAAGGTGGTCACTAGATTAGGTTTTCTATAAAACATTTACTATCATAGGGGGCTAGTGTTTGTATGACATTAACCAATTAATAATAATTGGATTTCTAGTTACAATTTAACCCTTTCCTGTTTAATCCCTAGTTATAACATTCCTGTGATTTCATAATTGAGAAAACATTGTAGAAAAAGAAGAAATTGTTTGTAACAAGCAATTTCTTCTTTTACAACAATATTTTCTACCCTACTGAATGGTTATTTTTCAAAATAAATCCAATTTGAAAATTTCATTTTCATAACCTTTGATTTGGACAGGTCTAAAATTTTGCAAAACAGGAAAGGGTTAACCATTCACCTATCATTGTTTTCTTTAAATCTAATTCTTATTCAACCTCACAGATAGAATGTATTTCTGTTTATTGTGCAAAGTTATATTGAAATCCATCCATAATTAAAGAAACTATGCTCCAGACATGCTGTATTTCAATGTTTGACCTTGAATTGTGACCTTGACCTTGGAGCTATCTGAAGATTTGTTTCAAATTGTACATCTACTCATGCTAGAGAATATTTGTGTAAAGTTATTTCAAAATCAATCCATAATTGAAAGAGCTATTCTCTGGAAATGCTTTAATTCAACCTTAAACCTTGAGCTGTGACATTGAGTTTGGAGCTTAGCTGAAGATTTTTTTTCCAAATGGTATATCTACTCATGATAGAGAACAATTGTGTCAAGTTATTCTGATATCCATCCATAATTGAAGAAGCTATGCTGTGGACAAGGTCAATTTAGACCTTTGACCTTGAATGAACTATGATTCTGACCTTGGAGCTATCCAAACACCCCAATATTATAAGGTATTCATAGTTGAAGTTTCATCAAATTTGGCCCAAGGATTGTGGAGATATCAGGGCAGATGGGTGGATTGACGGACAGATAGAAAACAGAATAATGGACTGACAGACAAAGCTAGGGCTATATGCTCCCCTTTGAGGAGCATGAAAATGCCATTAAAAAATAAGTGTTGACATGATTAAGGTATTTGCATAATAAGTAAACCTGCTAGATATACAGAGCTTTGTATTGTATGTAATTACACTTCAGTATTATAATTTCTTTGGTATCAAAATTTCTTTTGTTTTCTATTTTCTCTGATTTGATGAATTTTGAATATACTCAAATTAGAAGAAAACCCAATTAATTCTGCAAAGTAATGTTATTTCTATCAAATGATGTTCAAAAGTTCTAATAACTTTGGGTCTTGACTTTTCCTTTCCCTGGTAACTTAGTTAAAATGAATAGGTGTTGACCCTTTCCTGTTTTTCAAAATTTCAGACTTGTCCGAATTTAAAGGTTTTGCAGATAAATATTTAAAGCAGATTCAATTTGAAAAATAACAATTCAGTACAGTAGCAAATATTGTACAAGCAATTTTTTACAAGCAATTTCTTCTTTTCCTTCAATATTTTCTCAATTCACTTATCGAAAAGGATTGTTATTTCTATCAAATGATGTTCAAGAATTCTAACAACTTTGGTTCTTGACTTTCCCCCTTAGTAACTAGATGGTTGTCCCAGCCCACAAAGTTTTGTAGGTATCATGCTCCAGATAAGTACAATTTTAGTGTTTGACCTTGAGCTGTGACCTGAACTTGAAGCTATCAAAAAAATTCTTTCAAATGGCACATCTACTCATAATAGTGAACAACTGTGCCAATTTATTTTGAAATCCACCCATAATTGTAGGAAAAATGCTCTGGACAAGCATAATTTTATTGTTTGACCTTGAGCTGTGACCTTGAACTTGAAGCTATCAAAAAAAATCTTCCAAATGGCACAAGAACTCATGATGGAGAATAATTGTGCCAAGTTATTTTGAAATCCATCCATAAATGTAGGAGAAATGCTCAGGACAAGCACAATTTTAGTGTTTGACCGTGAGCTGTGACCTTGAAGCTATCAAAAAAATTCTTTCACATGGCACATCTACTCATGATGGAGAATAATTGTGCCAAGTTATTTTGAAATCCATCCATAATTGTAGGAGAAATGCTCCAGACATGCACAATTTTAGTGTTTGACCTTGAGCTGTGACCTTGAAGCTATCCAAAAATTCTTTCACATGGAACATCTACTCATGATGAAGAATAATTGTGCCAAGTTATTTTGAAATTCATCCATAAATGTGGGAGCAATTTTCTGGACAAATTCAGACGGACGGACGGACAAACGGACTAACGCATATTCACTGTCTTGTCATAGTGACAATTATGTCTCACTCATCGCAAGTGGGCTCGACAAAAAATGAGTAAGTGTTAACCCTTCCTGTTTTCAAATCTTTTTGACCTGTTCATATATAAAGGTTTTGCAGACATGCAGAAATGTGTCACAAACAGGGATTGGCCTGCTAATAAGTGCTTGTCACATGACCTTCAGTTTTGACCCTTAACTTGGCAGTATCCAACAGAACTTTCAGCATGACACTATGTACTCAAGAAGGGCAACAAGTGTGCCAAGTAATCAATCAGTGCAAAAGATATATTCTGGACAAGAATTGGACTCACACACACACTCACACACACAGATGTAACTCCATATGCCCATCACCATTATGTGGCATTTGGGCATAAAATCATAGTTATAGGTTGAGGTAACTGAAATTCAAACTTAGTAAGAATATCAATAGATTCAAGTGTGTTTTTAACCCATAACAAGATGACAAAATTTTAGACTGGTCAAATTGAAAGACATTGCAGACCACAGTTTCAAGTTGATCAAATTCTAAATTGTTGTCTCTCCGCTTAGAAAATGAAGCAATTTCTTCATTTTCCACAATATTTTCCCAAGCTTCTTTTCTTGAGGGGTGTCACAAAGATGGACTGACTGGGAATGGGTTAAATTTTATTCTATTCAGATCCTAGTTTTTTTTCTGTGTGAATTCATTCTTTTCTTAATGGAGTTAGGTAACAGAATAGGCTTCTATCAAGTATAATCTTCTACCTGATTCTGACAGCAGTCAATTAAAAGTGATGAATTCCCAAGATGAAAAATATAACATTAGATCTAATTGACTTCACTCTCTCATTTCACAGCAAACTTTTAACCCATTACCACACTATCAACCATTTTAATCCCTACCCACACAAAGACCCTTTTTGACGACCCTATTGAAAAATAATTCAGAATGTGTAAGATAAAGAAAACAATTGAAGCAAACAATTTCTTCATTTTCCACAATGTTTTCTTCCCAGAGAGGTGAATTAAAAAAAATAGTTTTAAGAAGTTAAAATTGGTGCCTGAAACTTCTACAAATTTGGATTAGTCTAAAATTTTCTCGAATGGTAATGGGTTAACACACTGAAACAAGAGCCGTCGGAGACGGATTATGCTCCCCGAATAAGGCTTTTGTCACAGAACTATATGCCATTATTGGACAAAAAACTTTTAATTGAATGCAACTATAGTTTGAGAGTTCAGTTCACAAGAAATTTGGAAGTTTGACAAACATTGAAGGAAGCTGTTTGGCTTCACAGGCCTGATTCTAGTAAATTCAATATCATTATATGATAAAGGGTTAAATATTTTACCTTCACTATCCAAGTTATCATTGTAAAATGTCTCCATACAAAAAATGAAGACTCTAACTTGGGTAGTCTTGCAGAAACAATAGACCGATTTATTTAGAATAGGATATATACAAAATGTAAAGCTACATGGCATTAAGCCCCCTTTTAGCGTGGTAAGGCTCATTGGGTCAAAAATTGAAATTAAAATTACCTAGGGCTTTTAATGAACAACATATACGTAAAGTAACAAGAAATTTTGGCAATTAGTAAAGGAGGAATAATTGAAAATTAATGACCTTGACAATTAGACCTTGACCTTGACCAATGACCTTGAACTTAATACCAACAGAAAGTCCATGTCATAAGCAATGCACATGTAAAATATGAAGGCTATATCACTTACCATTGTTTACTTATGGGAGGTGTTAAAGTTAAAATTTTCAAAATTTTGACATTGAGAAATGACCTTGACCTTGACAGATGACCTTGAACCTCATACCAACAGAAAGGTCATGTCATAAGCAAAGCACATGTAAACCTATGAAGAGTGTGTCACTAATACCATTGTTAACTTATAGACAATGTTTAAGTTAAGCTTTTTGAAATTTTTACCGTGAGAAATGACCTTGAACTTGACTGATGACCTTGAACTTAGTACCAACAGAAAGTCCATGTCATAAGCAATGCACATGTAAAATATGAAGGCTATATCACATACCATTGTATACTTATGGGCTCTGTTAAAGTTATTTTTTTTGAAATTTTGACCTTGAGAAATGACCTTGACCTTGAACTTAATTTGAACAGAAAGGTCATGTCATTAGCAATGCACATGTGAAATATAAAGACTATATCACTTACCATTGAAAACTTATAGACAATGTTAAAGTTAAAATTTTCAAATTTTGACCTTGAGAAATGACCTTGATCTTGACAGATGACCTTGAACTTAGTACCAACAGAAAGTCCATGTCAAAAGCAATGCACATGTGAAATATGAAGGTTATATCACTTAACATTGTCAACTTATAGATAATGTTTAAGTTAAGATTTTCTAAATTTTGACATTGAGAAATGACCTTGACCTTGAATGATGACCTTGAACTAGGTACAACAGAAAGTGTTTGTCACAAGCAATGCACATGTGAAATATGAAGACTTCATCTGTAGCCGATCAAAAGTTATTGCCAATTTTATTTTTTGCGGGGAAAAAAGACAGTTAACGTACAGGTAATAATATTAAGGCCCCTTTTCCCATGACGCATTTTTTTTAACGAAAATACCCGTTAGTTGAAGGTCAAGGGGATCTGATTTGCTACTCAAATATGAAATTTCATGAAATTCTAACAATTAGACTTAGAGAAATTGGCAAAAAACTAGTTTTTACATTAAGGCCCCTTTTTCCATGACGCAGCCTTGAAATAAGAAAAATAAAAAAAACAGGTCTTGGAAATTTCCTAGGAAGATCATATATGAAGTTTCGTCCAATTAGGCCCAGGGGGTGCTGAGATATGACTTCGGACTGACGGCTGGCCGGCCGGATGGAAGGACGGACAGACGCACAGGCCGGTACCTATATGCTCCCCCCCAAACTTTTTGGGGAGCATAAAAACAACAACTTAGAACTAGACATTGTGACAAAAGGAGAAATTTCTCATTTCAAGTAATTTCTCTTTGTCTTTTCTCATAAATGGGTTAACAGAACAAGAGGCTCAAAATGACCCTAAATCGCTGATCTGAGAATGATTTTAACCAAACCCTACCTGCCACACAGATGATTTTAAAGCATCATTCTATGATTTCTGTAAGTCTGATAAGCCAGGCCCTGTCAGGCACATGTTTTTTTGGCAAATCAAAATTTCACAAACAAGTTTCAAAAAGGGACTTCAAAGGAACATTCCTGCCAAATTTGGTCCAGGAATAAGCCATGCCCTACCACATCCACATTCTTTTACAAATCAAACTTTCACCATCAAATCCTGAAGAGAGTCACCCAAGGAGCATTTCTGCCAAGTTTGGTCCAAATTGGCCAAGAGGTTTAGGAGAAGACTTATAAAGAATTGTTCATGATTTCTCCAAGTCTGATAAGGTTGGCCCTACCACACCCATATTTTTTCAAAGTTTCAAGAAAAAGTTTTGAAAAGGATCACCCAAGAAACATTGGTCCAAATTAGCCCTGCAGTTTAGGAAGAGAAGATGTTTAGAGAAAATGTTGTAGATGGACAACCGACATTGAGTGCAGTTTATGAATTGAACTACTTTCATTTTCAGTGCTAAATCGCCACTGTCAAAACAAATAATCATTCGACCAATGAAATCATTCATTTAGACCAGAAATGAGTTTTGAACTCTGACAAATCACGGCTGTCAATCAAGGAATATATCGACCATGCATTTATACATTCAGCCCTAAATTGAGATTTAAAATCCAACATTGGCTGCCACTTGTGTGAAAAATGTTTGTTGTTTGGCAACTTGATCATCGTAACTACAGCTTATTCAAGCTGTAGTTACAACGTTTAGGTTGCCAACCAAGATTCTACCATTTTGGTACATGCTACTGACCATTTCTTTTGCAAAATAACACTGTTCAAAATCGAAGCGGGTCTTCCTGTCAAATGTCAATGGACGTTTCCAAAGGAGCAAGTGGGCGTGGCCAGCAATCAGTCAACTACCTTTTAGATGAAATGTGAAACTGATGTCCTATGTGATGGTATTTAGAACATCATGCTCGTCACAAGAAACAAGCAGGTCTACTCTATTCTTGCACTATCTGTCACAACAACCAACTGTCTTCTGGGGGTGTTTCTCATACCAGCAAATGCTATGGTAGCTATGATAAACAAGCATTCTGAAGTATTGCATGGCAATACCAGTCCCCTACCGGCTTTATATATATCCCTAGAGCTGTATCTTTTTTTTTGGTGGTAAAGGGATTACTATCCCTCCAAAATATTACAGTTGTATGTTTATGAGCAATTCTTAAACCCACAAACATACACACAAACATGAAATAGGCGTCTCTTTTTGTTGTTTGCCCAATTATACTTCATAAAGTCATCTGTTCCAAGAGAATTAAGACCCTAAAGCCCAAGTAAACTTTGACCAAAAGCTTTCAAGAATCTGTCTAGGATTATGAATTGTTTTTGGACATGGGGTTATCAAAATATTTTGCCTTGAGCACTTCATGCAACCACTTTTTGTTCAGTCATATAACTGTGGCTGGAGCAACTTACAATGTATTCCTGGTGATTCTCTCACCAGTACCACCCTAACATTCTTTCCAAGCCTTGGAAAGGCAATGGACTGCAATTAAAGTACTAGTCCAGCCCAGATTTTTTTTTTCTGTTTTCTTTAAATTTAAACAAAGCGATGTTTATATAGGACACTACACTTTATCGCACCATTCAAATATTTGTAGTTTTGCAGTAATTGCTGTGTAAAGTTTGATTTTTACCTGTCGAGATGTACACTTCCGCTATCGCAACCTGTTAATCTCCGATAACCCGATGACGTCAGCCTCTGTAGAGGTGCTCTATTTACACACTGGGGGAATAGCGAATGAAGACAGTAAATCGAACACAAGTTGCGATCTTTCACTTTCATGTGGGTCCTCACCATTCGGATCCGATGCTGAATCTTTAGATTTAGAATATGGACAACAGGCAGACATTTACGAATCTATCCAACCTTATCAATTCGAACCGTACTTGTCCGATACATCGGACCATGAAACATCCATGCCGGGTGACGAATCGACGAGTGACGAAAGGAGACTTCTAAGTAACAAATGGTAATTGATTGAATTTAACTAATTTATTTAAATAAAAACAGAGTATAGATTGTATATTTGTTGCAGAAAAAAGACTTATCGTACGTTACGTAAGAAAATCGATTTTCGTGTCAATTTCCTTTTTCGAACCAGATTACGTTTGCACCTGATTTTATTACCTTGATGTACGGCATATTACCTTTCGTGGAGATTTTCAGTTTTCTTTTAATGAAATATGGCTAGTGGTCGTCGTCTACGCCACCCGTCCTCAGACACAAAATGCCTTTTCGAAGAGGGCTTGCTGTAGCTTTAAAAATTATAGTCCCTTCGAATTAGAATTTTTCACGATAATTAACCATTAAAATACGATCCCGCATTTTTACGCATTGTCAAAATATTTATCAATATATAAGAAAATAAAAAGAAAAGCAGAAATATCTAGGTAGCAATTTCATCTTTTCTCTCAATGTTTCCTATCCTGTCTGACACCACATTTTTTAATTTCTGCAAGCTTGGATTTTCGTCTGTAACGTAGTATTTCGATTTTGACTAGTCAACCAATATGTCATAACATGGTTCCACTTACTGACCAAAAAGATATAAGGATTTTTTCTTTTTTTTTTCAAATCAAAAACTCCGCAGAATAAAACAATATGGAAAAGGGAGATATTTCTTGCAAAGCCCGTACGTGTCTTCTTTTCATAAAATGTTTACTTCCAATGGAAACAAAGGTGTTTGCAATAATATATTTTAGAATAATCAGTTATGAGAGGACCCGTAATATTTTGGTAACCATCAACCCATTATCACACGACAAAATTATGGACTGGTCTAAGTTCAAAGAATTTGCAGACGACTTTTTTTACTTGGTGAAATTTAAAAGAAAGTCTTTCAAGGTAGAAAACATTGTTGATCATTGATTTTGGGTTACGATTAACCCATTATCACATGACAAAACCGCGGACTGGTCTAAGATCAAAAATTTTGCAGACGATAATTTTACTTGATGAATTTGAAAAAGCTTTGTCCTTTAAGGTAGAAAACATTGTAAATAATAACGGAACAGCATCCTTGTTCAGTTGAACCAGCTTTGGAGCAATACCCATGTGTTCTTTTTCAAAAAAAATATTTAAAAGGAA
Source organism: Fragum fragum (assembly GCA_946902895.1). Taxonomy (NCBI): domain Eukaryota; kingdom Metazoa; phylum Mollusca; class Bivalvia; order Cardiida; family Cardiidae; genus Fragum; species Fragum fragum. The sequence goes on along the minus strand of OX336366.1, from coordinate 39,660,525 downwards.
AGCAATCTCTTTCAAAATTATCCGAACAAAGCACAGAATAATTCGTTGGCCCATACCCGTTTCACTTTTACGTAATCTGTCCACTGTTTTCTCCGCACAGCATCTTTCGGAAAAGCGTGCATAGAAACACTGTCTATATATCTATTTCCACAATTTGCAGAGACGCATCGCATGCCGCCAGCAAGTTTACTAGCACCCGCTTTCGTTCCTTTTTGCATGATTAACTCTTATTCACTTTTATGAGTGATTTTTATGCCAGAAAACTTCCTATTCATACATGTAAACACAGTAAGAGTAAAGCGTCGGTACAGATCGTGACGTCACACGGGTTTATCATCCTAATCGATTTGGAGCTCGCTAATTGGATTTTTCCGTTTGCACACCTGTGCTGATTAACACAAAATCAGCTTTCACATCGCCATCGGAATAGCAGATTAGTTAACAAAAAAGGATAATGAAATAGGAAATGCAAAAAGTGAAAAATGCATATCTTGGCTGGACTAGTCCTTTAAACTCAATATTATTAATATGTAACTTATCTTGCAAAAAGCAACCATATCTTGCTCAAAAATGAATGGACTGGAACAGAACTCAAACTCGTTCTATACCTCATCAATGCTGACTCACCCACCAAAAATCAGCTCAATACCTACAAGTGTTAAGAAAAAAAGTCTGGGAAAACTGTAATTTCCAAAGTCTAGCATCCATATCTTCCTCAAAAATCAATGGACAGGAACAAAACTCAAACTCATTCTGTAACTCATCAATATTGACTCAAATACTAAAAATAAGCTCAACATCTGCAAGCCTTAGAAAAAAAAGTCCGAAATTTTCTGAGTCAACCATCCGTATCTTGCTCAAAAATAAATGGATAGGAACAAAACTTAAAACTTATTCTGTAACTCATCAATGCTGACGCAATTAACAAAAAATTAGGGGAATAACTGCAAGAGTCTGGAAAACTATAATTTCCCAGAAGTCTAAGTCTAGCATCCATATCTATCTCAAAAATCACTGATCTATAGAACAAAACTTAAACTCGTTCTGTAACTCATCAATATTGACTCACTAACCAAAAATCAGCTCAATACCTGCAAGCGCTTAGAAAGAGTCTGGAAAAAAGAAATTTCATGGTAATTATCAGAGTTAAGCATCCGTATTTTCCTCAAAAATCAATGGACTGGAACCAAACTTAAAATCATTCTGTGGCTCATAAATGCAAACTCACACACCAAAAAACCACCTTCATATCCCAAAGGGTTTAGAAAATGTCAGGAAAACTGAAATTTCTGGGTAATTTTCTAAGTGCAGCATCCCTATCTTCCTCAAAAATCAATGGACCGGAACGAAACTCAAGCTTGTTCTGGAACTCATTGACACGGACTCACATATCAAAAATCAGCTTAATATCTCCCAGGGTTAAGGAAAAAGTCTGGAAAAACTAAAATTTACTGGGAATTTTCTAAGTGCAGCATCTCTATCTTCCACAAAAATCAATGGACCGGAACGAAACTCAAGCTTGTTCTGGAACTCATTGACACGGACTCACATATCAAAAATCAGCTTAATATCTCCCAGGGTTAAGGAAAAAGTCTGGAAAAACTAAAATTTACTGGGAATTTTCTAAGTTCAGCATCTCTATCTTCCACAAAATCAATGGACTGGAACCAAACTTGAACTTGTTCTGTAATTCATTGATATGGACTCACATACCAAAATACCAACAATCAGCTCATTATATCCCAGAGTTAGGAAAAATTGTCCGGAAAACTGGTATTTCCCTACTGACAGACAGATGGAGGGCAAACCTATAGTACCCTTCGGCTTTGCTTGTAGGGGACTAATAAATGAACATAGTACACACCTTCCAAGTGCTAGTGTAAAATTTGAATCAAATCAATTTGTAGTCTTGGAGAGATTGGGCGGAAAAACCAGCTACAGACCTACCCACAAAATGCTGTCTACTACATATGCCCCCCCCCCCCTCAAATAGTTTTGAGGGGTATAATGAAGTTTGAAAATCCTATGAAAAACAATTTTTACAAAAGTGTACAGACATGTAAAACCATGTTTTATCGGATTCTTAACTTTCCAAGATCTATTTTCCATTTCCAGGCTCTCACAGGCAATCAGACATTTCTTTTATTCCCCTAGAATTTCATTTCTACCCTAATTTTATTACCTATCACTGATCTATCAAAATGGGAAAAGCTTGTCTGTGATAAAACAGGTCTAATCAATACACATATAGAATGCTGTGGGCCGTTCCATCTGAGAAATGGGCTTCTTGCGATATCCTGTAATAGAAATCAAAGTACTGAAAGTACTGTAAGCTAGCAAAGAATGGTTGAATAAAGAAATTTTTTCGTTTGTTGGATAGAAAACATTGTGGACATTGTTGAAATTGCTTGTTACAAAAATTTCCTTATTGTCCACAATGTTTTCCAAAGCTTTTTTTCTTTAGACGCTCAAAAAGCAGAATTTAGTTGGAATGGGTTAAATAGCATGCTTTTGACAGAGTTAATTGCAAGTTAAATAGAGTTTGCAATATTCTTGAAATACACAAGAACTATTTTCTAGGGTGTAGGTATTCCATGGATATCGAGGTTAAGCCTCCAATGGAAGTTTGCACTCATTGAACTTTGAGAAGACCTCAAAATTTGTCTGTAAACTTAAGCTATCAAAGCTGATGCTTTGCTAGCTAAAAACAGCAATTGGTTGTTGTCAATGTGAATTTCAATCTATTCCCACACAATCCATCTTTTGGACACCCTCAAAAAAGAAGGTTTGCAAGTCTGAAAAGCAAGAAAAGGCAATAACTCGAAAAATTGGAACAGTAAAGTTATGGTTCATATGCACTGCACTCCATAATCATACAATGAACACAACTACCAAGCTTCAAGTCAATCTTACAAGGTTCCACAGTTATGCCTTGTATAAACAAGAGCTGTCAGAGGACAGTTAAGCTGGACTATTCTGAGTGCTGAATAGTAAGAGCAATTCAATGTCAACATAAGACATAATACCTAAGTAGTCATAGAGAAAAACAAGAGCATCGCCTATGGGTGCCTACATTATTAGAAAGAGAGTTATCAAAGATATTTGACACTTGCATGTAAGGTTTAAACAAGAATGTCTAATTCTAAAAAGGGTTTAAATTCCACTAAAATATAAGTCAGAGTATTGAATCTGTGTCTAAGAGAATGATAATATCACCACAAAAGCATGTGAAAATTTTCAGTGCAAGAGCATTGGTAAAAACTAAGATATGGCACTTACGCAAGGTTTACCCCAAACATTAGCCGACGTCTGGTGACTGGAATAGCTGCTTTTCTTCCAATAGTTAAGCTTACAAGATCACCACCTACGGTTGCCTACGCTCGGCTGTTGGGAGCTGGATAGTGGATAAAAAATCTAAGTCTAAAAAGGGTCATAAATCTCACAAAATGCATCTATAGTTATCCCGCTTGATAATATGGGTTCCTCTTTTGATAGTGAACATTTATGCCAAGTTTCAAGTGAATGCCTTCAGTAGAACCAGAGATAACACAAAATGTCAAAGTTTTTGTATGACGACGACAAAGAGGCTATCACAATACCTCGGGTTTTCTCCGAAAACAGCTAAGCTAAGAATAAGATAGATTTCTTCTTTACAGTGTTTTCAGCCATAAAAGAAGATTTGTTGACCAAAAATGATTGGGTACCTCCTTAGCTCATGGACAACATGTGTACATATAAAAAGTTTGGTGGTCCTAGGTCACATGAGTTAAGCAAGGGATGGTTTACAATCAAAGTCCATTTGTGACCTGGACCTTAACCTATATGACCGAAAATAATAGGGTCTTTGGCAACAATTTTATGAAGTTTCCAGGTTTAAGGTCTATTCTCAAGTTAGAGTATGGAAGTGAAAAAGTCTTCAGATGGGCAGACAGACAGACATGGCAAAACCAATATACACCCCTCTACTTCATAGGTGGGGATATAACAACATTGATAATATATTGGCCTCTTATAAATTATGCTATTCAATTCCATAAAAAATCCTTTTTTGACAAACATCATCTAAGACTAGGATAATCCCAGAAAGCAAGATAATCACTAAATGTATTGTCATTGTACTGATACCCTGAAGAAACTTTAATCCATTTCCTGGTGACAAAATTTTAGACTGGTCCGGATTGAAAGGAGTTGCAAAGGTTCATGATTTTCTTTTTTCCACCTTTCGTGATAAAACATATTATAGAAAATGAAAAAATAGCATTGTTGGAAGCAATTATCATCATTAATTTTTACTCAATGTTTTCCGAATTGTTTTTCTTCAAAAGGCATCAAAAAGCGCCAATGTGTGGGAATGGGTTAAACAGCTCTATCTACAGAACATATAATGAAGACTCTGATCAGACTGTGCAGATGCACAGGCTGATCTGAGGCTTTACCTGATGAAAGGGAACATCACCCACAGGCTCATATCCAAACCACATTGTCAATAAATTATTTCATGTGGCTCTTTTTGTGATACAGCATCTATCTGTGACACCCTCATCTTTTTTCTTCTCAATTCAGTCTACAGTAATTGTCCTATTTGCTATTGAATAACTAGAGCGCTGCTGTAATCGCTATATATGGAAAGAAATAGGACTCCAGACATGGGAATAATCATTCATTCATCCTAAAGCTTTGTTCTGTGCCATAATGTGATTTGGATTCAATACCAAAATAATTTCAACTTTAATTAATTATTAGGTAAAAAAAGCATTTGTCAAAGAATTTTTTTATTTTAATCTAAAATGTATCAACCATCTAAAACTGAATGAAACACTAGGGAGCATAGAACCGTGTCATTGAAAATATGTCATAGGTAATACAACTTATTTGTGTACTACTCAGGTACTTATAAGATATTTAACCCATTCCTGCACAATCAAATTTTAGACTGGTCCAAACTGAAATAAGCTGCAGACGACAATTTGAAGTTGATGGAATTTTAAAATTTTTCGTCTTTTTGGACAGAAAACATCGTGGATAATGAAGAAATTTGCTTGAGACAAGCAATCCTTCATTTCTGCTTGAGACAAGCAGTTTCTACATTTTCCACAATGTTTTCTAAATCGTTTTTCTTGTGGGGAGAAAAAAGTAGGGATTGTGTTCCAATGGATTAAATTAATCAAAGTTCAATATATACATATTATTTGAACTTTTCTTGCCCCTTTGCTTTCTAAAGCTTACCTTTTTTTAGACATATTTTTACAACATATTTATCCTAATGAGAGCTAAAAGACTTGACAATGCTTGTAACAACTAACTTGCCATTGAGTGAGGAAAACCTTGTAACTTCAGCTAAATAAAGATGTATTTACAGGTTTTGGTAATCCACCGATAAATTTCTTCATTACATACCATATCTTTTTCACGCATTCACACCAGCAATCCCACTTTTTGATCCCCCTCAAGAAAAAGGTTGGGAAAATATTATTGACATAAATGAAATTGCTTGTAACAATCAATTTCTTCAAGATCAACGATGTTTTCTACCCTAAAAGGCAAAGATTTTCTAAATTCCACCAACTTGAATTATCATCTACAACTGCTTTCAATTCAGACCAGTCTAAAACTTTGTTAACTGGTAATAGATTAATTCACAAAATTATACCTTTCCATCGTTTTTTTTTTTTAATTCAATTTTTACCTATTTCATGCATTATTCGAAAAAATGACTTGTTTTTCTTTTTATAAGATTAAGAACTGATTAACCTAATACCAAAACAATGACCCTTTCTGACGCCCTGAAAAAATGCAATCTTTGAAAACTTTGTGGGAAAAGGAAAAATTGCTTGTTTTCTACCCTACTTGGAACTTTTTACCAATTCTAAACGAATTATGAATGTCTTTTACAACTTCTTTCAATTAGAAACAGTGAAAAATTGTGTCATCTGGTAATGGGTTAAAGAATTATCACAGTCCTTTGATGGATATGGCTCATTACAGTAATGCTTTAACACTCTGGGGGTTCTAATGTCAATATACCCATCAATTAATCAGGTGGGCTTAACCCAGATGACCTACATTAAATCCAATTAGAATTCACAGATGGTAATCATAAATTGACCTAATTTGTGTATGCTAAATGGATAATATAAAAGTTCCAAGCCCCCATGTATAGTCTAGCAGGATAAGTATCACAGGTTGAAATCACACACAGTAATGAGAGATTGCATGAGATGGTAAGTTCAGTCGGTAGAGTACTTACCCCGACAGCAAGAAGTCCCGGGCTCAACCCTGAGCTTATTCCTGAGGGGCAGTGGCCTTAAATTACCCAATTTTAACTGCAGAGTAGACTGGGGCTGGTGTTAAAGTGTCTTGCCCATGAACACACCCTGTTGATGTTTGGACTCAAACTAGCAACTTTCACGAGTCAAGCAACTATACCATTTGGCCATCAAGGCAGTCTATATTTACAGAGTTCTTTGCAATGTCTATGTAAAATAGTAAAATGATTAGCAAAGGGCTTAATTTAAGAGTATATATTTCCAGTATTTTGATTAGGCATCGTGAGACAGATGCTTCATATCAATTCTCCTTTTTATGCCCCTCTAGAAAGATGCATTGAAAAAAATTACTTGCAACAAGCAATTGCTGAATTTCTCACCATGTTTTCTACCAAGGAGGTCAAAGATTCTAACTTGGAAATACCGTTTGTAATATCTTTCAATTTGGACAAGTTTGAATTTATGCATTACAGGGAGATATTGATGTTTCTGAAACCAGGGTAAAAAAATTGCCAATTGCTGAAAATTATGCGCAAACTAACATTTAATACTTAAATTTGAGTCAGCTGTTATGTTCAAGGTAATCTTAACCCTTTTAATTTATACAGCATAACAAGGGTTAATCTTAAAGTCGCATTGGAAGAATTTAGTTGAATTCCAGGTTATTTTTAGATGTCACGAAATTTGACTGTCGACACCGCATGACCTCATTTGCATTGACTCAGTCAACGGAAGGTAACAAATTGACAAGCAAAACAACCAACGTCCTAAGTTATGTCACATCAAATGTCTTTATTCCTGTTAACGTTTATGACAGTTGTGGACTGATATTTACAGAATTGAAAACTGGCTAGAGAAGATAACTCCTGATGACGTAACAATGACATTAGTTTGAGCCCTAAAACGTTTACCTGAGTTGATGACTGCACAAGAAGTCAAAGCGCTAGTAACCTAAAGTAATTTTGGCCAAAAGTCACAGGGGTTGAAAAATCCACTCGCCCGCTCGCATTGGCGAGTAGAAAATGCCGTAGGGCGAGTAGAATTGGGGACGAACTAGTCCGGCGGGGCGAGTGCAAATTTAGGACTTGAATCAGGTTGATTGAGGGAAAAAAATTAAGGATCTAAAAAGAAAGTATTTATTTCAAACAACTTCATATCGGAAACAATAATATTCGCTGTAAAATTAGACCGTTCCCTCTTTATGTTGATCAATCTTCATAGACGCTTGATTTGTAGACTGGAAACCATGTCGAAATACACGATAATGTATAGACAGGATCTCCAGTTTAGCCTGCATAGTATTCCGTATCTTTAAACGCTTGATTGATCACTGTAATGTGTATTGCAAAGCGAAAATACGTCAATCTAGATAAAATTCGTCTGTTTTAAAACTCATGGCTGGAACATCGGACATCCAATCGTTTTTTGGCTTCTTTAAGGGCGAGTTGGGTTGCTTTAAGGGCGAGTAGAAATTCAGAGCTACTAGTCCTACAGGACAATAGGTTTGAAGAAATTTTTCAACCCCTGAGTCACCTATTAGAAAGTCTCATATAAGAAACCAGCTTTCTAATTTCAGTGAAAAAGATTCTGCACAGATTCAGTTGGCGATTCTAGATATCAATACTCTAGGCTTTCTGGTATTGGAGAATATTTTTAGGGCTTTCCTTCTTTGTTTCTATGTTAAAATAGAATGAGCCCATGCAGAGCCCAAGTATAACCAAAGTAGTATAATATGAACAAACTTAATACAGGTCCAATATGAGTTGCTGCTTACCAAATATCAATGCGCTAGGCTTTCTAATTTCAGAAAAGAATATCTTTTTAAGTTATCTTTTGTTTCAATGTAAAATGGGGTGTGCCCTGATGGAGTCAAAATATTACCCAAGGGGCATCATTTGAAAAACTTGATAGCTAACCCTTAAGTGGTACTGCATACAAAATATCAAAGCTCTCAGTCTTCTGGTTTCAGAGAAGAAGATTTTTAAAGTTTTCCTTCTTTTTTTCAATGTGAAGTGTGGTGCACCTTGTCAGAGCCCAAATATGACCCAAGGGGGATCATTTGAACAAACTTGATAGATGTCCCCTAGGAGGTGCTGCATACAAAATATCTAAGCTCTCAGTCTCCTGGTTTCAGAGAAGATCTTTGTTTCTTTATTTCCCCATTATTGGTGCCATGGCAACCCCATGAGGTAGGATTTCAATCATTTGAACAATTTTGGAAGAGCTTCACCCATGGAACATTCCCAACAAGTTGCATGATGATTGGCTTTCTGGTTTAGTAGGAGATGTTTCAAGAAATAATTTAGATGCATGACAACGAGGCACAATGACGTCACCAGACACCGGACAATGGGCGATCTTGAAAACTCACCTTGAGCAGTTCATGCTCAGGTGAGCTTAAATCATTGTGAGATAAGGAGAAAGAGCTTATTATAAGCAGCAAAGTTTTCCATATTTCTTTAGGCCGTGAAAAACCGGGATTAATTGTGTGGAAATGTGCTATACATCCTTTGAAGATAGGATTCCAAACTAACTGCACACTGGCTGGATATGCAAAGGATATGCAGAAAATCTGGATTTAATATAGTCAAATAATTTCACAAAAAGTCAGTGTTGTATTGAAAGGTGAAAATAACATGACATTGTGTTCAATTGAATGGAAGGAAAAACCTCTCAAGCAAAATATCAAGATAAATCCATCCACAATGTTTTTTGGAGGCTATTATTGTTGCTATCAAATGAAGTTTCAGAGTCATAAAACACAAAACCTGTTTTATTCCACCAGACATGTTGTAAGGCAGTACCATTCAATAGAAATTGCTGTTGAAAGCAATTTTCTAAATGTGAAGCAAATATAATAGAAATATTATCAAAGAATTATTTTATTGGAAGCGTGACACCATTGAGAGAACTGAACTGATTGAATGTGATTGAAACAGTTTTATGATCTCCTAGTTTATGGTGGTCAAAGGCCAGTTGTTTAACATAACTATGAGTTTTTTAAGCCAATTCGTATAATTTTTCTGTTTTACCTCAGTATGTTTTGTGTTGTCCTTTGTCAACAGTTTCTTGAAAAAAACTTTCCTTAACCCATTCCTGCATAATGACGCTTTTTGACGCCCCTCAAGAAAGACAATTGGGAAAATATTGTGTAAAATTAAGAATTTACTTTTAACAAGAGTCCAATGAGAGCCTGAGATGCTCTACTGGTTATCAAGTTTTTCATTAAAGAAATCTGAAATTTAAGGAAGTTAATTACTTAAAGAAGAATGCATAAAGAAAACAATAGGCCCATGAGGGCCTGAGACGCTCTACTGGTTATCAAGTTTCCGTTAAAGAAATCTGATATTTAAGGAAGTTAATTACTCAAAGAAGTATGCGTAAAGAAAAAAAAAAAACAGGACATTATCCCCTTTATTATTTTGAGCAACAGTCCTCAAGGCCCCTTTTCCTGTGTTTCATGATGGATCCACTCTATTTCCGAAAGAAAGTTACCTTATGACCCTAAAATCATTCTGTGAAATTTTCATCAGAATCTGACAATAATTGTGGACTTTATCACATAAAAAGGATTGTTTTGAATGAAAATCAACAAGGCCCCTTTTCCTGTGTTTTCTGATGGATTTCTTGACAGTTCAAACCCTGTTATGAAAAGAATGATTGTTATGACCTTCCAATCATTCTGTGAAAGTTTCAACAAAATCTGATCAAAGCTGTGGGCTTCATTGTGTTAACAGGGTTTTATTAATTGAATTTTCATATAGCCCCATTTCCCATGTAACTTGATGGATCTGAACCAATTCCAAAGGGAACTCTCCTTACAAAAGTCGATCAGGTGAAATCTAGGGTCATGATGTGTTAACCAAGAATTTTTTATTAAATTTTCATAGGGCCCCTTTTCCAATGAAACTTGATGGATCAAACCTACTTCCGAAAAGAACAACCCATTTAATGTAATAATCATTCTGTGAAATTTTGAAGAGAATTTGCTGATAACTATGGACTCTTTCAATCCAATTTTTATCAGGGCCCCTTTTTCCGGTGGTCCTTGACTGATCATACTAAATTTTGATGGAACAATCCTTATGATGGTACAATCATTCTGTGAAAGTTTGAATTGAATCTGATGAAAACTGTGGACTATAAGAGTGTTAATGAGGATTCTTTAATTAAATTTTCATAAGGCCCCTTTTCCGGTTTTCTTTACGGATCATACCCATTTTCCAAAGAAACAATCCTTATGATAGTACAATCATTCTGTGAAAGTTTGAAGAGAATCTGATGAAAACTGTGGAATCTAGAGTGTTTACGAGGATTTTTTAATAAAATTTTAATTAGGCCCCCTTTTCTTGTGTTTCATGATTGATCATACCCATTTTCAAAGGAACGATCCTTATGAAGGTACATTCATTCTGAGAAAGTTTGAAGAGAATCCGATGAAAACTGTGGAATCTAGAGTATTAGCGAGAATTTAAATGGAATTCTTATAAAATTTTTATGAGGCCCTTTTTCCCATGTTTCATGACGGATCTGACCCAATTTCGAAAGGAACTAGTCTTTTGATCGTACAATCATTCTGTGAAAGTTTGAAGAGAATCAAATGAAAACTGTGGACTCTATCGTGTAAACGAGGATTTTTTAATAAAATTTTAATTAGGCCCCCTTACCCATGTTTTTTGACAGATCTGACCCAATTTTAGAAAGGAACGATCCTTATGATGGTACAATCATTCTGAGAAAGTTTGAAGAGAATCCGATGAAAACTGTGGAATCTAGAGTATTAGCGAGAATTTAAATGGAATTCTTATAAAATTTTTATGAGGCCCTTTTTCCCATGTTTCATGACGGATCTGACCCAATTTCGAAAGGAACTAGTCTTTTGATCGTACAATCATTCTGTGAAAGTTTGAAGAGAATCAAATGAAAACTGTGGACTCTATCGTGTAAACGAGGATTTTTTAATAAAATTTTAATTAGGCCCCCTTACCCATGTTTTTTGACAGATCTGACCCAATTTTAGAAAGGAACGATCCTTATGATGGTACAATCATTCTGTGAAAGTTTGAAGGGAATCTGATGAAAACTGTAGACTCTATCGCTTTAACAAGGAAAAGTTTAACAGACGGAAGTCGGACGGACGCAGGACGGGAAAAAGCCATCACAATAGCTCTAGTGGCCTGCGGCCAGAAGAGCTAAAAATGAACTTTTTAATGAAAGGGCCATAAATCTGTCAAAAATAAATTGACAGTAACCAGAAAAGGATATGCATATGTCTGACTTATACCGAGTGTTTGTGTGAAATTTGAATCAAATCCCTCGGATGGTTGCTGAGAAATTGAGCGGACATGATATTTCACCAAAAGGCCATAACTCTGTCAAAAATCAATGGACCGTAACCCAAATAAAATATGCACATCTCTGCTTGATACTAATTATACCAGTGAAGTTTGAATTAAATCCGTCCAATAGTAGCCCAGGAATTGAGTGGACACAAAAAAGCTATATACAGATGGACGGACAGACGGATGGACAGACAGACTGACCAACCGACCAACAGACAGACAAGCTGACTCCTATATACCACCAAAACAAAGTTTAGGGGGTATAAAAAGCTGTAGTAATGACATTTAAGTTGCCAAACCAACAAGAGGGCCAGATAAGGCTCTTTTTTCTTCAAGGACTTATACAAACTGGGACAGGAGAGGACCTCCTTTAACATTAACTAAGCTCAACTTACATTACCATGCAAACCAATGCTTTCAACAGATTTCAAATATTTTAGTAATTATTAACCCTTGTCATGCTGTATAAATTACCTAACTGAATTGCTGTCAAATCAAAGGACTGAAAGCACTGACAGAACTTGTTGTTCAAAAATCAATATTTCTTTTAGAAATCAACCTCATAAACAACTCGGGAAGGAAAAGTATGAGCAGGAGGTGTAGACTAAGATCAGCCTGCACAAACGTGCAGTCTGATCTTAGTCTACACCTCTTGCCAAAACCGGAATATTCCGGGTTCAGCATGACAAGGGTTAACATACTAACATATTTCTGTCCAATTTGGTTCAAATAGTTTCCAAAGGGTTGTCTTCTTTATTTCTATTTAGGCCTAATCACCCTGTGGCTATGAAATTTTATCAATTCTGAAAAATGTTAATGTACTGATGCTTCATGCAAAATTCAAGATTCTTCATCTTCTGGGTCAGAAGGGGATGGTTTTTTATGGTTTTTTTTTTTTCAGTTTTACTCTTGTTGTCGTAGCAACCAGAGTTTTCAACTGATTAGAATTCTTTGGTTGAAATCAGCCCAGTGGTTTGGAAGTACAGCTGACTATCGGCTTAGAAAATCACTATCGCGATAGTTTTACAATCGCAGTTTTGATATCGTGATACTATCACTATCGTCAGAAATCAATCGCGATATATCACGATACTATTGGTATATGTCACTTTGTTTATTTTCTATGTTAATCTCTATAGATAGCATAGTCTACAGGCGACTCTCTTTTTATCTATGTTTTCACCTTTCTTTACGAAGCCAAAATGGTCCCAACACGGGCCTTAGCGACTTTGTTTTTTTCACAATCACGGAATTTGCAGTCATGTCAGACGCCAAAAATACGTAAAACAAAATAACTCGATTAGTATGCTCGAAATAAGTAATTAATTATCGTAATTAATCGAATATCATTTATGAATGACTTATTTTCATTTTTCGTCAATTTTAGCATTTTGAATTAATAAAACATTGATAACAAGCTGTAACTAAACGTGCTTTTGAATTTTTGAGGACCTTTTCACTTCGTACATTGAAAGTTGAAAATCAATTCCTAAACCAAAACGGAGTACGGAAGAAACACAAATCATATGTGCCTGTCACATGGTTTTAGAAAGTGAAAGTAGGATAAGTTACACAGAAAACTCGTTCTCTCTTTCTCTCTCTCTCTCTTTTTTAACCTAAGAGACCAAGAAAACATTGAATTTCCGTGTAAGTATTATTCAATGCTTACTTAGTAAGTAAGCATTGAATATTTACTATCGAAACTATGGATATTTGAACAAACAATTGCAATAGTTATCGATGTCAGGGAATTGCAATCGATACATCGATATCGTGACTGTCACTATCACAATACATCGACCTATCGATCTATCGTTACACCCCTATTTGGAAGGAGACGTCATTTTAAAAATCCTTTATTTCTGTAAAAGCCCCCCCCCCCCCCCCCCCCGGTGGCTCCGCCCCTTGGGGTTCCGAGGTTGATGATTTAAGCAATTCTGAAAGAGGTCAATCTACCGATGCTTCATACAAAATATCAAGACTCTAGGCTTTGGAGGAGATAATTTCCTCTGGGTTTGGAGGAGATAATTTTTAAAGATTTTATTTAAATTTCAGTTTTGTTGCCATGGCAACAAGAGTTTTAATCAGATTTCAATTATTTAAGCAATTTTTAGAGGGCCCATCCAAGTAATACATCTGTCAAATTCAGTTGAAATCTGTCCAATGGTTTTGGAGGAGATATCATTTGAAAAATCTTTCTTTATTTCTATATAAGCCCCCCCCCCCCCCCTGGGGCTCTGGCCCTGGGAACATGAGGTTGATGATTTTAGCAAATCTGAAAGAGGTCATTGTATTAATGCTTCATGCCAATATCAAGGATCAATGCCTTCTGGGTCAGGAGAAGATAATTTCAAAGTTTATTTTAGAATTTCACTTTTGTTGCCATTGCAACCAGAGTTTTTAATGGATTTCAATTATTGAGGCAAGTTTTAAAGGGCACCCCCCAAGGAACATTCCTGCCAAATTTTGTTGAAATCCATCCAGTAGTTTAGGAGGAGATGTCATTTTAAAAATCCTTCTTTTTTTCTAAACAAGGTGCCAAATTGTCACAAGATACAAGATACGCCCGTCACACTGCTTAATAGTAACTGGGGGTTTGAATAGAACCGAGGTTATTTTAGATGAATACTTTTTGTCAAACAAAGTATGAAAAACAACAAAGGACAATAAATCAAAATATTCCCTAGGTAGAGTTATGGTTCTTGTACACTGCACTCCAACTTGGTGAGCTCTATCCATCCATGAAGTTTCATGATTCCAGCTATAATACTTTTAGAGATATACTCCGGACAAGATTCAAGTATAAAAAAAAACAAAGGGCAATAGCTCAAAAAAAGGCTAGGTAGAGTTATGGTTCTTGTGCACTGCACTACCCCTTGGTGAGATCAATACAGCAATGAAGTTTCACGATCCTAGCTATAATACTTTTAGAAATATACTCCGGACAAGATTCAAGTATGAAAAACAACAAAGGGCAATAACTCAAAAAATAGGCTAGGTAGAGTTATGGTTCTTGTACACTGCACTCCCACTTGATGAGCTCTATCCATCCATGAAGTTTCATGATTCTAGCTATTATACTTTAAGAGATATACTCCGGACAAGATTCAAGTATGAAAAACAACAAAGGGCAATAACTCAAAAAATAGGCCAGGTAGAGTAATGGTTCTTGCACACTGCACTCCAAGTTGGTGAGCTCTATCCATCCATGAAATTTCATGATTCTAGCTATTATACTTTTAGAGATATACTCCATACAAGATTCAAGTATGAAAAACAACAAAGGGCAATAACTCAAAAAATAGGCCAGGTAGAGTTATGGTTCTTGTGAACTGCACTCCCCTTGGTGAGATCTATACACCCATGAAGTTTTGCTCTATCCATCCATGAAATTTCATGATTCTAGCTTTCATACTTTTAGAGATATACTCCGGACAAGATTCAAGTATGAAAATACAAAGGGCAATAGCTCAAAAAATAGGCTAGGTAGAGTTATTGTTCTTGTACACTGCACTCCCACTTGGTGAGCTCTATCCATCAATGAAATTTTATGATTCTAGCTATTATACTTTTAGAGATATACTCTGGACAAGATTCAAGTATGAAAAACAACAAAGGGCAATAACTCAAAAAATAGGCCAGGTAGAGTTATGGTTCTTGTGCACTGCTTCCCTTGGTGAGACCTATACACTCATGAAGTTTTGTTCTATCCATCCATGAAATTTCATGATTCTAGCTATTATACTTATAGAGATATACTCCGGACAAGATTCAAGTATGAAAAACAACAAAGGGCAATAACTCAAAAAATAGGTCAGGTAGAGTTATGGTTCTTGTGCACTGCACTCCCCCTTGGTGAGATCTATATTCCCATGAAGGTTCATGATCCTAGCTATTATACTTTTAGAGATATACTCCGGACAAGATTCAAGTATGAAAAACAACAAAGGGCAATAACTCAAAAATTAGGCTAGGTAGAGTAATGGTTCTTGCACACTGCACTCCTACTTGATTAGCTCTATCCACCTATGAAATTTCATTATCCTAGCTATTATACTTTTAGAAATATACTCTGGACAAGATTCAAGTATGAAAAACAACAAAGGACAATAAATCAAAAAATAGGCCAGGTAGAATTATGGTTCTTGTGCACTGCACTCACCCTTGGTGAGATATATACACCCATTAAGTTTCATGATCCTAGCTATAATACTTTTAGAGATATACTTTGGACAATATTCAAATATGAAAAACAACAAAGGGCAATAACTCAAAAAATAGGCCAGGTAGAGTTGTGGTTATTGAGCACTGCACTCCGTATTGATGAGAAGAACATAACTGCCAAGTTTAAAGTCAATCGGACTTAAGGTGACAGAGTTATGCTCCGGACGAAGAAGTGGACACCGACGGAAGCATGGACGCCCTGATGCCACGGGTGATCCGATAATACGTCCTGTCTTTGACGAGCATATAAAAAGCCGTACCCCATCTGGGGCTCTGCCCTTGGGGACCCGAGGGTGATGATTTTAGCAATTCTGAAAGAGGTCATTGAACTGATGCTCTATGCCAAATATCAAGGCTCTACGCCTTCTAGGTCAGGAGGAGTTTTTTTTAAAATTTTGATTAAAATTTCAGTTTTGATGCCATGGCTACCAGAGTTTTTAACGGATTTCAATTCTTGTAGCAAGTTTAAAGGCCACCACCCAAGGAACATTCCTGCCTAATTTGGTTATAAAACCGCCCTGAAGTTTGGGAGGAGTTGTCATTTTAAGATTGATGACACATGTCGGTCAGAGGACAATCAAAATACCTCACCATGTGCTCAGATGAGCTAGAAATGACTCACCAAAATGGCGGCCATTGTTGGAATTCAAACTGAACTTCCAATCTAAATGAATGATTTCATTTATTGACTGATTATTTGATTGACAGTTGTGATATGTCAATTGTGTTCAATATCACATTACCAATAGGTGCAGTCAAATATTTGGAGAACATTAAAGACTGTGTTATACGGCAAAACAATCCAACTGCTGTTATATCAAAATTTGGATTTTTACTCTCCCGACCACTTATGTAAACTTCAGCAAAGATAATAGATTACATTATCAATGCACTGATATTTTGCAGTTAGTGGGAAAGCCTTATAGGACTTCAAAAACTAGTATGAAATTTCTAGAAAAGGCTTACCTCACATTTGATACCCTTCAACCAATAGTTCTTGAATGAACCACCATCTGTATACATGTCACCTGGCATCTTTTCACCAGTTGCACAAATCTACAGAATAAAATGAGCAATTGATTAAAGTTGGTGATGTGGGACATTTACATGAAGAGACACACTGGACAAAAAAGGACATTGAGTACAATCGAAAAACTACTGACAGGAAGTTATGGTTTCACACATGCACCGTGAATGACCAAACCATCAAGAGGTATAACCACTACAGATGGCTATTCAATTGTGTTCTAGAGGATGACATGCGGAAGTCGGCAGAACAATGAGCGCTGCATTGCCAGGAAAGTCAAAACATTGGTAGGAGAGGTATACAGCAAATGACATTGTTTTTACCTGTTGCTATGATTTTGAAATTTCCAATTGAATTGTTAAAACAAATAAACACCTCAAACAAAACACAACACACGGTGACCACCCTTTATTCATTTATTACACTTACTTTGACATATTTTCTTTAACTTCTTTCACTTTGGACCAATCTGAAATTTTGTAATATGGTAATAAGTAAACCCTAGACTAACTGTATGTGTAATCGTCTGAAATTTCCTTCTCTGATGAGTTTGACTATTATTATATCCTGAACAAAAGGAGATGACTAATTTCCACTGTTGTTGGAATTTTTGCCTGATTAACTTGGTTCTAGGCTTCTCATAATGGTCCCACAAATTCAGATTGTTAGATTGCCATCAGCAAAGCCATCATTAGGTGTTGTAGTGCTTCTCATAAATGAATTCTTTGCAAGCTTGAAGTTTGGATGTTTTTGAAAAACAATAAACAACAATAGATAGATCACCTAACAAGAGGCCCATAAGGCCTTATTGGTCACCTGAGTCCAAAGAGCACAAAAACAAATCAAAGTCCACCACATTATGCTACATACTAAATATCAAAGCTCTAAGCCTTTTAGTTTGGGAGAAGAAGATTTTTAAAAATTTTCACTAAACAAGCCTAAGTTAAACTTTATTCTGGCTTATTCTGACCCTGGGCCATAATTTATACAATCTTGATGGAGGTCCACCAGGTGACGCTACATACAAAATATTAAAGCTCTAGGACCTCCTGTTTGGGAGAAGAAGAGTTTTAAATTTTCACTATATAAGCCCTATATAAAATTTGTAACATTCAGGAATGGGATAACTATTACCCTAGGGCCATAATTCTTACAATACTGATAGAGATCCACCAGCTGATGCTACATACCAAATATCAAAGCTCTAGGCCTATCTGTTTTAGGGAAGATTTTTTAAAGTTTTCACTATATATGCCTATGTTAACTTTGTGACATCTGGGAATGGGCTAATTCTAATCCTGTGGCAATTATTTGTACAATCTTGATAGATGTCCACCAGATGATGCTGGTACCAAATATCAAAGTTCTAGGCCTTCCTGTTTGGGAGAAGAAGATTTTTAAAAATTTCACTATATAAGCCCTTTGTTAAACTTGTGACGTCCGGGAATGGGCTAATTCTGTCTCCGAGGCCATGATTTATACAATCTTGATGGAAATTCACCAGATGATGCTACATACCAAATATAAAAGCTCTAAGCCCTCTAGTTTTGTAGACAAAGATTTTTTTCTAATCTGATAGCCGGTTTATGACAAGACGATCTTTAAAGATGAACCCTCTTTGGCCACTTTTTGGCCCCTTATGGAGCCCCAAGGGGAGATAACTCCATGACATGTACAAATCTGAAGCGCCTTCCCATAAGGGTGGTTCGTGCCAGGTTTGGTTAGAATCCATCCAAGGGTTCTTAAAAAGAAGACAAAAAGGTAAACGAGAGGCCCAGTGGGCCTTAACGGTCACCTGAGTAAAAGAACACCAAGACAAGTGATTTTGTTTGAAAGAATTAGAAAAAGGTTTGGTTGAAATCCCCTCAGTAGTTCTTGACAAGAAGATGAAAATGTTTAAAAGTTACCAAAAATTACCCCCTTTTGGTCCCCATTTTAGGCACCCCTGACCTCCAGCCTTTTAATTTTCACAAATCTGTATAATCAGTACCCAATGATGCTTTTCACCAAGTTAGTTTGAAATTGGCTTAGTACTTCATCAGAAGAAGATGAAAATGTGAATTTTTTAACATGATGAACTTTGACCTCTGGGTGGGGCCCCGTACATGACCCCAGGGACATGAATTTCACAATTTATAATATAACTGTCCTACTTGTCATGCACAAGAATATTTAAGATCTGGCATTAACGGTTTATTAGAAGATTTTTAAAGAAGTACCAAAAATTACCCCTTTTTTCCCTTGATTTGGGCCCCTTTGACCCCCAGAACCCCTATTTCCACAAACTTGAATTGGCATCCCCCAATGATGCTTTCTACCAAGTTTGGTTGAAATCCCCCCAGTAGTTCTTGAGAAGAAGATGAAATATTTAAAAGTTACCAAAAATTACCCCCTTTTGGTCCCCATTTTAGGGCCCCCTGACCCCACAGCCCTTTTATTTTCACAAATCCGAATAACCATTACCAAATGATGCTTTTCACCAAGTTTGTTTGAAATTGGCTTTGTACTTCATCAGAAGAAGATGAAAATGTGAATTTTTTAACATGATGAACTTTGACCTCTTGGTGTGGCCCTATACATGACCCCAGGGGCATGAATTTCACAATTTATAATATACCTGTCCTAGTTGTCATGCACACAAAATATTTAAGCTCTGGCATTAACGGTTTATTAGAAGAAGATTTTTAAAGAAGTACCAAAAATTACCCCTTTTTGGCCCCTATTTGGGCCCCTATGACCCCCAGAACCCCTATTTCCACAAACTTGAATTGGCATCCCCCAATGATGCTTTCTACCAAGTTTGGTTGAAATCCCCCCAGTAGTTCTTGAGAAGAAGATGAAATATGTAAAAGTTACCAAAAATTACCCCCTTTTGGTCCCCATTTTCGGGCCCCCTGACCCCACAGCCCTTTTATTTTCAAAAATCCGAATAACCATTACCAAATGATGCTTTTCACCAAGTTTGTTTGAAATCGGCTTTGTACTTCATCAGAAGAAGATGAAAAATGTGAATTTTTTAACATGATGAACTTTGACCTCTTGGTGTGGCCCCATACATGACCCCAGGGGCATGAATTTCACAATTTATAATATACCTGTCCTAGTTGTCATGCACACAAAATATTTAAGCTCTGGCATTAACGGTTTATTAGAAGAAGATTTTTAAAGAAGTACCAAAAATTACCCCTTTTTGGCCCCTATTTGGGCCCCTATGACCCCCAGAACCCCTATTTCCACAAACTTGAATTGGCATCCCCCAATGATGCTTTCTACCAAGTTTGGTTGAAATCCCCCCAGTAGTTCATGAGAAGATGAAATATGTAAAAGTTACCAAAAATTGCCCCCTTTTGGTCCCCATTTTAGTGCCCCCTGACCCCACAGCCCTTTTATTTTCACAAATCCAAATACACGCCCGGTAATCTCGGGCTCCATCTCTTTTTGGAGAACAGTGCAAAATGGAGACAATGATACTTCCGATATGGAGCCAAGGACCGGAACTGAACAGAAAAGGTAAACAAAACAGTGCACCTCGCGTACAATTTGATCTCCTTTTAACGTATTATACATTTTCCCAAAACGTCCAGAGTTTCATACCACATAGAAATGATTAAATTATCCGTTGGTGGTGATAGATTTCAAAAATAATTCCGTTTGTGAATAGAAAATTGAATCAAAGTTTGGACATCGGACCCGATCAAACACGAAAATGCGTGTTGAAATCGTTCAAATCCATGTAATAAATAGTTCTGAAAGATTTAAGCGGCAATGTCTGTGAAATGAATGATAACGTGTTGATATAAAATAATGTTACCACAAAGAACTGCGTTTTTCATACTCCTTTTGCGGATTTTCTTAGATGAGAAGGAGACCAGGATGCTGTGCGGGAGACAAGATTCAGAGGGAGAGGCGATGCATATAAAAGAATACAGTGAATGATTTTCTAGGATTGTAACTTTATGCATATTACAGGACACTTTTTCTTTCCCTTTACACAGTAAATGTGTTTCTCAGACTCTCTAGTACAGCCATATTTATATCTAGTCTATATTTTTCTCCTTTCTCCAAACTGACTTACCGGGCCACAATGGTGAATTTAAAGTGAGCGCGTAATAATTTTTGTAAATCTTTTCTAACGAAACATTATCAAAGAAAAACAATTAGCTAATTTGGGAATTCAGGTCATCGTAGAATTTGAAAAATACGCTAGGTTCTTAGAAATATGTATAGCGGAAGGAGTTCAGCTCTGCAATAAACGGATGTTCTGTGCCTTATACGTTGTAAAAGCTCTATAACAACACCGGTGGATTATTAGAATTTCCACACTTCTTTAAAAAGGGATGGATGTTAATTACAGGCTACAGATGTTAAGACGGAAAAAAGGGGGACGAAGATTTAATTCGACTGCAAAAAGCAGGTGGTTCATGACTAGAATGAATTTACAGTATACATAGTATACAGTTAGTAACATCGTGAAATTGACATTTACATCGATCAAAACCATTCAGAATCATTAACACAGCGCTCCAATCATTCATTCCAAACACTCGCTCAAACCATTAAAAAACGCTCAAAATAGTTCAAAAACATTTAACAACCGTCCAAAATGCGCAGCATTTCATTTAAATCGATAACATTTTTCCACAATTTTACAGGCAGCTGTGGGTTTTAAAGAGTCTGATTGGTCCGTGAAGACACACGAACACAAAATCACGTATAAATTCTATAAAAAGAGGTAAAAATATCGCTAATTTCGACGAAATTAGCGATCTTGGATTACATACTTTTAATTTTATTCAAAACTCGCTCCCCCAACTCATTCAATTTCATTCCGAAAACATTCCCAAATCATCCAAAAATTGTCAATTTCACGGTGTTTTAACTTAAGCAGTGAAGTTTTTTACCTTTTGACATAATCTAGGATACAGCGCCTTCTAAATATAAAGAAAAAAACTTTAAGCAAACCAATTATCTAAGCATTGAACCATCACAAAAGGGGACATTTGGTTTAGAACAGTTACATTCGCCCTCTATTGAATTCATTGTGGCATTGATTTGTTTGGGATTGGGGTATATTACAGGTTATAAGTTTTCCGAAAATCATACAAAAGGGTCGGCTTTGACGTCCGAAGAGGGGCTGGGGTTACATAAGAGTATGGGGTTCTATTTGAAGTTTTACAGTACATTTATATATGCATCGCCTCTCCCTCTGAATCTTGTCTCCTGCACCGCATCCTGGTCTCCTTCTCATCTGAGAAAATACGCAAAAGGGGTAGGAAAATGCAGTTCTTTGTGGTAACATTATTTTATATCAACACGTTATCATTCATTTCACAGTCATTGCCACTTGAATCTTTCAGAACTATTTATTACATGGATTTGAACGATTTCAACACGCATTTTCGTGTTTGACCGGGTCCTATGTCCAAACTTTGATCCAAGTTTCTATTCACAAACGGAATTATTTTTGAAATCTATCACCGCCAACGGATAATATAATCATTTCTATGTGGTATGAAACTCTGGACGTTTTGGGAAAATGTATAATACGTTAAAAGGAGATCAAATTGTACGCGAGGTGCACTGTTTTGTTTACCTTTTCTGTTCAGTTCCGGTCCTTGGCTCCATATCGGAAGTATCATTGTCTCCATTTTGCACTGTTCTCCAAAAAGAGATGGAGCCCGAGATTACCGGGCGTGAAATAACCATTACCAAATGATGCTTTTCACCAAGTTTGTTTGAAATTGGCTTTGTACTTCATCAGAAGAAGATGAAAAGGTGAATTTTTTAACATGATGAACTTTGACCTCTGGGTGTGGCCCCATACATGACCCCAGGAGCATGAATTTCACAATTTATTATCTACCTGTCCTACTTGTCATGCACAAAGAATATTTAAGCTCTGGCATTAACGGTTTATTAGAAGAAGATTTTTAAAGAAGTACCAAAAATTACCCCTTTTTGGCCCCTATTTGGGCCCCTATGACCCCCAGAACCCCTATTTTCACAAACTTGAATTGGCATCCCCCAATGATGCTTTCTACCAAGTTTGGTTGAAATCCCCCCAGTAGTTCTTGAGTAGAAGATGAAAATGTTTAAAAGTTAACGGACGACGGACGACGCACAACGACGGACAAACGATGATTGCAATAGGTCACCATGACCATTCGGTCAGGTGACCTAAAAATTAAAGCACAACGCACGACGACAGACAAAGCACAATCGCAATAGGTCATGATGATCTTCGGTCAGGTGACCTAAACACAAAAGGATTCCTATAGCTGAATCTGCAGTAGAGAAAATCAGGGACATCTTTGATTTGAAATTTCTCCTTAAGTTATATTTGCAAGCAGTTGCAATTCAGATATTATGTAGCTTGAAGTATGGTAGAATACATATTGTATATCTTTAACCCATTACTGTTAACTTTCAACTTTTTACTCTCTGAATAAAGTCACTCTGAAAATTGAGGTTTGAAAATGAAGAAATTACTTTTAACAAGCAATTGTTTCCATGTTTATAATGTTTTCTACCCTTAAAATCGAAGAGTTTTAAAATAACAACTTAAAATTGTCATCTACAGCTTATTTCAATTTGGACCAATCTAAAATTTTGCATTCTAGTAATGGGTTAATACTAAAATAATGATTTTTTTTTTTTTTAAATTGGTTTGTCATGTTTTTTTAACCCTTGTCATGCTGAGCCCGGAATATTCCAGTTTTGGCAGGAGATATAGACCAAGATCAGCCTGCACATAAGTGCAGTCTGATCTTAGTCTACACCTCTTGCTTGTATTTCTCCTGCCAGAGTTGTTAATGAAGCTCATTTCCATAAGAAATATTGATTTTTAAACAACAAGTTCTATCAGTGCATTCAGCCCTTTGATTTTACAGCAATTCAATAAGGTAATTTATACAGCATGGCAAGGGTTAATGAATATAAGAGTTTGTACCTATTCAACCCTCGTCAAGCTGAATAAAATCCTATAAGAATTGCATTAAAGTAAAAGGGCTGGCAGTACTGGGTGCATATTTTGTGGGTTAATAATTCTTATGAAAATGTAACTTATAAACAAATGTGGCTTAATAAATCTTAAGAAAATGTAACAAACGTGGCTTAACCCATTCCCACACAATCCCTCCTTTTTACCCCCTACAAGAAAATAGTTCTGGATAACAATTTGGATAATGAAGAAATTGCTTGTAACAATTGTCGTCTGCGACTTCTTCCAATTTGGAACGGTTTAGAATTTCACTGTGTGAATGGATTAAACATGATAAGGAGGCATAGACTAAGATAGTACTGCACATATTTGCAGGCTGATCTTTGTCTATACCTCCTGCAAAAACAGGAATATTCTGGGTTTAGCATGACAAGGGTTATCTTATTAATTTTAGAGTCTCCAAGAATTCTGTCCCACTAGATGGATACAACTCTATCAAAATGGCTGCCAAAAGACAAGAATTTTTTGCCAAAAATCCATCAAACCTTTCAAACTTCCATCTATCTCTTGGTTTGTTTATCACCTTTAATTAATTACCTGCTGTCTTTTTTTATTTACAGCATAAATGAGAAAACCTGGTTTCTAAGTCAAAAGTCAAGATAATTAAAATCCCAATGGAATATCCTTGCTTTTAGCTAATAAATCTGGCTTCTTTCAAATTACAACAGTTTTTTGGCTTCACTGAGAAAAGAATGGGATTTCCTAGTGCCAAGCCAAATATTTCTGCATAAACATTTTTTCTTGTAATAGTTTCATCTTTTGCACCTTACAGCAGTTTTGGAATCCAAGAAAAATACAAAGAAAATTTTAGGAGCTTCTTAATTAGGTTCAAAACATTAGTTAACCTTATACCAGACGGCAACATTTTAGACTGGTACAAATTGAAAGAAGTTGCAGACAACAGTTAAAAGTTTGTTATTAAAGATTTTTTTAACCTTTCTGGGTAGAAAACTGCGAAAAATGAAGAAATTGCTCGTTGTTCTTTTTCACAATGTTTTCCCATTTCTTTTCCTTGAATGGTGCAAAAAGCATCTGTGTGTGAGAATGGGTTAAAGTACTTCAAACAAACATATGGAAATTTGCTGAATCCTTCAAAGCAATGTTTACAGCCAAAAGAGGTCACCAAAGGATCATTCCAGCAAAATTTGGTTGATTTCTATCCAATGGTTTCTGAGAAGATTTTCAAAGCGTTCACCTTTAATGGCAATAAGCCCCACCGATTAAAAGGCGGTCATCCAATGATCATTCCTGTAAAATTTGGTTGAAACCCATCAATTTGTTTGAGAAGATGACTTTTAAACCTTTCACCATATATGGGAAATAGCCCTGCCCATTAAAGCCATGTTTTTCATCCGATCAAAATTCTTTGAAGGGATCTGATAAGGGGGTTACCCAAAAATCTTTCCTATAAAATTTAGTTGAAATCCATACTTTGGTTTCTGAGAAGTTCTTTAAACCTTTCACCATAATATGGAAATTAGCCCCACACCACAGACACAATGCCATGACCATTGCTTGCTGGATTTCAGCCAGAGGGGCTAAAAATCTAATATTTTGTAACTTTTGACTTTTCATTTGCAAAATTTGGACTGGTCTAAAGTGTTTCTACCTGGTAACAGGTTTAGGCTGAACACTTGAGCATAAACTTGAAGACTGTAATTTTTCATTTATGAAAACATGTGTCCTGGCCCTGCTTACTGACCTCCTACATGTTTAACTGAATTTGTAAAATACATGGTTGGGGGAACCAAACAAAGACAAATCAGTCATGAGCCACCAAAACTACACAACTCTAGCTTAAACTAGATGGTTTTCCTAGGACAACTGCTGTAAACCCGCAAAGTTTTGTAGGCACCATGCTCCAGACAAGCACAATTTTAGTGTTTGATCAAATAGCTCACAGTGGCCTTGAACTTGAAGCTACCCAAAAAATTCTTTCAAATGGTACATCTACTCATGATGGAGAATAATTGGGCCAATTTATTTTGAAATCAATCCATAATTGTAGAAGAAATGCTTCGGACAAGCACAATGTTAGTGTTTGACCTTGAGCTGTGACCTTGACATTACAATGTTTAAGTAAACTGTAACAAATGAAAATATTTGAAATGAATGTTAAATTTTAAAATTGCACTTCCGGTCTATATGAATCAATATGATAGGTCAATCATTTTTCAAATGACAGTGGCAAACTGTTAATTAACCCATTCCCGCACAATGAAATTTAGACTGGTCCAAATCAAAAGAAGCTGCAGACGACAATTTCAAGTTTATAGAATTTTAATTCTTCTCATCTTCTTGGATAGAAAACATTGTGGATAATGAAGAAATTGCTTGACAAGCAATTTCTTCATTTTTCACAATGTTTTCAAAAGCTATTTTCTAAAGGGGTGTAAAAAAGGAGGGCTTGTGTGGGAATGGTTTAACTTTCATCTTGTAAAACATGATGTATATCAACAAAATCTTCGTAAACATGCCATTTTTGAATTATCTTTAACCAATTCCCAAACAGTCCCACTTTTTTTGCCCCTAAACAAAAAAGCTTGGGAAAACATAGTGGAAAATGGAGAAATTCCTTGCTACAAGCTACCCCAAAATAGCTAGACAG
This sequence comes from Fragum fragum, assembly GCA_946902895.1. Taxonomy (NCBI): domain Eukaryota; kingdom Metazoa; phylum Mollusca; class Bivalvia; order Cardiida; family Cardiidae; genus Fragum; species Fragum fragum. Next base: position 39,634,058 of record OX336366.1, on the reverse strand, counting down.
CCTTCTTTATCTTATTTGATAGGGGTCATAATGTGGCAAAATGACCCCCTGTTTTGAAACTCGAGGGAAAACCCTGTAACAGTGAACTTAATTATATTCAAGATAAAGTTGGCATCAAGTGCAATGCAATCATAGTAAAGCAGTGAGACTCTTTCAGCCACATAATTTCCATACATATTGTTCCTCAACCAGCAAGAATAGTTAACAGAATATTAATAAACTCCAAATCCAGGTTCAATGAAAAAGCCCTTTTATCTGCAGGACTATTTCAGAATACAAATGTATATTTTTCATATATATCTGTAGAAATCAGGATAATTAGTTGTTCTATGGTAGCACTAAATCAGAGGAAACAAGTACAGATTTTGAGCTAAATGTTTCTCAGAGTTAATCAAAAAACTGAAAGTACACTGTGTTGGCATAGTAGAGTGATATGCCCATTTTGGGGTACAAAATGTCATTTTTCATATAAATAATCTTGGGTGCGTTCTTTTCTTCGAGTTGAAAAATCCTGTTAATAAGATTTTTGAGACGCCTTACAGAACGATTTTTGTTATTTTGAGTGAAAGCATAATGTCTCTCCTAACCTGGTTTGTTTTATAGGTTATACAGTATCTTTTCTATTCTACAGTCCTAAGCATGATCACAAGTTCGGCAAAAAAATGCCATTGTTACACACACTTATTGTCTTTCACCAATTGAAATATGATAAGTCATTTGCCTGTTAAGTTTGCTGAGCAGCTACACATATGGCCGAATTTATTGTTGGAGTTTTGCATGTTAATGTTGAGAAAATTTATAGGAAGCCACTGTTGAGTGCTGCGGTTTTAATGTACTACTGATAGTGACATTAAACTAAATTCATTTGATCACAGTGTACTAGCTTTCAAGATCATTACTCTTGTAACTTTTCCAAGATTATCCTTTTTTGATCACAGTCCAAAAATAATTAAGATACCATTTAATAGAAGTAATATTCATTGAGAATTATTACCAATAAGAGGCAAATGAGAGATTCTGTTTAACTTTTAAACATTCTGCGATCAAGGAGAAACTTAATCTATTCCCAGTACACGATCACCCTTTTTTATGCTCTTGAAGAATAGCATTAAAGAAAATATTGTTAGAAAAGGAGAAATTGCTTGTTTCACAATGTTTTCTACTCTATCTGGGCCTTAGCTTTTAATTTCAAGGCAATTTCAATTGTCGTCTGTAACTAGTCCGAAATATTGTGATTTGGAAATCAATATTGAAAAGGCTAATTCAAAATACAGTAAAACCCCTCCTTACAACCACCCCAGAAATACGAGCACCTCCCTATTATGACCGACTTTTTACAGAACGGAATTTTTTGTTCTTTATTTCAATTGACACGAACCTCTCTAAAACGGGCACCCACTTTTCGTAATTACTTCACTAAATTCAGTACCAACTGTTACACTATTTTGAACTCAACTAAAAAGACCAATAGCTTCACACATTTAGACTGACCACCCGAATTTCACACTTGATAAGAGCTACACTAATTGGGTACAAATGCATTGTCAATACGATATCGGAATTTTGATTATATGATATCGAACCCTTATTACAATAGGTGTTGTTTCTATTAATTAGATTAAAGTGGCCGATCTTTTTTAGAAATTATAGCTTGTAATATTTTAAATTGTTATTAGTATGTATCACGGGTTTTGATTCGAAAGTGTAATAAAGTCGAAAGTGAAAAAGTATCCAAGAAGTTACAATTAGTCTGTTTACGACGTTCCCAACAGTTAATTAGCAGTTTAATTTTGATTTCAACTTAATTGATGTTTTGTATTCCCATTACAGAAGGTATGATATCAACAGTTTGACACTTTGAATCTGTACTTGCGAATAAATAATCTGAGGTGGTACTTCTGAATGAGATCAAATGGAGAAAAGAGAAAGTATAACTTATCAAAGATTGTAAATTTGAAAATGACATAAGATTCAGCTGTATTACATGATTTTATAGTTTTATTTTTGTATGTATAGTATTAATATATCCAAATAATGAAAATAAAATAAACATGAATTACTTGGCAACAAACGACCAAACCTCAGTATCACGACCACCCGCTATTACGACCATTTCAGAAAGTACCGCAAGTGGTTGTAGTAGAGGGTTTTTACTGTAATAATAAACATCTTTGTACATATGCAAGTGTAAAGCTTATCACTCCCACAAATATACAGCTGGTATGCCAAGTTCTACAAATAGAAGGGAAATTACTTTATATTTGAAAGACTCCTCGTTATTGAGCCTGTGACCGCATCTATACTAAGCAGGTTATTGATAGGTATTTTTGTAAATTAGAGGAGTCTTTACGCGTTCTTCAAATTGTTTAGCATCCTCCTATTGCGCCTTTTTCAAAATGTTCAGTTGTTTTGAGGAGAAAAGTTTTGAAAAATAATAAATTAAACCTAATTCCAACTCAATCCCTCCTTTTTACGCCCCTCAAGAAAAAAACTTTGGAAAACATTGTGGAAAATGAAGAAATTGCTTGTATCAAGCAATTTCTTCATTATCTACAATGTTTTCTACCCAAAAAGAAGAAAAAATTCAAAATTCCATCAACTTGAAATTGTCGTCTGCAGCTTCTTTCAATTTGGACCAGTCTAAAATTTTGTTGTGTTGGAATGGGTTAAAGAACCTACTTCACTTCTAACTTTGTAACAACTTACTAGATTTTCCCAATTGGGTTACACTGGTGGACGCCTACGGAGTCCATCAAAAATTGGATGATAATTGGAATCTAAAAGCTTTTGCATAGGATGATTGTAACCAGAATCTAAAGTACTGAAAGTATTGTAAGCTAGCAATGCATAGTTATGTCAAGTATTCTTCTTTGCTAAAGGTTATCATGATAAATAAAAGAGGTTAAAGTAACCCAGGAGATAACCTATTACAACAGGACAAGATCGTAGACTCATTGAATGAAAAGAAGTTGCAGATGACAATTTCAAGTTGGTTAAATATAGGAATCTTTCCCTGTTGAGTAGAAAGCATTAAGAACAATGAAGAAAGTGCTTGTAACAAGCAATTTCTTCATTGTCCACAATGTTTTCTAAAGCTTTATCTTTTTCTAGCAAAATTGATGGGGATGTCGGGTTAAATAGCATGCTTTTGAAAGAGTTCTCTACAGTTTGAATAGAGTTAAATTATTCCTGAAACACATAAGAACTACTTTTTATGGCTTAGGCATTCAATGGATTTAGTGGTTAAAGCCTCCATTGGCAGTTTGCACTTGTTGAACTTTGAGAAGACCTTAAAATTTTGTCTGCAAAACCTTTTAATTTGGACTGGTATAAAATTTTGTAAAACAACAAAGAGATGATGAAAACTGGTGGTATAAACCAACAAATATTTCCAACTTTTGTTTGCAAGGTCTTTTTGTGATATGACTGGCTGAACACATGCCCATTTTTCATGGAAAATTGACCACTAGCTTAAGGAAAAAAAAACACAGAATAAATAGTTCAAGCCAAGAATTGAGAGATCAATCTGCCCCCTCAAGAGTCATTAGAAAAATGCACCACTAGCTATGGTTGAATTGCACTAAATCAGTGTGACTAATGAGGCTACTGAGGCTACTGTTATTATCAGACAAAAAAATCTAGACTGGTCCAAGTCAACCAAAATCCTACACAATCCCTCCTTTTTAAGCCCCATCAACAAAAAAATTGTAGAAAACATTGAGGAAACAAGGTGCCAAATTGTCACAAGATACGCCCGTCACACTGCTTAATATTAACTGGGGGTTTGAGTAGAACTGAGGTTATTTTGAATGAATATCTTTTGTCAAACAAAGTATGAAAAACAACGAAGGGCAATAACTCAAAATATACATTAGGTAGAGTTATGGTTCTTGTACACTGCACTCCCATTTGGTAAGCTCTATCCATCCATGAAATTTCATGATTCTAGCTATTATACTTTTAGAGATATACTCTGGACAAGATTCAAGTATGATAAACAACAAAGGGCAATAACTCAAAAAATAGGCCAGGTATAGTTATGGTTCTTATGCACTGCACTCCCCCTTGGTGAGATCTATACACCCATGAAGTTTCATGATCCTAGCTATTATACTTTTAGAGATATACTCCGGACAAGATTCAAGTATGAAAAACAACAAAGGGCAATAACTCAAAATTTACTCTAGGTAGAGTTATGGTTCTTGTACATTGCACTCTGACTTTGTGAGCTCTATCCATCCATGAAATTTCATGATTCTAGCTATTATACTTTTAGAGATATGCTCCAGACAAGATTCAAGTATGAAAAACAACAAAGGGCAATAACTCAAAAAATAGGCCAGGTAGAGTTATGGTTCTTGTGCACTGCACTCCCCCTTGGTGAGATCTATACACCCATGAAGTTTCATGATCCTAGCTATTATACTTTAAGAGATATACTCCGGACAAGATTCAAGTATGAAAAACAACAAAGGGCAATAACTCAAAAAATAGGTCAGGTAGAGTTATGGTTCTTGTGCACTGCACTCCCCTTGGTGAGATCTATACACCCATGAAGTTTCATGATCCTAGCTATTATACTTTTAGAGATATACTCCGGACAAGATTCAAGCATGATAAACAACAAAGGGCAATACTCAAAAAATAGGCCAGGTAGAGTTATGGTTCTTGTGCACTGCACTTCCCCTTGGTGAGCTCTATCCATCCATGAAATTTCATGATTCTAGCTATTATACTTTTAGAGATATGCTCCAGACAAGATTCAAGTATGAAAAACAACAAAGGGCAATAACTCAAAATTTACTCTAGGTAGAGTTATGGTTCTTGTGCACTGCACTCCCCCTTGGTGAGATCTATACACCCATGAAGTTTCATGATCCTAGCTATTATACTTTAAGAGATATACTCCATACAAGATTCAAGTATGATAAACAACAAAGGGCAATAACTCAAAAAATAGGCCAGGTAGAGTTATGGTTCTTGTGCACTGCACTTCCCCTTGGTGAGCTCTATCCATCCATGAAATTTCATGATCCAGCTGTTATACTTTTAGAGATATACTCCGGACAAGATTCAAGTTTTAAAAAACATCAAAGGGCAATAACTCAAAAAACAGGCCAGGTAGAGTTATGGTTCTTGTGCACTGCACTCCGTATTGATGAGAAGAATATAACTGCCAAGTTTAAAGTCAATCGGACTTACAGTGACAGATTTATGCTCCGGACAAAGAAGTGGACACCGCCGGACGCCCGGACGACCGGACAACCGGACGCCCGGACACCACGGGTGATCCCATAATACGTCCCATCTTCGACGGGCGTATAAAAATAAGAAATTGCTTGTATCAAGCAATTTCTTCGTTAACCACAATATTTTCTATCCAAAAGGACAAGAAAAATTCCATCAACTTGAAATTGTCGTCTGCAGTTTCTTTCAATTTACAAAAGTTCAAAATTTTGCCACGTTAGAATGGTTTAAAAGAAATTGCAGACAACAAAATTTAGTTAATGTTTTATATTTTCTTACTTTTGGGGTAGAAAGTATTGCGGATAATGAAGTAATTGCTTGTGACAAGCAATTTCTTTATTTTCCATGATTTTTTCCAATGCTTTTTTCTTTGATGAGTTAATAAGTTTCATTATGTGGGAATGGGCAAAAACATTACAAGACAACAAAATTTTAACTGGTCCAAACTCAAAGAAAGACCCCATTTAAATTATAGTAAAATATAAGAGCCAAATAGGGTACAGAACATAATGAGATAAGGAGACTTGTAACAAGCAGTTTCTTTCTAAAAATGCATGACTGTGTCACGGGTTGAACATATTTCAATTACCAAGATGACAATATTAGAGACTGGTAAAATTCAAGGAGGTTGCAAATCATATAACTTTGATAGGTCAGGCAAAATCAGTAAATTTTCCATTGAAACTGATGCTCAAAAATCATGATCATTGTGGTAATGGTTTAAAATGGAAACCCAATTCTCTCAGTAGACCATCTAATGACCCAATTGCCTGACTGCAATCAACTTCACAAAGTAAAGTGCTTTATAATTAAAGTATTTAAGGTAGATTCAATCAAGATCACACTTACTGAACTCAATATCTTGTAATTTAGCCCATACCCTAAATGTTCTTTTCAGATTTTTTAAAACATCAAAGAGTTTGGTCCATGTAAAGTCTGCAGTTTCAGTCTCATTGTTTTTTTTTTTTTTTTTTAAAAATAGGCAAACTGATTATCCTTTGACAGATCTGTGCATAAATGTTAACCCTTGTCATGCTGAACCCGGAATATTCCGGTATTGGCAGGAGGTGTAGACTAAGATCAGACTGCACTTATGTGCAGGCTGATCTTAGTCTACACCTCCTGCTTGTACTTTTCCTGCCAGTTTATGAAGATGATTTCTTAAATAAATATTGATTTTTGAACATTGAGTTGTATCAGTGCTTTCAGCCCTTTGATTTCAGTATTTCAGTAAGGTAATTTATACAGCATGACAAGGGTTAATAATTACACATTATTATGAACTTCATAACAGCAGTTGTTCACTCTCATGATATATGGCAATTAAACTAAAAGGCACAAGATCAGGAAATCTACAGTCTGGCCATTGGATTTTTAAACTAAGTTTTCTGTTTTCTTGTTACAGAATCATAGTGTTTACTATCTGCCATGAATATTTAATCAACAATGGAACCTGGGGATATAAAAGTCAAGATTTCAAGCAATTTTCATAAAGTTCATGAACATATTTTTCATGACAACTCTGGAAAGTTGTCCAGGGACATCAAATCATGTCATCAAGATATTTGAGCTGTGACTGTGTCCTCCAAGCTATCTGAAAGTTTGTTTTAAATAGCATAGTTTACCGACTATGATTCGTACGAGCTTTAGAAAATTGTTTTGATGGCATTCTTTGTTAATGCTCGGCATCCATGCTAGTAATATTCTTTGGGGTGGGCCAAAACCTCCCAGGGTGGATGCCCAGTCTGAAACCTAGAATTAAGGCCACAGCAAGGTCAAAGGTCAAATAGGTGGGCTTTCATATTATAATCGTCATTGTGGTATTTTTAATTGCTATTAATGCTGTATTATCAATTCTAATTGTGCTCAATTTTCTGAAAACTTCATTAGAGACATTATTTTATTGAAAAGATGACTTTTTTTAGCTATTGTGATCGGTCATCGACCGTCGTCCGTCCGTCTGTCCGTCCGTTCACAATTACAAAAAAAATCTTCTCCTCCTAAACTAACCATTGAATTTCAACAAAACTTCATAGAATTGCTCCTTAGGTCATGCTCTTTCAAAATATTTCAAAGAATTGAAATCCATGAAGAACTCTGATTGCCATGGCAACGGAGTGAAAAACCTTAAAAATCTTCTTCTCCCAAAGAGGCCTAGAGCTTTGATATTTGGTACAAATCATCATATATTGACCCTCTACCAATATACTTCAAAGAATACCGTATTCTGAAAATTAGCCCTTTTCTGGACGATGCCTGAGTTTACATAAAATTAAAGAAGAAAATCTTAATACAAGAGTGCCATAGTCACAATAAAAGCCGCCACTTTGCTGCTGTTTCACAAAAATAATTGTAGACACTACTTATTTTGACAGAACCAAATTCAAAACATTTGCAGACTACCTTTTTAAATTGTCAAGATCAAAGTGTTCGTTATGATTGATTGATTTAAAGGGGGTTAAAGCCTCTTTAAACTGCAAATAATAATAATAATAATAATAATAATAAAAAAAAAACAAAAAAAAAAAACCCAGCTCGGATAGCTTAACTAGCGTCTTTAATTTTCCTGTTTTTTGGTTGGTTTTTTTTTTCAATGTCAACTGAAACCATTACTATGCACTTACAAAATACAATCTTTTTTGGTAGATGTTTTCAGCTTCAATGTCTCTGTTAAGCCCAAATAACTGTTTCACTTCCATGAACCACTACACAGCATAAATGTCTCTGTAAAGCCCAAATCTCTGATTCACTTCCATGAATCACTACTCAGCATCAATGTCTCTATTAAGCCCCAATAACTGTTTCACTTAAATGCATGTCTACCAATTATAGTCATGACATTGAGCAAGTTTCATACCGATTCATTTATAAAACTTGAGACACAAAATGACATTGACAAGGATTTTTAAATATCCACTCAAAAACCCAGAGACTAAAATGCCAAGGGGCATAACTCTTGCAAAAATCAATGAACCATAAAATCCTTGATCCATGTACATCTACACATCTACAACATATGGCGATGACATTGACCAAGTTTCATTTAAATCAAGACAATAAGTTAGGAGAAGTTGCGTTCACAAGGCTGCAATTTCTATAAGCCCCAGATACAAAGTTTTAAGGGGGCATAATTCAGGGAAAAATTAATGAACCATTAAATCCCTACTTCATGCACATGTACCAATTAAGGTGATAACATCCACCAAGTTTCATTTAGAACCAGTCAGAAAGTTAGTGGGAGTTGCATTCACAAGGCTGCAATTTCAATAAGCCCAAGAGACTAAGTTTTAAAGGGGCATAACTGAGGCAAAAATCAATGAACCATAAAATCCTTACTTCATGCACATCTACCAATTAAGGTGATAACATTGACCAAGTTTCAAAAAGATCCACCTAGAAACTTAGGAGGAGTTGTGCTCATAAGAAAAGTGGACATACGTACGTACGGACGGACAGATGGACAGACGGACAGACAGACGGAGAAGATGACGCCAATAAAGGACCGCCTCTGGCGGCGTATAAAAATCTTCTTATCCCAAAGGCCTTGAGCTTTGATATTTTGTACTAATCATCATCTATTGACCCTCTACCAAAATACTTTAAAGAATTACTGTATTTTGAATATTAGCCCTTTTCTTGGCGATCCCTGATTTTACATAAAAATAAAGAAGGAAATTTCTTATACAATCTTCTTCTCCCAAACCATAAGGTCTAAGGCTTTGACATTTGGTACACATCATCTATTGACCCTTTACCAAAATATTTCATAGAACTACCGTATTCTGAAAATTAGCCCTTTTCTAGGCGATCCCTGATTTTACGTAAAAATAAAGAAGGAAATTTCTTATACAATCTTCTTCTCCCAAACCATAAGGCCTAGAGCTTTGATATTTTGTATGAATCATCATCTATTGACCATCCTCTAAAATACTTCATAGACTTACCGTATTCTGAAAATTAGCCCTTTTCTTTGTGATCACTGATTTTACATAGAAATAAAGAATGAAATCTTTAAAAATCTTTTTCTCCCAAACCATAAGACCAAGGGCCTGAATATTTATTGTGTAATAATACCTATTGACCCTGTACTAAAATACTTCATAGAATTACTGTATTCTGAAAATAAGCGCTTTTTGTGATATCCCAGAAAGGGGTAATGAAGGATTTCATAGAAAATGTTCTCCTTCTAAACCATTAGGCCTAGAGCTTTGATATTTGGTATATATTAATGCCTATTGACCCCCTTCTTAAGTACTTCAAAGGATTGCTGTACTCTTGAAATATCAATATGGTTGGATCTTCACTAAACCTAGGATTAAAGGAGAAAATCTTTAAAAAATCTACTTCTCCAAAAGGATAAGGTGTAGGGCTTTGATATTTTCTATTTTATATCATAAAGCCTTGAGCCATCATACTCAGGGGAGGGATAAAGGAACCATCATGGTCCTCTTGTTTTAATATTTTGACAATTATGGGATAGAAAATTGCACTTTCAGAAACTAAAAACGGTTTATCTCTGAATATTTTTGACATTTTCAGTCTTTTTTCAAAAGCATTTGTCATGATGCCTCAGTCATATGCACATTTTTATTTATGATTGTGATTTAAGATTAGGAAGTAGAAGAATTTGTCATTCGGTTGTATGTGGATGCATCGAAACAGAAGGTGTGGATATTGACTTGATACGATTCAATCTTTTCTCCAAGGCGAGAAAAGGGCTAGAAAATGCAGTACTGCAAGATGTAAGGCTGGTCAGATCTGATTTAGTGAATGTGCATGCAATGCAGCAGGATGTGCTAATCCTGTAGGACTTCAAGCAATCTTAGAGGCTATCGAGTACGCAGAATCAGTGCAATTTCCACTGGCCGACCTGTAGACACTTTTAAAAGGTCTCCTACAAACTTGTTTCTGAAAGAATTCACATATGGACATTTGTTAGAAGGTGTCTGGTAATAGAAGCGTATATCAGAAACTGTAACATATATATGACAATTATAAATTATAAATTATAAATAAAGCATTGTGTTTCATCATGTTTATTGACGGTATTTTGTTATTTCTTTGTTTTGCATTGCGCCGGGGCGCTTTTTAGCAGACATATGGTAAAGTTTTACCTGTAAATATCAATAGAGGGGCTGAGGTAAGGATTGGTTTCATTTTTATCCAACGCCGTTTCGGCGAAGGGGATATAGTAATGGTCTCCGTCCGTCCTTCCGTCCTTCCGTCACTAATCTTGTCGGGAGCATATCTCCTAAAGTATCAATGCTATTAACTTTAAACTTCATAGGTGGTTAAATCTCATTGAGGAGAAGTGCGGTGTACAAGAATCACAACTCTGGCTTGAATAATTTTTACATGGTTTCATTGGTCATGGGTCAAAGACTTAGATTTTATCTGGGGCATATCTTCTAAAAAATAAATGCCATCAACTTGAAACTTCATAGGTTGATAGATCTTATTAGGGGAAGTGCAATGCACAAGAACCACAACTCTTGCTTGCTTTTTTTGAGTTATTGGCTTCAGTTTACCATCAAGCTTTACCGGCAGGGGATGGCCATGTCCGACATGGCTCTTGTTACTTATTTGCATTTGTTTCTGTGCCTATTGTCATAATATTAAAGATGAAAATAATGTACAATGAATGTCAGTTGCATGTATTTGCAAGTTTCCGACATTTGAACGTAATTTACCCGTGACCTCATTCTGACCTGAAATTGTGCTTTTTTTTCTTATAGGCCATAGCGTTTTTTGGCATAAATATGGTAAAATTATGTTTGAAAATGACAATATAGGCTCTAGGGTGAGCCTCTGTTCATTCCTTGTTCAATTTGTTTGATTTCGTTCACTTTGCTTTCATTTTGTGTTGATGCAAATAAATTTGCTTTAGCTATAAGCCATTTTTTCTTGATTTTTGCGCTCATTGACCTTTGACCTCACTGTGACCTTAAATCGAAAAATTAGGCTGGGCATCCACCCCTATCTTGTTTGTAATAGTCTAAGGAACAATTCTAGCATGGATGCCGAGCATTAACAAAGAATGCCATCAGGAGTCATCGTAGGATTTAAGGGAGGCAGACTAGCATATCTACTTAAAAAATTGTGCAAAGCCCAGTCTAGAAGGGGGGAAAGGGCAAAAAAAGAGAATTTTTGTTGAGCCAACTAGCAGGAAACGAGACATAGGTCATATGGCCAAGGTCATTGTTTCAAATGAAATCCCATCTCATGAACAATGCATGAGGGAAATATGAGCACCTTAGAATGGAAAATTATCAAAATAGAAAAAGTTTTGTTTAATGGTCAAGGTCATAAGATTACAGGCTCAAGGTCATTGTCTTTAATGAAAGCTCATCTCCTAATGAGAATATTTGTGAAATATTACTCCCCCTAGCACTAGTTACAAAAGAGATACAAAAACTTTTAACCTATGCTGACACGAAGGATACGACAAAAGCTCTTCGGAGACTTTTGTCCCTTGTAAGCTAAAAAGCTTAGGATCACATTAATGCACACACAAACACACTCTCATGCATGACAGATGCATAGCTATGAAATAGCCCTATTGGCCTAAACTTGGCAAACAGAGCTAAAAGTTAGACCAATTAAAATTCAGAAATTGCAGAATACAACTTAACAATGTGAAAATTGAAGAATATTTTGCAAATTGAGTGTAAAACTTAATGAGAAAGGGAAAGATAGCTTACAAATATGTGTACATGGTCGACTTGGGTTGGTACTTCAAATTTATTAGGTAGTAATGACTAAACTTTTGTCTTCTTGACTTTCATTAGCCTTCTATTCATGCTCTCTGAGGGAAGTTAACAATCCTTGATGTCGCAACTGGTCTTTTTGACCCTTTCCGCTTTTTTTAAATTTTGGATGGTCAAAATTGAAAGAGGTTGCAGGCAACATTGAAAATTGCAGGCAGTTTGAATTGAAACCATCCTATGTAGTAGATATTAGTGGAAAAGGAGAAATTGCTTATCACAAGTGTCACTAATGTTTTCCAAAGTATAAAATCACAGCAGGACAGGAAAGGGTTAAGCATGACAGATTACTTATAAATTGACACAAAATTGACAGTTGATGGTCATTTTTTTATCAATTTGAATTTTGGACACGAAGAAAGAAAACTGTCAATTTTACCTGAAGCCTTCAAAACATTTTCAGTGCCCTTTTTCCCATTTTGTTTGTGTTTTGTTTGTTTTGAAAAAAGATACAAAAACTTTTTAAAAAGTTAGATCAAATTTCACATAAAAATCTCATTCTACCATCAATGACCCTGTTTATTTAAGGTTAGTAGTACAATTGTCTGTATCTTAACCCCTGAGACTCTTTCAAGTGTCAAATCATTGAAGATTAGCCAGCTTAAAATGAGACCTCAGTGTAATGGTTGACAAGTGGACCTAGGTTGCTTAATAAACAATAACAAACCACTGCTATTGGAGGTCTATAGTGCATGGAGTCATATAAATTATGCACTTAAAGCTGTATCAGATATATCACAACAAATGAAAAAGTATTCTACAAATTTTCATTGTGCTTTAAGCAAGTCACATGCTTTGTAAGCTGTATCACATGTTACATCTGTAATATTGTTTACTTCATTCTTTACCCATTAGCAGACGACAAAATTTTAGACTGGTTCAAATCAGAAAAGTTTCAGGCAACTATTTCAATTTGGTGAAATAAAAAAAAATGTTTGTCTTTTTAGGCAATGAACAAGTGATTTCTTCATTGTCCAGTGTTTTTCAAAGTTCTTTCCTTGAAGGTTGAAAAAAGGCAGGGAATCAGACCAATATAAATCACTGAACCCTTTCCTGTTCAATCTGTTATTACGTCCCTGTGATTTTATACTTGAGAAAAAATTGTTGGAAAAAAATAAATTGCTTTTTCCACAATATTTTCTATCCTGTAGATTAGTTACTTTTCAAATTGCAGTCACTGTAAGTTGACAAAACAGGAAAGGGTTAAAATAAGGAAGTTTTGTGACTGTAACCTCTTGATCATGGAAATAATGAAAAAAAGGTTTTTGGATCTCTTTTTAGAATATAGGTATCCTCGAACACAATAAGGACATTATGAAGATAAAAGCTAATCATAGTCAATGCTGATGGGTCCAAGTTGATGACAATACTAAGCTAAGGCTGTTTGAATCAGGTTTAACTCCACTTTTAACAATTTTTTCAGTCATATTGCAGCGGCTTTTACATACGTATGTCAGTAGACCCGAATGCTCAGTGAATCAATTTTCTGATGGTGGCTATTTATGTGTCAAGTTACAGACTGTTTGAGTCATACAAACAGAAGTCTTTTCAGAATACAAAGGCTATTCATCATACTACCATATCCCGTCTCCATAAATACAGACTGATACAAAATGACAAAACAATTTAAAATGACAAGTCTATCATAAGAAGGTTGACAAGCAATATGTACCATTTATGTATACAAGGACCATTAGGGAACTAACTCCAGGTGGAATGAGGAACTTCTAGACAGGGTATCTTTGGTTTTACATCCAATGTTTAACCCTTTCCTGTTTTACAAAATTTTAAACCTGTCAAAATTCAAAGGTTTTGCAGATGGAAGTTACCTTGATTAAAAATTCCAACATTACAAAACACAATACATGTATTTTTAACAAACCTAGCAGAATAATATCCTTCTAGTGATGAGAGCCTATTTAACTCATTACCAAACAATGATGCATTTGAAGCCCAGAAGATAAAAATTCATGAAAAACTTTGAGGGAAAAAGGAAAATTTGGTAATAACAAGCAATGTCTCCTTTTCTCACAATCTTTTCCACAGTATTTTGCACTTATTTTCCAGTTTGTTAGGCAAACATTTCACCTTGAACTTAAGATTGTAAGAATATGCAGTCGGAGGGGGATAAATATTTGAATTAAACATGACTTAAATTCTATGTTAACCCATTATAAAGCTACACAACTTTAGACTGGTCCAAACTGAATGGAGTTGATGACAACATTTTTTAAAGTTTATGAAATTTTAGATTTTTTCAATCTACTTATTATTTGAAAACATTGTTGAAAATGAAGACATTGCTAGTTGCAAGCATTTTTTGATTTTCCACAAAGGTTTCCTAGTTGTTTTTCTTGGGGCCATCAAAAAGCCAAATTGTGTGGGAATGGGTTAATTGTAACATCAATCATGTAACAAATATTTTGATTAGTTAAATTCCGAATGTCTTACTTCCTTTAACAATTTATGTCATCAAGGCCACACAGCAGTATTACAGCATCACTTACATTTAATTAGTTTGTCTGTAAGCCATGTCTAGTTGATCTATATTCAGATAAGAGAGCTGCTGAAAGGCATATTTGGCCTGATAGATTGGTTATAATGTCATGAAATAACAGCCAGCTGCTTGGGTGTTCTGTAAACCATAAACAAACAACAGCATTATAGATTATTCCAATTTTAAAGTAGTTGTGGACTCCAATTCCTGTAAAATTTAAAAAATCTTTGTCTAATTTGGTAGAAATCATAGTAAATTATGCAGAGTTGGCTTACATCAAGCAATTTCTTCATCTGTCACAATGGTTCTCAAATCTTAGTTCTTTAGGAGCCTAAAAATTTTTGATTTTATGGGAATGGGTTAAAATGACTTTAGGTTAGAAACATTGTAAGTAATGAAGAAATAGCAATGTTATGAAACATCTATGTGTTTTCTCCAAAATCCAAGTTAAATATACTAAGGGAAAAAAGTTTAGCAATTTTTTTTTGACCTACATTATTTTTCAATGTAAATGTATAAACCTTATAAAATCAGTCTCGTTTGCAATTTTTAAAAGCTAACTAATTATGCATTAAGAGCACTTTTTCCTCGCTTCTAAAGGCTGTCTGACGCAATTTTGCTGAAACACGTTCTGTACGTGCTTCCACTTGTACGTGAAGTGTATATCCACAATATCTATCCCAGTTTAATGGTAAGCATCAATAACAAGATAACTCATTAAAACATTTTAAAAAATTCAAATGGGACGTCCCCCAGGGCTTAACTTAGACCAACGGAACGTAGCCATCGATATGCTGGCTGGTGGTATAATGGTAAAAGAGGTGGCTCAACATTTTGGCGTGAGCCAACGTTCCATTTCAAGACTTAGAACAAAGTATCGTCAATTAGGCACCGCCAAAGACAGGCCACGTTCAGGCAGGCCACGTAAGACTACAGAACGCGAAGACAATTACATCGCGACATGTTCAAGGCGTAATCGCTTCCTCAATAGCACTCGTATAGCCAGTTTGGTCCGAAATGCAAAGGGAACACGGGTCTGTTCTCGTACTGTAAGAAACAGACTTCGTTCGGCACGTTTAAGCGCATGTCGACCTTACGTTGGCATTCCTTTGACACATGCACACAGACTTGCAAGATTGAATTGGACAAGGGTACTCCGTTGATGGCCAGGACGAATGTGGAATCAGGTCCTATTCACAGACGAATCCCGTTTTAATTTGATGTTTGCGGATGGCAGGGTACGTGTTTGGAGGCGTGATGGCGAAAGGATGGATCCCACCAATGTCATTCAACATGGCGACAGCGTCATGGTCTTGGGTGGTATATCATACCGTGGCAAGACTGACTTGGTAGCTATTCAGGGAAAATTAAATGCCGTTCGATACTGCACCGAAATTGTCCAGCCAGTGGTATTGCCGTTCTTGCGTCAAGGACTTGCTACCATTTTTCAGCAAGATAATGCCCTCCCACACGTCGCCTGGCACACGTTAGACCTTTTACAGACCAATAATGTTGATGTGATGCATTGGCCAGCCAAATCACCGGATCTGTCTCTCCGATCAAACACCTTTGGGACCATCTGGGTAGGAGAGTAAGAGACAGGAATGACGTTAATAACGTTAGAGACCTGGAACGTGTTCTTCGTCAGGAATGGGGTTGTATCCCTTTGGCCATTAATTGTAGGCTCATTTCCAGCATGAGAAGACGCTGTGATGCCGTTTTTGGCGCAAATGGTTGACACACAAGATATTAAATCTTTTTGTTACTTTTACTTCCCCACCCCTACCATGTTTGACGCTGTACAACAAACACATATGACCTTGAAATCATCTGATTTTTTTAAATACTGTGGCTAACACATAAAAGATCGATGTGTGAAAATATGGTTTGAATCCATAGCTAGACACCGGAGAAATTGGCTGTAACGTATGAAATTGCTAAACCTTTTTTCCCTCAGTATATATTTCATCATCAAAGTTTAGTGCAATACTTGATTAGAAAGAGTTGATAGCAGACAAAAGGCAACAACAATGGCAAATTTGAAAACAAAATAATATTTAACTCATTACAAGACAGCAAATTTCAGACTTGTCAAACTGACAGAAGTTGCAAAGGACAATTTAAAGTTTATGAAATTTTGGATATTTTTAACTTTCTTTGTAGAAAAACATTGTGGGAAATGATAAAATTGCTTGTTAAAAGCAATTTCTTCATCTTTTTTTCTTGAGGGTTGTCCAAAGGCATCATTGTATGGAAATGGGTTAAGCTTCCTTATTTTGTAAAATAGCATAGACTCAGTTTTCAAGAACATAAAATAAAAGGCAACCTGTTCCATAGCAACCTAAATGTCATAACTACTACTTAACCCATTCCCACTCAATCCCTCCTTTTTACGCCCTTCAACGAAAAAGCTTTGGAAAACATTGTGGAAAATGAAGAAATTGCTTGGATCAAGCAATTTCTTCATTATCCACAATGTTTTCTATCCGAAAAGACGAAAATATTTAAAATTCCATCAACTTGAAATTGGCATCTGCAGCTCCTTTCAATTTGGACCGGTCTAAAATTCCTCTGTGTTGGAATGGGTTAAATAAGTTTAAAATACCAAACCAAAAATTGCCTGACCCATTACCACACAATGACAATTTTTGACGGCCTGCAGATAGATTATCATGGAAACTTTAAGAGAAAAGAAGAAATTACTTGTAATCACTCTCTCCTTTTCTAACAATGTTGTCTACCTTGTTTGGCACTTATTTTTCCAATTCAAGCACAATTTGAAATGCTGTCTGCAACTTCTTCAGATTTGGATAAGTCTAAAATTCTGCTTTCTGGTCTAACCTCTGTATGTTCATCGTTCATTTCCATTCTAATGAGTGATTTGATTGGTCAATGTTTAGAGTGATAGTTGCTATCCATCAATTACTGACAAGATCAAGGAAAACTGCAAGCTCAGCAGATTTCTAGTGTCCAATTTTTCTAGCCTAGATAGAGAAAAAATTAATATCCGGCCTTGTAGATAATTTCATAAAACAGGAAATGAAGGCGTTGATGCCATTAGCAGTTAGATAATATCTGGTTGATTAAAGACTTGTCTGATAGGAGTTCTTTGAATAGAGTTTGATTGAGTGACCAGTGATAGGTCAGCCACTTTACTGGTCACCAAGACTGGCTGGATATCCATCAGTGGACAGATTGATATTGATTGGAAGTCCAGGAGGAGTCCTTATCAAGGAATTCTGTTTTCTAGTTATATACGCTGACTCTAGTCTCTCATGCAACTTCATTCTTCTCGACATACTTATAGCAGAGCTGAATCACAATACAATAGTCTGTATAATTATCTTTAAACCCTGAATTTCTAAATTTAAACTGGCATCAATTCACACTCAAAAGAAATTGAATATATTCAAAATTCAAAGCAATGGCTTCATCTGCTTAGTGGATAGAAATCCATCGACTGCCTTGATGGCCTAGTGGTATAGGTGATCTGAAGATCACAGATCAAGGGTTTCATGTAAAATTGAATGTTTATCTGAACTAGTAAAACCCCTATTCCTGTAAACCCATTCCAACTCAAGCCCTCCTTTTTACGTCAATCAAGCAATTTCTTCATTATCCACAATGTTTTCTGCCCAAAAAGACGAAAAAAATTAAAATTACATCAGCTTGAAATTGTCGTCTGCAGCTCCTTTCAATTTGGACCAGTCTAAAATTTTGTTGTGTGGGAATGGGTTAAGTAAATTGCTAGTCAATACAGGTTCATTATTTCATCATCCTGATTAACAAACTTTTGAAACTTTTCAGACTAAATTGATTGTCAGAGATGAATTATGCTCACCAAATATAGCCCTGTCACAAAAAGTATAAAATAAACAGGGGTTAGGGTTTGGACAGACCGACAGACACAGATGCAGGTATATGCTCTATTTGAGAGTAAATGCTTGTTCTATTTGAGACATGTTAAATTTTAACATTAATCCTTGAGCTGTGACCTTGGGCTTTGAGCTTTCTGAAAATTTGTTTAAAATGCAACGTTATTTTAAAACCAATCCATAATTTTAGAGGCTATGCTCCAGACATGCTTAATTTTAATGTTTGACCTTGAGCTGTGACCTTGACCTTTGAGCTATCTGATATCCCCTCCCCCCCCCCCCCCAAATTGCACATCTTCTCTTGACTGAGAATAATGTAACGAGTTACATTGAAATCAATTTATGACTGGAGGAGCTACGCTCTACAATGCTTAACTTTAACTTTTGACTTTGGGATGTGACCTTAAACTTTGAGCTATCTGAAGGTTTGTTTAAAACTGCACTTCTTCTCATGGTAGAAAGTTTTTTCGAAATCCTTTCATTACTGAAAGAGCTATACTCTGGAAATGTTTGATTTCAATATTTGACCTTGTGCTGTGACCTTGACGTTGAAGTTATCTGAAGAATGGTTTCAAATGCACATCTACTGATGATAAGAGAACAATTTTGTATTCCATTCATAATTTTAGAAGCTATTCTCAAGACATGACTATTTTCAATACTTGACCTTCAACTATGACCTTGACCTTGGAGCTACCCATTTTTATAGTGGCACATCTTCTCATGACTGAGAACAACTGTGCCAAGTAAAAATAAAATCCTTCAATAATTCAGGGAACTATGCTCTGGACATGCTTAATTTAAACTTTCAACCTTAGGATGAGACCTTGACCTTGGAGCTATCTGAAGATTTGTTTCAAATTGCATATCTATCCATGCTATGGAATAATATCATAACATTATTTCAAAATCCATCCATAATTGAAGGAGCTGTACCCTGGAAATGCTTAATTTCAATGTTTGACCTTGAGCTGTGACCTTGACCTTGATGCTATCTGACTTTCTTTTTCAAAAGGTGCATCTATTCATGAAAGAGAATAGTTGTGCCAAGTAATTTTGAAACCCATCCATAATTGAAGGAGCCATGCTGTGAACAAGGAAAATTTTGACCTTTGACCTTGAATTGTGGCTTTGACCTAGGAGATATAAAAAAAAAAAAAAAAACAACGGGAAAAGTACCTCAGTCCAACATCATAAGGAATTGACATGTGAAGTTTCATACAATTTGGCCCAAGGGTTGTGGTGATGAAAAGTCTACTGTTTTTGCAACAATCACATTGATGAGCAACAGATAAAATAATGCTTATTATAGAATTACCTTGTTCCTATGCTAGAAAGGGGTCCTGGGCCAAGTTGAGGCGACAGAAATTTTGATCTTCAGTTGTGACCTTGATCTTTGATCTTTCTAAAAGTTGTTTAAAATTCAACATTTCTTATGACGGAAACAATTGTCTAAAGTAATTTTGAAATCCATCCAAAAATATGGGAGGTAGTTCTGGACAAGCTCAATTTGAATGTTTGTCCTTGAGCCGTGACCTTGAGTTTGGAGCTATCAAAATATTTGTTTCAAATGCACATCTATGTATGATGGGGAAATATTTTGTCAAGTTATTTTGAATTCCATCCATAAGTGTAGGAGTTATGCTCTCCAAAAATTTGGATGGTACACTGACTTGCTGTCTATCTCACAGCAAGCAGGCTTGACAAAAATAAAACAACCCTCTCACACCTTAATCTAAACACAAGCGTACAGATAGACTGTCTCCCAGTATGTACAATTTTATTTGAAAACTTTCTTATCTCTTGCTATACCCTGTTTTGCTGTCAGTTTGTGAGATGTAGGGGAGTTAATTTCAGGGAATGAAACGATATGCCTTAGTTACTTTGAAACCCACACTTACTGACATCCTGGAGGAGTTGACAGGCTAGTACAGGGGGTAGGAACAAAATCCCATAGAATAAGAAACAAGAGGGCCGTTGGCCCTGGGGCGCTCACCTGAGATAAAGGCTCTTTTTCTTTCAACAGTCTATTTTCATGTTAAGGTTAGGATTATGAAACAAGTGGGCCACAATTACATACATGTATAAACACTATGAACTTGGGGATCCAAGTCTAAATTACAAATTCCAAGGCTTTAGTGCTGATTTGAAAGAAGGAAAAAACTTTTTCCATGGGTTATAATTTAAGAAATAAGAAAGAAGTCTGTGAACTGATGCTTCTTGCCTATACCCCCCCCCCGGGCTCTGCCCCTGGGGACCCGAAGATCCTGATTTTAGCTATTTTGAAAGAGGTCAATATACTGATGCTTCATGCAAAATATCAAGGCTCTACGTCTTCTGGGTCAGGAGGAGAAGATTTTTAAAGATTATTTTAAATTTTACTTTTGTTGCCATGGCAACCACAGTTTTCAATGGATTTCAATTCTTTTAGCTAATTTTGAATGGGACCACCTAAGCAACATCTCTGCCAAATTTGGTTCAAATTGGCCCAGTGGTTTGGGAGGAGATGTCATTTAAAAAATCGTTCTTTATTTCTATATAAACCCCACCCCCCTGGGGCTCCGCCCCTGGGGACCCGAGGATCATGATTTTAGCTATTTTGAAAGAGGTCAATATACTGATGCTTCATGCAAAATATCAAGGCTCTACGCCTTCTGGGTCAGGAGGAGAAGATTTTTAAAGATTATTTTAAAATTTCACTTTTGTTGCCATGGCAACAAGAGTTTTTAACGGATTTCAATTCTTTTAGCTATTTTTGAAGGGGGCCACCTAAGGAACATTTCTGCCAAATTTGGTTCAAATTGGCCCAGTGGTTTGGGAGGAGATGTCATTTAAAAAATCGTTCTTTATTTCTATATAAACCCCACCCCCCTGGGGCTCCGCCCCTGGGGACCCGAGGATCATGATTTTAGCTATTTTGAAAGAGGTCAATATACTGATGCTTCATGCAAAATATCAAGGCTCTACGCCTTCTGGGTCAGGAGAAGAAGATTTTTAAAGATTATTTTAAAATTTCACTTTTGTTGCCATGGCAACCAGAGTTTTCAACGGATTTGAATTCTTTTAGCTATTTTTGAAGGGGACCATCTAAGGAACATTTCTGCCAAATTTGGTTCAAATTGGCCCAGTGGTTTGGGAGGAGATGTCGTTTAAAGAAATTGTTGACGGACGACGCACGACGCACGACGCACGACGGACGGACGCCGGACAAAAGGCGATCACAATAGCTCACTTGAGCACTACGTGCTCAGGTGAGCTAAAAATTGGACAGTCATGCATTTCATACTCTTTATTTTGTTTAGTCTTCACAATAACTTCTTCATAATTTGAACACCAGAATAAGCATAAACCTCTATGCAATCCATTACTAGACAACAAAATTATAGAATGGTCCAAATTCAAAGATGTTGCTGATGACAATTTTTTGTTGACTTAAGAGGGCCGTTGGCCTTTGGGTACTCCCTCAGATAAGGGCTCTTTTTCTTTCAATAGTCTAATTTTATGTTAAGGTTAGGATTATGATACAAGTGGGCCTGACCATACTTTATACATATATAGACTCTGTAGCTTGGGATCCCAAAGTGTTATTGATATGGTCCAAGGCTTCGGGACTAATGTGGAAGGAAGAGAACACTTTTTCTTTCCTCGGATCCATGGTTAATAATTTTGGAAATATGAAAGAAGTCAATGAACTGATTTTTCACGCTAAATATCATGGCTGAATGCAAGCTGGGCCAGGACTTGACAAGATTTTTAAAGATTTAACTTTCAATGCCATGGCAACAAGAGTTCTTTCAGTAGATTTCCATCATTCTAGTTATTGCGAAAGAGGACAACCTAAGGAACACTTCTGATAAATTTGGTTGAAATTGGTTGATTAGTTTGGCAGGAGGTGTTTTTCAAAACTATTCTTCATTTCAATATAGGCCCCTACCCCCTGGAGCTCTGCTCCTGGGAAGCCAAGGGTAATAATTTTAGTAATTTGAAAGAGGTCATTATACTGATATTTCATGCAAGATACCAAGGTTCTATGCCTTTTGGGTCATGAGAAGATTTTTAAAGATTCTCTTAAAAATTTCACTTTATTTCCGTGGTAACCAGAGTTTTCAACTGATTTAATTTGTTTTAGCTATTTGTATACAGGGCCACATACGGGACATTTCTGCAAAGTTTGTTCAAATTAGCCATATGGTTTAGGAGGAGATATTGTTTAACAAGAGCACTGCCCACGGGTGCCAACGCTAGGCTGCAGGTGCTGGATAATGCAAAATTCTAAGTTGAAAAAGGGGCATAACTCTTACAAAAACGCCTTAAGAGTTATCCCACTTGATAGTCTAGATAGCTCTTGTGATGGTCAATACACATGCCAAGTTTCATGAGGATATATGCAATAACAACAGAGATAAGACCAAGGTTAAAGTTTGTCATGCCAACGCCGACGTGAACGACGCTCAGGTTTTCTCCGAAAATAGCCAAGCTAAAAATCATTCTTAATTTCTATATACCCCCCCCCCTCCTGGGGTTCTTTCCCTGCAGACCCAGGGATAATGATTTTAACAATTTTGAAAGAGGTCATTTTACTGAACTTTCATGCAAAATATTGAGGCTCTTGGCCTTCAGGGACAGATTATTTGATAATTCAACCTTTGTTGGCATGGTAACCAGAAATTTCAACAGATTTCGATTCTTTTAGCCATTTTTAAAGGGGACCACATAAGGAACATTTCTGCAAAATTTGATTCAAATTGGCCAAGTGCTTTGGGAGGAGATGTTGTTGATGGACACCGGACAAATGCCAGATAAACGGTGATCACAATAGCTCACTTGAGGACTTCAAGCTCAGTTGATCTAAAACTTTGCCTTTTATTTAAGAGTAGAAAACAATGGAAATTGAGACAAGCAATTTCTCTATTTTCCAAAACATTATTTCTTAGGGGCGTTGCTGCACTGAATTTTTTAACTCTTTTCTTTAACTCTTTTCATGTTTGGGAAAGGGTTAAAGCTGTAATACAAGGAATTGACATTTCAATCTGCACGAAATTATATTTAAGTGGCCAAATTGCTACTAAAATGCTAATTACTAATATAATCTCATTCATTTAGTTTCTTATCAAGCAAATTCAAATTAAATCTAAGGTTAAGGTTATACTAAAATACTGAGACAATTCATAGCTTAATTCTATGATATGATGATAGTTTATGATAACTAAACCCTTGTCATGCTGAATGAAAACCCTGTTTAGAACTGTACCAAAGTCAAAGGACTGAAATCACTAAAAGTACTAGTTGAAGGTCAATAGTTCATTTGAAAACTGATTATATAAAAAATTCTGGTTTAAAAGGACAAACAGATGGTGTAGACTTATGTGCAGGCTGACCTTTGTCTATACCTCCTGCCCTAACAGGAATACTCCAGGTTTAGCATGACAAGGGTTAATACTCAAGCACTCTTTAACCCATAACCACACAATCCCACATTTTTTCCAATGGAAGAAAGAAATAGTGTTAAAAGAAGAAATTCAAAACACAGGAAGATAACAAGCATTATTTTTTATACCAATTCACATATTTCAAATCTTTAGTCAGTCAGTCAGTCAGTCATATTTCAAAACTTCAGTCAGTCAGCAGGATCTTTAACACATGGGAGACTACTCATTCAACGAGTTACTTCTTGTCAAGGAGCAACTTTTTTTATGCAATTATTATTACCCACACACATATCAAGCAGTATCAATTATTTCCCTGCGTCGGACTGTCGATCTAGAGGTCCCGGGTTCGATCCCCGACGGCGGCACTCATCCTTCCGACTATTTGTCTCTCACCAATGGGTCGATAATCGTAGACCTATGTGGGATAGCAGCTGGAGGCTAGGAAAGGATGTAATGGTAGTACTGGTGTGAGAAATACCAGGAGTCCATTGTTAGGTGCTCCAGCCGCCGCGAAATAACTGAAAGATTGTTGAAAGCGGCGTAAAAACCCCATTCAAATCAAATCATCACTATGTGATCTCAACTTGAAATTAAGCCAATCCTCCAGTGCAATATTGTTAACCCTATTCAAATTTCTTATAAAAAATTAGACATAATCATAATGTCATCAAAAGATCATTTCTTGGAAATTCGATTGAAATCTATCCTCCAGTTTCTGAGAGAGTTTTAAAGTATTAATCATGTACCATATATGGAATTTTGCCCTGCCCATTAATGCCAATTATATGTATATTACATACCAACATTCTTTGAAGAAGGATCATAACTATGAAATTTATCCCTGCCAATTAAAGCCATGCTTGTAACTGTTTTTTTTTTTTTCTTTTAACATTTTTTTCAACATATGTGCAGTCTGATCTTAGTCTTCACCACCTGCTAGTTCCTCTTTGACCTATATTTGTAAGATGAATTTTCTAAAAAAAATCAACCCACAATAAATGCTTCCAGTGCCTTTAGCCCTTTGATTTTAATGAAACAATATAGACGATTAATAAGTCAGCATGACAAGGGTTAACATCGCTTTGAACTATCTCTTAAGCTATATCACAGCCAAGTATATTCCTTGGTATCTCTGGGTAAGTGCAAAACAGATTTAACTGACAATAAATGTATAGTGCTGACCTATCGATATGTTTTGCTCCAGAACATACCTGTATGACCATTGAAACAGTTCGGACCCAAATGCACAATCATTCGAAACTCTCATATCACTTGTCTGCCTTACCCACTGAGCCATGTGCAGTGCTTTTAGCTTTGTTCAAGCAGTGGTCTGAGCATCAATCATGCAGACTTAACCCATTACCAGATGGCAACATTTTGGAATGGTCACAATTGAAAGGATTCGCAGACACCAAGTAAAAAATCATGAAAATTCTGATTTTTTCAACTTTCCAAAATAGAAAACATTGTGCAAAATGAAGAAATTGCTTATTGCACATTTATACAATGTTTTCCCAAATGTATTTTTTGAGGGGTGTCAAAAACTGTAATCATGTGGGAATGGGTTAAATGTTCTCAAAGGCTATGCTTTGTAATCCTGCTCATTTCGTCTGGTCATGAGGGTGTACTATTACACGAAATAATTCTAGATCTGTAGATGAAAGTTACCTCAGAGACTCTGTGGCTCAAAGTGGCTCTCTGACACAACTGCCTGTCTTTTCTAGTTCCAAGGATCAGTTGAATCGTTTTATAGCAAAGGGTGTTCCTAATAAGGTTATACTTATTGCATTTTAAAAAGTAGTGTTGACTCAACTCTGCCCCCCACACAGGTACACAGAGGGAGGGTCAACAATATTTCTATTAAATAAATGGTGGTTCAAAGAACTACACTTATTTCTAATTCTAATGTGAGTGACCTGGAGCTTCCTTTCTCCAATAAAGTACAACTTTTTAGGGACTGGTTTATTTTTATTTAAATAGATTTTAAAAGAGATTAAGAGTTTTGGTTCCTTATTTCTTTTGGTAAATTGTTCTTTTTCCCAGTAACAGATGGAGGAAACGATCTTTTGTAAAGCCCTATTCTACTTGAAGGAACAATGTGATTATTGGATCCTCAAAGATTGTATGAAGATGTAGTTTCAATGCTTTGAGGAACTAATTGGCTCAGTTTGCTAAAACTTAAACCTTTAACAATTTTAACATATAACATTAATTTGTTTCCGTCTGTTTTCGTGAAGAGATTCCCAACCTATCTCGACATTAAAATCGGCGAGAGAAGCTAATTTTGAGCAGCCAGATACGATTCTAGAGGCTTCTGTTTGTATTTTATCAAGTTGATCTTTAAGATATTTTGGACAGTCGTCCCATACTACATCTGCAAATTCTATTAATGGACGTATAAAAGAAAAATAAATTGTCTGAAGAGAGTTCCTGTCTAAACACATTTTTAGAGTTCGAATAATATTTAATCTTATCAAAGCCTTATCAATTTAATTTTTGATATGGTAATCCCAGGTACCATCATCAGATATAAAATTCCTAGATGTTTATGATTTTGTACAATTGGTATTTTCATATCTGCCATGTATAGATCTGGATGCTCATGTTTTTATTTTTTCCACCTATAGCAAGTGACTCTGATTTCAGTGGGTTAAATTTAAGAATCTATTTTTTCGCCAATTATTAATTTTATCAATTTCAAGGGCAAGGCTAGAATCATCTGCAAATAAATTTACATTTGAATCTAAGTTGACAACTATGTCGTTTTTATAGATTAAGAAAAGCAATGGACCTAAGATTGATCCTTGCGGCACACCGGCTTTTAGTATACATTAATCAGATACACTTCCATTTAGAACCCTTTGATACCTTTCAGATAGGTAGTCATTTAAACCAATCAAAAAGTCTGCTATTTAGCTCCTGCGCAATTTAATTTAAATAACAGTCCTTTTTGTATTTGGCTTTATGGAATGAACCATAGAGTTTGATATAATCTAACTTCCTGTCAGTATCATTGGATATGGCCAGTGATCTATCAATTGCATGACTGTGTCATTGATTTGTAATTATCGGTTATCAGTCTATTAAGCCATTCCCACACAGTGACACTTTTAAACGCCTGTCACAAGCAATTTCTTCATTATCCACAATGTGTTCTACCACAGTAGACAAAGATTTAATCCACTTTAAATTGTTATCTGCAACTTCTTTGAATTTGTGTGGGAATGGGTTAAACAACTATTCAATGAAGATGCTCTTATAAACCAAAATCTAGAGGCTGCTGGCTGAATTACATGATTAGGCAAACATAGCTCATTCATAGGTTCATATAAAGGTGACTGGTCAGATTCAAGGCAAGTGCTGGTAGCATCAAAACAGTGTGGATAAGTGAGCTTTCAAACATGTTGATCTAACAGAAAATATGTTCGAAGCAGAATAATACCTTGAAAATAAAAATTCTAATTTGAATTTATATAAGAGTTATAATCTTGTCATCCAATTATTACAAATTCAAGCATTTTATCTGCTAGTATTTTCATCAGACCTCTTATAGCTCTACTTTTTTTAAAGAAAGCTATCACCTAATTATCATTGATAGGTAATGACAGAATGGCAATTAAGTGACCGCTGACCAACATTGATGAATGCTCCCTAGTAAATACCTAGACTTCAGGAAACAGGGAAAATTACCCAGCATGAATTGCTTTTGTGGATGATTTTCTTGGTCACAAATCAAATTACTTTGTATAGTCTGTCATATATTTATCTGTACTAATTATGATTTATGAAGCAAACATTTCAACCTTCTGAAAGGTCAAAATAATGTATGGTGTTTAAAGGAATTGTAAGTTGAATACCATTCTAAAAGACTCTATATAATACTGTATTTACAACAGAAGAGAAATAATTCACAAAAGGCTATCTCCAAGAATGTTAATAAATTATATGTGTTTCTCATTTAAGCATTGGGTGCTTGTACAAGCAAGATAATGTTAACCAAGAAATTCTCAAGGATTCGTAAATATCAGCCATGCCCATTTCAATGGAAAAACAAATATTTGCAATCGAGGTTTTAAGTTCAATAACCTTGTTCTGTTAATCTATTCTTCAAGTTTAATGGAAACTGAAACTAAAAATGTGTCACAGACTCTAATGCCCCAGCATAATTGCTTGTCTCATGACCTTAAAATGTGACCTTGAACATGGGGACTTGATGTCTAAGGGAACAAATGTGCCAAGTTATTTTGAAATCTATAAATTTTTATAGAAGAAATGTACTCACACATACTAATACACACAAAACCCACCAATGCACACACTGAACAAAGTAGCTCTGTATGCCCCTAGCAGGGCACTAAAATGTAACAACAGAAGTTTACTAGATTTGAATGATAATTAATCCATGTAATGCTGAACCCAAAAAATTCCGGTTTTAGTAGGAGGTATAGACTAAGATTAGACTGCACATAAATGCAGTTTGAACTCAATCTACAACTCCTGTCTGTCCATCTGAAAACCAGAGTTGTTTGTGAAATTAATTTTCAAAAAAGTATTGACAACTGAAGAACAAGTACTACCAGTGCTTTCAGCCCTTCGATTTTTATACACTTTTTTCAGCATGACCATGGTTATAAAATTTATCGATTAATACACAAATATTTACTTATGGTTTTGGCCAAAAACATGCATTTGAGGACATTTTATTTTGCTTCTATAGATATCAATAACAAAAAGGATCATCATTGGTAGATAGATGTCTATTTATGGATTGATTGTGGTTTAGGGCACATCAACAGCTGTGGTCATTAAGCACACAAGAAGCTTAAGATTAGTTGATTGATTGATTTTTCTTTTATGGAGCATCAACAGCTGTGGTCATTTAGCACACAAGAAACTTATGATTAGTTGATTGATTGGGTTTTTAGGGTGAATCAACAGCTGTGGTCATTCAGCACACAAGAAACTTAAGATTAGTTAATTGATTGATAAATTGATTGATTGGGGTTTTACGGCACTTCAACAGCTGTGTTCATTTAGCACACAAGAAGCTCAAGATTAGTTGATTGATTGATTGGTCTTTTACGGCGCATCAACAGCTGTGGTCATTTAGCATACAAGAAGCTTAACCCTTGTCATGCTGAACCCGGAATATTCCGGTTTTTACAGGAGGTGTAGACTAAGATCAGACTGCATGTTTGTGCAGGCTGATCTTAGTCTACACCCCCTGCTCATACTTTTCCTTCTCGAGTTGTTTATGAGGTTGATTTCTAAAAGAAATATTGATTTTTGGACAAAAATATATATCAGTACTCTCAGCCCTTTGATTTGACAGCAATTCAGTAAGGTAATTTATACAGCATGACAAGGGTTAAGATTAGTTGATTGATTGGGTTTTTAGGGTGCATCAACAGCTGTTGTCATTTAGCACACAAGAAACTTAAGATTAGTTGATTGATTGATTGATTGATTGGGGTTTTACGGCACATCAACAGCTGTGGTCATTTAGCACATAAGAAGCTTAAGATTAGTTGATTGATTGATTGGTCTTTTACAGCGCATCAACAGCTGTGGTCATTTAGCATACAAGAAGCTTAGGATTAGATGATGAATTGATTGGGATTTTACGGCTAATCAACAGCTGTGGTCATTTAGCACTCAAGAAACTAAAGATTAGTTGATTGATTTGGTTTTTAGGGTGCATCAACAGCTGTGGTCAATTAGCACACAAAAAACTTAAGATTAGTTGATTGATTGATTGGGGTTTTACGGCGCATCAATAGCTGTGGTCATTTAGCACACAAGAAACTTAAGATTAGTTGGTTGCTTGATTGAATGTGGTTTAACGCCACTTTAAACAGTATTTCAGTCACATCGCTGGAGCACCTTACAATGGATTCCTGGTATTTCTCCACCAGTACTACCACTACATCCTTTCCTAGCCTGCAGCTGCTATCCCACTTAGGTTTACAATTATCCAAACATTGGTGGGAGACAAATGTTGGAAAGAATATGTGCCGCCGCTGGGGCTTAAGGTTAGTATAACATAAAACAAACAGAAGAATACAAAGACAAAGAGAGATGTCTATTAGGAGATTCTACAAAACTAATGTCAATATTTTCTAAACAAGGACACCAGTACTCATAAAGGCAAATCACCGTGCAAAGTTTTGTTGTTGTTTTTCTTATCAGTTTATAGAATAATGTAGAAGATATGCTCTGGAAAAGGTTAATTTTCTCACTTGACCTTCAACTGTGAACTTGATATCATCTAAAAAAACTTTTCCTGTGACACTAGTCCTTATCAAGGGGAAAAACTATGTCTATTTCTTTAAAACATATTTTCTCAAATGTTTAACCCATTCAAACACAACAAAATTTTATTCTGTTCCAAATTGAAAGAAGCTGCAGAGGACAATACAAGTTGATGGAATCATCTTCTGGAATAGAAAACATGGTGAAAAATGAAGAAATTGCTTGATACAAGCAATTTCTATATTTTCCACTAAGTTTTCCAAAACCTTTCTCTTGAAGTGCCTAAAAAGGAGGGATTGTGTGGGAATGAGTTAAGATAAGGTTTGTGATAAGGTCCAGAGAAGGTCAAACTTGTCACTTGATAGTCAGTTGGGAGTTTGAACTTTTAACATGATGCTTGTACTTATCAAGAGGAAAAGCGGTGATGAATTATTTTTAAACACATTAATTTATGAAGAAGTAAAGTAAATTTTGTCCCTTGTACTTCAGCTGTAACCTTGACCTTGGTCATATGAATCCAACCAAATTGTATGCATGTCACTAGTAACTTAGCAAGGGGAAAATGCGCCATTTTACTTTTAATTTGTTTATCAGTATAGATTGCACCCGGACACAAAGGATGGGAGACACACACATACCAGATAGAGGCAACTTTGTTTGCCCTTCTGCTATTATTTGGTGGGGGCAAAAGTAAGGTCTTCCACTTCACTTTTCCTTTCAGACGCTTATTTATTTGCTCTTCCCTAACTTGTCATACTCTTGACAAGGCTATAACTTTTGACATTTGCAAAAGGGTTAATTGACATTTGATGAAACACAACTAGTTCATTCAGCTTAATTTTAGAAACTAACTAATGCTATTATGATCCATAAGCTTTTCCTGCTGTCTAAATCTTATATAGGGAATGAAAGAGGGGTATTGAACTTTCTTATAATGGCATTGTACTTTATGCTGTTTTCACAGATTTCAGCTTTTTGATATCAAAATTAACCATACAAATCTTATGTGTTTGAAATAGTTCATTAAATGATTTTCCTTTTAATACTGTATTTGATGAACAATGTTTGATCTGGTTTCAAAGTACTTACTAGGAAAACC
Organism: Fragum fragum; assembly: GCA_946902895.1. Lineage (NCBI taxonomy): Eukaryota > Metazoa > Mollusca > Bivalvia > Cardiida > Cardiidae > Fragum > Fragum fragum. Next base: position 39,602,895 of record OX336366.1, on the reverse strand, counting down.
AACAGACTATTTTAAATTACTTGTTTTTTTTAAATTTGAGCTAAATTCACCTTTATAATGGAATATATTTCCTAGCAGACTTGATACTAAATACAAATACAAATAGTTGAATTAAGTGATTTTGTAAACTGTGATGCATAATTTCAGACTCATCAAATTAATTATAACCTTTTGTTAGGAACTAGGCTAATTCCGAATGATGTTCTGAAGCATGACATGAGATTAGTGATATGAGACCATATTGTTATTGATTGTTAATGATTCGATGGAGAACTTCAAAGGTAGAAATAAAGACTTGCCCTTGTAAAAGGAAAACAAAGAAACCAAAGATAGACCGTGTTGCTCCATGGGTTTTTTGGGTCCTGCACACAGGCTAATCAACATTATATGGGCCTATGTGTGACATTTCCAGCCATTTCGCATGTGTGTGACTTCCTGAGAGCTCTCACAACTGAAAAGAGTAGGGCTAATTAGAAAGGTCACAATACATGAAGAATGTCAGTGTATTACATCTAATATAGAGTTTCATCCTTGATAATTAATGGCCATAAATGGAAATCATTTTCACCAAACCAATCTATTAATACCTTGCATTATGATGATTAAATCAAATAAAACCCCATTCCACTATGCCAAGGTCAAATACTAATTAGGACACTAGGTTGCATGTGGAGGTTTCTAATATTTTTGTTTTCTTGTCTAAACTTAAATCAGAGATCCAAGTTATGACCTCAACCATATTACAAGGATAAAGTGCTCCTGCATATCATGTTACAGCATAGGTACAAGTGCTTACGGGTATCGCCTAGAAACACAGTTCTTGGAAGTAAATCTGCTTCTAGATTTGAGAACCAGCTCAATCTACAAGCTGAAATGATGGATTGTGGCTAACAATCAAAAAATCAATTGACCAATCAAATCGTGAATTTGAACCTTAGCAAACATTGGTAACCGTTGACATGTATGATAAACATTTATGTTTATTTGGCAAATTGAATGTCATCAAGTTGCAGCTACAATGTTTCGGTCAAAAACCAACCATCTTATTTTTTGTTACATGAAACTGACCATAAATCTTCCTGATAAGGTTGTTTAACCCATTCCAACACAGTGGAATTTTAGACCGGTCCAAATTGAAAGAAGCTGCAGACAACAATTTCAAGTTGATGGAATTTTCAACTTTTTCGTTGTTTTGGATAGAAAACATTGTGGATAATGAAGCAATTGCTTGATACAAGCAATTTCTTCATTTTCCACAATGTTTTCAAAAGCTATTTTTTGAGGGGCGTAAAAAGGAGGGATTGAGTTGGAATGGGTTAACCCTTTTCCATACAATCCCTGATTTTACATCCCTGTGATGATATACATCAGAAAGCATTGTGGGAAAGAAGAAAATGCTTTTTCTTTTTTTCCGCAGTATTTTCTATCATATAGAATGGCTATTTCCTGAAATGTGCTTACTTTGTTATGTCACCTACTACCCCTTTGAATTTGGACAAGTCTATATTTTGCTTTTAAAAAGTAAAGGGTTAATATCGAAGTCAAACTTCCTGTTGGTGCCAGTGGCCTCTGATCTGCCAATTAGGATTTTTAACATTAATGCTTATATTTAATGAGACATGTTTCGACCACTCAAAGCCCTTGTAATGAAATTCAAAGACAATGTACAGAGGATCTTTCAGGGTAAAGAATAGTGCAATGGTTTTGAATGGTTAACCTATTCCCCTACAGTGACGCTTTTGGATACCCCTCAAGAAAAACAATTGGGAAAACATTATGTAAAACAAGGTGGCAAATCGTCACAAGATACGCCCGTCACACTGCTGGATGTTGACTGGGGAAGGGGATTAAAATTGAAGTCTAAATTCAAGAAAGGGTAACAATTCACAATAATAACTTTTGGTTCTGGTGTTTTTTCTTGTTATCATGAGGCTTTGAAAACCATAAGCTGTTACACTATAAGAGATTTGAAAAAAAGATATATTCCTTGATGATATCTATCCACCTATAAAGTTTCATGATGATAGCAGTTACACTTTCAGAGATATGCTCTGGACAAAATCCAAGTATGAAAAACAACAAAGGGAATAATTCAAAAATAGGCAAAGAGGAGTTATGGTTCTTGTACACTGCACTTTCCCTTGATGATATCTATCCATCCATAAAGTTTCATGATCATAGCTATTATACTTTCAGAGATATGCTCTGGACAAAATCCAAGTATGAAAAAAAACAAAGGGGAATAACTAAAAAAATAAGCTAGGTAGAGGTATTGATCTTGTGCACTGCACTCCGTAATCATGAGAGGAATATGACTGCCAAGTTTCAAGTAAATCTGCTCCGGACAAAGAAGTTGATGCCACCCGGACATCGGACATCAGACAGAGGACGGCACGGTGATCCAGCCGCCGCGAAATAACTGAAAGATTGTTGAAAGCGGCGTAAAAACCCCATTCAAATCAAATCATCACTATGTGATCTCAACTTGAAATTAAGCCAATCCTCCAGTGCAATATTGTTAACCCTATTCAAATTTCTTATAAAAAATTAGACATAATCATAATGTCATCAAAAGATCATTTCTTGGAAATTCGATTGAAATCTATCCTCCAGTTTCTGAGAGAGTTTTAAAGTATTAATCATGTACCATATATGGAATTTTGCCCTGCCCATTAATGCCAATTATATGTATATTACATACCAACATTCTTTGAAGAAGGATCATAACTATGAAATTTATCCCTGCCAATTAAAGCCATGCTTGTAACTGTTTTTTTTTTTTTTTCTTTTAACATTTTTTTCAACATATGTGCAGTCTGATCTTAGTCTTCACCACCTGCTAGTTCCTCTTTGAGCTATATTTGTAAGATGAATGGCCATAAATGGAAATCATTTTCACCAAACCAATCTATTAATACCTTGCATTATGATGATTAAATCAAATAAAACCCCATTCCACTATGCCAAGGTCAAATACTAATTAGGACACTAGGTTGCATGTGGAGGTTTCTAATATTTTTGTTTTCTTGTCTAAACTTAAATCAGAGATCCAAGTTATGACCTCAACCATATTACAAGGATAAAGTGCTCCTGCATATCATGTTACAGCATAGGTACAAGTGCTTACGGGTATCGCCTAGAAACACAGTTCTTGGAAGTAAATCTGCTTCTAGATTTGAGAACCAGCTCAATCTACAAGCTGAAATGATGGATTGTGGCTAACAATCAAAAAATCAATTGACCAATCAAATCGTGAATTTGAACCTTAGCAAACATTGGTAACCGTTGACATGTATGATAAACATTTATGTTTATTTGGCAAATTGAATGTCATCAAGTTGCAGCTACAATGTTTCGGTCAAAAACCAACCATCTTATTTTTTGTTACATGAAACTGACCATAAATCTTCCTGATAAGGTTGTTTAACCCATTCCAACACAGTGGAATTTTAGACCGGTCCAAATTGAAAGAAGCTGCAGACAACAATTTCAAGTTGATGGAATTTTCAACTTTTTCGTTGTTTTGGATAGAAAACATTGTGGATAATGAAGCAATTGCTTGATACAAGCAATTTCTTCATTTTCCACAATGTTTTCAAAAGCTATTTTTTTGAGGGGCGTAAAAAGGAGGGATTGAGTTGGAATGGGTTAACCCTTTTCCATACAATCCCTGATTTTACATCCCTGTGATGATATACATCAGAAAGCATTGTGGGAAAGAAGAAAATGCTTTTTCTTTTTTTCCGCAGTATTTTCTATCATATAGAATGGCTATTTCCTGAAATGTGCTTACTTTGTTATGTCACCTACTACCCCTTTGAATTTGGACAAGTCTATATTTTGCTTTTAAAAAGTAAAGGGTTAATATCGAAGTCAAACTTCCTGTTGGTGCCAGTGGCCTCTGATCTGCCAATTAGGATTTTTAACATTAATGCTTATATTTAATGAGACATGTTTCGACCACTCAAAGCCCTTGTAATGAAATTCAAAGACAATGTACAGAGGATCTTTCAGGGTAAAGAATAGCGCAATGGTTTTGAATGGTTAACCTATTCCCCTACAGTGACGCTTTTGGATACCCCTCAAGAAAAACAATTGGGAAAACATTATGTAAAACAAGGTGGCAAATCGTCACAAGATACGCCCGTCACACTGCTGGATGTTGACTGGGGAAGGGGATTAAAATTGAAGTCTAAATTCAAGAAAGGGTAACAATTCACAATAATAACTTTTGGTTCTGGTGTTTTTTCTTGTTATCATGAGGCTTTGAAAACCATAAGCTGTTACACTATAAGAGATTTGAAAAAAAGATATATTCCTTGATGATATCTATCCACCTATAAAGTTTCATGATGATAGCAGTTACACTTTCAGAGATATGCTCTGGACAAAATCCAAGTATGAAAAACAACAAAGGGAATAATTCAAAAATAGGCAAAGAGGAGTTATGGTTCTTGTACACTGCACTTTCCCTTGATGATATCTATCCATCCATAAAGTTTCATGATCATAGCTATTATACTTTCAGAGATATGCTCTGGACAAAATCCAAGTATGAAAAAAAACAAAGGGGAATAACTAAAAAAATAAGCTAGGTAGAGGTATTGATCTTGTGCACTGCACTCCGTAATCATGAGAGGAATATGACTGCCAAGTTTCAAGTAAATCTGCTCCGGACAAAGAAGTTGATGCCACCCGGACATCGGACATCAGACAGAGGACGGCACGGTGATCCCATAATACGTCCCGTCTTCAACGGACGTATAAAAAGGATACTTCAAAACTACTCCTACTAACATTGGGAAGGGCTTTAATTCATTCATAAGCAATAACCATAACTTCCTTAATTTACTTAATCCCTTTTATTTCAAATATGGACAGCCATGACATTTTACCAATGGGATTAATAAATGGCTATCAAGTAAAATCAAATAAAAGTTGATCCAAATTATTCTAATTAACAATAACAAGACCTCCAGACTTAATGTTTGACGGAAATCTACATTTTTGATCATGTACATTAGCACATGGATTCATCATAATTGGCCAAAGTTCCAATAATTTTGACACTGAAAAATGCGTGGCCTCACGTCCAACTTTACTTAATTACATTTCCAATGTTTTCCACAGTTTAAACATTTTATGATTCCTAAATGCACAACCTAACCCATTCCCACTGTATCAAACTTCTTTCCGCCCTTCAAGGGAAAAACCCAATTAAATTAGAGGTGCTTGAGGGCAATCGTTTGCTGGACCAGCCTGATATTCTTTCCATACAGGTAAGTTAGTTTTCTAGAACAGAGGAGGCCTTGTACTAGAATTATTTTTTCTTTAACCCTTGTCATGCTGAACCCTTAATATTCCCTCTTTGGCAGGAGGTATAGAAAAAGATCAGACTGCAGTATGATCTTGTCTTCACTACCTGCTTGTCTTTTTTAAGTCAGAGTTGTTTATAATATATTTTTTTAAACGAAATGTTGACCTCCCAGTACTTTTAGTCCTTTGATCTCAACACAAATTACCGGTATAGATGATTTATAATTTCAGCATGACAAAGGTTGAATTCACTTTGAGGTAGGCAACTTTTTTTATACAAAAATATGCCAAGTTTAGCACCAGACCCTATTTCTCCTGCATCACTAGGTGATCTCTACTAGAAATTAGGCCAACCCAAAGCATTGTTATTGAATATATGACAATTTCTTCAAGAAATCTAATAAAAGAATGAGTACTTTGTAATAATTTCCCAACAATTTCTTTGTCTTCCACAATGTTTTCTACACAAAATGTAAAAAATCTCAAATTTATAAAGTTTGTATTGTTGTCTGAGTCTCCATTCAATTTGGACCTGTCTAAAATTTGGTTATGTGGGAACAGGTTAATTGTACTTGTACTTTTACAGGCATTCACAATAATTCCATGCTATCATCTCATTTTTTTTCTACTGTAAGGTTTAGAAGACATGAAAACCATACTTCACCTAGCCAAATTCTTAGACATCAATATATATAAAGAAGAACTTATTAAATAAGCCGGAAATTGAGTGTTTTAATTCAACAAAGATTATGACAAGCCTAGCCCTCTTAACATATCCTAAAAATGATATTCAAAAGCAGACAGGAAAGACTGGGTTGCAATCCCCAAATTCTTAACTGATCTATTAATTCAAAGAAATTGCTTATGGATTAAATTTTAATTCCACTATGTGTTCCAAAGCAGTACTCTCATTGAGGGTCATAAACCAATACCTAACAGCAAAATTTTAGACTGGGCCAAATTGAAAGGAATTGCAGATGACATTTCAAAGTTTATGATATTTTAGATTTTTCTTCTTTCTTGGTAGAAAACATTATGGAAAATGAAAAAAATGCTGTGTTCTAGCATTTTCTCCATTTTACACAATAGTTTTTTCAGGGGAACCAGAAAGTGTCATTGAGAGGGAATCGGTTAAAAAGCTGGAAAGTGTAGGGATGGGTTTAAGGCAATTTACAATAGTTTGTGCTAACATCTAATATTTTTTTACAGGAAGGTTTACCAAAATGTCAAACTAGATTTCCAAGATTTACATATAAAAAAGAACTTCTCAACCAATTTTAGAATAGTCCAAATTCAAAGGAGTTGCAGAACACAATTTAAAGTTCATGAAATTCTAGATTCTTGCAACTTTCTGGGTAGAAAACATTGTGGACGATAAAGAAATTCATTTTCCATATTGTTTTCCGACAACTTTTTTCTTTAAGTGTGTCAAAAGGTACACTTTGTGGGAATCGGTTAAATAAGCAGGAAATGGAGTTTTTGAATCCTAGATAACAGAAACATAGATAAAAGCCAAGAAAATACTCTTTATCATGTCCTAATATTAATAGCATTGTTGAATGGATCCAATGATTGATTATGAAGACAAGATAGCCATAGTCCAATCAATCTCCAAGGAATCTAGTCGGAAGTACGTCCATATGGTGATTTTACTGTCAAGGAAATGAAGCGAAAGCCTATTTATCTAACCTTTGGAAAGACAATTAATCTATGCTCACAAAGTTGCTTGGACCTATAAGCCTGTACTTATACAATAGGATTTGAAACAATCCCCATTGTTTATTTGTTGGTCTAAATAAGATCCTGGTTGCTTCTATAGAAATGAAAATTGGGAAAACATTATCATTATTTCATTCTTTTTTCAGTTAACAGAGGACATAATTAACGAACATTAATCTATGTGGAACAAAGATTACTTTCTGCTTCTTGGTTTGCCAATCATGGTTAGTCAGTGTTTAATATAGCTTTGCATTTAAGGGGGAGTAAAGGGCCTCATAGTCATTGATCATGGGGGGTCATTTTGTTGAAGTAATGGCCATCTAATAAGAAAGCTATGAGCTTTTAATATTCCAGAATTATTTTATTTAAAGAAACATCAATATCAGACTTCAGATTGAGAATAGTAGCGAGCACCAAATAGGCCCTACTTGGCTATCAATTAAACCCCTTCCCACACAATGGCGTTTTTAGATGTCCTTCAGGAAAAACAATTGGGAAAACATTATGGAAAATGAAAAATGCTTGCAACAAGCAATTTCTTCATTTTAAAAAAGTTCTCTGCCAGAATACAATTGTTGTCTGCAACTCTATTCAAATTGAGCCAGTCTAAAATTTTGTTGTCTGGTAATGGGTTAAAGGGGACCATTTTTTAATTTGAATGGCTATTGGTCTAAGTCCTAGTATTCACTATACTGGAAAGCAGGACTTCAGACATACCATGGTACCCTTAATTGTCAAAATTATTTTTGTTCCAAATGAAAGGAAGTTGCAATCAAAATGGACTATTTGTTCTTCATGTGTAAAGATAGAGTATAAAGCCAGACTTGTTTGAATTGCTATTGTCCGGATTGCAATTAGGAGGACTGTAAGGATGTCAGACTCATTCTGCTGATCTCAGAGTATTCTTACACCTGCAACCAGCGTAGACAACAGTAAATGCACAATTATTGGCCTTTGCCTACACTACCAAATTATCATTTAACCCTTTCCTGTTTAAACCTTGGATTTCGTGTTACTGTGATTTTATACTTGAGAAAACATTGTGGAAAAAGAAGAAATTGCTTGACACAAGCAATTTCTTCTTTTCCCACAATATTTTCTACCACATTGGATGGTTTTATTTCGAATTGCATCCAATTTTCATTATCGTCTGCAACCTCTTTTAATTTGGACTAGTCTAAATTTTCAAAAATCAGGAAAGGGTTAAGCCAGCAGGACAAAAGGTTAATTGTTAGAAGACAGTCATTTTAAAGAATGGTATACCTCAATATCCTTGTCAGTTGCCTATTTTCAAGTGTTCATAGTTGTTTTGCCACATCTTCTCATATGGATTGGAGATCTTTCTGAAATCATAGAAAGAATATATGAATCTTGTATGTGCATTTACCACTCAAGGGACAACCAAAACATGGTCCTTCAAAGAATATTTGCTTAACCTGTTACCAGATGGCAACATTTTAGACTGGTTCAAAATGAAAAAAGTTGCAGACAACAAATTAAAGTTTATGAGATTTCAAGTTTTTTCCAACTTTTTGGTAGAAAGCATTGTGAAAAATGAAGTAAATTGCTAGTTACCAGCAATTCCTTTTTTTTAGATAATGTTTCCGAATGTTTTTTTCTTGAGGGGCATTAATAAGTGTCAGTGTGTGTGAATGGGTTGATACACTTTTTATCCAAACATGTGCAGCATTGATTTGATTGCATGCATGAAGCAGAGTCCTTACTTAACCCTGTTTTAGGACTAAATAGAATCGTTTTATTGAGATGATTGTTATGAGTTCCACTAACATAGGATATAGTAGTGATTCAAGATTTTTAGAAAAATGCTGTACCTTGTTAGGAGATTTGATTTCAAACCAAGACTGTCGAAATGGCACTTGATTGCTCAAATGATTTCTTTAAGGAATAAAGAAGGATGAAACAGGGTCATCTTTCTGACATGTCAAGCAGCACTGATTGATTGAATGGGTTTAACACAACTTTTAACAGTATTTCAGTCACATAGCTGCAGCTGGAGCACCTAAGAATTGATTCCTGGTATTTCTCACACCAGTACTACCACTACATCCTTTCCTAGCCTCCAGCTGCTATCCCACTTAGGTTTATTATTATCCATCCACTGGTGAGAGACAAATGTTGGAAAGAATATGTGCCGCCGTGATCAAACCCATGACATCACATTATTGAAGATTAGGAGTCTAATGTGCTACTGACTGCACTATGACACAAGGACTTGTCACAATTAATGTTCTTTTAATACTATATACATAAATATAGACAAGGGGTTGAAAGTGACAAAAAGTATGAAAATATCTGGTACATATGAAGTCGCCCTTCTGATGTCGAATTTGGAGATTTAATGCTAAACATTACTCAAATGTAATCATAAATGAATAATCTACTCGGAAATCAACGATATTGAGCAAAAGTGACATCAAACGTGAATTATAGACAGGATTGTTGAGAAAATCGATGTGATTTTTCATAGTCGGACAAAACTGTGCACATTGACCTCTTGACCTTTGTCTTACAGCCAGCTTCATTGGACATCTACGGTGGCGCTGTTTCGTGGTTTATGTCAAATCCATTTTCCACCAATCAAATGTCTTCTCTCACATGAAACTAAAGTGTGACGTAATTGTGACTAAGATTCGTACCTTTCAACAATCTTCATAATATTCAGCTGTGCGCCCTAGATTTTTTATATTTTACGCATTATATGTTATCAAATGAACATTCTAAATGCAAGTGGTGTGAAACAGGTTGATTTTAGATTTGACCGTGATATTTAGCCTTGTAAGGTGAGTGAAACCCCATATGCAACTGTGCACAGTTTTGTCCGACTAACAAAATAACGCTTGTTACACCCCATAATCCAGTTTTATATTTCAATATATACGCTATAGTTCTAAAATGTTTAATTATTGTGTAGATTATTCATTTTCCTTCACATTTATGCATTATTCAACACAAAATGACAGAAATCAACGTCAGAAAGGGCACTTCACCAGGTATTTTCGTAATTTGTCAAGTTTAATACCTTGTCTATATTTATGTATTTAGTATTAAAAGAACATCAATAGTGACAAGTCCATGTGCACTATGACGACTGAGTCAAGCAGTACACATAGAATGCCATAAAGGCAATTTTTCTTTGGTTTTTGAACATTTTCAAAGGGTTCATTCGTATGAACCCAACAATCCTTCTGACCAAATTTCATTAAAATTGGACCAAACACGTGGCCTATGAAGTGGAAACATAGAAAAGTCATTAAGGCTACTTTTCCAGCAATTTTCAATGAAAGCTTCCTATTTTAATAAGGTTTCATCCATATAACTTAACAGTCACTCTAAGTTCCATCAAGTTTGGGCAAAAGTTGTGGCCTCTAGATTGCAAACAAAGTAAATGTTGATGTAGGACACTCAATAGACATTCAATACTCACAAAAATTTACCATGTGCAAAATATACTCAGGTGAGCTAGAAAAGATTCCGTTTGTCACTTAATGGATTTACTGGCTTAATAGAAAAAGTCTCTGGATCAAGATGAGGTATCACCTTGATAGATGACCTTGACCAAGACATTTACATGAGCATCAGGTACCTTCATGCCAAGTATGAGTATTGCATCTTGAAGATGAATGGAGTAACTTAAGCACATAGATAGTGGCTCTCAGATTCACAGACAACAGTAAAACAATGTGTCCCTCGTTTGTTAAAGAAATGGAAATTTCTATACTAAACAAAAACCTTCTATACTTAAAACAATCCTGTTTTTGTAAACCCTTTCACACATTACCAGACTACAAAGTGAAAGGAGTTGCAGACGACAATTAAAAGTGTATAGATTTTAAGATTTTTTTTCAACTTTATAGGTAGAATTTTTTTTGGAAAATGAAGAAATTGATTGTTGCAAGCAATTTTTTCATTATACACAATATTTTGCCAATTGATCTTTCCTGAGAGGCGTCAAAAAAGCATCATTGTGTGGGAATAGGTTTAGAAAAACATTTGGGAAAACATAGGTTGAAATGAAAAAATTGCTTGAAACAACAATTATTTCATTTCCCACAGCATTTTCTACACAGAAAGACTGAAATTTTCATAATTTCATCAAAATGAAATTGTTGTTTGTAACATCTTTCAATTTTGACAAGTTTAAAATTTTGTCGTCTGGGAATGGGTTAAAGTACTAGGTAACATTCAGCAGAGACCTTCACATTTGACATTTATCCTCCCAGCTTCAATTGGCAGTATACATCCCAAACGAGCCAAACCTTATTATTCCGCAATCATTTCTAATCAAGGCTAGATCAGGAGTGATAACTAGGCCCTGTTATTGCCAGTTCATTTATACTTCCAATTCTCTCTATTACCCTCCCATTCCCACATAATCCACCTTTTTATGCATCTCCAGAAAAAGGCTCCGGAAAATATTCTTGATAATGAAAAAATTGCTTGTATAAGCAATTTCTTCATTGTCCAAAATGTTATCTATCCTAAAAGAACAAGTGTTTTTTTTTTTTAAAAATTCCATCAACTTAGAAAATTAACGTTGTCTGCAAATTCTTTCGATTTGGACCACTCTAAAATTTTGTTGTTTGGTAATGTGTTAAAGCAAAGGACAGTGAAAGCACATGGAAAATTTCAAAAAGATGTAATGTTAACTCCAAGGAAAAATACCAAAGAATTCAAGGACTGAATTTCTGATTTTGCTTTTTTCATATACATAAAAGGAAAGAAATAAGTCCGGTATACAATTAAGGAGAATTAATCCAGACAAGAAACTTGAACAAAGGGCCATAATTCTATAGAAACTGCTAAGCCATAACCATGATACAATGTGCATATCTCTGATTATAGCTAATAGAAATACTTTCTGTAAATTTTAAAAGAAACTGGTAAAATAGTTTCAGAAAAAAAGGAACCTAAGGACCGTAAGAGACAGGTTATGCTCTCAAACAAGGCCTTGTTCAAAATTGTATGAAGCATTGTAAAGAATGTGTCAAATTGTCAAAAGACACACCTGTCATAATACTTGATGTGACAGGGGACAGGATTTGAATTAAAGTTTGGAAAACAACAAAGGGTAATAATACACAAGGTAGAGAGTCATGGTTCTTGTGCATGTTATTGTGATCATGAAGTTTAATGATCATATCTATTATACTTTCAGAGATATGCTTTGGAGAAAATTCAAATCTGAAAAGATTAAAGCACAATAGCTCAAAAAATAAGTTAGTAGAGTTATGGTTCTTGTGTACTACATACACATAAAGTTTCATGATCATACCTATTATACTTTCAGTGATATGCTACGGACAAAATTCAAGTCTGAAAAATAACAAAGGGTAATAACTCAATCAATAAGTATGGTAGAGTTATAGGTCTTGTGCACTGTACTTCCCCTTGGTGAGATCTATCAGCATCGTAAAGTTTCAAGATCAAACCTCTTATGCTTTCAGAGATATACTTTCGACAAAATCAAAGACTGAAAAACAAGGGCAATAACTCAGAAATAAAGAACAGTAGAGTTAAGGTTCCTACACCCTGCGCGATGTAATGATGCAATGAGTACAACTGCCAAGTTTCAAGTCAATCAGTTATAAGGACAAAGATATGGTCACTGTTCGCCCGCACAATCTGGGTGAACCCATTATATGTCCCGTCTTTCGATGGGCATATAAAATGTCATAAAGTCCCCTTTTCCCATAACAGTTTATGTTTTTATAAATAAGCTATGAAGAGTGTATGGTCATTAGTTTATGGTGAATGAGATTTCACTAGTAATTGACAGGACATATAAAAACACAATCATGAAGCAAGACAAGATTAAACTAAGTACCCTTTTCCCATAACACAATTTTGTTGAATAACAACTAGTGCATGGTCTGTGCCTTTTCATTACTAAGCTAAATATAAAGTTTCATCAAATTCTAACCAGTAAATAAGAAGATATGAGCTAAAACCTATTTTTTACATTAGTACTCTTTTTTGTATGGCACAGCCTTTTATTGAGATGTCTATAAAAAAGGTAATATTCCAATGAGTTCATAATGAAGTTTCATCCATTTTGGTCCAAGGCTTGTGAAGAAATGTCTTCAGATTGATAGACAGATGGAAGCAAAGACAGACAGAAGGGTGTACACAGCATGGTAACTATATTCTCCCCTGCACTAATTTCTGTAAGGATAAAAAGCAACTGACCAACCAACAGACTTAACAAGCTGACTTCCTCCCCCACCCCATCCCCCCCTAAAACATTTTGAGGAGTTTACATAAGTCAATCCTGTCCAAATAGAAAAGGCCGAAAAACAGCTCTGAGGATTCTCTCATTGGTTCCCACAAATCTATAAATAATCATTTACCATGAGTGACATAATTTTAACACAATTAGGCAACCAGCCAGAAGTCAACTCGATGTATTTTTCTGTTTTCTCTCTTAATTCCTTCAAGCAAACTCTAGAATCTTTTATATATATTGAAGCCTTGAAAACAATATATTTCAAAGGTACTAAATTGGAATAATTAATCAACTAAGATCTATTATGAGGACAATGATTGCACTGAGTCTTCTAGTGAATCAAACCAGTTTTCCCAAAGAAGCAGTCCTGGAAAGGGTATTTATGTTGTTATTATTTGATACTTGAGAAACATTGTGGAAAAAGAGGAAATTGCTTCTAAAAGCAATTTCTTCTTCTCCCACAATATTTTCTACCACATTGGATGATTTAATTTTCAAATTGCATCTAGTTTCCATTGTCAGCTGCAACCTCTATTAATTTGGACCAGTCTAAACATTAACAAGGTGCCAAATTGTCACAAGATACGCCGTCACACTGCTTAGTATTAACTGGGGGTTTGAATAGAACTGAGGTTATTTTGAATGAATATTTTTTGTCAAACAAAGAATGAAAAACAACAAAGGGCAATAACTCAAAATATTCGCTAGGTAGAGTTATAGTTCTTATAAACTGCACTCCCACTTGGTAAGCTCTATCCTTCCATGAAGTTTCATGATTCTAGCTATCACACTTTAAGAGATATACTCCGGACAAGATTCAAGTATGACAACACAACAAAGGGCAATAACTCAAAAAATAGGCTAGGTAGAGTTATGGTTCTTGTACACTGCACTCCAACTTGGTGAGCTCTATCCATCCATGAAATTTCATGATTCTAGCTATTATACTTTTTGAGATATACTCCAGACAAGATTCAAGTATGAAAAACAACAAAGGGCAATAACTGAAAAAATAGGCCAGGTAGAGTTAAGGTTCTTGTGCACTGCACTCCCCCTCTGTGAGATCTATACACCCATGAAGTTTCAGGATCCTAGCTATTATACTTTTTGAGATATACTCGGAACAAGTTTCAAGTATCAAAAAAAAACAAAGGGCAATAACTCAAAAAATAGGCCAGGTAGAGTTATGGTTCTTGTACACTGCACTCCCACTTGGTGAGCTCTATCCATCCATGAAATTTCATGATTCTAGCTATCACATTTTTTAGAGATTTACTCCAGACAAGATTCAAGTATGAAAAACAACAAAGGGCAATAACTAAAAAAATAGGCTAGGTAGAGTTATGGTTCTTGTACACTGCATTCCCACTTGGTGTGCTCTATCCATCCATGAAATTTCATGATTCTAGCTAGTGTACTTTTATAAATATACTCCAGACAAGATTCAAGTATGAAAAACAACAAAAAGGAATTACTCAAAATATTCGCTAGGTAGAGTTATTGTTCTTGTACACTGCACTCCAACTTGGTGAGCTCTATCCATCCATGAAATTTCATGATTCTACCTATTATACTTTTAGAGATAAACTCCGGACAAGATTCAAGTATGAAAAACAACAAAGGGCAATTTCTCTAAAAATAGGCCAGGTAGAGTTATGGTTCTTGTGCACTGAACCCCCCCCCCCTTGTTGAGATCTATACACCCATGAAGTTTCATGATCCTAGCTATAATACTTTTAGAGATATACTCCAGACAAGATTCAAGTATGAAAAAACAAAGGGCAATAACTCAAAAAATAGGCTAGATAGAGTTATGGTTCTTGTACACTGCACTCCAACTTGGTGAGCTCTATCCATGCATGAAATTTCATGACTCTAGCCATTATACTTTTAGAGATATACTCCGGACAAGATTCAAGTATGAAAAACAACAAAGGACAATAACTAAAAAAAAAGGGCAGGTAGAGTTATGGTTCTTGTGCACTGCACTCCCCCTTGGTGAGATCTATACACCCATGTAGTTTCATGATCCTAGCTATAATACTTTTAGAGATATACTCCGGTCAAGATTCAAGTATGAAAAACAACAAAGTGCAATAACTCAAAAAATAGGCTAGGTAGAGTTATGGTTATTGAGCACTGCACTCCGTATTGATGAGAAGAATATAACTGCCAAATTTAAAGTCAATTGGACTTACGATGAGAGAGTTATTCTCCAGACAAAGAAGTGGACACCACCGGACAACTGGACGCCATGGGTGATCCCATAATACGTCCCGTCTTCGACAGGCCTATAAAAAACTAGAACTGTCACCTGTAAGGGCTGGCGAATATCCCCACCTGCTGCCTCTTTTAAATGAGGCCAAATTGTAACCATTGAAATGTTGGTCATTCATGATTTATCAAGTGGACAAGTTTTTTTTTACAAATTTAAAGTCAATGAGGGGCAATGACTATGTAAAAAAAATAGGGATTTTGTTCAACATTGAAGATGGAAATTATGGATTTCGTGCAACATCCAACATGCCGTTTATGTTCTGGAATTTTCATGTGATCCACTTTTTTTTAATCTGTCAACCCGTTCAGGCGTTATGATTTATTCTCTTTATTGTATATAAGAAAATAAATCAAAGGGGCATAACTCTTGATATAGTTAAACATAATGGAAATTGCAGCTGCAGACTCCATTAAGTTTCAGCAAAATTTGGTGAGACCTGTAGAAGAAGAAACGGACACAATTTTTATTCTCTATATATTCTACCCATATATAGGATAATAATTAAATGGGAAATAACTCCTGAAATAGTTCATTAATAGATGATGCCACATACCAAATATCAAAGCTGTAGGACTTTCTGTGTTAGAGAAGAAGATTTTTAAAAGTTTTCACTTATATGCACTTATGTAAAACTTCAGTTACTTGTGATCCCAAAGGAAGGGCAAATTTTGACCCTGGGGCCGTAATTTGTACAATCTTGATAGAGATCCACCAGATTATGCTACATACCAAATATGAAAGCTGTACGCCTTATGGTTTTGGAGAAGAAAATTTTTTGTGGGATAGTTTTGACCTTGGGGCCATAATTTGAACAATCTTGGTAAAAGTCTATAGGATGATGCTACATACCAAATATTAATACTGTGGGCACTTCTGTTTCGGAGAAGAAGATGTTTAAAAGTTTTCACTATATGAGCCTATGTTCAAACTTGTGACCCCTGGGACGGGCCAATTTTGACCCAGGAGGCCTAATTTGAACCTTCTTTGTAGAGGTCCATTAGATGATGCCTCATATCAGATATCAAAGCTCTTGGCCTTTCTGTTTCATCAAAAAAAATTACTAAAGTTTTCACTTTATACACCTATGTAAAACTTGTGCCCCTGGGGACGGGTCAATTTTGAACAATCTTGATAGAGGTCCACATGATGATGCTACAAACCAAATATCAAAGCTGTAGGCCTTATGGTTTCAGAGGAGAAGATTTTTCAAGATTTTCTGAAATTCGCCCTTTTTGTTGTCACGGCAACCAGAGTTATGCATGGCATTAAATTCTTTGAACAACTTTGGAAGAGCTTGACCAAAGGAACATTACTGCTAAGTTTGATCAATATCTGTCCAGTAGTTTAAGCTGCAGAAAGAACACAATTTTATATATTCTATTTAGGATAATAATTCAAAAAGGCATAACTCCTGAAACAGTTGATTAATCATTATGAAAATAGCAGGTGCACAAGTTCCCATTGCAAGGAAGATTTCGGTAAAGTTTCAGCAGAATTGGTCTGGAAATATGGGAGGAGATGAGGACACAAAATTTAGTCCACAGATGGCCAGACAGACAACCTGATTCCAGTATACCCCCCCCCCCCTCCTAACTTTGTCGGCTCCTTGGACCACCTGCTCTACCCCTCGTATTTAAACAAGGTCACCCAATTATGGCATTTACATGATTTCCATTTTATCGCTGGTGTTTGGATTTGATTTTTGTAATAATGCGAGAAAAAAAGTAAATTTCCAGTTATCTTTTTTTATTTTGTCTTTGCTACCTGGCTTGTTGTGAATATTTTTTTATCCGAAAAAATTTAATAAGCTTTTGTGTTCTTTATTCTAGTCCTATGATTACGATGATATAGCGCCGATATCGATATCGAACTCTGGAAAAGGGTTTAAGGAAAATAATTAAAATTTTGACCTGATTTCATCTAGAAAAATATTCAGACTGATTCTCAGATTAAAAGAGCACAATTTTGTTTTTTCTAAGATTTGACCTTGTGACCTACTTTTCTGTATCCCAAGTAACAAAATTACAAAATTATCCAAGATTTCAGCAAGACAAACTTCTGACTAATTTCCATTTCGATGCTGATGAGTAAATGAACCTAGCAAAGGGCTACAACTCTGTGACAAATCTGTGATAAATCGATATTTTATAATAAGATAAGCATATTTTCAATTCTTGAAACCGAGTCCATATGTGAAATTTGAATCAGAAGTTCACAAACTGAGCAGATAGGAATAAGAGCCGTCAGAGACAGATTATGCTCACCAAATAACAGCCCTGTCACATAAAGTATAAATTAAACAGAAAAAAGGGTTCCGACGGATGGACAGACAAAGTGGCGGCTATACATTTGTGCTTTTCCAGACATACTTAAATTTCATGAATGACCTTGAGCTATGACCCTGACTTTGGAGCTATCTGAAAACTTGTTTCAAATGGCACATCTACCTATGATAGAGAACAATTGTGCAATTTTGTCAAATTGTATTAAAATCTATCCATAATTGAAGGAGCTTTGCACTAGAAAATGTCAATTTTAATGTTTGACCTTGAACTATGACCTGAGCCTTGGAGCTATCCAAAAACTGGGAAAACAATGTCAGGGCAATATCATCAGAAATTCATATGTGAAGTTTCATCCAATTCGGCCCAAGGCTTTTGGAGAAATCAACGCGGAGGGATGGATTGAGTGAATGACTGATGTACAGTCAAAGCAGCGGCTATAAACTCGGCCTTCAGGGCTCATAAAAATCTAGACTGATAAACCAACAAACATTCTATTTACTCCCTCCAAACAGAGTTTTGCTATTAATAAAAACATATATTATTTTTTTTAAAAATTTATACGAGATAGCAAATAATTAAATAAGAAAAAAATGAGGAGATGCAACCATTAATTATTCTATATGCCTAGTTTTTCATTGATGCACATCAATAAAATATCTGATGTACAATTATCTATTAATAAATCTATAATGTTCAATAATTCAGGAAAAATCTCAACATTCAAGAATGTGTCAACATAACTACTCCCTAAAATATCAAACTTTACAGCAACAAGTGTCAGAATTCTATAATTTTATGTCTATTAGTCTGTAGTGGAAATTAGAATGCCTTAAAAGGCATAAGCTAGTTGCAGAAATCCATGTACTGTTGTTACAAGGCTATCACTAAAAATAACCAATTGCCACTAGATCCAAACTAAGAGCCAAGCATCTTTAACATTGAATAACAGCTAAATGTTAAGTTTTCTTGTTAAGTTAACTGATAGGAGACAGAAGGCCATATTGGTAAAGCAATATGCTCCTAATCAAATAATGACTGACTGAGTGGGTGTAATAATAACTCGAACATTCATTCCGATCTCATTCCGTGGCAATCGAAGCAGCTAAACATAGGTTCCTGGAATTCCTTACACTGGTGTCACTTGAAACTCTCAACTTGAACTTCCTGCAAAAAAGTTCAAGAACTAGTTCAGTTCTAGAGCACTCAAAACGTCAGTTTAAAACTGGTTCTAAAACTGGTTCAAGGAACATTCAATGGCATTTCAAGAACTCAGAGTTCTGGAATTAATTCTAGCAATAACTGGCAAGTTTTAGAGCCGCTATTTGATAATCTTGATTGTTCTAGACCATGTTCTTGAACCGAAAACTTATACTTTGAAACCCAAACAGTTATAAAATAGAGTGTGTGGGGCAAGATTAGTCTTAACAATGAATAAAATTCTATTCACAAGTATTTCCTAAACCTGTCTTTGATTGACATTTATTTTAGTAACTCCAGTCATTTGTCTCTCTTGTTTTTAAAAGTATTTATGAATACTAATTATGAATTTTAGCTATGATAGCTGAGCTCTAGATACAAATCAAATTGCAATTCCAAGGGTAGATAGTTTGATAGGTAACAATAATTATGTGAAATTTACAGATTCAAGAGGAGATAGAAACATCAACCCAGTGATAGTATTGTTATGAAAATTGTACATTTAGAACTTTGTTTAAGTCAGTATTATGTGATAATGTAGAATTATTTTTCTGGATAACATTATTAACCAATTACTAGAAGGCAAAATTTTAGACTGGTCAAAATCAACAGACGATGCAAATGACAATTTCAAATAGATATTTTCGAATCTTTGTCTCTCCTAAGATAGAAAATATTGGAAATGAAAAAAATACATGTAAGTAAACACAATTTCTTCATTTTTTTCAAAGTTTTTTCAGCGTTGTAAAAAGTGGGCTTTTGTTAAAATGGCTCAATTACAATAAACAGGTTCAAGGCAGGAAAGTTCTGTAACCAATGATAGTGGTGTTGGAAATAATTTTGTCCATGGGCAAACAGACATGGAGATTCCAGTATAACCCCTCCACTTCCGTATGGAGTTGTATAAATAGCACAACTTGAAACAATTTCAAAAGATTCTTACATGTTTTTAATTAGATGTGAAGTCTGATCTTATTCTACTCTTTTAGCTTGTAATCATATAATTTAACCCATTCCCACAAAATGACTGTTTTGGATGCCCCTCAAGGAAAACAATTGGGCAAGCATTGTGTAAAATGAAGAATTGCTTGTAACAAGCAATTTCTTCATTTTACATAATGTTTTCTACCCAGAAAAGGTTAAAAATCTAGAACTTCATAAACTTTGAATGATTGTCTGCAACTCCTTTTAATTTGGACCAGTCTAAAATTTTGACATCTGGTAATGGATTAAGAAACAGATTCAGTGTATTAAAAGCAATTACTATGAAATTTCATAAAAAAGCTTTATAAGATTTGAATCAGGAAGGGTATAGATTTTCTAAACCTCCAATGACATTGCCAAAGCTCCTAGTTTGATAAGATAAGCTATTTAGCATTGATAGACAAGGACATCTCACAACAAAGGCTTTTCCAGAAGTGTACTGGAGAAAATAACTGGGCAAAAATTGATTGAACCTAGTACCATGCTAATCTAAAATGTCACCTCATTTCCTCTCCAGAATCAATACAACCTACACTAAATCCCCACAAGATCCAAAATTATCAGAAAGGAAAACCGAGTTTCTCAGGAATGGTGACAGTTCAGTTATCTGTGTGTGAAGAATGGATTACAAAAGCTACATGATATCAAACAAATTATTATATTTTAGGATGGTATATTAACTGATGGTGGAAATACTGTTCAAAACACTTTCACAGATATACTGGGTTTTCTTCTTAACCTATTCCCACACAATCAGGTCTTTTTACATACCTCAAGAAAACAGTTTTGAAAATTTTTTGGAAAATGAAGAATTTCTTATTACAAGCGATTTTTCATTATTTCAAATGTTTCTTCACACAACATTTACTGTCAATTGAGCCGACCATGAAACTTGCAACAATTTCACAAGCTCTTAAAAAAAGTAGCATGGACAATTTCACACAGTGTAAGCAGATTATATGTTTGATCATCTTAACCTTTGTCATGCTGAATCCAGAATATTTGGCAGCGATTTCAGCCCTTTGACTTTCAGTATTGAAATGGATTTAAATTTATCCAGCATGACAAGGATAGATATTTCAGTCTGGTAGCAGATGGTGAAAACTGACTCCCTTAGACTAGGCAGATTATGTAACACAATCTTTACTTTGCTCAAATGTGTAATTGTTGGCTATGTCAAGCACAGGCTAAGTTAACCCTAAACTAACCTGATAACAAAATTCTAGACTGGTCAAAATTGGAAAATGTTGCCAACCACAATATTTAGTTCATTAAATTCTAAAAATCGCTGTTTTTTTGGGGGGGGGTGTAAAAAAAAACATGTGAAATAAATGAACAGATTGTAACAGGAAATTTTCTTCATTTCCTTAATTTTTTAAAGCCTTTTTCTTGGAGGGGTGGGGGTGCATCTAAAAGTAGAATTGGGTGGAAATGGCCTAAGAGAAAGTAAATGACTCTATGATTTCAAGTGTCAGTCCTTTGTGGTATAAAGTGCCGTTCTTTCTATATGGCATAATGATTTTTATTGGTTTGGAAACCAAATTAGTCCATTTCCACACATCCCCCAGGGACTCTAAAGAAGGATGGGTATTTCTTCTGTCAAAGATCAAATCAATGAATTGTCATCAGTCAATATAATTTGATAGCCATAGTGACAAATGAATAAATTCAATTAAAAGATAAAGGCTACAGTTCCTCTTAGGGTCCAGTAGCTACTAACCTTATTATTATAGAAAATTCAAATTCTCTATGGGTCCTGTTAAACTTCGGGCTTGACCCATTACAAGATAACAGAATAATGGACTGGTCACAATTTTACAAAGTCCCAGTCATCATTTCAAAGTGGCTTAAAATTGAAAATAAGTACTACATAGGTAGAAAAATCTTGATAAAAGGAGAAAGTACTTGTTACCAGTCATTTCTCCTTTTCTCATAATTTTGCCTTTATATAATATTAATCAGGGGCATAAAAATGGGGAAATGTGAGGCATAATCACAATGATGCTTTTTCATGCCCCTAACGAAAAACAATTGGGGAAATGTTGTTGCAAAATGAAGAAATACCCTTTCAATTGCTTTCTTGGTCAGTAGATTTTTACAGATTTTTTTAAAATTTCACTTTTGTTGCCATGGCAACCAGAGTTTTTAATAGATTGCAATTCTTTTTGCTTTTTCCAAAGGGGACCACCTATGGAACAATTTTGCCAAATTTGGTTCAGTGATTTGGGAGGAGATTTCATTTAACAAGAGCACCATCCACGGGTGCAGACGCTTTGCTACAGGTGCTAGGTAATACAAAAATTCTAAGTAGAAAAATGGGTCATAACTCTTACATAAACGCTTTTAGAGTTATCCCCCTTGATAGTCTAGATAGCTCTTGTGATGGTCAATACACATGCGAAGTTTCATGAGGATATGTTCAATAACAACAGTGATATGACCAACGTTAAAGTTTGTCACGCCATCAACAACGCCAATGCAAACGATGCCAAGGTGATCACAATACCTCAGGTTTTTAACAGATGATCACAATACCTCGAGTTTTTAACAGATTTTCAATTCTTTTAGTTATTTTAAAGGGGACCATCTAAGGAACATTTCTGCCAAATTTGGTTCAAATTGGCCCTGTGGTTTGGGAGTAGACGTCGTTTAACCCATTACCAGTCGACAAAAGTTTAGAGTGGTCCAAATTGAAAGGAGTTGCAGACGACAATTTAAATTTCATGAAATTTTAAAAATCTTTATCTTTTGGGGTGGAAAACATCGTGGATAATGAAGAAATTGCTTGTAACAAGCAATTTCTTATGTTTTCCAAAGCTTCTTTTCTAGAGGGGCGTCTAAAGGCGTCATTGTGGGGGAATGGGTTAAAAATCGTTCTTTATTTCTGTATAAACCCCATCCCCCAGAGGTCAGCCCCTGGGGGCATGATTTTAGCTTTTTTGAAAGAGGTCAATATTATATGTTTCATACAAAATATCAAGGCTCTACGCCTCTCGGTTCAGGAGAAGATTTTTAAAGATTATTTTAAAATTTTACTTTCGTTGACATGGCAACCAGAGTTTTAAACAGATTTCAATTCTTATCACTATTTTTAAAGGGGACCTATAATGTGTATCTAAGGAAAATTTCTGCGAAAATTGGCCCAATGGTTTGGGAGGAAATTTTGTTTAAAGAAATTGTTGATGGATGCTGGACACCAGCCAGACGCCAGACAAATGGCAATCACAATTGCTCACATGAGCTAAAAACACTGTAAGAAAAGGGGAAATTGCATGTAACAATTATTTTCTCCTTTTCCCACGAAGGTTTCCTTGACTGTATTTCTTCATGGTGTTAGATAGTGTAATTGTGGGGTAATGGGTTAACTTTAGCAGACAAAGTTTGAAGAAGCTCTGCCAGCATCGAGACTAGAAGGAAGAACGTGAGAGTTACATGCCTTTCTGCCTAATAAATAGATGAATGGCATGTCAGGCATGTATTGTAAGACACAATGATGTCTTCTTGGAAATGAATTGCTTTAAAATCAAATTGTTATAACACAATATAGTTGGGTTCCAGACACATTTTTCTTTTATTCCTGTTTTACCCTTCCCCTTTCATTATTCTAAGTACATGCATCTCATTTTATTGCAAATGTATGTTTCAAAGGTGGACAAGCATGTTGTATGAAAATTGAATGAAAATTGGATGCAATTCCAAATAAAACCATCTTATGTGGTAGAAAACATTGTGGGAAAAGGAGAAATTGCTTATTATAAGCAATTTCTCCTTTTTCCACAATGTTTTTTCAAGTATAAAATCACAGTGACTATAATCCCGGGTTTATCCAGGAAGGGTTAAAGAAATGTTTTGTGAATCCCCATTCAGAATTGCATTAATATCAAAGGGCTAAGAGCACAGGACAGCCTAATATGGTAGCTCATTATTTTTTGTTAATTAATTCTATTTACAACTCTGAAATTAAAATGTCAAGCAATGGTTTAGACTACTATCAGATTGTACACATGTGCAGGCTGATCTTAGTCTATACCTTCTGCCAAAGCAGGAATATTCCAGGTTCAGAATGACAAGGGAAGTGAAACACCTTGCTCATGGTCATACCAACATCTTGAAATTCCTAATATAAAATAATGAAAGTTGAAAATATATAGGTAACAGAGAAACAGAATGTCTCAATTTCTTCCTTCTGTGGCAAATATGTTACAAATGTGACCAACAATAATCATTTAGTAACAAATACTTAGCTTATAAGTTCTTTAATTTAATGTGAATTAACTTCATTAATCGAAAAGGCTTATTTACATTTCATAATGTGAAAGCAAAAGTCACACATCTCTTTCTTTAATTGAGCGTACAATGTAGTTTAGTACAAAATCTATTCTTCATTTTGTATTTGTCCTTATTTCTTTCCTCAATCTGTTTAAAGGAATGCAACAGATGGTTTGATCTAATATGATACTCATCCTAATAGCTAATATATTCTTTATAAATGGTTTTATAAACTTTATAGATTGATTAATTCTATGGGGTTTAACGCCACTTTTACCAGTATATCAGTCATATCGCGGCGGCTGGAGCACCTAACTTTGGATTCCTGGTATTTCTCACACCAGTACTACCACAACATCCTTTCCTAGCCTCCAGCTGCTATCCAAATTAGGTTTACGATTATCCACACACTGGTGAGAGACGAATGTCCGAAAGAAAATGTGCCGCCGCCGGGGATCGAACCCATGACATTCCATGATTGAAGACCGTTGTGATGGACAAGGGGTGTTTTTTGATAATGAAATTTCTGATGCCCCTCATGAAAAACAAGAGGACCATGATGACCCTAAATCATTCACCTGAATCATCTGTAGTTTAAAAAATGCAATTGGAGCCAAATAATTATAACCAGTTCCACGAAGATTGATTCAAAACTGTGGCCTCTAGAGGCAAAGAAGTAACCAAAAAATTGTTGTTAAAGCCCCTTTTCCTCTGTTTTCAAATAGAACCAACCAATAATCAATAGAGTTCATCTGTATGACCTAACAATAACTCTTGCCAAGTTTCATGAAGATTGAACCAAATTCGTCATGTCTAGAGTGTAAACAAAGGAATTGTCATTAAGACCCTTTTCCTGTGTTTTTACATAGAACCTTCCCATAAACAATAGGGTTCATCCTTAGGTCCAATAATTTTTCTTGCCGAGTTTCATGAAGATTGAGCCAAAATTGTGGTCTCTAGAGGGGAAACAAAGAAATTGTCATAAAGGTCCCTTTTCCTGTGTTTTCCAATAGATCAATAGAACCACCCCCCCCCCATAATCAATAGGGTTCATGCTTAGGACCTAAAAATTATTCTGGCCTTGTTTCATGAAGATCGAGTCAAAACTGTGTCAAAACTAGAGTGTAAACACTTCAACTGTTGATGCCACATGATGTATTACAGATATTCAATAATTACAAAAGCTCACTATGAGCATGTTATGCTCAGATGAGCTAAAAAAAATAAGAAAACATTGTGTAAAATGAGAATTTCCACGATGTAATCCACCCAGAAAGTTGAAAAAATCTAAAATTTCATAAAAACTAAATTGGATCTCCTTTCAATTTGGACCAGTCTAAAATGTTGCCATCTGGTAATTAGTTAAATCACCAAAGTCGAGGTACGTATAGATGGGGGTTGTTCCAAGGGCTTCGGGAACAGTCAGCTTTTAAGGGACCTTTAATTAGGAGAAATACAGTGACCTGAGTTTTTCTTACCAAAATAGTTGTGATAACTTTGCAATAGATATTCAGTGTAATTTTTAATAGAGGCAATTGTTCTAAATGCAAATAATGCCTCAAAGTCAAATATAGCATATTGAAGAAAAAAAATCAAGTGAAATTCTTATATTACCACAATGCAAATTGGTTTTGTAATCTAAATCTAGTATTCATTATAGCCTGTAATTTAAACCCATGCAAAATACAGACTTAAGAAAATACAAGTTGTTTTGATGTCCAGGTAGTGTTATTTATATGCAATTTACAGGCTAATGGTAATGACCCTTTGTGTGCAGAAGCAATATACCAAACTATAGCAAATATGTTTCTTAACCCATTCCCACAGGATGATATTTTGGACCTGTGTAAATTCAAAGCATTTACAGACAACAATTTTAAGTTGATGAAATCTTCAAAATCTCTGTCTATTTGGGTAGAAATCAATGTGGAGAATGAAAAAATTGCTTGTAACAAGCAATTTCTTCTTTCTCCACAATGTTTTCCAAAGCTTTCATATTGAGGGGCGTCTAAAAGCGTCATTGTGTGGGAATGGGTTAATGTATTACCAAACAACAAAATTTTAGACTGGCCAAAAGTCAAAGAATTGCAGACAACATTGAAAATACTGCTTAACCCATTCCCATACAGTGGCGCTTTTTGACGCCTTTAAAAAGAAAAACAATTGGGAAACACTGTGTAAAAAGAAGAAATTGCTTGTAACAAGCAATTTCTTCATTTTACACAATGTTTTCTATCCAGAAAGTTGAAAAATCCATTATTTCATAGCATCTAAACTGTCTTCTGCAACTCCTTTCAATTTGGACCTGTCCAAAATTTTGTTGTGAGGGAATTGGTTAAATTGGAAAATAAGTGCAAAATAGAGAAGAAAATATTGCATGAAGAGGAGAAATTGCTTAACCCTTTCCCAATTTTTTTTTAAATTGTAGACCAGTCTAAATTGAAAGAAGTTGCATATTTAATTGAATATTGGACACAATTTGAAATGAAACCATCCTATCTGCTAGATGATATTGTGGGAAAAGGCGAAATTGCTTGTCACAAGCATATTTCTTCTTTTTCAATAATGTTTTCTCAAGGAAATAATCACATTGACCTAAAATCCCGGGTCTATACAGGAAAGGGTCCAGGCCCTGCAGACTCTCAGAATTTGGGGAGAAGTGACTTACTTCTCCCTAGTCTGAGAATTGGGAGAAGTTTTTCAAAATAGGGAGAAGTGGTGAGACTTTCAGGAGAAGTGGATCGTGTTAAAAAGCAATTTTTTGCCTGTATTCCTTATTTCTATGGGAAAATAAAAAAAGCTTTACAAGTAGCTGTATGTTTTGTTTTTTTATAGTATGCAGTTAATACTAAAGTATTTCTCATCCTTTCTTTCAGTCCATATTACAGAGATCTTATTCCTGTGAACAAAAAAATGTTCTCTTCTTTATCCTGTTCGAGAATATAGGAATCAGATTCTGAAGTTATTTTCTTGAATATCTTGTATATAGATGGTATTAGAATCTCAATTATCAAAAGTTATAATAATCAATAATTTGAAAAGAAAGTATATGTGGTCTGAAATTACTAAAATGATCAGAGTTTAATCTGAGGCAGAAAGTAAGAAAACATTTCTATTTCATTTAACTCATTACTAGAAGACAAAATTTCCAGACTGGTCCAAATTGAAAAAAAAATTGCATACCACATTCAAATCAGAATATGCTCAAAACAGAAAAAATAAGTACCAGATAAGGTAAAAAATACTGTGGGAAAAGGATAAATTGCTTGCTACAAACACTTCCTCTTTTTCTCACAAGTTTTCCATTTAAATTCTTCAAAAATAAAAAAGCGGGATTGTGTGGTAATGGGTTAAAGTCTGACAACATCACCTGTATGTAACAATAAGTGATAAAAAGCTTTTAAATAATAGATTTAAAATGAGTTCATTTGACTGGGTTGCAGTTATTTTAAGTAAAGGGTATTAAAGATAACAGCTGAGTAATGTTACATAAATCACAGACTGTGTAGATAATGTTTAAATTTGAAACTATGTTAACACGGAAACATTTGTTGTAGTGTTTTGGATCATATGTCATTGAATGGATTAATTATCAAAATAAGATAAGTGAAGATTAATTTCTGGATAAAATCCTAACAATGTTACTTATGAAAAGATCGTAGAATCCGTAGATTGTTTGTCTTAGTTTTTCTATATTTGTTAAATCAAAGTAGATAATTAGATTCCAGGGATTTCATTGAAAATATTTTTTTCTGTTTAGTTTTATGGACAAATCAGTCTTTATCACCAAGATTTCATTCCTTTTATCAATGAATTTTAAAATATGGAAAATGACATGACGTTCGTAATAAAATCTGCCATTATTCTCGCTGCTTGAAAGTAAAAAACAAATCTCGTATATTGATAAGATAAACATAATGTGCCACTAAAATAATTGAATCTTCAGAAAGGAAAGGGTTTGATATCTCAAAGTTCCTAAATTCCGGCAGTTCATAAGGGCTTGCAACCATCCAATCAGCCGAGGTGCATGTCGTCTATCGATACACGCTTGATAATACGATCAAAGGGCACCAATCAGCAGTTGTATAATTGATTTACTGTCCCCTGATTTGGTAGCCTCTAGGCAAAATGCGATGATCACCTTTCATAACGAGGCGACTTCCCGTATTTTCCAGGCGACTTCGACTTCGCTTTGATCAGCAACTCAGGCGAAGTTTTATGAAACCAGGCGACTTCTTCGCCTGAGTCGCCCACTCTGCAGAGCCCTGGGGTCAATACAATCAATTTCTTATCTTCTCACAAAACTTTCCATCATTGCATTTCTTCAAGGTATCAGAAATTGCCTTTGTACGGTGGTAACCTGTTTAAAGAAATTGAAAACATTTATTCTGATTTAAAACTGTAAGTTGTCTGTGTATTTCACTTGTTTTCTTAACTCTTAGAAATAATTCTTACGGTTTCTTCTTTTCTCACTATTTCCAATCATCCATTAATTAGAGGGTTTACTGACTACAGCAAGTTTTTAACACTTAAAGGTTACGGTAATGATGTTTTTTGTGTGTCACAGATTATGATTATTCTTATTCCCTCTCATATACTATTTCAATACTACAAGATTTTGATTATTTTCATTCCCTCTCATATACTTTTTCAATACTATATTCTGAAAAGTAGTTTTGTGAAAATCAGAGGTCATTCATCAGAATAGACCAGAGTATTTCCCTAATAGCCTATGTAGGCAGTTAATCTTTTTTTAGAGTACGCAGAGACAGTTACAAAGAATATTGGGTAATTTATGCATGTGTATAACTGTTGGAATCCCAAATTCAATTTAAAATTGCTCAACGTCATCATTACATCATCAGGAGTTATGTTCACTAGCCGGTCTTCAATTCTGTACAGATTCAAGTCCAAAACTGCTGTTATCGTCAATACAAATATAGATACTTACAGCAGTATTGAGGTAACTATTTGGTGTGATAGGATTTAGGACAGTGATTGCTTTGCATGTAAATTTGTTACCTTCTGTTGATTTTGGTTTATATGCAAATAAGGTCATGCAGTGTCAACAACCGAATTCAATGATTTCTTAAAATGGCCTGGAATTCCGCTGAACCTTTCCTATATAACCAAAATAAGCCACTGAATTCAAGCCTGTCAGATTACCACAAAGACAATATCTGACTGAAATATGTATCAGTTTGAGTGTATATGGCAAAGTTTATCAAGGTTCGGATACGTCCCTTTAACCTTATATTTTACATATCTGCACATTGATACCGTGTTCCTCAACCCATTACCACACAACAAAATCTAATACTGGTAAAAAAATTCAAAGAATCAATTTGTAATAAACAAAATTTTAAAATTCTTTGTCTTTTGGGGAAGAAAGAATTGTGGATAATAAAGCTTTTCTCTTGTTAGATGTAAAAAGTGGATAGTGTGAGAATGGGTTAACCAACGCTTAGACGCCCCTTCAGAAAAAACAATTGGAAAAACATTGTGAAGAATGAAGAAATTGCTTGTAACACAATGTCTTCTACCCAGAAAGTTGAAAAAATTTAAACTTTAACCAACTTTTAATTATCATCAGCAACTCCTTTAAATTTGGACCAATCTAAATTTTGCCCTCTGGTAATGGGTTAAACTAGTGGATGTTTGTCAATAGACAGTTACCATTCCATCAAAGTCAATTCCTTTTGGATTGCAGGATTTCAAAAGACCAGTAGACCCAATAATTATCCAGAAATCCATTAGAACTGCTAATCAGTGTCAATGACCTGGATCTGCAATTGTAAGACATTCATCAAATCAAATTTTACCATTGACTGTACCTTCATCCAAAGGTAATGTTTTTCTTGAAAGGTTGTTATTACCATAATTGGAAATGTTTTAATCTATTCTTTAGTAGAAATATGTCACAGACATGGATGTCCCTAGTTAATAGATTGTAACATGACCTTCAGTTGTGACCTTGGCCTTGGAAGTATTCAACAGAACTTTACACATGACACTATTACTCATCAAGGGGAACAACTGTGCAAAGTTATTTTGAAACACGAAAAGACAGAGGTAACTCTTGCCATTACATGACAAGGGCATATAAATCTCAAAGTGTATCATTTTCAGTAATGGAACAATGTGAGCTTCTAAAAGAACAAACTAAACTATATCTTACATGTAACAGATGGAGTCTAACCTGTTTCAGGAATTATTGAACAGAACTTGTTCACCTGTGAAGGGGCATAACTTAGTTAGGTCCATATCATCATTAATGATTATTACATTAGGCAAAAGTTCTAAGCATTATACTGTATAGCCCAAAAATTTATCCCATTTCAATCTTGCTTTTTGGGTCTGAGGGGCCTAAAGCATTTTGCCCCAAAAAAGGCCATTCAAAAACTAATCAAATCTCTAACAGAATTAACCTGGCTAAAACAACTTGACAAAATTTCCAACTTATCCAAATTGAAAGAGGTTGTAGAAGACATTTCAAAGTTGTTAGATTTTGGAAATATTGTCATTTAGGGAAGAAAATATTGTGAGAAACAGATAATTTTTTCCTTTTCACACAATGGTTCTATCAAGTACTTTTCTTTGGTGCATAATAAAACATAATTATGAGGGAATGGGTTAAAAAGTGGGATTAAGTTGGATTGATTTAAACGGCTTAATGCCACTTTTAAAAGTATTTACTCCATCTTGTGGTTTGAGCATCTAACAATGGATTCCTGGTATTTCTCACACCAGTACTACCACATCCTTTCCAGCCTCCATCTGCTAATCCCACTTAGCTTTATGATTATCTACTTATAGGTGGGAGACAAAATGTTGGAAAGGATATTTTTCGCAACTGTGGATAGAACCTAAGGACCTTATGATAGAGGGTCCAACATCCTACCAATTGCGCTGTTGCCGCAGCAGATTTTACACATGCAAAAGGCTATTTTTCAAAATGAAGACAAACTTTCATGCTCTATAGACTTAAGTTTATTTGAAAATGTATTGATATTTTAGCAGCCTGTTTTATCAAACTAGACCTGAGATTGAGAATAGTGTGCACCCAATGAGCAGAGACTTTTTGAAAGATGGGTCCAATTTGTATTACAGAGAGCCATTGACACAATGGTCCTGTCTACAGTGAACAATTGTCTACTTTCTACTTGGGAAATAAAATAAATACTGCAAGAAGAGTCAGAGAAGAAATGTGTCAAAAAGGGTAGGAAAAAAGACAAATGGTACAAAAAATATAGGCAATTTGATTTTGCAGACCTAATTCCAGAGACAAAATAGGAAGCAATTAAATATAAATAGTCTCAGTCTTCTAAATTATAAATCAATTGCTGAATTTTTGGGAGTTAGTAAATATTTAGAAAATAATTATAGAAAAAAAAGAGCCTTTGTGGATCAGACTTGCTAACCTGAGCCATGTTCCAAAGCCTGCTTGACAAGCTCTTGGCTAACACCCATTGTTTCTATAAGTACTAAAGAAAGCTTAACCCATTCCCACACTTTTAGACGCCCATAGTAAAAAGCTTTGGGAAACATTGTGTAAAAGAAGAAATTGCTTGTTGCAATTTCTTCATTATCCACAATTTGTTTCCTAACCCAAAAGACAAAATTTTAAAAATTTCATCAACAAAAGTTGTCGTTTGCAACTTCTTTGAATTTAGACTAGTCTAAAAGTTTGCCGTCTGATAATGGATTGAAAGGATAAATGTTCTTTACACAGATTTTATCACAATACTTAAGCCATTTCCACACAATCCTGCTTTTTTTGTGTTACCCTCAGCAAAACAGCTTAGAAAAACAATGTGGAAAAAAGAAAATGCTTGTTACAAGCATTTCCTTCTTTTTCCACATCATGTTTTATGTAGACAGACTGAGATCTTTATTGTTCAATAAACTTGATATTGGTGTCTGAAATTTCTTTGAATATGGACTAGTCTAAACTTTTGTCATTTGGTAATGGATTACAGTTTCCTATCAGTTGGAAGGCAGAAAGATTTATCACACACATTTTGGAAGAGTGAACCTTCAGCTGGTGTACAGTAGCCTTTTTCCCCTTATACAAGAGTGGATCATTAGACCTTTTCACTATCATTTAACCAATTCCCACATAATCCTGCTTTTTGACACCTCTCAAAAAAAGTTTTGGAAACTATTGTGGACAATGAAGAAATTGCTTGTAACAAGCAATTGCTTCATTGTTCACAATTTTTTCTACCCTGCAAGACTAAGATTTTCTAATATTGTTGTCTGCAACTCCTTTTAATTTTGACCAGTCTAAAATTTTGCTGTTTAGGACTGAGTTAAATTCTAACAAGTTAATTTTCTTTCCATGAAAAAAAGTGTCCAGAGCTCTCTCTCTCAAAGGTGTTATGTCCTGAAAGATGAAGCAAAGCATATCAATTCCTGCTGAATATTTTTCATTGTTTCACTATATTTAAAAACTTTGACATAAATAGGTTGATCTTGCTTTCAAAGATTTCTCTCAAAACAACAACAATGAGCAGGTAGTGTAGGTTAAGATCAGACTACACGTCTATGCAGGCTGATCTTAATCTTTACACCTGCCAAAGCCATTGTCAGAGCAGGAATATTCTGCAATCAGCATGACAGGGGTTAACAAGTTGATAGTTGGTCTCAAACCCATGACTTTCAGATCACTGCATGGTCAAGCATCGACAAATAGAGGTAGTTATTTAGTTGGTAAAGGGTTTACAATTCTAGGGTTTCTAAACATGAGAGCCTTGAAGGATGGTTTAGTACTGGCCATCTGTCTCAACCAGCATAAAACTCAAGCATGTGTGAAATATTGTACTCCAGGTTTGATAATAAAATTTGACCTCAACCCCTCCAATACACAAAGGGACATTAGGGGTCAGCACCTTGCTCTCTGGAAGTGATGAGAAATCATGGTCACTGATTGGTCAGTTTCTAGATCAAACTTGTGCATCATCACCAACTGTCCATTGTAACCAGTGATAGTTCAATGACATTCCTACACTGGACAATTTTTACCCTTCAATCCATTACCAGACGAAAAAATTTTACACTGGTCCTAATTCAAGGATTTTGCAACCAACAATTTTTAGTTAACTCATTACCAGACGGCAAAATTTTAGACTGGTCCAAATTTAATGAAGTTGCAGAGGACAATTTAAAAGTTATGAAATTTTAGATTTTTTCGCTTTTTTTAGGTAGAAAACATTGTGTGAAATCCCAATTGTTTTTCCAACGGGGCGTCCAAAGGGGTCACTGTGTGGGAATGGGTTAATGAAATTTTAATATATTTCTAATCATTTGTGGTAGAAAACAATATGGATAATAGAGAAAAAACTGCTTGTCACCAGCAGTTTTTTCATTTCCGAGATTTCTTCATAAGCGTATGGTGCATTGTATCCCATTAGGTATGTCAAAATTTTTCCACACTGCAGGCCCAGAATGAAAGAAATCATAGATGACAAAATAAACCCTTTCCTGTTTTGCCAAATTTTAAAACCGTCAAAATTCAAATGCTTTGCAGATGAAACTTCAAAGTGGTTCTCCTTTTTCTACAATTTTTTTTCAATTTACAAAATCAAAGGGCTAAAAACCAGGGACCGAAAAGGAAGGATTTAATTTGATAGAATTTTTAAAAACTTTGTCTTTCAGGGTAGAAAATATTGTCGGAAAAAAAGTAATTGCTTTTTTCTTATTTTTCCACAATATTTTCCAAAACAATTTTGTAAATATTCAAATAGTTTTAACTCATTCCCACACAATGACACTTTTTTACACCCCACTAGAAAAACCATGGAGAAACTTTGTATAAAATGAAGAAATCGTAGCAACAAGCAATTTCTTCATTATACAAAATGTTTTCTACAAAGAAATTTGAAAAAAACTGAAATTGCACATTCTTCAGATTGTCATTTGCAACTGCTTTTAGACATGTCTAAAATTTTGCTTGCTGTCATGAATTTCCCATTGTCATTTTGTAGGAATACACAGTATCATTATGACAATTAGAATCATGTTATTGATAAAACTAATCAAAATGATGGGCGTAGGTGTTTATTTTCCAACCATAAATAGCCAGAGGTGTAATTAGAACTTGATTAGAATATTCAAGCTAGTCATCTAAGGTGGTAATTAGTAACACTCTATGATTTGGTATGTGAGATATGGTCTTCAAATATACCTTTGTAGAGTGCTGCCAATATGCCTTGGCCAACATACAAAACATCAAAGTTAATGATAAACAGCACAGTTATAACTCTATCATTTTTTCAGCAAGTTTCCCCACCAAATGAACAGAAAACACTAGTAACACAGTAGCTGCTAGCACTACGACCAGTGTTGGGGAGGACAATATTTTTAAACAGACATTTACCCCCCCCCCCCAAAAAAAACCTTAGACTGGTCCGAATTAAAATTGCAGATGACCATTTTATGTCTGCCAAATTTTCAAATCTTTAGTCTTGTGGGATAGAAAACATTGTGGATAATGAGAAAGCATTTTTTTTATTTTCCAAAAAGTTTTCCAGAGCCTTTTTCATGAGAGGCCTATAAAGTGGGATCACTTGGGAATGAGTTAATCAATTTCACCACAATCCCACTTTTCCCAACCCTCAAGAAATTAGGTTTTGGAAACATTTTGAACAATTTGAAAGTGCAAAATCAAGTCTTATAAGATACCTTTTTGAATTTCAAATTCGGCTAATTTTTTTTAAGTTTGAATACATCTACAATCAAAACTGGCCATTAAACCCATTATTACAAAATCATGCTTTTACACCCTTCGGAAACCTTGTAGGAAAAGGAAAATTGCCATTTGAAAGATGTTGCAGACAACATTTTCAATCAGATGAAAAACATTAAAGATCTTTGACTTTGTGGATAGAAAACAGTTTGATAAATGAAGAAATTGCTGGCAAAGCTTTCAAAAGCTTTTTCTTTTAACTTCATAAAAAGAAGAATTGTGTGGGAATGGGTTAATTTGGGTACTGCCTCACAAAATGGCTGTTATTTCATTGTTTTCAGAGAAAAATGAAAGTAGCAGATTAAATAACTATGAAAACATTACATGATTACTAGGATTTATTATCACAGGTTTTAAAATCCTCTATAGATTTTCATTAAAGTCAAAGTGCTGAAGGCACTGGAAGCACCAATTGTAGGCTGAATTTATCTCATCAACAATCCTTGCTTAAAGAAGAAAAACAGGTGGTGTAGACTAAGATCAGACTGCACATATGTGCAGGCTGATCTTAGTCTATAACCCTTCACAAAGTGGGAATGTTTCATGCTCACCATGACAAGGCTTAATTCTGTGTTAAAAAAATATGAATTTGTGAAACTGTAACTTGTAAATAAAAGGATTTTTAATCAAGGTGGAATTGTACTGTATTGTACTATACTGATTATTTAGTAAATTTCTGAACAGCATTTAGCGGGTGTGGAATTTGAATTCAATCTACATACCTACCATTCTGGAGCACAACTCTGAGTACTAAGCCATAAAATAATTTTGTGCAGACTCCAATAACCCATTCCCACACAACAAAATTTTAGACTGGTCAAATTTGAAAGAAGTTGCAGTTGACATATTTTAATAGATGATATTTTTTATTTATTTATTTTTTTTTTTTTTGGGGGGGGGGGGTTTAGGAAAATTTGTGGATAATGAAGAAATAAGTTGTGAACATAAAAGCTATGTTTTAAGCCTATCAAAACTGATTGATGAAATCTGAAAGAGAGTCACCAGAGGATTATTCCAATGAAATTTGCCTGAAATACATCTACTGATTTCTGAGAAAAGTTTTTCAAAGATTTCACAATATATGAAAATTAGCCCCCCCCCCCGCCTTAAAGCCATGTTTTTCATCCGATCAAATTCTTTGAAGGAATCTGATAAAGGGTCACCCAGGGATCATTTCTGAGGGGAAGATTTTTAAAGTAAAAGTTTACGGACAGACATATGGCGTACGATGGACACAACGCCATGACAACTAAGCTTGCTGGCTTTTATCCAGTGGAGCTTAAAATCATTGTGAGAAAAGGTGAAATCCCTTGTTAAAAGCAACTTCTCCTTTCCCCACCAAGTTTTCTAGCAAGGTAGAATGATCACTCTGGTGTCTGAAAGTTTGAGAAAAAAAAATACTGACAATAGTCTGCATAGCCAGCACAGCCACACTCGAATCCCAATACTTTATGCACTTTCGTAAAGGTTCCTTTGGCTTGGAGAGTCACATGGGTATATGAAAATGTCAGAAAACGATCATATTTCATTACAAGGACTTTGACAAGAGGAACCAGAATGTTTGGTTTGTGTCAGCACTGAAAATGACTCCCCAAAGACTGGTGCCTATTAGCTGGAAATGTGTCAACGCCACATCAATTTGACAGAAAACAATCATATTTTCATCAATCTTTAATAGAATGGCTGTTTAATGATAATTAAAGATGCCACCCATGAGTTCAAAGGACAGAATATATGAGTGCATAGCATTTCCCTGGAACATGAGTTTATTGCACTTGACCAGTCATTCAAGTAAGAGGACCATGTTGTCCCACAGGCTCACCTGGAAAATATACTTGCATGCCTTAATTAACCCATTTCCATATAATGATGCTTTTGATGCCCCTCAAGAAATACAATAGAAAAAATATTGTTTAGTATGAAGAAATCTCTTGCAATAAGCAATTTCTTCTTTTTCCATAATGTTTTCTACCCAGAAAACTGACAAAGAACTAAAGTTTGATGAAGTTGAAATTGTTGTCTGCATTTTTTTTCAACTTGGATCAGTCTAAAATTTTCTTGTGTGGAAATAGGTTAAAAGGTTAAAGGAGATAATTCAAACATTTTTTTTGTAGCTGTTCGACACGTTGTTCTTGGTATACGGCAAGTAAACTCATTACCAGATCACAACATTACAAGCTGGTCTGGACTGAATGTTTTGAAGACAACAATTCCAAATTGGTGAAATTAAAAAATCTTTGCCTTTCATGGTTTTTACCAGCAATTTCGTTATT
Source organism: Fragum fragum (assembly GCA_946902895.1). Taxonomy (NCBI): domain Eukaryota; kingdom Metazoa; phylum Mollusca; class Bivalvia; order Cardiida; family Cardiidae; genus Fragum; species Fragum fragum. The sequence continues at coordinate 39,565,583 of OX336366.1, read as the reverse complement.
GTCCAAAATGTTTCTAAAGCAAAATTTTTGTTGGTGTTGATATTGGGAAATAATTCAAGGCAATGAATTAAATGGTAGAAGCCATTAACAATTACCAGATTGTCAAACTAAAGACAGGTCTACAAAGTTGCAGAATATAATTCTGAATCAAATTATAATCTTGAATATCATAGTCATTTTTGTAGAAACAACAAGACTAAAGGCGTTTTAACACCTGATTGTCTGCCTGAATTTACAAAGGTGTTTTCTGGGAACGTGAAATTCAAAATTGTCTCTATGTACCACATATGGACATAAGCCCCTCCTGTAAAAGCCATGTTTTTTAACTGTGCCAAATTCTAAAATGGAATCTGACAAAGAGTCACCCAAGGATCATTCCTGTGAAATTTGGTGTAAATCCATTGAATAGCTTATGAGAAAAAAGTTCTCAGAGCATACCATATACAGAAATAAGGTCCCCAAAATAATGTTTTTACAAACCCAAATTCTTTAAAGAAATCAAATAATGGGTCGCCACTGCACTATAATTGATCTATGGATGATGGTCCAAGTTTTTTGTAGCTATTGTAAAATTTAGGCAATCTTCCTTATTCCGAAATTTTATTAAATTAGAAGTGTACACACATGCGAGTTGGAGCACTATCACTAACTTCGAATGGGTAAGCATACCAGCAAGCTTGCATCTTCGCAATGCACTTGTAAAAAAGCAAGTGTATGATTAAGCCTCACAAGCTTATGCCTGTGGTCATCAAGCATATATAAGCGTTCTTTTAACTTTGCCTTGGTTCCAAATGCAAAGTTTCGTGAAGTTAGTCTACGATTTTTACATGTAGTTAATATTAAGTTGAAACGAGCTTACCATTTTGGTTTTTTAACCCATTACTAGCAACAAAATATTGGACTAGTCCAAATCGAGAGAAGTTCCAGACAACATTTCAAAATGTGCTAAATTTGGAAAACAAGAGCTGTGACAGGGACTGATTGCTCTGTCATAAAGAGAATAAAATAAACAGAGAAAAGGGCTCCGACCAACAGACGCCGATGCTTCAATTCATCAATAATTGAAGGAGCTATGCTCTGGATATGCTTAATTTTAACATTCCACCTTGAGCTGTGACTTTGAACTTGAACTATATGACAAGAGGACCATGATGGTCCTAAATCGCTCACCTGAGGCATCTGCAAATTACAGTACTTTTTTGTATAAAAAAGACACAAATTGAGCAAAATAAATAAAACAAATATAAGATTTTGGGCTTTGTACAAAACAATCCAGTAATGCTTTAAAATGAAAATGAATGCCTTTGGCTTCATAGTTTAATCGATTACCAAACTATCCCAGAATTTGTCACCCTCAGGGAAAAAGGTTTAAAAAAGCATTGTGAGAAAGCAAGCAATTTCTCCATTTCTATTTAAGAAGAATCCTTTCAATGCGATTTATGCAATTTTCAATCCCAGGAGCAGAGACATTTTTTATCCTAAGAGCAAATTTTCCTGTAACATAGTACAAAATTATATAGTCATGCTACATACCAAATATGAATGCCCTTCAGAAGGAGAAGACTTTTGCTCCAATTGGGTGTTTTCCAAAATTTTGGACCTCTGGGGCAGTGCCATGTTTTATCCCAGGGCTAAGATTTTAGCTAACATAGTAGAGAACCATCTGGTTATGCTATAAATCAAATATGAATGCCTTAGACTTTGTAGATTGGGAGGAGAAGAATGCTGAACATGGTTTAATTGAGCATTTTTACGAATTTTGGACACCCAGGGAAGGGGTGTTTTTTAACCTACAGGCATAATTTAATCAAAATTGATAGATAACAGCCAGGCTATGCTACACTCAAAATGTAAATGCCCTCTGCCTTAAAATGAAGAATTTTTTTCAACATACTCAAATTTTGCATTTTTTCAAATTTTTGGACCCCTAGTCAGGGCCGTTTTTGACCGTTGGATGAAAACTTTTGGTGATAAAGTACAAAACCATCTAGCTATGCTACATACCAAATATGAATATCCTAGACCTTATAGTTTAAGAGGAGAAGCCTTTTGAAATTGCTCTTATTAAGAATTTTTCCAAACTTCGGACCTCAGGGGCGGGGGTATTTTTGACCCCAGAGATTAAATATTTAAAAACTTGGTAGAGAACCATATGATTAAGCTCTTTACAAAATATAAAGGCCTTTGGCCTTGTAGTTTATCAAAAAAACAACATAAAAGATTTACTAAAATTTACAATTTTCATATGCCACGGTTACAAGAGTTTTTGGCGGAATTAAATTCTTTTAACAACTTTTGAAGAGCTTAACCCAATGAACATCCCTGCAAAGTTTCAGCTTGATTGGCCTACTGGTTTAGGAGAAGAAGATTTTTAAAGATATTTAAAGAATTACTAAAGATTCCCATTTTCATATGCCGCGGTTACAAGAGTTTTTGATGGAATTAAATTCTTTTAACAACTTTTGAAGAGCTTCACCCAATGAACATCCCTGCAAAGTTTCAGCTTGATTGGCCTACTGGTTTAGGAGGAGAAGATTTTTAAAGATATTTAAAGAATAACTAAAGATTCCCATTTTGAAATGCCGCGGCAACCAGAGTTTTTGACGGAATTAAATTCTTTTAACAACTTTTGAAAAGCTTCAACCAATGAACATTGCTGCAAAGTTTCAGCTTGATTGGCCTACTGGTTTAGGAGAAGAAGATTTTTAAAGATATTTAAAGAATTACTAAAGATTCCCATTTTCATATGCCGCGGTTACAAGAATTTTTGATGGAATTAAATTCTTTTAACAACTTTTGAAGAGCTTCACCCAATGAACATCCCTGCAAAGATTCAGCTTGATTGGCCTACTGGTTTAGGAGAAGAAGATTTTTAAAGATATTTAAAGAATTACTAAAGATTCCCATTTTCATATGCCGCGGTTACAAGAGTTTTTGATGGAATTAAATTCTTTTAACAACTTTTGAAGAGCTTCACCCAATGAACATCCCTGCAAAGTTTCAGCTTGATTGGCCTACTGGTTTAGGAGGAGAAGATTTTTAAAGATATTTAAAGAATAACTAAAGATTCCCATTTTAAAATGCCGCGGCAACCAGAGTTTTTGACGGAATTAAATTCTTTTAACAACTTTTGAAAAGCTTCAACCAATGAACATTGCTGCAAAGTTTCAGCTTGATTGGCCTACTGGTTTAGGAGAAGAAGATTTTTAAAGATATTTAAAGAATTACTAAAGATTCCCATTTTCATATGCCGCGGTTACAAGAATTTTTGATGGAATTAAATTCTTTTAACAACTTTTGAAGAGCTTAACCCAATGAACATCCCTGCAAAGTTTCAGCTTGATTGGCCTACTGGTTTAGGAGAAGAAGATTTTTAAAGATATTTAAAGAATAACTAAAGATTCCCATTTTAAAATGCCGCGGCAACCAGAGTTTTTGACGGAATTAAATTCTTTTAACAACTTTTGAAAAGCTTCAACCAATGAACATTGCTGCAAAGTTTCAGCTTGATTGGCCTACTGGTTTAGGAGAAGAAGATTTTTAAATATATTTAAAGAATTACTAAAGATTCCCATTTTCATATGCCGCGGTTACAAGAATTTTTGATGGAATTAAATTCTTTTAACAACTTTTGAAGAGCTTCACCCAATGAACATCCCTGCAAAGTTTCAGCTTGATTGGCCTACTGGTTTAGGAGAAGAAGATTTTTAAAGATATTTAAAGAATTACTAAAGATTCCCATTTTCATATGCCGCGGTTACAAGAGTTTTTGATGGAATTAAATTCTTTTAACAACTTTTGAAGAGCTTCACCCAATGAACATCCCTGCAAAGTTTCAGCTTGATTGGCCTACTGGTTTAGGAGGAGAAGATTTTTAAAGATATTTAAAGAATAACTAAAGATTCCCATTTTAAAATGCCGCGGCAACCAGAGTTTTTGACGGAATTAAATTCTTTTAACAACTTTTGAAAAGCTTCAACCAATGAACATTGCTGCAAAGTTTCAGCTTGATTGGCCTACTGGTTTAGGAGAAGAAGATTTTTAAAGATATTTAAAGAATTACTAAAGATTCCCATTTTCATATGCCGCGGTTACAAGAATTTTTGATGGAATTAAATTCTTTTAACAACTTTTGAAGAGCTTCACCCAATGAACATCCCTGCAAAGTTTCAGCTTGATTGGCCTACTGGTTTAGGTGAAGAAGATTTTTAAAGATATTTAAAGAATTACTAAAGATTCCCATTTTTAAATGCCACGGCAACCAGAGTTTTTGACGGAATTAAATTCTTTAACAACTTTTGAAGAACTTCACCAAAGGAACATCCCTGCAAAGTTTCAGCTTGATTGGCCTACTGGTTTAGGAGGAGAAGATTTTTAAAGAAATTGTGGACGGACGGACAGACGGATGGACGGACGACAGACAATGACTGATCACATTAGCTCACCTTGCACTTCATGATAGAGAACAATTTTAAAAAGTTATTTCAAAATCCACCCATAAATGAAGGATCTATGCTGTCAAAAAGGTCAATTTTAACCCTTGTCATGCTGAGCCCAGAATATTCCGGTTTTGGCAGGAGGTGTAGACTAAGATCAGACTGCACTTATGTGCAGGCTGATCTTAGTCTACACCTCTTGCTTGTACTTTTCCTATCAGGGTTGTTTATGAAGTCGATTTCTTAAAGAAATTTAATTTTTGAACAACAAGTTCTATCAGTGCTCTCAGCCCTTTGATTTGACAGCAGTTCAGTAAGGTAATTTATACAGCATGACAAGGGTTAACCTTTGACCTTGAACTGTGACCTAGACATAGAAGCTATCCAAAAACCAGGAAAATGTGTCAGCGCATTATTATAAGGAGTATCATCAAATTCAGCCAAAGAGTTGTGGAGATAAGAGGACGGACGGAAACATAAGGACAGATAGACAGAAGAAGCTGTGGCTATTTGCTTACCCTTCTGGCAGCATAATAAGTGTCAAATTGGGTAGAAATCATTGTGGGAAAAGGAGAAATTGCTTGTGACAAGCATTTTCTCCTTTTGCCACAAAGCTATCCATGTTTATATTTCTTCAGGACTTGTTACAAGCAATTTCTTCTATTTCTACAATATTTTTTACCATGCTGATTGGTTCTTTTCAAATCAAATCCACTTTCAATATTCGTCTGCAAAACCTTTGAATTTGGACAAGTCTAAAATTGTGCAAAGCCAGAAAGGGGAACCCATTAGCAGATGACAAATCATTAGACTGGTACAAAATCAAAGCAGTTGCAGTCAATTTAAAGGCGATAGAATCTTAAAAAGATCTGCCTTTTGGGGTAGAAAAAAGGAAAACAAAAGAATAGCATAAGGTGACTTAACCCTTGTCATGCTGAACTCGAGATATTCTGGCTTTGGCAGGAGATGTAGTTCAAAATCAGCCTACACATAATTGCAGTCTGATCTTGGCCTACATTTCCTCCTTGTACTTTTCCTGCCAGAGTTGTTTATGAAATTGATCTCTAAAAGAAATATTTATTTTTTAACAACAAGTTCTATCAGTGCTTTCAGCCCGCTGATTTTACAGCAATTCTGTAAGGTAATTTATACAGCATGACAAGATCAAAGGTGAGGCTCAAAAGTATGCATACAAAGTAAATCAAAGATTTGACCATGTGACATAGTTTTGATCCCATGTGACCCAATTTTCAACTTGATTGAGATTATGAAGATAAACATTCTAAATAAACATCAAGACATAATGGTAAGACATCTAGAGTGCACACAAGATATTTCTAAGATTTGACTTTGAGACTTACTTTATGACCCCACATGTCCAACTTGACAGGGGTACTAAGAAGAGAAGCTTTTAGACCAAATATTTAGTCAACTGAGGCAAAGATCAAACTTGACCAAGTTAATCATTATGAAGACAAATATTCTGACCAAATATTCAGACATTTGAGGCTAAATGGGTACCCTCTAGAGTACACACAAGGTATTTCTAAGATTAAGCCTTGTGAACCTTTTTATGACCCCATGTTAACTAAGAAATTATGCAGACAGCCATTCTTATCAAGTTTGAAAACATTTGAGCTAAAATTGTGTACACAAGTTGTTTGTGTATCCAACATAGGACAAACACAGTTAGACCTTGAGCACGATGTGCTCTTGTGAGCTAAAAAGGAGGATCATGGGTTAATTCTTGTCATGCTGAATTAAAATCCCATACAAATTTGCTGTAATATTAAAGGATTGACAGCACTGGAAGGTCTTAATGATGGTCAATATTCCTTTTGAAGAATGATTATTTGAACAGCTCTGGATGAAAGGGGACAAGCAGGAGTTGTAGACCAAGATAGACCACGATTAGACTGCACTTGTGTGCAGGCTAATCTTTGTCTATACCACCTGACAAAACAGGAATATTACGAGTTCAGCATGACAAGGGTTAATACATACTATTACAGGATGACAAAATGCTACATTGGTCTAAGCTAAAAGTTAATTCTGATGACACAGCCTAAACATTTTTTTTCTAAGAATGAATGAAGTCATACATCAGCTAACCAAATGTGAAAGACTATAAGCAGCATTTCTCAGAATTTTGGTAGGATTTATACTTATGACCTGACAAACAATCAAATCAAGTTTCAATAAGATTGAGCAAAAAACGGAGTTCCTTAAGAGTGAAGAAAGAAATAACTACAAGGCCATTTTTTGCGTTTTACACTACAGCGATTCCAATTTCATCTGGGTTTATCTTTTTGACCTAACAATGATTCTGACCAAGTTTCAACAAGATTGAGGCAAATTGTGGCGCTATAGTGAAAATAACAAAAGAAATAGTCATTAAGGCTCCCCTTTTGTGCTTTCAACTAGAACTTTCTCCCTTTGAATAGGGTTCATCACTAAGACCCAAGTTCTGGCTGATTCCTCTAGATTGAGCTAAAATTATCAACCCTCAGAGTAAACAAACAAAGTCTCATCTGAGGCCCCTTTTCCTGTGTTTCCAAACACAAGAAATCATTTACGAATTGAGTGGTAATGGTTTAAACAGAATATTCATAATCAGCAATTTATGAAAGTCATCTCTGGATATCAATTAATTTTCAGATTTCATTTTTTTTTTCCCCACACGACAGACAAATGTTTAATTACATGCAATAACCTCATATTGAAAGGATTTTGATTAGAAATGATACATTTCCATAGAACTCTATTTGATAGATTAACCAGAAAACAAAATTTTAGACTGGTCTAAATTGAAAGTCATTGCAGATGAAAATTCTTAGTTGATGGAATTTAACTTATCTTTGTCTTTGGGGGAAGAAAACATTGTGAAAATGAAGAAATTGTTTGTTACATTGCTTGTTTTGTTTTTTTCTTGAAGGGAGTCGAAAAGCGTCATTGTGTGGGAATGTGTTAAATGCATGTTTCTGCCTCTATTAAAGCCTCTAGGTATACCAATACAGACACAAGGGTAATAATTGGCAATATAAAAAAGCTGCCATCTATAATCAAAACTGTAGCAGCAAGAAAATGAGACCCTTGGGAGAGTATGGAAGACATCAAACCGATGTGCAAGCCACAATTCAAATTGACTAAATGACTTGTTAAATAGGCATTACAAGTACCAGGGGAACTGTTATTTTGGGTTTATTCTGAAAGAAGATCTTTCTGACATGTGCTACAGGCCAATCTAATGTAGGCTGAGTTTTAATACCTTTGGTCTACTGCATTACCTTTGGTGCCAGTCTACAGTTTTGATGGAAATATTCAAATTGGCCATGGTCAGTTTTTCAAATAGAAAGAAAATGTCATTTTTGACTGCTGATTTATTGGTAATAGTGGAAACTATCACTCTAAAAGATTCTAAAACATGAAAAAGAGACCATTCGCAAGCAGCAAATATGAAACTAAAGGTTCATGACTTTTCGAAAGTGTGCATGTTTTCGGCGGAACCAGAAGTGCATGGTGGTAGTTTTGCAGATTTTGGCTGTCAGTGCATCCTATTCTGACAAAGAACATGCTAGTTCTATTGCAGATTGTTGTTTGATAGAATAGTTTAGCACAATATTCGAATAGGAGGGTTGACGACAAAGGAAAGAGACGTAAAACGTAGTCTGATACCTCTCTTCTCATTTGGTCATTATGAATGATCTGATAAAATAATGTCCTAACTAGCTCATAACTGTAAAAGTAATATTTATGTTTAGCTTGCATTTTATAGGTTCTTGTAATTGATGCCACCAAGTGAAAGCCTAAGATTTGTGCAGAATCATCATCAAAAATTTCAGTTTTAAATAACAAGATATTTCTCATCTGATTATTAACTTGGTTAACCCATTCCCACAAAATAACACTTTTAAACACCCATCAATACAAAATCTTTGGAAAGCATTGTGTAAAATGAAGAAAGCAATTCCTTCATTATCCACAATATTTTCTACCCTAAAAGACAAAGATTTTGAAGATTTCATCAAATTGAAATTGTCATCTGCAACTCTTTTGAATTTGGAAAGATCTAAAATCTCATCATGGGTTAAGTGATTTCAGAAGAATTTAGAATGAAAATGAATTTCAATAGACTAAGATTGCCAAATAAGCTTGGATCCAGCCCTGGTATAATCAAACTTAAAGGACTGTCGAAATTTCATCATCTTATTTTCAGTAGAGTCACCCAAGGCATATTCCAACAAAAAAACAGAGCAGTTTAACCCATTCCGAAATGACAACATTTTAGACTAATCCAAATTCAAAGAATTTATAGTCAACAATTTCAAATTGATGAAAAATTGAAAGTCTTGGTCAGTTTGGGAAGAAAATATTGTGGACAATATTAAGAAATTTCTTGTTATAAGCAATTTCTTCATTTTCCACAGTATTTTCCTATTCTATTTTCTGAAGGGGCAAAATAGCAGGTTTGAGTGGGAATGGGTTAAAAGGAGAAATGAAGGAAAATAAAGAAAAAAGAAAACAGGGAGAATATAGACCTACACATCCAATCATAAGCTACAAAAAAGTTCTGACCTCAGCACATATAAGATCATTTGTATGTTATTATTGTTTGTTATTTTGTAAAAAAGCCATCATTTAAAGACTCAGTCCTTGTTTGCGTAAAAGTTTACAACTAGAGGCACTTGTGTGCCTGTATTGCTCCACAAGCATGAATGTACTGATTGAGCAAAGGGTGTTTTCAGAAAATCAATATAAAGTGAATTATCTTTGCCATCTTTGGCTAATAAATCTAGTTACTCAAATCTTTGAAACAGTTGAAATCTGGTCACTGAAATCTTTGAAATAGTTCTCGGGAAGCATTTAGAACTTTTCTTTGTTTTTCAAAAGTCAAGTCGAGTAAAATTCATTTACTATTAATCAGATTGAAAGGTATTAACAAAATTTTCACTGTAGATGAACAATAACCACAACAATAACAAGAGCCGTCAGAGACAGATTATGCTCAACAGATAAGGCTTTGTCACAAAACTGTATGCCATTATTGGACAAAAAACTTCTTAGTGAATGCAACTATAGTTTGAGAGTTCAGTTCACAAGAAATTTGGAAGATTGACAAACATTGAAGGAACCTGTATGGCTTCACAGGCCTGATTCTAGTAAAATTCAATATCATTATATGGTAAAGGGTTAAATATTTTATCTTGACCATCAACATTATCAATGAAAAAATGTCTACATACAAAAAATGAAGACTCTAACTTGAGTTAAGTCTTACAGAAACAAAAGGCTGACTTATTTCAGAGTAGACAATATACAAAATGAAAAGCTACATGGCATTAAGCTCCCTTTTAGCATGGTAAAGTTCATTGTGTCAAAAATTGAAATTAACATTACCTAGGGTACTTGATAAACAACAGTTATGTAAAGTAGCAAGAAATTTTGGCAATTAGTAAAGGAGGTATATTTGAAATTTAATGACCTTGACAATTTGACCTTGACCAATGACCTTGATTTTGGTATCTGCTGAAACGTCTTGTCACAAGTAATAAACATTTGAAATATAGAGGCTGTATCACTTACCAAATCAGAATTAAGGACAATGTTATAGTTAAATTTTTTGAAATTTTGACCTTGGTAATGACCTTTACCTTAGTCAATGACCTTGAACTTAGTACCAACAGAAAGGTCATGTCATAAGAAATGCACATGTAAAATATGAAGGCTATATCACTTACCATTGTATACTTATGGGCGATGTTAACATTAAAATTTTGGAAATTTTGACCTTGAGAAATGACCTTGACAGGTGACCTTAAACTTAGTACCAACAGAAAGTTCATGTCATGCACATGTAAAATATGAAGGCTTTATCACTTACCATTCTTAACTTATGGACAATGTAAAGGTTATTTAAGCAATGCACATGAGAAATATGAAGGCTTTATCACTTAACATTCTTAACTTATGGACAATGTAAAGGTTATTTTATCTTAAATTTTGACCTTCAGAAACGACCTTGACCTTAACAGATGACCTTGACCTTAATACCATCAGAAAGGTTTTGTCATAAACAATTCACATGTGAAATATGAAAGCTTTATCTCTTATGAATCAAAAGTTATGGCCAATGTAAGTTTGTTGCGGAGAAATGGAGAACTAACGTAAAGCTAACAAACATTAAGCCCCCTTTTTCCATGACACATCTTATTTCTTAAAATTTTAAATAGTTTATAGTCAAGGGCATCTGATTTGCTACTCAAATAAGAAATTTCATTAAATTCTGACCATTAGACTAGGAGAAATTTGAGAAAAACTATAAAATAAACTAGATTTGGGGAAAAAATAGGCCTCAAATCCCAAAACCTGGAAAATACATAGGCATTATATCATAGGGAGTTCACATGGTAAGTTTTATTTGATTTGGCACAAGGGGGTAATGGAGAAATTGCTCCAGACAAACGGACGGACGGACGAAGGGGCGGCTATATGCTCTCCCTTCGGGAACATAAGAAGCCATGATTTTCAACCAATCAAAAATTATTTAAAGGGATCTGACAAAGAGTAAGCTGAGGATCAATCCTTCAAAATTTAACTGAAATCCATCACCAGGAAGATTTTTCAAAGCAAATTCCACATATGGAAATTACCGTCACCACACAAAGTCATGTTTTTTATCCAATCAAAATTTATTGAAAAAAATCTGACAAAGGGTTTGACCATATGAACATTCATATGAAATTTGGTTGAAATTGATCAACTTATTACTGAGAAAAAAAATATTTTTAGAGTTTTAACCGTATGCTGTATATGGTAAGAAGCCCCTCCTATCTAAGACATGCTTTTCATCCAATCAAAATTCTTTTAAATAATCTGGTTAGGAGAATTTTATTGAAATCAATCGACTTGTTATTGAGGAAAACATTTAATGGAAATTAGTCCATCCGTTTTCCATCCTATATAACTTGTTTTTAGAGGAATCTGGTAAAGGGTTCCTCAAGGATCATTCCTGCTAAATTTGGCCCAAATCCATCTACTGATTTCTGAGAAGATTTTCAAAGCTTTCACCATATATCGATTAGCCCCGCCCATTAAAGCTATGTTTTTCATCCAAATCAAAATTCCTCAAAGGAGTCTGATAAAGGGTCACCAAAGGATCATTCCTGTGAAATTTGGTTGAATTCTGTTCAGTACTGTCTGAGAAGATTTTCAAAGCTTTCACCATATATGAATAAGCCCAGCCCGTTAAAGCCATTTTTTCATCCGTTCAAAGTTCTTTGAAGTTATCTCATAAAGGGTGACCTAAGGATCATCTCTGTAAAATTCGATTGAAATTCATCAAGTGGTTTCTGAGGAGAAGATTTTTAAAGCTTTTACCATATGCCTTGCCCATTAAAGCCATGTTTTTTATCTTATCAAAATTAATCAAAGTAATCTGATAAAGGGTCACCAAAGGATAATTTCTGTGAAATTTGGTTGAATTCTGTCCAGTACTTTCTATGGAGAAGATTTTCAAATCTTTTTACTATAATTTTTATATAGAATAAGGCTCATCCATAAAAGTCATGTTTTTCATCCGTTCAAAATTCTTAAAAGGAATCTGATAAAGGGTCACCAAAGAATCATTCCTGTAAAATTTGGTTAAAATTCATCAACTGGTTTCTGGGACAAAGATTTTTATAGCTTTTATCATATATGGAAAAAGCCCTGCCCATTAAAGCCATGTTTTTCATCCGTTCAAAATTCTTTTAAGGAATCTAATAAAGGGTCACCCAAGGATTATTTCTGTGAAATTTGGTTTAATTTTATTAAGTACTTTCTGAGGAGATTTTTTAGGTCTAAGTTTATCAACGGCGAACAGACAGACTCCTGCAACACTGACACCATGCCATGACAATAGCCTGTGGAGCTAAAAAACAAAAAACCATGTAGTCGTATTCATCAACATTAGATGGTTGTCCAAGGACAACTGCTGTCGAGCCCACAAAGTTTTGAAGGTATCCTGCTCCAGATAAGCACAATTTTAGTGTTTGACCTTGAGCTTTGACCTTGACATTAAAACCATCCCAAGAATTCTTTCAAATGGCACATCAACTCATGATGGAGAACAATTGTGCCTAGTTATTTTGAAATCCATCCATAATTGTAGGAGGAATACTCTGGACAAGGTCAATTTTTGTGTTTGACCTTCAGCTGTGACCTTGAACCTGAAGCTATCCAAAAAGTTCTTTCAAATGGCACATCTACTCATGATGGAGAAATATGTGCCAAGTTATTTTGAAATCCATCCATAATTGTAGGAGAAATACTCTGGACAAGCACAATTTTAGTGTTTGACCTTGAGCTGTGACCTTGAACTTGAAGCTATCCAAAAAATTCTTTCAAATTCCCCATCTACTCAAGATGGGGAATAATTGTGCCAAGTTAAATTAAATCCATCCATAAATGTAGGAGTAATTGTCCGGACAAATTCGGACGGACTAACAGACTAACTAAAGGACTAACGCACTAACGCACATACACCGATTTGTCATAGTGACAACTATGTCTCGCTCACCACAAGCGTGCTTGACAAAAATCAAGTAACCTACAGCATATTTTGATCCTATTAAGCATCTCACCAATCTAGACCAATACCTTAAACTATGAAGATCAATCATTTATGACTGTTTTAGGTAACATTAATCCTTTTTTCGAAATTTTGGACTGGTCTAGATGTTGGATGCAATATGAAATGAGCCATCTTGTATGGTAGAAAATTTTGTTTAAAATGGAGAAATTCCTTGTAGCGGAAAGGCTTAGTTCCACAATCAAGTATAACTTTAACCGTGAAGTCATTTTCATGCCAATGATATTTTCCATCAAGAAAAGCATGGCCAAATCTCATAATTCTTGGAATAAATCAACTAACCCTCATCAACTTGGGCCAAATTGAACAGCAATTCACCAACACCTTAAAGATTGATTGCATTCCATGGTGGAAATAGCCCATACTAACTAAATAAGCTTAGTTTGATTGGCCGTTTTCTGGGAAAACATTTGGAATAAGATAAGGGCTATTTCTTAACTCTTGTAAGGCTGAAAAAAATCCTCTAAAGAATTGCATTAAACTCTATAGGACTGGCAGCGCTTGATATACTAATTGTGTGTTAATTTTTGAAAATTTATCTTGTAAGCAACTCTGACTAAAAAGAGGCAAGCAGAAGGTAAAGGCTAATATCAGTCTGCACATATGTGCAGACATATCTTTGTCTATACCTCCTACCAAACCAGGAATAATTCAGCATGACTTGGCCAATTCCCTTTCATTGACACTTGTTTGTGGACAGCAAAGATATTGGTTTGTAATTTTTTCAATGTCCACAATGTTTTCTTCCCTAACAACGATTTTGTCATTTCCGTCAACTTGAAATTGTCTTTAATAACTTCTTTCAACTTGGACAAGTCTAAAATTTTGTGTGTTAATTGGTTAGCTTACAGCAGAATAAATGATGCCATCCAATTTAGCCCATTCCTCTCCATGATCAAAGCAGATCTCAAGCTCTATTGACAGTTTTGCCAAAGTTTCTTGTCATTTAATTAAATTAGATTGTCTGAAATAAATAGACAAAATGATTTGATTTATGGCTTGATTTATTGCTGCAGGCAATCTGCATAAAATTCAGAAACAATTCAGCGGATCACTTCTATAAAAGATGCTTTGAGTCCAGAGCTATAGAACACCAGAATGCAAAGTCTGTACCGGACAACGGTAAAACAATATGCCCCTGATTTTTTGATGCTGGGGCTTAAAAAGTAAATGGTTCATTGGCAACCTAAATGTCATGGCTACAGCTAATTCAAGGTGTAATTCCGAGGTTATAGTTGGAAACCAACAAATATGCTAAAGTTTAAGTCTAAATGAAAAATTTGTTTAGATGAATGATCCTTGAGTGACAGTCAATTTACTCAATCATTTATTCTATGTGCTTGTTATTGTAAAGGACTAAAGGGTATACTAGTGACTCTAGCGTAAGAAAAGAAGAAATTGCATGTTACAAGAAAATTCTCCTTTATTTCCTAATTCCACCCCTGATCCCTCATGGGGCAAATAATGCAAGATTGGGTGGAGTTGAGTCAGGTACATAAACTAAACTGTTTCACTCATCGAAAATTGTGGTGATGATTGAATAAGGAATATTTTGAAATTGTTATGGCCAAGGCAAATTCAGATGGTTGATTGATTCATTGCATGGAGTTCAACAACACTTTTACTCTCATATATATCAAGGTTGCTGGATCAAGCACCTAACCATGGATTTCTGGTATTTCTCAAACCAGTACTACCACTACTGTATTCATTGTAATAAATATATGTGTGATATACAGTTTGTTAATGGACAACATAACATAATTACATAAACTATTATTATCTATTATTATTACTACATCCCTTCCAATCCTCCAGCTGCTCATCCAACTTAGGTTTACAATTATCCAACTTTTTGATGGGGACAAATTTTAGAAAGGATATAAGCCGTGGCCAGGGATCAAATCTGTGACCCCATGACTAGGAGTCCTACACTCTACTACTGAGGTATGGCTGCGGCTGTACAAATTCAGATAGACCAACACACGAATGCACATACACCTACAGCTACACCACTGACAACTATGTTTTGCTAACATAAAGTGTGCTCAACTGAAAAAAAAACATATGCAGTTCATGCAATCAGATCTTACAAAATTCTGTGAAGCAAAAAGTTTCAACCCTGGTCAGACTGCACAGGCTGTAGTTGTTGCACTTTAGGCATTTCGCCTAATGGTTTATATATAAATAAGCAATGGGTCAAAATGATAAATCCATTACCCTAATACCAGATTTTAGAATGGTCCAAATTCAAAGAAGTTGCAGACGATAATTTCAAGTTAATATGAATAGTATTTGAAATATCTCTGTCATTCTTGTTGAAAACAATGTGGAAAATGCAGAAATTGCTTGAAACATGAAATTTCCGCCTTTTCCACATTGTTTTCCCGAACCTTTTTTTATTGAGGGGCGTAAAAAGGCAGGACTGTGTGGGAATGGGTTAATACAGTTTGACTTTGTTGTTGTGCATCATTTGAGCAATTTAACAAACAATTCACTTGCAATAGTTATACTATGCCAGAAAATATCAGTTGAGTATATTGGACAAAGTCATTGCCATCAACTATCATGCAAAGGTTTTCTCCTGGGAAAAGGATGGCAAACAAAGCTTTGTGCCTGATCAATAAACCATTAGAAATGTGCTTTATCAACAAATTTAGGCCCTTTCATTTCCTTTGACACCATAAATTAGAAATTAATTGGATAGTGTAATGGAAAAAAATTGATGGTGTCTTAATAAAACACCTATAAATGGTATTCCAAGGTCTTCAAGGTGGGGAGATAAATTAGACACGAAGGCAATCTTACTGGAGCCTTTGTAAGTAGGTTAGGTATTTTCCTGGATCTCAGAAGGATCTCACATACATTCTTTTTCGAACACTCCCTAGATTTTTGTGTGCTCCTTAAATTTGCCATGAATAATCTTTCATTTAACCCATTCCCACACAATCGCACTTTTAAATGCCCCTCATTACAAAAGCTTTGGAAAAAATTGTGGAAAATGAAGAAATTGCTTGTTACAAGCAATTTCTTCATTTTCCACAATGTTTTCTTTTCTAAAAGACGAACAAATCTGAAATTTCATAAAGTTTAAATTGTTGTCTGCAACTTCTTTCAATTTGGTTTACAGTCTAAAATTTTCTTGTGTTGTAATGGGTTAATCCATAACTATTTTTCATTGTTCATCTTCTTCCCTGGTATGACCAGAACAAAGCTGAGGTTCTCAAGTCTTGCCAAAGGACTTAGCCATGTGACCAAAGTTGTGCACTGTCTTGATTAAAACCCATGTAATTCCAGTTGCATTGTCCGCATTCAAACCTTTGTGGTCTGAGTCATTGTCTGGATTCAAAACCATATCACTAGGGTTGCACTAATTCATTATGTAACTTGAGCTGCACTATTTAGGTTCAAACCCATGTGACCACAGTTGCACTGTCAAATCCATGTGAACCTCTCAAATCACCACTTTCTTTATTCCAAGTGAAACCCCTCTAACTGCAAGTTGATTAAATATATAGTATTAAAAGCTACCAGAAACACGTACAAGTTGATAATGACAGGCTGACTGTTGGTGTATCTAACCATTACTTCCTGTAATTCCTCACACTTTCACAAGCACATCACTCCTTTACGTCAAGTTACTTCATTGGACCGAGATTCCATGTTCAAATTTGTTTTGACCATTAAGTGTGCATTATAAAAGAAGATGGAGCCAAAATTTGCCAAATAATTTTAATGTCTATAAATGAATAAAGAATCCTCCTGACAAGCTCATTTTTAAAAACAATCTAAAAATTTGGCCTTAATCTGTTACCTTGAAGCTATCCAAAATGGACAGACTTATGAAGAACACCAAAACATTATCCCTCTGATAATTATCCCTCTTAAGTGATAAGTAAGGGTAGATGATTATCCAGTACACCACCCCTCTATGAATCAAAGCACTGAAAGTACTGATGATGGATGTCTGTGTTGGCATAGTAGAGTGGTATGCCCATTTTGGTGTAGAAAATCGCATTTATTCTTATAGATAATCTCAAGGCTCATTTATGCATTCACGATTTTCTCTACGATTCACCCCGATTCACCCAGATTTCTCATGTTCAGAAAAATCGGAATGGATCAGGATGAATTGTGGCGAAAAGTAGAAATATTCAGTGTCATCATGATTCCAGTAGGAATGTCCACAATATGAGTACAGTGTCTGTAAGGTATCGCTACAAGTCAATGACTATTCATGACAGCAACTCTACGGTTAATGAGGATTAGCCATGGCTCCACAACGAATGCTCACGGTGCTTGAACTGTTCGATGAGGTACAAGTACCAATCATGGTGGTAGTGACAGGAGCTAATCATGGAGTTCTGTAGCAAACCGTGAATGATTCTTAGGACAACTGTACACAATTCGTGGTGAATCGTGCGAATTTGTGCAGTCAAAGACCTCTCACAAATAGCCAAAATTATAGCTACAGTGTCAGTACGAATAAGCACGATTCCAGTATGTTACGAATTAGGCCACGCCCAATAACCACCACAATTCGCCAAAAATATTTTAAACAGTTTAAAACTTCAGTAGCACTTCTGTGGAGTTTCCTGAATCATCACAATTCACCAAGATTCACCACAGTTCTACCACAAAATCAACACAGTAACCGACGATTTTGCAAGTTGTTGTGAATCATAGCGGCACCAAAGCTAAAAATTGGGAATGTGTAAACAGGTCTTTATTTAAGGATAATGTTTGGCCTAGCCTAAGTTTGTTCAAAAGTTAATACAGGATGTTTTCTATTCTTGAGTCCTGAGCATGATCACAAGTTTGAAAAAAAAATGCCATTGTTAAACACATCATTTGTCTTTTACCGCTGAAAATATGATAAGTAATTTGCTTCTTCAGTTGGCTGACCAGCTACACATGTAATGGCCCAAATTCATTGTTGCAGTTGTAAATGTTACAGGTGTGAATATTGACAGAAAGCCATTATTGGGTGCACCTACCAACCTTGGTTTTACTTAAATACTACTGAAAGTGACATTAAACCAAATTCACTTAATCACAGTATAGATCAATACTTTTTTTAGCTAGCAAAGCGTCAGCTTTAATAGCTTAAGTTAACAGACAAATTTTGAGGTCTTCTCAAAGTTCAATGAGTGCAAACTGCCACTGAAGGTTTGACCACTAAATCCATTGAATGCCTACGCCATAAAAAATAGTTATTATTTCAGGAATGTTGCAAACTCTGCCACTGCGTTTTACTGCAACATGCAACATGAATTAACTTTATACAAATTGTAGACAACTCCTTTTGAAGCATCTCAATAAATAGCTTTGGAAAACAATTTTGACACCGAATCAATTGCTTGAATTGCTTGTAACAAGCAATTTCTTCCTTGTCCACACAGTGTTTTCTACTCTACAAGGCAAAGGTTTTCTAAATTCCACTAAACATGATAACCTTTGACAAAGAAGATTACCTATTAAAATCATTCTTTGCTAGCTTACTGTACTTTCAGTACTTTGATTACTTTTCTGAGATTATCCTATTCCAATGACAGTCCACAAATAATCAACAAATAATTCAGATTTCATTTAAGAAACTTGGAGAATATTAGATTAGCAATATTCATTGAAAATTATTATCAATCAGAAACAAATGAGAGATTTTGTATATCTTTTAAACCTTCTGCGATCCAGTAGAGGCATAACTCATTCCCACATGATCCGCTTTTTACACCCCTGAAGAATCACATTAAAGAAAACATTGTGAGAAAAGGAGAAATTTATTTGTTCCACACTGTTATCTACTCTATCTTGGCCTTAGTTTTCAATATCAAAGCGAATTGAAAGATGTTGAATTGTTATTGAGCTACACAGATCAGCTTTACATTACCCATTAACAGACGACAAAATTTTAGATTGGTTCAAATTCAAAAAGGAGTTGCAGAAGACAAATCTAAAGATGGTGAAATCTTTAAAACTATTGTCTTTTGGGGTACAAAATACTGGTGAGAATGAAGAACAAGGAATTTCTTCATTTTTCACAATATTTTCCAAGTTTTCATATTGAGAGGCATCTAAAAGTGTCACTGTGTGGGAACTGGTTAAGCTGAGAAAACTGTGAATAGTTTATATGTGTTTTCAAAGACAATGTATCCGACTCAGTCCCTAGCTGGATACACCCTACATGTAACCCTACATGTCACTAGGACCTAACAAAGAGAACAAAGTAATACTAGATGGTTGTCCTAGGACAACTGCTGTTGAGCCTGCAAAGATTTGTAGGCATCATGCTCCGGAGAAGCACAATTTCAGTGTATGACCTGAAGCTGTGACCTTGACATTAGAAATATCCCAAAAATTCTTTCAAATGGCAC
Organism: Fragum fragum; assembly: GCA_946902895.1. Lineage (NCBI taxonomy): Eukaryota > Metazoa > Mollusca > Bivalvia > Cardiida > Cardiidae > Fragum > Fragum fragum. The sequence continues at coordinate 39,546,144 of OX336366.1, read as the reverse complement.
ATCTACTCATGATGGAGAATAACAGCTTCTGCTAATAACAATCATATGAATATTTTAACCCTTATCATGCTGTATAAATTACCTTACTGAATTGCTGTAAAGTCAAAGGGCTGAGAGCACTGATTGAACTTGTTCAAAAATCAATATTTCTCTTAGAAATCAACTGGCAGAGGTGAAGTACAAGCAGGAGGTGTAGACCAAGATCAGACTGCTCTTATGTGCATACTGACCTTGGGATACACCTGCTGCCAAAACCGGAATATTCCGGGACAGTATGACAAGGGTTAACAACAGTGAACAGTCTCTTGTTTTCTGCTTCAACATTTCTCAATTTTCCCAGTCTTTAATCTTGTCACTTCAAGGGCTTATTGTAAAACTGTTGTAAGTGCATATGAAAATCTATAGACACTAACAATAATTTTGCACTAAACCCCTGGAATGATCATTCTTGCAGCCTGCAATACTTGCTATATTTGTCAAGGGAAACATAGCCAAATCCCAAGATATTGGCAGAAGCTAAAAGTCTCATAGAAAAACACATTTACAACCATTTACTTTCCAAAGAAATGGAGCTATTTTCATTTTTCATGACTCTCCGTCCATTAAGGAGAGCCACAATGGTCATTTGACCCCACACCGCTGTCCATTCTCGGGAATGGTAAATAGTCATTTAGCCTGATTTACACCAATTTGTATGGGACACAATGTTACACTGGCTGTATAAATGTAAATATTATTCATAAAAGGACATGAAAGAAATGGCTGACCACCTCAGTTCATGAATAAATCTTCCATTTTCACAAAGATGTGTGTTTCACTCCATTTACGGCAAACAGTTTTGATAACAATGGACATGCAAGATTTTATCTATCTTATCAATAGAGGATAATGAATTAGTAGTCATGAAATATCAAATTTGTTTAACCCTTTCCCATTTTTGGAAAATTTAGACTAGTCCAAATTGAAAGAGGTTGTAGACGACAATGAAAACTGGATGCTATTTGAAATAAAACCATCCTATGTGGTAGAAAATATTGTGGAAAAAGAAGAAAATTGCTTATTACAAGCAATTTTCTTCTTTTTCCACAATGTTTTCTTGAGTATAAAATCACAGGAACGTAAAATCCCATATTTGAATGGGAAAGGGTTCAAAGAGTCATCTATAAATGTATAAAAATGAGACTATGCCAAGTTTTTATCTGTTTTAGATGACTTCATTTAATAAATCTGGTATTTCATGAGAATGAGTTTGATATTCAAATTATAATTTGGCAATTTTTGTCTGAAAAAAATTGATAGAATAGTGAACTTTATCAATAAAAGACATAGTTACTTAGTTACTTCATAACATGTGATATAAATTTCACTCCCAAGTTGTAAGTCTTTGTTATTAGAACATTTACTTTTGCCTTTTGAATTTCCTCTTTGGCGAAACCTAGTTACTACCAATTGAATAAGCTTTAGTTACAGGTTTAGGTTACCCATTATAGAATTTGTTGAAGAACAATCTATATTCTGTATGCCCAGCTTACTTAAAGTATGTTGGTTTTTTCTTTTTCTTTTATACATCTGCTGCCTCATTTTTTGACCACTGTTAATCATTAAGTATAAATATACCCTTTGATGATTGATTAACCTATGTGCTATACAAGAGTGTTATAGTCACAATATATGCCACCAACTACCTTAGACAGAAAAGTCCCCCTTTTCTATGACACAGCCTGAAGAAGCAAACTGAAGGTTAAATGATTAGAAACATACTGTGAAAATTTCATTAAAATTCATCAATAAAGGTAGGATGAGATTTGTTAACAAAATGTAGATGTATGGACGGATGGATGTCAGGATCTAGACAGAGAAGATGATGCCAATATTCATCCACATTCTGCGGCATTAAAAAAAAGAAAAAATGTTTATGTATTCAAATTGGAAAAATTAAATTATAGGCAATCTGTGTTGAAATTCTATTTTGCCCCAAAGAGTGACATCCAGAGATTAGTACAAACTATTGAAAGTGTATATTTAACTTGTCAAGGGAAAGTAGACTTTGGTGGAAGAGTGTATTTGTATTTAACATGTCAAGGGAAAGGAGACCTTGGTGGAAGAGTGTATTTGTATTTGACATGTGAAGGGAAAGGAGACCTTTGTAGGAGTGTGTATTTAACTTGTCAAGGGAAAGGAGATCTTGGTGGAAGAGTGTATTTGTATTTGACATGTCAAGGGAAAGGAGACCTTTGTGGGAGTGTGTATATTACTCATCAAGGGAAAGGAGACCTTGGTGGAAGTGTGTATTTAAGTTGTCATGGCAAAGAACCTTGGTGGAAGTGTGAAAAGTTGAAACCCAGGTCTCCCTCCATGCTCAGGCTGATTAGGGTTGAAACTTATAATTCTCGCAGGGCCAGTGTTTGACTCTTAAACCAGGACATTTACCCTCATCTGCAACTCCTTTCAAATTGGAACAGTCTAAAATTTTGCCGTCTAGTAATTTGTTCAGGCCTTTTTGCAAAAAAGCTCATTCATATCACTCATCAGCTATTATCTTTGCCATTAATCCATTCCAACACATTCCCTCATTCTTATGCCCCTCATGAAAAAGGCTGTGGAAAACATTCTGAAAAATGAAGATATTGCTTAAATAGCGCAATTTCTTCATTGGTCACAATGTTTTCTATCCAAAACTAGAACTTGTCAAGGTGACTAAATACCCCAGCCAAAGCCTTGTTTATGAAAAAGTGTCCAATTTGAAGAGGAGATAATATCCGCCATGGGAAATGAGACTTCTGTAAGGAGTCTTGCAAAACTTCGTTATGTTATCAATGTTATATAAAAAAAACAACTTTTGAAGCATATTGTAGTAGTTTGCAACACAAAATTACTAGAACAAGTCATATAAGAAAAAGTGTCTAGTTCAAGGGGATTAACTCGAATTAACTGCCACAGGTTGCTCAAACTTAAAAAAATTTCATTCAAAACTTCAATATGTGTTAAATGTATATATAAAAGTTTTATTACTTTTGAAGAAAATCATTGGCAACTCAAAAATACTTGAATCAGAGCCTTATTTAAAAAAAAAAAGTGTGTAGTACAAGGGGAGATAATTCTTCTACCAGGGGGAGTTGAGACTTCAAAATTGTGTCTTGCAAAACTTCAACATGTCATAAATGTATGTATAAAATTTTATTACTTTTGAGGCAAAATTGAAGGAGTTTGCATCACAAAATTACTTGAATTATGTAAAATATGAAAAATTGTCCAAGTTCAAGGGGAGCTCTCTTGCATTCTGATCTTTCCCATTCTCTGTATTGGGCTCAGTAAATGGTCCCCTAATACATCATTATCTAATCACTTGACTTTGTACACCTAAACTGATTTCAATTTAAAATCTGTCGCATGAATATGACAGGTTTTTTCATTAGCTATTTAAACAATTTTACAACTAAAGTAGTTCATGGTTTAAAGGTAAATTATCAAGTTTTAATGCAAATGTAATGTATCTCAAATCAAATCGATTATGTCAAAATCATTTTATCTCTCGCGAATCAAGAGAAAAATAATATATCTTCCATTACTTGGTTTGTCCAGAGTCTTGTCATTTAGCCCATTGCAGAGGTGCATGGTGAGAGTAACAAACAACAACTCTACTTGGAGGTTGTTCAAGGGGATATAACTCTTCTACCAGGAGCAGTTGAGACTTCAAAACTTTGTCTTGCAAAACTTCAATATGTGATCAAAGTATGTATAAAATTTTTATTTATTTTGAGGCAAAATTGTAGGAAGAGTTTGTGACAAAACTTTACTCGAATTTTTGTACACGGACGGATGGATGGATGGATGGACAGACACACATTCAGATAGACAGGCTGATTCCAGAATACTACCCAAAAAATTTGTTTTGCGAGGGTATAAAGATAAAAAAATTTAGAACACCATCAACTTGAAATTGTAGTCTGCAGCTTCTTTCAATTTGGACGAATCTAAAATTTTGTTGGTGGGAATGGATTGAGTGTCTCTTGGAATGAGCGAATCCTATCACTGCCAGTCTCTAATCACAGCAGAAACCTAATCAAAGACAGCCTCCAGAAACCAACTATACAACTGTATAAAGCTGGTGGTTAAAATTAACTAGCCATGACACTGACCTTTAACCAAGGGGATAATTAGGCAGGCACCTCCTTATAAATTTTAGATGCTGCCACACTCCATTCTACCTAGGTCCATCAGCGATAATCACTCAATCCTGCCAGCAAGACCAAGAATGAGGAAAGACCATTAGCACAATTTCTGGCATAAATAATGACCACTTCTTTTAACATAATACCCCCTTGCCTCTTACAGTATCTCAGTTAATTAATCCCACTTTACTTCATTACCTGATCTACAGAAACCAAGAAATAAGGGTTACATCACTAGGCTTGTTAGTATCATGTTTTACAAAAGTCTCTTACTATAATTCCATGAAAAATACATATAAATCTAATGTCATACAGGTACTTTCAGTTTCTTTTAGTTTAAAGCATTTTTCTAGATTTCCAAAAATGTAGTTATCTTTGCCTTGGATTGAATATTAATTTCCGACTTGCATTTTTAGCTCACCTAATTAGTTAACATGCTCATGATGATCTTTAGTGATCCTTGAATGTCCTTCATCTGTTGTTCAACATCAACCATTTTCGAGTTTACACTCAGGTCACAAGTTTGGCCAAATAATCATGAAACTCAGGAAGAAAAATTGTCTGATCATTATTAAGGATCTGTCTTTGATAAAGGGACTGTTCTATTGGAAATCACTGAAAAAAGGGCCTAAACTACAACTCAACTGTCTACACAAATTTACTGTTTATACTCTAGGAGCCACAATTTTGTCTAATTGACGCCCCGCAAGAAAAACAATTCGGAAAACATTGTATAAAATGAAGAAATTGCCTATAATTACTACCCAGAAAGTTGAAAAAATCTCAAATTTCATAAACTTTAAATCATTGTCTGCAACTCCTTTCAATTTGTACTATTCTAAAGTTTTGCTATCTGGTAATGAGTTAAAAAGATTGTAGATAAAGATTCATTTTCCACAGATAGTTTTCTCCCTAGAAAGTCAAGAGATACATTATTTTCTTTCAACTTCAAATCATTGTCAGCACCTTGACTTTGGACCAGTCTAATTCTTTGTTTTCTGGTAATCATCAGGATTAATTAAAGCATTACCAGACAACAAATATGTAGACAGGTCCAAATTGAAAGAAGTTCCAGATGACAATTCAATGTGTGCTTGAATTGGAATTCAAGTCCCAAATAGGGTTAAGAATATTGTGGGAAAAGGAGAAATTAATTGTTACAAGTAACTTCTCCTTTCCCACAAAGTTTTCAATTACAAATTTCTTCAGGGTATCAAAAAGTGCCATCGAGAGTTAATGGGTTTAAACCCAGAAGAAATTGAAGATACCCATTAGTGAATAGGCCAACTGTCAGTTCCAGTAGAATCAGATTTAACCCATGATCTTGACAAATACCAGATCAGGATAAATAGTGCATTAATAGAATTCTCAACCAAATTGATGATTTCAATACAATCTTCCTAGTAAGAAAGTAGATCTTGATAACTGAAAGTCAAACTTATATTGCAAGAAATCACCAGCCTACTAATGAGCTCAACACTGTTCAGAATCTGTCTTAACCTTTGTCATGCTGAACCCAGAATATTCTGGCTTGGGCAGGAGGTATGGACAAAGATCAGCTTGCAAATAAGTGCAGTCTGATTTCGGTCTACACCTCCTGCTGGTACCTTTCCTGCCTGAGAAGTTACGAAATTGATTTTCAAAAGAAATATTGATTAATGAACACAAGTACTTTCAGTGTAAGGGATTTTATTCAGCATGACAAGGGTTAAAATCAGTTTGTAAATGAAACCAAGACATATTTGGGATGCCTGAATGTCCCCCACCTGCTACTAATTTCCAAACAACAAAGTTATTCCACAAAATCTCGCTTTTTTGTAGCCCATCAACTTAGAAGCTTTGGAAAACATTGTGGAAAATGAAGAAATTGTTTGAAACAAGCAATTTTTTCATGGCCCTTAATATTTTCTAACCTAAAGGATAAATAATTTTATAATTTTGCTGACTTGATAGGTGACCTCATTCTTGGTATCAAACCTTCATGTCTCAATGAATGCATGTATAATTAGTATGAATATCAAAAGGAATGAAAGTACTGATGATAAACATCCGTGTTGACATAGTAGAGAGATAAGTCTATTTTGGTGTAGAAAATAGCATTTTTCACAAAGATAATCTTATTTAAGCATAACCTCTTGTCTATCCTGGTTTGTTTTATAGCTAATACAGGATGTTTTCTATATTAGAGTCCCGAGTATGATAACGAGATTGAGATCAGGGAAAAAATGTCATTGTTACACACGCCATTTGTTTTTCACCAATGGAAATATGTTAAGTACTTTGCCTGTTTACTTGGCCGAGCAGCTACACGAGTAATGGCCCAAATTCATTGCTGCAGTTGTACATGTTGCTGGAGTGAAAACTGACAGGAAGCCATGGTTGGGTGCACCTACTAACCACGTTTTTTTACTGAAATACTACTGAAAGTGACATGAAACCAAATCCACTTGATTGAGTCTAACTAGCTTTCATGATCAATTCTTTCTTCTTACTTTTCTCGAGATTATCCTTTTTGATGACAGTCCACAAATAATTAAGATATGGTTCAAGAAACTTGGACAAAATTAGTTTAGCAATACACATTGAGAATTATTACCAATAAGAAACAAATGACTGATTCTGTATATCTTTTAAACCTTCTGCGACCCAGTAGTAGCTTTACCCATTCCCACACAAAAATGCCCCTGAAGAATTGCATTAAAGAAAACATTGAAAGAAAAGGAGAAATTGCTTGTTTCACAATGTTTCTACCCTATCTGGAATTTAGATTTCAATTTCAAAGGGAACTGAATTGTTGTCTGTAACTAGTCAAAAATTCTGTCATTTAGTAATGGATTTAAAGGATAATTCAAAATAATGATAAACATCTTTGAATAGAATGTAACTATACAGCTTTTCAAAATGTACAATTGTTTTGGGGAGACAGGTTTTGAAAAATAATAGATTGAACCTAACTGGGTTCTACTACTCTTCAAACCTAGTAATATTTTACTGGATTTTCCAAACTAAATAACACTGATTGACGTCTTTGGAGTCCATAAAAAACTATATATGCAAACAAAAAGTGTTCATCTAGTCTTTGCATACTCAACCACCTTCACACTCGATAATCAAATTGCAAGTTAATATATGGTGCCTCTAGAAGAACATTGGCTTGCAACCCTCACAAGTACCCATCTATTCAGATGGGCCGAGAGTTAGCTTTTTCCTCCAAAAATTTTGTGTGAGATGTGAAATCCAGGACCCTTTGATACTGAGGTCCATGTCTTGCCACTAGACCACAGACTCCATTCACTAACAAGGAAGTATTCATGAAGTAAAAAAAACACATTAGGAAAAGGACATTAATCAGAGATGATGGAGCACCCTATCATTTTACAAATAAAATTGATCTATATAGCCTTATCTCTTTAGAAGCTTGGTCTAGTCCATTATGTATATTTGATCTTATCAGGAACCACTTGCACTTCAAAACATTACTGTCTATCTCAGCAGGCTCTATAGAAATTAATCATGAGAGATGCACAAAATAATTCTAACATTCAATTCATTTAGCTCTAGTTTTGATTCTGTCGAAACTAAGAATATGAGAGATTGAGACAAGGAATTACTTTGTATGCAAGCAATTCATCCTTTTTTCTAAAAATGATTTGTACTTTAACACATCAACATGAAGGGTAGTTTGATAAGCAATTCCTTCATTTCCTAAAATGTTTTCCAATGTATTTCTTCAATGCATCTGTCCATCGTATCTGGAGTTATCCTCAATAGGTAGTAGAGAGATGGACCTTGATCTTTTGTCTCATAGCCATTTCCTGTTTTGAAAATTTTAGATCTGTCCAAATTCAAAGGTTTTCAAAATTGTCATATTGTATGTTAGAAATATATTGTGGAAAAAAGAATAAAATTGCTTGTTACAAGAAAATTCTTCTTTTTGAACAATGTTTTCTCAAAAATTCACAGGGACTGAAAACCAGGGATGGGACAGGAATGTGATTTATTAATACACAATCTAAACTTCTACATTCCATCTTAACAAGATTTTTATGAGCTTAACCAATTCCCATGAAATGACGCTATTGGACGCCCCTCAACAAAAACAATTGGGAAAGCATTGTGTTTAATGATGCAATTTCCTCATTTTACACAATGTTTTCTGCCCAGAAAATTGAAAAAATCTAAAATTTCATTAACTTTAATTTGTTGTCTGCAACTCCTTTCAATTCAGACCAGTCTAAAATTTTGTCATCTGGTAATGGGTTAAAACGAAATGAAGAGCTGAGCAAATTTAAGTTATTTCATAAAGTGTCAAAATATTCTTTTTATATTTAACGTAGTTGTGTATACATGAAATTTTTGAAATGTTTGTTGTAATCAGTTCTAACTCATTATTTCACAGGTCCAATTTCAAACAGGCTGTAGATAACATTTTAACCTATTCCCACACAATGACGCCCCTGAGGAAAAATGGGTTAGAAAAGGAAGAAATTGCCTGTTTCAAGCAATTTCTTTATTTACCACAAAGTTTTTCTATCAAGAAAGTTGAAAAAATTAAAATTTCATGAACTTTAAGTTGTCATCTGCAACTCCTTTCAATTTAGAACAGCCTAAGATTTTGCTGTCTGATAATGAGTTAATTAGAGTCATTAACATACCAAAATCCATGTTTTTTAGGTTTAAAAAGTATAGTGGGATATTAAGACTTTTCTTCATCTTCCACAACTTTTTATCTAGAGGTTTGAAAAAAAAAGAACTCAAAAAAATGTGCTAGTGTAAGAAAGAGTTGGTGTAAGAAAGGAGTAACGGTGTTGTCTTTCATTAACCTTTCCCGCTTAATCCCTGGTTTTTACGTCCCTGTTATCTTATATTTTATAAACTTTGTGGAAAAAGAAGAAATTCCCTGAAACAGGAAATTTCTTCATTTTTACAATATTTTCTACCCTCCTGAATGACTATTTTTCAAATAAAATCAATTTTATATTGTCGTCTGCAAAACCTTTGAATTTGTAGAGGTCTAAACTTTTGCAAAACATTAAATGATTAATTAACCCATGCATTATCAGATGACAACATTTTCGACTAGTCAAGCTGCAAATAAAGTGAACGAAACAATTTTAAATTGACAGAATTTCAAGTATCTCCATCATTCTAGGCAGAAAACAATGTGGAAAATGCAGAAATTGCTTGTAACATGATGAAATTTTATAAATATTTGTAGCCTGAAGAAATTGCTTGTTTTTGTACAATTTCTTCAATTTCCTCAATGTTTTCCACAGTCTTACACTTGAAGATTTCAAAGAGGGATTGTGTGGGTATGGGTTAAAGCCCATGACAGTTTGGGAAACTAGAAAAGTACCCATATAAATAAAGACTTGATTATTATCATGCAGCTAAAACTTCTCAATCACATGAACTCAATCTCTAATTTATTGTTGATGAAACAAAATCCACCAATCGCAAGAGATTTGCCATATTTGGAGAGGTGCTAGGAATATAGCATTTACCTTTTAAACACATTTTGTGCAAACAGCAAAAATTCATAGAGGAGGGTATAACATTTTTATAGAGAAGTGTTTACTAATCCATCAGACAATCAGAAATTAATCTCTATGCATCAGATATGCACTTTCATCTGAGTGATCGATCAGCTATTTTCAGCAAAATGGTTTTCCTCAAATGTCTAATTGTCGGCTGGTATCAGTGCGAAACTGGGAAAATGTTTATCAATGTCAGTCAAGGAGACGAGGGTGTCTGGCTATCACAAGACAGCTATCAAGACAGCAATATTTTGGACTAGTCCAATTTGAAAGAAGCTCATGAAATTCTAAAGATCACCAGCATTACTTGGTTGAAAATATTGTTCCTGTGTTCGAGCAGCTGTAGTTACAAAATTAAAGTTGCAAACCAACCTTTTTACATTCGTAACATGTTACTGACCATAAATTAACCCTTTCCTATTTTTAGAAATTTTAGACTGGTCCAATATAAAGGTTTCACACAATAATAAAAATCAGATGCAATTTGAAATGAAACCATCCTATCAGTTAGAAAATATTGTGGAAAAAGAAGAAATTGCTTGTTACAAGCAATTTCTTCTTTTTCCACAATGTTTTCTGAAGTATAAAAACACAAGTATCGTAAAATACCGGGTTTGTACAGGACAGGGTTAAGCAAAACATTGCCATTTTCTATCCAAGTTGAACTCCCCTATTAGAGGTTTGTGGGTGTGGCCAGCAATCTGTCAATTAACCCATTTCCAGATGACAAAATTTTAGACAGGTCCAAATTGAAAAGAGTTGACACTCTAAGGCTTATGAAATTTTAGATTTTTTGCAACTTTTGGAGTAGAAAACATTGAGTAAAATGAAGAATTTGATTGTGTCAAGCAATTTCTTCATTTTACACAATGTTTTCACAATTGTTTTTCTTCAGGAGCATCAAAAGGCATCATTTGTGGGAATGGGTTAAGGGGTTGAAAGAAGCATATAGGTAGCTTCAATAATTTTGAACACACCCATCGGTTTGTTATGTTACAAGGGAATGTGCAGGGTAATATTTCTTGGAACAAGCAATTTCTTCATGTTTTCTTCCCTACAAGACAAGAAAGCGTAAATTTCAAGATTAGAAGAAAAGTTAAAGCACAGAATTGGTTTTAAATCTAAGATAAGTTATGACCTTGACCTTTCCCTGGACTCAAAAACAAAAGGGTTTTCCTTGGATTATTGGAGAAAAGAATGTAATAAATTTTGAGGTTGTAAGCCAATTCGCCAATTGTGGCTGTCAATCAAGGAATATATCAACCAATCAAATCATTTCTTCAGCCGGATTTGAACTCCCACATTGGCCGCCACTTGTTTCAAATTTTTGTTACCTGCTACTGGCAATACACTTTGCAAAATAATGTCATTTATAATTGAAGCCGAACATCCTATCGGAGTCAATTGGCAGGGCCTAGGGAGTCAGACAGCTGGGCAAGCAATAGGTCAATTTGGTCTAGAGTTAGAGCATGGTAACAAGAAAGGAAACAGACAGTATAATGGGCAAGAGGACAGACAGACATGTTGAAACCGCCACTTCCTAGGTGAGGGTTTAAAAATTGCAGCAAATTCATCTGTTTTCCCGGACCCACTTTAAAATACCATGACAACCAAGCATGTCCAATAAAGGTTCCTCCAATAAAAGCTGTATTCATACCAAATACTGACAAAAATCAAATTATCTTGTAGGTCCTCATTCTAGAGAAAGACTATTATTAAATAGGGGCTATACCCTTGCTAAATTCTAGGATCTGTCTTGTTGACTTGTTTACACTGACATTTGACCTTGGAAAGTTAGAAGATGATGTCAGTCTTTGTTTTATGTTTGATCTTGCAATGGATAGATAGCATGTTGTCATTAAAAAAGTCAATTGACTAATAAATCCAGACACTCTATCCAGAAGTAAACTTTGAGCTCCGATATGTATATTGAGCATACTTGTTGGTTCGGCAACTTAAACATAATAACTATAGACTGTTTATATATGTTTGTATATGGTTAACTCATTAGATCAATGGCAAATGAAGTATGAAATGATTGTTATGAATATTTGTAGAGGACTGAAATAATCGAATTGAGCGCAAAGGTACATAGGCTCTCCCAAGAACAAGAACCAAAGTTACCATACAACAGATTTATAGACTGGTAAAGATTAAAAGACATTGCAGAAGATGATTTTAAGTTAGTGAAATTAAACAAGAAGGCCCTGATGGCCATAGATCGCTGAGCTGAGATACTGCAAAAGTTAATGTTATGGAAATGCTTTAACTTTTTCCAACCATTTTCTTTTGCCATATTTCCTTGACTTCCTTCTCTCTTAAATTCTTGACTAAATTGGGCACACCGGAAAACAACCTATCTGTAAAAACTTTTGATTGATTGAATGGGATTTAATGCCATTTTTAACAGTATTTTAGTCTTATTGCGGAGGCTGGAGCACCTAACAATAGATTCCTGTTATTTCTCACACCAATGCCACCACTACATCCTTTGCTAGCCTCCAGCTGCTATCCCACTTAGGTTTATGATTATCCATCCATTGGTGAGAGACAAATGTTGGAAAAGGATGTGTGCCGCCGTCAGGGTGGAACCCATGACATCCCATGATTGAAGATTAGGGGTCTTATGAGCTACTGACTGCACTATGACGGCAGCTTTTAAACTTATGTCCATTTAAAACTTATGTCCAGCAAGTTTTCCTTGAAAACCTCAAAAGCACTCACAACAAAGGACTAATATAAGTAACTCATCATAATATCAAGTATTTTGGTAGATGACAATCAGGCAATGCTACATGCAAAGCCTTACAATTTCAAAGAGAAATATTAATGGATTCCAATTGTCTTGAATTATTTTACAAGAATCATTGTTGGTAAAGTTCAATTGAAATCAGATGATAAGTTGTGGTGATTATTTTTAAAGAATTTGTTCCTATGTAAATTCCAAGTACCCACAACATAGAACTGAAATAAATTACATAACCATAAACCAATTGTTTTTGTAGAGAACCAAGAGATGATGCTACAAAAAAAATTATGAAGCTCTAAGCCTTACAGTCTTGAAGACATTTTACAACTTCTTTAGAACAAACAAAATTATGAAGCTCTAAGCCTTACAGTCTTGAAGACATTTTACAACTTCTTTAGAACAAACAAAATTATGAAGCTCTAAGCCTTACAGTCTTGAAGACATTTTACAACTCCTTTAGAACAAACAAAATTATGAAGCTCTAAGCCTTACAGTCTTGAAGACATTTTACAACTTCTTTAGAAATTCTGAAGGTTAGCTTAGGAGACAATTTTTAAAAAATTTGTAAATTCCAAGTACCTACAATTATATCGGGATTAAATAAATTACATCACCATAACCTATATTATTTAGTAGAGGACCATCGTATGATGCTACTTACAATCAAAGGACTGACAGTACTGAGAAGTTGGATTGCGCTGAAAGGGTCATTACTGTGAAACTCGGTTTAAATTCATTACTTTCCGAGTAAGCTTCCCTCTTTTAACCCATTTCCACACAACAAAATTTTAGACCAGTCCAAATTGAAAGAAGTTGCAGATAACAATTTCAAGTTGATGGAATTTTATGTTTTTGTCTTTTGGGGTAGAAAACATTGTGGATAATGTAGAAATTGCTTGATACAAGCAATTTCTTCATTTTCAACAATGTTTTCAAATGCCCTTTAATTCAGGGGCATAAAAAGGAGGGATTGAGTTGGAATGGGTTAAACTTAAACCAGCATTCCTATTTGTGTACATATTTGCGTGAATAACGCACAAAAACATAAATCCACATACAGAAATCAAAAACTAGCATTGTCTTAACCCATTCCCAGACAGTTATGCTTTTAATTGACCCTCATTATTAAAGCTTTGGAAAACATTGTGGAAAATGAAGAAATTGCTTGTTACAAGCAATTTCTTCATTATCTACAATGTTTTCTGTCCGAAAAGACCAGAATTTTAAAGATTTCATCAACTTACAATTGTTGTCTGCTCCTTCTTTGAATTTGGACTGGTCTAAAATTTTATTGTGTTGGAATGGGTTATAAGCTCGTGTCACCCACTGCAAAATTAGAATTTTCAAGCATAACATTCTCCTTTTGATCAACTGTAATACGTGAACTCCTTTTAGAATCTTGAAAACAGAGAATAACAGCTTCTACAGTAAGAAATCAATGACCTCGGTGATAATTTGACCCTCAACTCGCCAATTCTGTAAAGTTAGTACTAAACTCACGTAGATTTTCACTTCAAGTTTATGAGTATATATGGAAATTTGCGGAAATGTGCGGAAACTTGTTTCAGGGTGATTGATTTGAAATACCGCTTAGACTTTATTGTAAAAATGCATTTGCCACCTAAGCCATTTTGTTAACATTGCCTATCTATGGTCACATAACTACCACATGTCACTTAAGATATCATGATTGCCCAACATAGGACGGCAAATCACAAAAAAACAAATTACTGCCCTGATTATTACCTTATATTTCAATAATTTAAAGCAAACTAAAGCATGTTTAGAAGTCTCTAAACAAATTTTTATATCATCCTTTACATGTGCCATATTATTGTCTTCGACTACAACTAACTGGTTGTCTTTGGCAAGTTGAGATGAGAAGTAACCCGAGGTGTATTCATATCTAAGAGATCATGTGATATGTGTTATCAAAAAAAACCGAAATGAAATTATCTTGTGTTCATTTTGCGTTTTGTTAAATCTAAGTTGGAATAGCTCCGCATTCCAACTTAAAAGTTGAAAGATCTAGACTTCCTGCTCAGATGAGCTAAAAAACCCTGAATGTTTAAGAGAACAAGATGTGTTTGTGAAACTAAATGCCACCTCAACAGGACTAAACATTTGACCTTTGTATGTGACCTTGACCTTATCACATGACCTTGAACTTGACATAAGGAGATGCATATCATGGACACATGACCTTGAACTTGACATAAGGAGATGCATATCATGGAGATGTATCATCATGCCAAATATGAGTATTGTATCTTGAATAGGCAGGTAGTAATTGGCAATGTTAAGTTTTTTGGTTAAGTTATGCAGACAGACAGACAGACAACAGTAAAATAATATACCCCCGATCTTTTGATGCGGGGCAAAGAAATCAGTGTTGAAAATGCTTGTGAAATAAACAAGCAATTCTTCAGTTTAAACAATGTTTCCCAGATGATTGTGACAAAGCAGAATTGAGCAGAAGTGGGTGGAAAAATTGGCATTTAATTTTAACTATATGTAAACCCCATTCAAGATAAGATGTTATACAAAGTATGGATTTTATGTCTCTCTTGACAGCAACGATCAGATGGAGACTGAGCTTAAGTTAAATCCACTCCCACACAATCGCATACTTTTATGCCCTCAAGGAAGATAATTATTGAAAATATTTCACATTTCATGTTTCTTCAGTGTGTTCAATTGTAAGTAAAGTGTAGTAGTGGATCAAGTGAAACAAATCATTTTGAAATGCTTCAATTTCAAAAATACCAAATAAGTCAATAATTATATTCAATAGGATCACTTTTTTTTAAATTCAGGCAGTTTAAGGTTTTAGCTAGACAATATATGACAATAACAAACCAAAATGGATTGATTGATTGAATGGTGTTTAACGCCGCTTTTAACAGTATTTCAGTCATATTGCGCCGTTGGAGCACCTAACAATGGATTCCTGGTATTTCTCACACCAGTACTACCACTACATCCTTTCCTAGCCTCCAGCTGCTATCCCACTTAGGTTTACGCACCAAAAAGGAATTAATGGTAGAGCAGTACTTGTACTAGGGCATGAAATACTGTTTCCAAATCAAATTATGGTGGATTTTTCCCGAAGTTCTAATTCTGGTGAAAGGCTTTAATTAGATGGGGCATTGAGATTCCATGGACTGCCTGAAAAGTTCAATAATGCAAGCACTCTAAATGGATTTATGACCAAGAAGAAATTTGGACAGCCAGTTTTTGTACTAAAGAACCTTTGGCTAATTGGAACTATTTCCATCAAAAGAAATTTTCCTTGATAGGATTGTGGTTTCCTATATTTCAGCTCATTTTCTTTTTCTCTTTTTTCTTTTTTGCTTCATTGAAAAAAAAATTAAATTGGTTTGAAACAACCTGGAACCAATATATCATTCCAAATGTCAGTCCTCTTTCAGAATCACCTTAAAATATACAGGCTGTGAAACTCATGAAACTGTAGGTTTTGTCAGCAAAATTTATACACAACCTCATAATAATTGAAGTATTAAATTTAACTCATGACCTTTGAGTTTTCTCCTGTCGACCCCATCTCACTAAGGGGTACCATAATTAACGTTGAAAGAGATCGGAAGCAAAATTGTGACCTGCAGAGAGGCGACAACCTTACAGAAAAGTCTGATTTTATAACATTGAACTTTTACTTGGTGACATCTAATACCTATGCGCTACGTTTGAAAGAGACCGACATTATTAGTCATCCAAGCACATCATGTTGGGCCTGCCAAAAATTAATGATCTTGAGTTGTGACCTTGACCTATCCAAAAATTTGTTTCAAATGATACATCTGCTCATGATTGTGAACATATTGTTCCATATTATTTTGAAATCCATGCACAAAATTGGGAGATATGCTCTGGACAAGCTCAATTCAAACAAATGACCTTGAGCAATCCAAATCCATCCCTTAACCAATTACCAGACGACAGAATTTTAGACTGGTCCAATTTGAAAGAAATTGCATACAACAAGTTCAAAATTATGGAAATTTAGAAATTTTTCAAAATTATGGGTAGGAAACATTGTGTAAAATGAAGAAATTGCTTGTTGAAAGCAATTTCTTCATTTTACACAATGTTTTCCGAATAATTTTTCTTGAGAGGCGTAAAAAGCCTTATTGTGTGGGAATGGGATAATATAGAAGGTATACCCTGGATAGACTGACAGACTAATAAACTACACATAATATACAGACTTACCATGATGGCAACTATATCTCACTCACTGCAAGCTGACTTGACAACAAGAGGGCCAATGGCCCTAAAGCACTCACCTAGAAGAACAAATATGCCCTGTTATTTTCGAATCAATCCATAAATGTAGAAGGTATGCTCTGGAAAAGGTCAATTTTGTCGTTTTACCTTAAACTGTGACCTTGGAAGTATCACAACAGTTTGGCATGACACTAGCACTCACTCAGAAATTCAACAGTGTGTCAAGTTATTTTCAAAAGCATCCAATAAATGTAGAAGTTATACTCTGAACAAAATCTCAGACTGACACATGCACGCTCACACGCACACATGCATACACATACTAACACCAAAGTGAAATTGTGACAACTATGTATAGCTGACCACACCCAAGCTCAACAAAAATAGCACAAAATATGACCATATTTTAGCCAAAACTGACCCATTATCAAATCTTGTCTGAGAAATCAAGAACAAACATTCTTACAAAGTTTTAAGATATTTGTGCAAGATAAGTAGCTAGTGAATTGGCAAGAAGATTACTTTATTTTAGACCTAGCAACATAGTTTTTGACCCCCATGTGTCCTAATATCAAACTTGACAGTGAATAAATATCCAGTCAATTTGCCCAAAAATGTGGCTTCAAGAGTGAAACGTTCTTATAGGATTTGACCAAGTGACCCAGTTTATTACCCAAAGTGACCTGAATTTGACCATGGATGAGATATTTTGAAAATAGACATTCTGACCAAATGTCAAATAATTAAGTCAATAATGGTTTGTTTATTTGAATGGGGTTTTACGCCGCTTTCAACAATGTTTTAGTTATATCACGGCGGTTGGAGCACCTAACAATGGAATCCTGGTATCTCTCACACCAGTACTACCATTACATCCCTTCCTAGCCTTCAGCTGCTATCCCACATAGGTCTATGATTATCAACCCATTGGTGAGAGACAAATAGTTGGAAAGGATGAGTGCCGCCGTCGGGGATTGAACCCAGGACCTCTAGACTGACAGTCCGACGCGCTACCAACTGCGCTATGACGGGGGCCCTAATTGAAAAATGGGGCATCTACAATGCACACAAGGCATTTCTAAGATTTATCCAAGCGACCTGTGTGACCAATATTCAAACTGGGCTGAGGTATCATGGAAACTAACATTGTGACCTAATACAGGGTTTTCATTAGTTCCCAAAAGTCAAGTCATTGACCCTTGGGCCAAAATTTCCAAGAGTCAAAATTGAAATCCCAAGCGTGAAAATCGGATTTGTCCCCCCCCCCCCCTTAGAAAAAAAATGTTTTTAACTTTTTTAGCAATGGTGCCTTAAAATTTTTTTTTTCCAGTGGTGCCTTAAGATAAACTCTGTCTCAGATGATTGAAACATTTCTCCAATCTGACAGTATTCTATATTCAATAAAGATAAATTTTAGGGAAAGTTTAGTATCAAGACATATATCATTAGTTTGAATCAGTTTTAGAAATTATAAAGAGTGCTAAGAGGGTCAAATTATTCTTATCGTTCATAAAAAGAATCGCCAATTTTATGCACGAAAACCAATGACATTTCTTGGGGAAAATTTTCTTTGGTTTCATTTTACTTCTTTACTATATTTTTTGAGTTTGTTTGTTTGAATGGGGTTTTACGCCGCTTTCAACATTCTTTCAGTTATATCACGGCGGCTGGAGCACCTAACAATGGAATCCTGGTATTTCTCACACCAGTACTACCATTACATCCTTTCCTAGCCTCCAGCTGCTATCCCACATAGGTCTACGATTATCGACCCGTTAGTGAGAGACAAATAGTCGGAAAGGATGAGTGCCCGGGACCTCCAGATTGACAGTCTGACGCGCTCCCAACTGCGCTATGACGGCGGCATATTTTTTGAGCTTTTTGTAAAAGTAATAGCAAATAAGTAAATTTCAGTAGGATTAGAGCTCTGAAAATGTGTTTCATTATTAATTTCACAGGTGTCAAGTACCTTTCATTTATGATCGCCGATGCATGTCCATCACTCGATAGTGTTAATTACCAATCAAGCTTGGTGTTATCCTTGATGAAGGTGTTTATTTTCATAATCAATTAACCATTTTCCAATAATTTGGGCACACTCATGATGACCCTTCACCCATGGCTGCTAATTTTCGAGAGTCAAAATGACGCAAAGTGACAAATTTTCGAGCCTCAAAATTGTACTTTTTTTAATTTCTGTGCGTCAAAACCCGAGGTCTCGGGTCAAACTAACACCCTGTAATAAGATTTGAATTGAAGCAAAAATGGGGTTTACAGGATGCACACTAGGTTTTTATAAGATTTGACCCAGTAACCTAGTTTTTTACCCCATGTAACCCAAATTCAAACCTGGCTAAGAAATCATGGAGACTAATATTCTGACCTAATATTACTTGATTTGAGCCTAAAATGTGGCCTCTAGAGTACTAGCAAGATTATTTCTAGGATTTGATCTAGTGACCTAGCTATTGACTCCACATAACCAAATATCTAACTTGACTAAGATATCAAGCTGAAAAACATTCCAAATATCAAGACATTTGAGGCAAAAATGTGACCTCTAGAGTGCAGACAAGGTTCTTCTAAGATCCGACATAGTGACATAGTTTTTGACCCATGTGACCCAATATTGTACTTATCCAAAGGTTCATAGATACAAACATTCTGACCAAGTTTCAAGTCATTTGAGCAAAAATTGTGGCCTCTAGAGGGCACACAAGATGTTGACACACCACTGATGACAGACAGCTAGATCACAAAAGCTCACCTTAACCACTTTGTGGTCAGGTGAGCTAAAAATTTGATTAATGCAGAGTACACAATCTTACTGTAAAAATTAACCTCATGAACTTAATCATCTAATGAACTAAAAATCAAAAGGGTTCCTAATTACAACTAGTGATGCCAACATATGTTCAATATGACCTGTACGGAAGAAAAGAGCCTGAAACAAAAAATTTGACCTTTGACCTGATGGCTCTGAAAGTTTAACATTCTGAATTGACCTTGTAACACAACATTGGTATAATTCCTTATTTTACAGGGCTACACACACCCAAAATGACTAAATGACTCTGGATTTTTATCTAGTGACCTGTAAATTGAAGAGTGGCCTTGTCTTACAAAGGGCTATCTATATGCAGGGTTAGAAGTCTAAGTAATGAAAAATATGACCAGCAATGAGGCTACAAGAATATAACCTTGACCTGGTGATGATATTAAAGCTGTAGTTACGACATTTTGCTCGCCCATCAACAATATCACAACAACAAAGTCCAATCAATGGAGCCTGCCAAATCTTTAGGGAAAGAGATTTTATGAGTCAATAAACTCATGCATTCCAATATCAAATCATTAATGTTATCCCTTTTGCTGGGCAGTCCAACCTATAAAGTCACGCCATTTTAGTTGTAAAGAAATAGGTTTTGTAGGCTCTACATCTAGGAACAAGTTATATTCTTTGTGTCAGTGATCAAACCCTTAGTTTGCAATTTCCTTATTAATATCCCACATTAACAAAATTTTAGACTGGTCCAAATTGAAAGAAGATGCAGAGGACTATTTTAGGTTGATGAAATTCTACAATTCTTTGTCTTTTGGGGTAGAAAACATTGTGGATATTGAAAATATAGCTTGAATCAAGCAATTTCTTCTATGTTCACAATTTTTTCAAAGGCTTTTTTTTGAAAGGCGTTAAAATGAGAGATTGTGTGGGAATGGGTTAATCCCAACTTTAATCAGGACAATAAGATAGTTCCAGGAATTCTTTGATTCAGGGAATATGATTAAAGGCATTGTAATTTTGACCTCTGTTGAACATGACCACTGCATTCAATCAGGAGCCAATATAGGG
This sequence comes from Fragum fragum, assembly GCA_946902895.1. Classification (NCBI taxonomy): domain Eukaryota; kingdom Metazoa; phylum Mollusca; class Bivalvia; order Cardiida; family Cardiidae; genus Fragum; species Fragum fragum. Next base: position 39,525,585 of record OX336366.1, on the reverse strand, counting down.
GGATTTTTCATATAAACCCTTGTAAATGAGACAGTGATTATTGCCTTTTCTTTTTTCAATAGCAGACCAATCCTGACTTTTATTTCAAGCATGGCTTTAGTAGAAGCAGCAACTGGTACACAATTTTTTACAACATTTCAGTTATCTATCCATGCACATTTTTTTTCCACAAGGGTGAATAAAACTTTGATGTTAGGATCAGGTAACCTATTTCCACATTAGCCTACAATTTGAGAAAAGAAAATGGATTTCAAAAAGCAATATTGGAAAAGTAGGAATGGCTTGTAACAAGCAATTTATTCATTTTTCATAGTGTTTCCTACCCACTAGGTTCAAAAATCTTAAATTTCATAAGCCCTAAGTTGTTGTCTGCAAATCTTTTCAATATGGACCAGTTTGAAATTTCACTATCTGGTAATTGGTTAAAAAGTTTTGTGAAGAAAAGAGGAAACATATTTTCTTTTCCCAATATTTTCTATCCTATATGATACAGCCTTAAAAAATTTGACTGCAAGTAAGTCATCTGTAACTCCTTTAAATATGGACCTGTTTCAAATTTTGTTGTTTGGTAATAGGTTAAAAGGCCCTTCAAGTTATTTACTCTGAAATTCATCTACTACAGTAGAGGTCAAGCTCTGTACTAGGTCATCAAGCCTTGACACTCAGCTTTAACCCATTCCAACACAAACCCTCCTTTTTACGCCTCTCAAGAAAAACGCTTCGGAAAACATTTTTTACATAGAAGAAATTGCTTGATTCAAACAATTTCTTCAATGTCCACAATGTTTTCTATCACAAAAGAAAAAGAATTTTAGAATTTCATTAACCTAAAATTGTCGTCTGCATCTTCTTTCAATTTGGACCAGTATTGATTTTTCTCGCGCGGAAATGGGTTAACAATGCACCTCTCAAAAGAAATGTTTCAAACGGCAATATACTAATGAGAGAAAGCAAATTGAGGCTTAATTGTGTATTTGTATCCAAATGGATTGACAGACAAATGGATGCACATACAACTAAGGGGAAAAATAACAGTTATGTGTAGTTCCTATCAATGATTCAACCAACAGATATGGTGCTTCAGTTTTCATTAACCCTTGTCATGCTGTATAAATTACCTTACTGAATTGCTGTAAAATCAAAGGGCTGAAAGCACTTATAGAACTTATCAAAAAATAAATATTTCTTTTAGAAATCAATTTCCTAAACAATACTGGCAGGAAAAGAACAAGCAGGAGGTGTAGACTAAGATCAGACTGCACTTATGTGCAGGCTGATCTTGGTCTACACCTCCTGCCAAAACTGGTATATTCCGGGTTCAGCATGACAAGGGTTAATAAATATCCAAGAAAGTTTGTATGCAGGAAACAAAAGCTTTAGTGTTGAAACCTCCAGGAGTGACATTTATTGCAGTTGCATTCAGTTCATTTGTCTTTGAGCTTTGTTTGAATGTTTTCGACTGGCTACCAGATCAATTATTTATTGCTAGGAACTGATTTATTTGGCATATACTATTCCATTATTTGATTAGCTATCAGAAAATAATTGATAGAAATATTCACCAACAGAATATGGTTTAATACAAGGTTACAGACACTCCCAAATAGAACCCATTATCATTACCTTTTTGGTGTAGCTAGCTGAATATGTCTGATATGAACTGTCACTATTTCATTATTGCAGAGCTATATCTTCTAAACCCAATCCCACAAAACAAAAATTTAGACTGATCTAAGTTTAAAGGTTAAATGTAGTGATTTGAATGCAATTTCTTCCTTTTCTATATTTTTTCCTTCAAACATTATCTCAAGCTTACAAAACTCTGTACTTTTTCGGGAAAGGGTTAATCATCAAAGAGGAAAACACTATCTTTCCTGATAGAGAAAAAGTACTACAATTTTCTGAATGGAAATTTTTGTCTCTACTTTAGGAGAACATTACTTGCCAAATATTTCCCTATTGGGAAGTCATAATATTGTAGTTGTGAAGTGAAGATGTGTAAAAGTGTGAAATAAACACGTTCTTCCACAGTCAACTAAGACTTTTATTTTTTGCCCAGAAATAAATGAATTTTCCAAGTTGAGATGTTTTCTACTTTGTTGTTTCATCTCTAAGTTGGCACACTTTGTAAAAATCATCAATTTTTGTGAGTTTTAGGACCAATAAATTTATACAAAGTTATGCCCAAAAGTCATAACCATTTAAATGGTCTAAACATAACACTTAGGCCTGTACATGATTATGTACAGTTAAACTCATTTTCTATATAAAGCTATCATTAAGAAGAAATTCCCTAAATCACAAGCTACTCTTGCTCATCAAAGAAACCCCCCCCCCAAAAAAAAAACACACACACAAAAAAAATTGTTTGTGAAACAGCATGCCCCAGTAACAGCCTTTTTTTTAGAAATGTGACCTTGATATTTGTGACCTTGACCATAGTATCTGCAGATGTTGATCGATGGAATAAACAGTGGAATCCACCAATTTGTCAAAGTTTTTGTTGCAATAAACCAGAAGTTGCTATCAAAAGGAGCTATTTGATCTGTAAGGTGTGCGGTAAAAATGCCAGAAGCAAAAATGCCATAGGTAAAAGTGTCAGAGGTAACAAGAGGCCCAGTGGGCCTTAACGGTCACCTGAGTAAAAGAGCACCAAGACAAGTGATTTTGTTTGAAAGAATTAGAAAAAGGTTTGGTTGAAATCCGCTCAGTAGTTCTTGAGAAGAAGATGAAAATGTTTAAAAGTTACCAAAAATGACCCCCTTTTGGTCCCCATTTTAGGCACCCCTGACCTCCAGCCTTTTAATTTTCACAAATCTGTATAATCAGTACCCAATGATGCTTTTCACCAAGTGAGTTTAAAATTGGCTTAGTACCTAATCAGAAGAAGGTGAAAATGTGAATTTTTTAACATGATGAACTTTGACCTCTGGGTGTGGCCCCATACATGACCCCAGGGACATGAATTTCACAATTTAAAATATACCTGTCCTAGTTGTCATGCACACAGAATATTTAAGCCCTGGCATTAACAGTTTATTAGAAGAAGATTTTTAAAGAAGTACCAAAAATTACCCCTTTTTGCCCCCTATTTGGGCCCCTTTGACCCCCAGAACCCCTATTTTCACAAACTTGAATTAGCATCCCCAATGATGCTTTCTACCAAGTTTGGTTGAAATCCGCCCAGTAGTTCTTGAGAAGAAGATGAAATATTTAAAAGTTACCCCAAATTACCCCCTTTTGGTCCCCATTTAAGGGCCCGCTGACCCCCCAGCCTTTTTATTTTCACAAATCCGAATAACCATTACAAAATGATGCTTTTCACCAAGTTTCTTTGAAATTGGCTTTGTACTTCATCAGAAGAAGATGAAAATGTGAATTTTTTAACATGATGAACTTTGACCTCTGGGTGTGGCCCCATACATGACCCCAGGGGCATGAATTTCACAATTTATAATATACCTGTCCTAGTTGTCATGCACACAAAATATTTAAGCTCTGGCATTAACGGTTTATTAGAAGAAGATTTTTAAAGAAGTACCAAAAATTACCCCTTTTGGCCCCTATTTGGGCCCCTATGACCCCCAGAACCCCTATTTTCACAAACTTGAATTGGCATCCCCCAATGATGCTTTCTACCAAGTTTGGTTGAAATCCGCCCAGTAGTTCTTGAGAAGAAGATGAAAATGTTTAAAAGTTAACGGACGACGCACGACGCACGACGACGGACAAACGATGATTGCAATAGGTCACCATGACCATTCGGTCAGGTGACCTAAAAATGCCGTAGGTAGAATGCCATACCCATAATGGTAAAAATGCCATAGGTAAAAACACAAGAGGTAACAAGATGTGTTCTTTGTTTTAGGGAAAAGGGTTAAATTTTGACCTTGACCTTGATGAAATGACCTTCCCCAGTTGTGCCTTGTTGAGACCTATCTACATACCAAATATTAGCATTGTAACTTAATCAGGGTTAAAGTTATAGGAAAATGTTTAGTTGGCAGGTTGAGTTTTGCAGACAGACAGACAGACAGACAGACAGACTGACACCAGTAAAACAATATGCCCCCGATCTTATCAATGCCGGGGCATACAAAATTTCTGGATTAGTAATTTGTTCCCTATAAAACGCCAGAATTCACTAACCAAATACATTTATGGATTGCAGATTGGTCAATTGTTCTTTACCTTGTTTACTATTGCGACAATGTCTGTTATACCAAAGCAGACAATTTTAGACTTTTCAGGAGTATTAAGAAGCATAAGGATGAAGATAATACTGGAATCCCATCATCAGACAATTAAGGTGACCAAATTCCGTCAACGAGCAGCCAAACCACTAAAGTTGAAGACGAATCTGAAGCTATACTCTGTCTGAAAGAATCTTGGTCATTTCACAGTTAGTGGACTGGTTAACAAACCTTTCATGGCAGTCTTACAAAAATTCCACAAAGGAAAGGCATTGTACAATTGAGCAAAAAAAACAAAATAATTATGTCCCTTCTAAAAGAACAAATAATTTACAGACGAGTACCATAACACAACACTTGGGGAGTAATGATCACAAAAAATGCCATTCAGAAAATATTCAGCCTAATTTCATTGGAGTTATGAAAGAAGTTGTCTCCAAAAATGTTAAGTTCTTTTTAACCCATTCCCACTCAGTGACGCTTTTAGACGCCCCAAGAACAAAAAGCTTTGGAAAACATTGTGGAAAATGAAGAAATTGCTTGTTACAAGCAATTTCATCATTTTCTACAATGTTTTCTACCCGGAAAGTTGAAAAAAACACAAAATTTCATATACTTTAAAATGTCCTCTGCAACTTCTTTCAATTTGGACAAATGCAAAATTTTGTTGTGTTGGAATGGGTTAAGCTTTCTGTGGTGTCTATAGTCTAGTAGCCAGATTTTTGGTGATTTATTACCTTATGAATACATGGCCCCTAAAATTTCGAACTGACCCCTCTTTTCCCCACTGACGGGGTCATTTGACCCTATGGTTATCATTCCTAGAAAGAATCCTGTCCTCAGTTTTTCAATAATGGGAACATGAAAATCAAGAGGCTCATAGGGTGTTATTGGTCACCTGAGTCCAAAGAGAACAAAGACAGATAAAAAGTCAATCCGATGATGCTACAAACCAAATATCAAAGCTTAGCTTAAGCCTAAGGCCTTTTTGTTTGAGAAAAAAATACTTCTTAAATGTTTTCACTATACAAGCCCATGCTAAACTTGTGAAGTCCGGGGAGAGGTTAATTTTGACCCTGGGGTCATAATTTATACAATCTAAAAGAGGTCCACCAGATGATGTTGTATACCAAATATCAAAGCTCTAGGCCTTCCTGTTAGGGAAAAGAATTTTAAAATTTTTACTATAAAAGCCCTATGTAAAACTTGTGACGTCCAGGGAGGTCTATAATTATGACCCTCTATCTTGATAGAAGTCCACCAGATGATTCCACATACCAAATATCAGAGCTGCATTTCTTGACATATTTCTTGTACAAACTCTATAGTCCTTGCCCTAAAGACTCTAAATACCTAATGTGAATCTAATCTAAGCTGATTCATGACAAAGAGGATTTTTAAAGATAAACCCTTTTTGGCCCCTTAAGGGGCCCAAAGGGGAGATAACTCCATGACTTGCACAAATCTGGAGTGCCTTTCCATGTGGGAACTTCCAGCCAAGTTTTGTTGAAATCTGTCAGTGTGTTCTGAAGAAGTCAAAAATGTAAAAAGTTAATGCACAACAACGTAGGAAACACAATCACATTAGGTCACCATGATCTTCCATCGGGTGACCTAACAAGATATATGCACTTGTTACAGCCTTTTTTGAAATGTGACTGTGATAAGTGACCTAAACCTGCATGAATTAACTTAACCTGACAAAGAATTGATGCAGATTAATTTAAGGAGCCTAAATCCAAAACGTTATCAAGTTGACCTTGATAAAACACCTTGACCATATATGATTACTGACCTTACAACCAACTGATCTCTATCAATGCAAGGAACATATGTTCCCAATATGAGCCACGTATCTTGAAAGGTAACAACAAAATGTTAAATTTTTTGTTAGAATTATAAAGTGACCTTGACCTTAATGGATGACAATGACCTTAAAACCAACTGATACCTTTCAATGTAAGGTCGAGGTAAATATCTTTTCTGATATTTGTCTCTCACCAATTGGTGGACAATTCTAAACCTTATTGGGATGAAGCAGCTGAAGGCTCAGAAAGGATGTAGTGGTAGTACTGGTGTGAGAAATACCAGGAATGTATGACAGAAATACTGTTAAAAGTGGCGTTAAACTCCATTCAAACAAACAAACACATGCTGATCCTGGAATAATCCTGTTTTGGCAGGTGATGTAGACTAGGACTAAGACTGATCCTAATCTTCACCACCTGTATGTCAAATTCAAGCCAGAGTTGTTTATGAAATCAATTTTCAAAGAAACAGTGACTCACTAAACAAATTGGTTTCATCAACAATTCTGGCTTGAATTGGAAAAACAGAAGGTATAGACAAAGATCAGACTGCACATGTGCAGTCTGATTTTGTCTATACCTCCTGCCAAAACAGGAATATTTGGGGTTCAGCAAGCCAAGGGTTAAGTTGCATCAGATGAACACCTTTACATTTTTCTGTAACAAGTAAAATGGTTTATATCTTCATTATCCACATCGTTTTCTACCCAAAAATACATTTTCAAAATTTCAATTAAAATTGTTGTCTGCAACTTCTTTGGATTTTTTGGAATCTAGAAATTTGTTGCCTTATTATGAATTAATCTTTGGTTACTGACTATCAAGTATTTCTAGATGCATTTATTTTTAACCCTTTCCTGCACAATACCTGATTTTCATTTCCATGTGATTTTAAACTTGTAACTTGTAACAGGCAATTTCTTCTTTTCCCACAATATTTGCCATTATATAGAATGGTTACTTTTTTAATTTTACTCACTTTTTAAAGTCGTGTGCTATCCCTTTCAATTTGGACAAGTCAAAAATTTTGAAATACAGTTAATGATTAAGTGGCACATATTTGACGGATAACAAACAGCATTATATCAACAAGCAAGTCTAAATAAATGGAAGGGAAGCTGATTTTCAGGAATTCATCAAGTAAATTTGGCTTGTCAGACCTGCCATTTCTAGACAACTAAGTATCTATAATGCAGGGGAATAAATACTTTTAGTTTTCATTCTTTACAAGGAAAATATGCACATCAAATCAAGCAAAGATAGAAGTTATTGTATTTGTTCAAATAATGATTTTTACAGGTTTGGGAATAATTTTAATTTGTATAGGGAAAAATGTTTGGGTTCTATCAGAATTAAAACTACAGAATTTTTTCTAAATAAGAGCTGTCAGAGAGGAGTTATGCTCCCCAAACATGGGTAAACAAAAGAAGCAAATGGTTCAACTCTTGTCAAACATTATTTTGTATGGCAAGCTCTGGATCAGGCAAGGACTTTTCCTGAACAATATTTCTATAGATTCAGTATCAAGTTTTGGAAAAAGCCTATGGGAAAATGAGAAATTCCATATAACACAAGTGTTTCTCTGTCTTAAAAGGGACAAGCAGGAGGTGTAAACTAGAATCAGACTTCACACATTTGCAGGCTGATCTTTGTCTATACCTTCTGCCAAAACAGGAGTATTCTGGGTTCAGCATGACAAAGGTTAATATTTCTAGTAGCTCATAAATTTAATACCACTTTAATTTTCCCTAACCACATACTAGCATGCTGTTGAAATTTATTTCAGAATCAGCTCCTCAAGACTTTTTCTTATTACTGATGCAATGAAAAGATGTTACCATGGTAAAAAACATATTGATAATACTAGGAGATTTCAGCAAATTGACTGAGAAATGGAAGTTGGCATCATCTGCCAAGTTTCTGAGCCGTGGGAAAGGTATGTTAAGTGGTTCACCTAGACAGACCTCTACAGGGAAACCATTAAAAGTAATAATATGCATGGTATACAAAAAATTTAATTACATCTCCGGATTTCTTTTCCCCCAGGTTCTTACCTGTAACTCTCAACCTTTGCATTCCCAAGCTATTACCAGGGTCAAAAGGTCTGGAAAGTAGTTCAATATCTGAAGAAGGAAAAAAGCCATGACTTCAATGACAAAAGACTGAGTAGATTATCTTAAGATCCAGTCTAGATAAACATTTTGTCATTGCATCTTATTAAATCTCAGAGCCCTTGTTTTAAAAATAATCAATATGACATTCAAGACTCGCCCAAATTAAAAGAAGTTGCAGATTATATTTCATATTAGTGAAATTTAATAAACAAGAGCCATCAGAGACGGATTATGCTCCCCGAATAAGGCTTTTGTCATAAAATTGTATGCTATTATTGGACAAAAAAAAAATTATTGAATGCAACTATAGTTTGAGAGTTAAGTTCACAAGAAATTTGGCAGTTTGACAAATATTGAAGGAATCTGTTTGGCTTCACAGGCCTGGTTCTAGTAAAATTCAATATCATTATATGGTAAAGGGTTAATATTTTACCTTGACTATCAAAGTTATCAATGACCAGGAGGGCCAGTGGCCCTGGCGCTCACCTGAGATAAGGCTCTTTTTTCTTCAAAGCCCAACACAAACTAGGTTGGGAGAAAACCTACTTTAACATTTAACTAAAATCAACAAGCCAAATTTGGTTTAAAATGGCCAAATAGTTTTGAGGGGCTTGTTTCTTTATTTCAATTTAAGCAAGTCACCCTGATGCTCTAAAAATTTATCAATTTATCAATGTACTGATGCTTCATGCAAAATTCAAGATTCTTCAACTTCTGGGTCAGGAGGAGATGGGGGTTTTTTGTTCATTTTTTTTTCAATTTAACTCTTGTTGTCATAGCAACCAAAGTTTTCAACTGATTAAATTCTTTGGTTGAAATCAGCCAAGTGGTTTGGGAGGAGATGTCATTTTGAAAATCCTTCTTTATTTCTATATAAGCCCCACCCCCTGGGGCTCCTCCCCTGGGTACCTGAGGGTGATGATTTTAGCAATTCTGAGAGAGGTCATTAAACTGATGCATCACGCCAAATATCAAGCCTCTACGCCTTCTGGGTCATGAGGAGATAATTATTAAAGTTTTCATTAAAATATCAGTTTTGTTGCTAGGGCAACAAGAGTTTTAAACAGATTTCAATTCTTTAACCACCTTTTCAAGGGCACAACCAAAGGAACATTCCTGCCTAATTTGGTTGAAATCAGCCAAGTGGTTTGGGAGGAGATGTCATTTTAAAAATCCTTTCTTTATTTCTTAATAAGCCCCACCCCCCTGTGGCTCCTCCCCTGGGTACCTGAGGGTGATGATTTTAGCAATTCTGAAAGAGGTCATTGCACTGATGCTTCATGCCAAATATCAAGCCTCTACGCCTTCTGGGTCATGAGGAAATATTTTTTAAAATTTTCATTAAAATTTCAGTTTTGTTGCCATGGCAACAAGAGTTTTAAACAGATTTCAATTCTTTTAGCAATTTTTAAAGGGCACAACCAAAGGATCATTCCTTCCAAATTTGGTTTAAATCAGCCAAGTGGTTTGGGAGGAGATGTCATTTTAAAAATCCTTTCTTTCTTTATTTCTTAATAAGCCCCACCCCCCTGTGGCTCCTCCCCTGGGTACCTGAGGGTGATGATTTTAGCAATTCTGAAAGAGGTCATTGCACTGATGCTTCATGCCAAATATCAAGTGTCTACGCCTTCTGGGTCAGGAGGAGATATTTTCTAAAGTTTTCATTAAAATATCAGTTTTGTTGACATGGCAACCAGAGTTTTTAATGGATTTTGATTTTTTTAGCAATTTTAAAAGGGCACCACCCAAGGAACCTTCCTGCCAAATTTGGTTGAAATCTGCTCAGCCATTAGGGAGGAGATGTCATTTTAAGATTGTTGACACAAGACGAACGTCACACAACGGACAACAAATGGTGCACGCTGGACAATCAAAATACCTCACTATGAGCACTTCTTGCTCAGGTGAGCAAAAAATGTCTGCATACAAAAAATGAAGACTCTAACTTGAGTAGTCTTGCAGAAACAATAGACTGATTTATTTTAGAGTAGGATGAAATACAAAATGTAAAGCTACATGGCATTAAACCCCTTTTAGCACGGTAAGCTCATTTGGTAAAAAATTAAAATAAACATTACCTAGGGCATTTATTAAACAACATTTATGTAAAGTAACAAGAAATTTTGGCAATTTGTAAAGGAGGTATATTTGAGAATTAATGACCTTCACAATTTGACCTTGAACTTAATACCAACAGAAAATTCATTTAATCAGCAATGCACACGTAAAATATGAAGGCTATATCACTTACTATTGTAAACTAATAGACAAAGTTAAAGTTAAGATTTTTGAAATTCTGACCTTGACACATGACCTTGACCTTGACTGATGACCTTGAACTTAATACCAACCAAAAGGCTTTGTCACAAGCAATGCACATGTGAAATATGGAGACTATATCTGTAACCAATCAAAAGTTATGGCCAATATAAGTTTTTGAAGGACAAATAGAGAGCTTATGTAACATTAGGGCCCAATTTCCCAAGACAATTTTTTTTAAGCGTAAATTTTCAATAGTTTAAGGTCAAGAAGATCTGATTTGCTACTCAACTATGAAATTTCATAAAATCCTGACAATTTGACTAGGAGAAATTGGAAAAAAACTAATTTTTACAATAAGGCCCCTTTTTCCATGATGCAGCCCTGAATTGAGAAAATTCAAAAAAGTCTGACGGAAATTTGCTTATTTTATTATATATGAAATTTCATCCAATTAGGCCCAGGGGTTCCTGAGATATGACGACGGACAGACTGCAGTTGGACGGACGGACATACACGCACACAAGCCGGCCGGGGAGCATAAAAATCTCCGGCATTTGGGGTAAAAACATTGTGGATTATTAAATAATTGCTTGTAACAAGCAATTTATTTATTTTCCACAATGCAGTTTCCAAAGTTATTTTTCATGGAGCATTGCAAGGGAATGGATTAATACAACATGAGAATTAAGACTGGGTTGTGAACAAGATGACACATTACTTAAATGTGATGATATAGTGCAGAAATGAATTCTTTAACCCGTTCCCATTTTTCATAATTTTAGACTGGTTCAATTTAAAAGAAGTTGCAGACAACAATCAAAAGTGGGTGCAATTTGAAAAGAACCAAACCTATAGGTTAGAAAATATTGTGGGAAAAGAAGAAATTGCTTGTGACAAGCAATTTCTTCTTTCCCAAAATGTTCTCTCAAGTATGAATTCACAGGGACAACAGGGGATTGTACAGGAAAGGGTTAATCAATAATTGAACTGTTTTATCTATGTATCTTTTGTTATAGTAAGTTCCAATAAACTCAATAACATTAAAACACATCTTTTGACACCCTGAAGAAATTGAAAATATTGAGGGATAAGAAGAAGCTACTTGCAAGCAATTTAATCTTTTTGCCATTTTAGTAAGAGTAAAATATAACGTTAATATTTCAATTGACACATACTTTGAATTGTATTCTGCTCTTTTTTCAATTTGGTCAACTGTCTAAAGTTAACCAATTCCCACACAGTGGCGCTTTTTTTACACGCCTCAAGAAAGAGGCTTAGGAAAAAGATTTTCATTATCCACAATGTTTTCAGTCCTGAAAGTTGAATTACCTAAAATTCATGAAATTTAAATGATCATCTGTAACTCCATTCAATTTGGAAAAGTCTAAAATTTTGTCATCTGGAAATGGGCTAAATCATCTGATTATGGTAAAAGCAGTGAATAATCCTTATAAAGATCGCAATTTTAGGTCCGGTTTATTCCTCTCCTGTTCACATACCAAAACTGTACAAAACCTGTTTGAAAAAAAAAAAGACATCAACCATGGAAGGTTTAATTAATTACCTAGAATAATAATTGCCTTTGGTGACAGTAAAGGTCTTTCCTCTAATAATGTTTGCATTACCAGGCAATTTGCTGAATGCTGTAAAATTGCATTCTTCAATTAGTATCAATCGTTAAAGCCCATTTGTACAAGACTGTCGCATCAACTCATCTCATAAAGTAACACCAAGAGCCAGTTTCACTAATTGCTCATGTGTTTTTGTCAACCCTTAATTGATACAGTGACATGATAATCGTGGATTTCAGGTTGATATTTCAACCCGTTCCCGCAAAAAATCTACTTTTTGACATTCTCAAGGTATAAAGATTTGGAAAACATTGTGGAATGTTTCAAATTAAAATGACAAAGGTTTTTAAAATTGGACCATTCTAAATTTTTGTCATCTGTTAATGAGTTACTGATCACTGTGGGTTTGTTGTCGTGAATAGAAAGGTACACATGAACAGAGAGGGGGAGGGCGCTAAAGGGATTTAGCACCCCTTCCCCTCTCCATAAATTTGCTAAGTGTACTAAATTGCAAAAAGAGGCTTAATTTTGATACAGTTTTAGTGTCCATACAATACAGACACGATTAACCCCGAAATATCCTCTCATGGTAACCAAGTTAACTCCAACCTGGAAACGCTTCCTAAGGGCCAAATGGTATAATTGCTTGATTCATGATCTGGTGGTCACAGGTTTGAGCCCCAATCTCACCAAGATGTGTTGCAAAAGGCTTAATGGCCATCCCAAGTTTACCAAGTTGTAGGATAGGGTAACAGTGGGTTTAAGCCATTGCCTCTAGCTTTCTCAGAGATGTGAAAACATCCGGATTTTGAGCTAGAATCTTCTTGGCTATAAAACTAAAATAAATTAGTATAAACTAAACTAAAGGACATAAGCTTTGATGAAGGAAATCAAGAATAAAAGATGACCGGGGAAGACAAAATAGTACAAAAATCATAATGACATTTTATTTAGGATGTATTTACGATCTTTAAAAGCCAATGGTAGATTTAGTTCTGCAATTATGCAACGGAAATTAAACAGACAAAATGTGGGGAATTAGAAACCTGCAACACTGCATCATAGTCGCATTGCATTTTAAAATGTCTAATAAGTTGACCCTCACACCATCGTGTATCATCATTATTCTGTATGCATAGGACAATAAAGATATACCTGTTAAAATTTCAGTCCATTTTTGAAAGACCCGAGGATGACGATGTAAAACTAGCTTCGATAGCTTTAGACTTGTACTCCTGTTGCCTTGATCTATTGATGAAGCCCCGGTTTTGTTTAAGTCGTAAATCATAATCATAACGAGAACAAAAAGTAAGGCTTCGTCCATAAGGACAAATCAGTTATTGTAGGGTCGTGTTATAATCTTAAAGCATGAATAAGTGTGCCAGGTGTTCAACTTGATAATGTACAGACGAGTCGGTCACCAATGAGATATGGCCGCGCAGGAACTTTCCTGACTCTTTCATTTCCTTCATTATTGAAAATAGCAATCTCATTTCAATTGAGGTAAATTACGTTTATAAGTGTTTTGTTATGGATATTTTAAACTAATACTAATTTTGTAGCGTTTTACTGAATATAACTGGATATTTAAACCTATTAGCATTGATATACATTTGTTATATCTTCCTGTCCACAGCCCTAAACAGGTAGCGTCCACGTTAAAGGTCTTTCTTTGCTATTTCAAAGTTTCTTGTCTTTTTTACCCAAATTTACTTATCCTAGTTGAACAGATTTAATATAAATCATTTCTTGGATTTTTCTCATTACTGAGGTAAGAATTGTCAAGACAAGAAATAAATTAATACTTGCAAATAATTTCATTGTTTTTGGTAGTTCTCTGTATATTGTACCTAAACAACGTAGACTCTTTTGTTTCGGCCATTTAATTGAATAATAAACCATAAACTTTTGTTTCATTTTAATTGGTTCATTTCAATTTACAATAACATTCAACCCAAAAATTTCTCGCCCGCAAACACATAGACAATGGAAGCCTACCGAGACAATGGGAGCCTCTCTCCTTTGTCCCGATGATACGGAGAAAGATTGTTTTAGGGTTTTTGTTTTTAAGATCAAGTGACAAACTCATTTTTTCTTTCAAATCACAACCAGTCTTTAACTGATCTTTACAAATTGAATTAACTAAGTTAAATGACGTACGAAAATTAAAGTCTAGGCAATTCAAGTTGAATAACGGCCATTTTTTATGTTTTCATAGGAATACATTGCTTACCTTATAGACTCGAAATCAAATTTTTTTCATTTCATTTAAATACGCCAATTAATTATGACTTAATTTTCGATCATAGAAGGGGGTGGGCGTTTATTAGAATCACCAATTGTTACTGAAAATCGGCGAAAAATGGCCGCATTTTATGCAGTATTTTAGGGGATGGGCGTTTATTAGAATGTGGGCGATTATTAGAATAAATATGGTACTTTTGAATTCTATGAAGAGTTTGTGACAATTGACTTTTGCAAAACTTCAACATGTGATCAACATATGTATTATCTCTTTTTATTACTTTTGAATTTCAGGAAAAGTTTGTGACAATTGACTTTTGCAAAACTTCAACATGTGATCAACATATGTATTATCTCTTTTTATTACTTTTGAATTCCAGGAAGAGTTTGTGACAATTGAGTATTGCAAAATTTCAACATGTGATCAATTTAGGTTTAAGTTTGATTAATTCTGAGGCAAAAATGTAAGAGGAGCTTGCAACACAAAATTACTTGAATTTATGTACACAGACGGAGACAGACAGATGGACAGACAGGGTGATTCTAGTAAGCCCCCAAAAGCATTCATTTCACAGGGGTATATTTAGTTTTTGATAGAAATTTCTGTCTTTTGGGGTGGAAAACAATGAAATTGTTTGTGATACGAAATTCCTTCATATCAAATTGTTTACCCAAACTCTTTATTTGAAATAATAAAATGATGGCATGGTTCATTTTCATAACCCAGAGAATATGAAAGAGATTTAACATGTAATTTTACCACATGTATTGTTTCGTAACATTTTAATATGAACATGAAAAATAGACATTTGAAAGTGGTAAAAGAAGCTAAAATTTACCTAAAAGAGTAAGACACATAAATCAGGCTTAAAAGAAATTGTGTGTAGACCAATTTATTACAGTTTCTTTCCTATAAAGTTTTAAAGGTTTAGTTTTTATGAGAAACAATTCTTCTTAGAATCCCTAAGAGTATGCAAAAAAACTATATTATTCTCTTATATTTTTGTGCAAGTCTTTTATGACCACATATTTGTTTGCAGACAAAATTGTCTGACAACATAAACCAGGCAGGCATGATTCTGATTGTATCCCCATCTGTAAGGGCCTTTGCATATGTTTCCATTTATTGCTCCAATAGACTTTCTATTGATTGATTGATTGAATTGGGTTTAACGCCGCTTTTAACAGTATTTCAGTCATATCCCGGCGGCTTGAGCACCTAACAATGGATTCCAGGTAGTTCTCACACCAGCACTACCACTACATCCTTTCCTAGCCTCCAGCTGCTATCCCACTTAGGTTTACGATCATCTACCCATTGGTGAGAGATAAATGTCGGAAAGAATATGTGCCGTCACCGGGGATCGAACCCATGACATCCCAATATTGAAGATTAGGAGTCTGGTGCGCTACCGACTGCGCTATGGCAGCGGCAATAGACTTTCTTACCCGGACCCTAAACCACCCACACCCAAGATCCTTGTAACAAAAGCTTAATACAATGAATCTACTAAGTTGAAAAAAGTGTTAGTATATTGATTTTCATTCTAAAATTCTTTCTCTGTGAAAACTAGAACTGTCGCCTGTAAAGGCTGACAAATCCCTCCCACTGCTGCCTCTTTTTAAATGAGGCCAAATTGTAACCATTGAAATGTTGGACATTCATGATTTATCAAGTGGACATTTTTTTTTTTAAATTTTGAATCAATGAGGGGCAATGACTGTGTAAAAAAATAGGCATTTTGATCAACATTGAAGATGGAAATTATGGATTTCGTGCAACGTCGAACATGGTGTTTATGTTCAGGAATACACACGTGAACCACTTTTATTTTTTTAATCTGTCAACCTGTTCAGGAGTTATGATTTATTCTCTTTATATTGTATATAAGAAAAAAATCAAAGGGGCATAACTCCTGAAACAGTTGATTAATCATTATGAAAATTGCAGGTGCATAAGTTCCAATTGCAAGGAAGATTGACCTTGACCTTGGAGGTATCACAACAAAATGTTTGCATGACCAAGAGGAACAACTATGCCAAGTTAGGGCAGGAGGAGGTTTTACTTCACCAAGTGGTTGCACTATACCCTTGAACACTTTCAATATTGGGACATTATCATGTCTATGCATTTCCTTGTCGCTCTCTAAAATAAATATGCGACATAATAAATACATTACTTTATCATTGAATAGATCATTGGTTTGTAAGGCTTCAAATAACATTTATAGTGATATATAGAGCTTTCAGAATTGTATTGACCAAATTGATCCACAAGGCTGCGTACAAGAAGCATGTCAATATTGACTCTTGGACACCCCAGACTGTCACACCTATTCAAGGCCTTTTGAAGGCTTAGAGTTTTATTAACCTAGTAGGAGTTACAAGAATCTTACCCTCTTCATACTGAATCTGGAATAGTCCTGCTTTGATCATTTAAAATGCAATGATATTCTGCTGCTTACCTTTCAGCACTGACTGTTCAACACTTTGATTGAACACAATGAAGAGGAAAGTTTGATTACATCTTCAAAGAAATAAATAATTGAAACAGATTTTTGACCAGTTAAAAATCTTAGTGCCCATTCAGACTTCAGATCCTTAAAGCTAACGAATGTTGCACACAAGATGTTGATGTAAGATACACAACAGACTCCAGACACAGAGATATCTTAACAATAGGGCCATGATGGCCCTATATCACTCCCTTGAGTCAATTATCTAGGCAAACTGTATTACCCATGTTAAGGCCCATATTTTGTTTGTAAAATTTGATATAATTTTGATTTATAGTCTTCTTAGATTTGACCTAGTTAAAATAGATTTATCTCAAAGTGAAAAGAATTCAAACCTGTTCAAGATTTTATCAAGACTAATTCAAATACTAATATTCAGAATATTGATAAATTATATTTGGTTGCTAGAAATTGCCCATAAGTTTTATCCTAAGACTTGACCTAATGACCTATAATTTTTTTTACCCAGGATTACAGAATTTTGAAAATTTTCAAGAGGTTATCCAGACAAACATTCTGATCAATTTTCATGTTGATTGAGCATATAAAATGTGGCCTCCAGAACACCCACAGGTTTTTCTTACAGATCTGACCAGGTGACCTGATTTTTTACAAAGCATTACCAAATTCCCAATTCGTGAAACAGTTTGTCATTATGATTAAAAAGAATTCAGCCTCAAGTTTTGTACAATTTGACCAAGTGACCTAGTTTTAAACCCATGCTTCCTGTATAATTCATTATTTTACCTAACCCATTACCAGAGGGTAAAATTTCAGACTGGTCCAAACAGAAAGGACAACTTAGTTCAAGCAATTTCTTCATTATACATGTTTTCCCAAATGCTTTTATTGAGAGGCTACAACAAGAGCCATTAGAGACAGATTATGCTCCCCTAATATAATGCAGTCAAAAGAAAAGTATGAAATGAAGAGGGACAAGGGTTTTGACAGACTGACAGATGCAGATGCTTGTAAATGCTAGCTATATTCCAGATATGCTATATTCTAACGTATATCCTTGAGCTAGACCTTGGAGCTATCTGAAAATTTGTTTAGAATATCTACCCACAATAGATAACAATTGTGCAAAGCTTTCGAAATCAATCCATAATTTAAGAAGCTATCTTCATAACATGCTTAATTCTAATGTTTGACCTAAAGCTATGACCTTGACATTTGAGCTTTGATTTTTTTATTTTTTTTTAAATTGCACATCTATTCATGACTGAGAACAATTGTGACAAGTTATATTGAAATCCATACATAATTGAAGGAGCTATTGTTTGAACATGCTTATTTTAATATTTGACCTTCAGCTGTGACCTTAACCTTGGAACTATTTGAATGATTTTTTTCAAATGGCACATCTACTCCTGTTAGACAACAATTGTGTAAATTTACTTTGAAATCCTTTCATAATTGAAAGATCTATGCTCTGGAAATGCTAAATTTTCATTTCAACCTTGAGCTGTGACCTTGACCTTGGAGTTATCAGACAATTTGTTTCAAATTACACATCTACTTATAAAAGGGAACAATTGTCTAAAGTTATTTTGAATTTGATCGATAATTATAGAACCACTGCTCCAAATGTAGCTATTTTCAACCTTTCCAAATGGCATATCTTCTCATGATTGAGAACAATTGCATCAAGTTATATTAATATCCTTCCATAATTGAAGGAGCTATGCTCTGGACATGCTAAATTTCAACTTTCCACCTTGGGATATGACCTTGTCCTTAGAGCAATTTGAAGATTTTTTTTCAAAATTGCACATCTACTTGTGATAGAGAATAATTGTGAAAAGCTTTTTCAAATTCTGTCAATAATTGAAGAAGCTAACTCTGGAAATGCTTAATTTCAATGTTTGACCTTGAGCTGTGAACTTGACCTTGTAGCTATCTGATTTTTTTTTAAATTGTATTGTACATCATTTTATCCATGATACAGAACAGTTGTGCCAAGTTATTTTGAAATCCATCCATAATTGAAGGAGCTATTCTGGTATTTTGAATTTTGACCTTGAACTGTGACCTTGATCTTGGGGCTATCCAAAAACCTGGCTCAATATCATAAAGAATTCACATGTGAAATTTCATCCATGTTGGCCCTAGAGTTGTAGATATATCAGGAGGACGGACAGAAGGAGGGACAGACAGACCAGTAGTGGCAGATATATGCTCGTCAATGGGGGGAGTATGAAAAGTGTCACTGTGTGGGAAGGGGTTAAATGGTACTATTTGCAACATTTAAGTTCATTTTGAATGAAACATTTACTGTATATTAATTTCATAGATCAAGGTGATCCAAAAACAGGACTGTCTAATCGAAATATGAAACTCCAGAACTTGGTAACTTACATTTCACATGCAAATACATTACAAGGTTCAACAGACGGTAGAGCAAATTGTTATGCAATATAGTATTGTCTGTCATTGTTTGATTTGAAAGCTGCAGCTGTTGTAGAGTTATGTCACACACAGTAGCCAAGTTTATTTCGAGCTGTCACCTACCGTTGTTCAACTTTTTCCAGCATATATGTAACAACAGACTACAAAGTTTTAGACTTTGACTTTAGTTAAGAAAAAAGTTGCAGAAATATTTTCAAAGGGTGTGGAAATATATCGATAAATATAATTAAAAAAAAACATTGAGAGTAAAAGAAATTTTTTTACCAATTCCCACACAATGAAGATTTTTGATACCTCTTCAAGAAAAAACTGGGAAAACATTTTGAAAAATGACTAAATTGCTTGCAACATGCAATTTCTTCATTTTCCACAATATTTTCCGCTCAGAGATTTGGAAAATCTTAAACTTCATGAACTTGAAATTGTCCTTTCGATTTTGACTGGCATAAAATTTTGCAGTCTTGAGGTGGGCTAATGCAACTTCTTTTCCAGGATATTTTCTCTTGCTATAATTCATTAGAATATGTAAAAATTTAGGGTAGTATTTTATCACATAACAGGGTCCAAAGAATTCCAAACATTGCACTTGTCCTGCTGGGCAAGTAACGTGAAAAAGTTACTAGTTCTGCATTTACTAGAACTAGTCCTGCAACAAGCCTAGGGATCTTAAAGAAGAACAGCACATTTTAGTAAAAATTTATTTTGGTATTCAGTACTTGAGAAAATTTTCTTATATATGACCACATTTTAGAGCGTATACGAAACTATCTATTCATATTGAAATGAATTATTCAATGTATATATTTTTTCACTTGTCCAGGCACACAACTGCCTCCAAATTTTCACTCATCCTCTTGGATTTCCTACTCGTAAATACAAGCAGACGTAAATACAAGCAGACAAGTGGATTCTTTGGACACTGACATAAGACATTTGTTTATGTGCAAACAAGAAATATCTGAGTCAAAACTCACTGAGTATACCCCTCCATGCACTACCATAGCTACACTGAAAATAAAATTCTCCCTAAATGAAACAAACTTGCTAAGCACCATGTAGGACACCTAGCTGCATCTCCACATTAAGCATTAAAAAGGATACCACTATACCAGGCAATGTCTGAAAATAATAAAGCTGTAAAAAAGGAAGTAGTTAAATTCAGTAAACTCCATGAAGAGCCCTTAAATGAACCGCCACACCAACTTTCAAATCAATGCTATGAATAATTGCTGAGAAAAGTATGACAAATTTATACCACTATACCATCAATATCTGTAGTTAAGTGAGTTATGAAATAGGAAATAGTTAGCTCATGGACCTAAATTGGGTAAGTGCTATGTATGACCCTAGATGAACCTCCACACCAAATTGTAAGTAGATGCTATGAATAGTTGCTGAGAAAAGAGCAAAGAAAGTATACAACTATACTTTCAATGTCAGAATACAAATGAAGTCATAAAAAAGGAAGTAGTTAACTAGCACCCCTTAATTTGGTAAGTGTGCTAAGGACCCCTTGATGAACCTTCACTCCAAATTTCAAGTAGATAGCATGAATAGTTGCAGAGAAAATTGCAATGAAAAATATCGATTACAAAAGGACAGACAGATGGAATGACTGACAATGGTAAAATCATAATACCCCTTCTTCTTCAAAGCAGAAGTATAATTAGAAGTATAAATTGCTTGCATCCATTGAAACAATCAAAGTAAAGTTAACTTTTTCATGTGCCTTCTTGGTATCACCTTGGTGAAGGTTTTTAGCCCCTTTCAAGATAAGTTTTGTTTAAAATAAAGAAATTGTTTTTAACTCGCAATTTTTTCATATTCCACAATGTTTTTGATAAAAATCTATAATTCAATAATCTTTCATGCGTTGTCTGCAACTTCTTTCAAGAGGTCCATAGTTCTATTCCACTAAGCAACTATAAATCTTGTGTCTATCCATGGCAGAGGAGAATTTTATAGGAAACTGAATCATAAGGAATAAATCTTGCTCGAAGTTAAGAACTTCTTTTCAAAAATGTAAAACAAATTTAGGTTTTAACAGACAATGATTATGTAGATGAACAGATGATCAAATGCAATATAATCTTTGAATAAATCTTTAATATATTTTTCACACCTCTATTTTTTATCACTGAGGAAAAACAAGTCAAAGCTAGGCAATGCTCAAAATAATTGTACTTTACTACATTTCATTGGTGCAAAGGGGGTAAATGCTAAATGTTGATTCACCTTTACCAGATGGCAAAATTCAGACTTGCCAACAGAAGTTGCAGATGACAAATTTTAGTTTATACAATTTCAAAATTATCTCAATAAAGAAATTAAAAGATAGCATATTTAAGAGAAGTTATTCAAAGCAAGCAAATTCTCCTTTTATCAAAATGTTAAGTACCATTTCAAAACCATATTTGATTTTGCAGTCCTTTTCAATATGGATCAAAATATTACAAATTGTAATCTGTTAAAGGGCTATGTAGTAAAAAAAAGTCCTAGATTGTAACCAATGAATATTTTAGATTTAACAGGATGGAATTAACCAATTCCTGTATGCCAAATTTTGGACTGGTCCAAACTGAGAGGTTGCAAATAACAAAACAAAGTTGTTTTGAATTGACAAGATAATTAAAGGGCAATATGAGGTAAAAAAACATTGTGAGAAAAAAAATTGCTTGTTACAATCAATTCCTTCAAATATTTTTCAAAAGCTGTATTTCTTTATCTTGGTAAAATGTGAAATTGGGACGTAGTTGGTTAACCCATTCCAACACAGCAAAATTTTAGACTGGTCCAAATTGAAAGGAGCTGCAGACCACAATTTCAAGTTGATGGAATTTTGATTTCTTTTGTCTTTTGGGATAGAAAGCAATGTGAACAAGGTGCCAAACTGTCACAAGATACGCCCGTCACACTGCTTAATATTAACTGGGGGTTTGAATAGAACTGAGGTTATTTTGAATGAATTTTTTTTGTCAAACAAAGTATGAAAAACAACAAAGGGCAATAACTCAAAAAATAGGCACGGTAGAGTTAAGGTTCTTGTGCACTGCACTCCCCCTTGGTGAGATCTATACACCCATGAAATTTCATGATTCTAGCTATTATACTTTTAGAGATATACTCCGGACAAGATTCAAGTATGAAAAACAACAAAGGGCAAAACCTCAAAAAATAGGCTAGGTAGAGTTATGGTTCTTGTACAGTGCACTCCCACTTGGTGAGCTCTATCCATCCATGAAATTTCATGATTCTAGCTATTATACTTTTAGAGATATACTCCGGACAAGATTCAAAGTATGAAAAACAACAAAGGGCAATAATTCAAAAAATAGGCCAGGAAGAGTTATGGTTCTTGTGCACTGCACTCCCCCTTGGTGAGATCTATACAACCATGAAGTTTCATGATCCTAGCTGTAATAATATACTCCGGACAAGATTCAAGTATTAAAAACAACAAAGGGCAATAACTCAAAAAATAGGCACGGTAGAGTTATGGTTCTTGTACACTGCACTCCCACTTGGTGAGCTCTATCCATCCATGAAGTTTCATGATTCTAGCTATTATACTTTTAGAGATATACTCCGGACAAGATTCAAGTATGAAAAACAACAAAGGGCAATAACTCAAAAAATAGGCTAGGTAGAGTTATGGTTCTTGTGCACTGCACTCCCCCTTGGTGAGATCTATACACCCATGAAGTTTCATGATCCTAGCTATAATACTTTTAGAGATATACTCCAGACAAGATTCAAGTATGAAAAACAACAAAGGGCAATAACTCAAAAAATAGGCTAGGTAGAGTTATGGTTCTTGTACACTGCACTTCTGCTTGGTTAGCTCTATCCATTCATGAAATTTCATGATTCTAGCTATTATACTTTTAGAGATATACTCCAGACAAGATTCAAGTATGAAAAACAACAAAGGGCAATAACTCAAAAAACAGGCCAGGTAGAGTTATGGTTCTTGTGCACTGCACTCCCCCTTGGTGAGATCTATACACCCATGAAGTTTCATGATCCTAGCTATAATACTTTTAGAGATATATTCCGGACAAGATTCAAGTATGAAAAACAACAAAGGGCAATAACTCAAAAAATAGGCTAGGGAGAGTTATCGTTCAGGTACACTGCACTCCCAGTTGGTGAGCTCTATCCATCCATGAAATTACATGATCCTAGCTATTATAATTTAAGAGATATACTCCGGACAAGATTCAAGTATGAAAAACAACAAAGGGCAATTTCTCAAAAAATAGGCCAGGTAGAGTTATGGTTCTTGTGCACTACCCCTTGGCGAGATCTATATACCCATGAAGTTTCATGATCCTAGCTATTATACTTTTAGAGATATTCTCCGGACAAGATTCAAGTATGAAAAACAACAAAGGGCAATAACTCAAAAAATAGGCTAGGTAGAGTTATCGTTCTTGTGCACTGCACTCCCCCTTGGTGAGATCTATACACCCATGAAGTTTCATGATCCTAGCTATAATATTTTTAGAGATATACTCCGGACAAGATTCAAGTATGAAAAACAACAAAGGGCAATAACTCCAAAAATAGGCCAGGTAGAGTTATGGTTCTTGTGCACTGCACTCCGTATTGATGAGAAGAATATAACTGCCAAGTTTAAAGTCAATTGGACTTAAGGTGACAGAGTTATGCTCCGGACAAAGAAGTGGACACCGCCGGACAACCGGACGCCCGGACACCCGGACGACCGGACGCCCGGACGACCGGACGCCACGGGTGATCCCATAATACGTCCCGTCTTCGACGGGCGTATAAAAATGAAGAAATTGCTTGATACAAGCAATTTCTTTATTTTCCACAATGTTTTCTAAAGCTATTTTCTTGAGTGGCGTAAAAAGGAGGGCTTGTGTAGGAATGGGTTAAGAGGCTCAGTTTTATACTATATTGAATCTCTATGCACAGAAGTGCAGCGCGCAAATTAATTATTAGCTCTGTTACGCTAACAGTATAATCATGCATGAATTGAATTTGATTTAGATCTGCCACTTTGTTAATATTTGATTACAAAGATTAATCATAAAATTTACACTCAGCTTATTACCATGATAATAGACAGAGGTGATACAGGAGCTATTTCTGTGCACAGTAACAGCTGTTTTGATTGATGTATGCATGCATATTTCCTTCTCTTTCTTC
Source organism: Fragum fragum (assembly GCA_946902895.1). NCBI lineage: Eukaryota > Metazoa > Mollusca > Bivalvia > Cardiida > Cardiidae > Fragum > Fragum fragum. The sequence continues at coordinate 39,501,290 of OX336366.1, read as the reverse complement.
ATCTGTTTCCAGCTACATTCAAACAAAGAATTGACAGATCACTGCTGTCAATTGAAGAATCAAAAGACTAATCAGATCATCTATTTAACCCATTCCCACTCAGTAAGGTCCTATGAAGCCTCTCAAGAAAAATAATTGGCAAAACATTGTGTAAAATGAAGAAATTTCTTGAACCAAGCAGTTTCTTCATTTTCCACAATGTATTCTATCTAGACAGTTGGAAAAATCCAAAATTTCATTAACTTTAAATTGTAGTCTGAAACTCCTTTCAATTTGGACCAGTCTAAAATTTTGTCGTCTGGTAATGGGTTAAAGACAGGAAGTGAACCTCGAACTTTGACATTGGCCGACATTACTGTGAAGTATTTTTGTTGGTTTTGTGACTTATTCAAATTGAGGACATTTAGGTCTCTAACTGACTTTATTTTTTGCTACACTTTACTGACAATAAATTTTTGCAAAATAAAGCTGTTTAATATGTAAGTGGAATTTCCTGTCAGAGTTCAGAGAGCATTGCCAATGATCAGTCAATTCTGTTGGTATGGCGTTTCAAGTGACGTTTAGCAAGCATTCAGTTATATCAAGGCAAAGTTAACTTATTTGTATGGTTCTTGTGTATCACCTGACACCAGCATTAGGCTAGGGTTCACCATGTCTAGCCCAAAGAAATAGTCATTTGACCAGCCATAGTGCTGAGAGTACCCACAACCTTTAACATATTTGATAGGAACTTAGCTCAAATGACCAAAATTTTTCAGCAAGCTTGAGGAAGGTCAAGCCAAAATTTGGACCTCTATAGGAGTATCAAGGTAATTGTCAATAAGGTTGGTTTTCCCTTTTCTCCAGAATGTCACTAAGTTCAATAAGGTTCATTAGCAAACAAATAGTTTCAGCAAGTTTGAGAAAGATTGAGCCAAGATTGTGACCTCTAGAGTGAATTGTCAGCAAGACTCCTTTTTCACTTGAAATTGGTAAGAATGTCAGCATTCAATAGAGTTCTTCCTCATGACTATACAAAGAATTATAGCCAGTTTGAGTAATATTAACCTGTAGAGTGATAACACTGAATAATGGCTGATTGACAATCAAGTATTACAATAGCTGCAATGAACATGTTGTGCTCTGGTGAGCTGAAAACTCGACTATGAAATGACTTATATCAACATAGTAGAAAGAATGAGAGACAATCTAACAATTAACTCATAACAATATGAAAGAACTATAGAATGGTCCAAATTAAAAGAAGATGCAGAGAAAATTGCCAGGTGGTAGTAAATTGAAAACTTAAAGGGAGGTATTGATGTTTCTGAAACCTAGATAAGAAAAATTACCAAGTGCCAAAAAATAGACTCAAACGAACATTTAATACTTTAAGTTAGGTCAGGTATTGTCTTGGTGGTTATCTAAAAGACATAAAGTGGCTTTTTCTGGATATATCGGAAAGGTTTAAGCTGAAATCCAGGTTATTTTTAGATATCACGGAATTCGGCTGCCGACATCGAATGACCTCATTTGCATATGACCCAGTCAAATGAAGGTAACAAATTTACTAGCGAAACAGCCAACGTCCTGAATCATGTCACATGAAAGGGCTGATCTTTACAGACTAGCTAGCAAACATTACTCCTGATGACGTAACGATGACGTTGGTTTGATGTAATTTGAACTAAATGCAAGGTTCTAACTGTTATTCGCGCCACGTGAATGACCTATAATCTTCGTAACTGTCTTGGATTAATCTAAAAATAGATTAATAGCCTACATAGGCTATTAGGGAAATACCCTGCTTTTCTCTGATAAGCGACCTCATATTTTGGCAAAACTACTTTTCGGCATATTGTATTCAAATAGTTCATGAGAGGAAATAAAAATGATTAAAATCTGTGTCATGAAAAAAACATCGATACCTACCTTTAAAATCTAGCACACTTTGAAATGTCATCTGCATCATCTTTATTTTAAACCACCAAAAGTTATGCTGGCTGCTGATGGATTAAGCGGCATACCTTTACTAGTAACAAAATAATAACTTAGAATCCCTGAAGAATGATTTTAACTCATTTCCACACAATCAAATTTTAGACCAGTCCAAACTTAAAGAAGTTGTAGACAACAATTTTAAGTTGGTGAAATCTTTAAGATTTGTGTCTTTTGGAGTAGAAAAGAGTGTGGATATTGAATTGCTTGTAACAAGCAAATTCTTCATTTTCCACAATGTTTTCCAAAGCTTTCATACTGAGGGGTGTTAAAAAGGATCATTGTGTAGGAATGGGGAAACATATTGTGTGAAAAGGGGGGAAAAAGCTAGTAACAAGCAATTTCTCCTCTTCAAATGTTTTCCAAAGCTATTTTTCTTCACTAGCATGTTTCTGCTGAATTCAAAATATTTCTCTTTTAATGACATTTGATACTCATTTTTCGATGTAAATCTTAAAACCCTTATCTCTTCTTTCAAAGGAATGAAATTGATAGCAAGCAAAGAGCAATAATAACCAATTCCCATGCCATTACTAGTTTTCACAACCTTTAACCAATGAAAGTAACAGAGTGGGAGCAAAAACCAGGATATTTCTTCTTTGTCAACAGTGTTTTCTATACTAATAAATAAGTTTCATTAAAATTTCATTAGTCAAAAATTATTGTCTGCAATTTATCTGTAATCGGACCAGTCTTTGTGGTCTTGAAACTAGGCAAGAAATCCATGGAAGGATTAAATAGCTTAGCCTTTCTCTTCAGTTCCAACTGCCGGATATCTATCTTATCTGTCTTATTTATGACACTACCTTAGGGAGGTTTTTTTCCACAGGCTAATTGAAAATTCAAGGTTTTGTTCTATCTTGAAAATTTTACATCACACATTATTTCCAGACATATAATGTCAATGTATGTGCACATTCCCACATGGCAAAATTTTAGACTGGTCCAAATTCAAAAGGATTTTCGACAGTAAAACAATATTTCGAGGGTTTAGAGCAAAACCATAGTATGGGTCTATACAATTGTATAGACCCATACTATGTTTTGGTTTAGGGTTTAGAGCAAAGCCATAGTATGGGTCTATACAATTGTATAGACCCATACTATGGTTTGCTCTAAACCCTTGAATTTTGATTAAATTAAAAAATAAGGGCCATATGAGGTAGAAAACACTGAGAGAAAAAAAATGTTTGTATCAAGAAGTTTCTTTTATTCCAACCAAGTTTTCCATAACTATATTTCTTTTGCGCATTAAGATGCAGAATTGTGTGTTACTGATCTGCATCTCTGAAAACTTATTGCTAACTAAAGCAGTTAAAATGGAATGAATTCTAAACAACCTCAACAAATTACTTAGGTAAGAAATCAGATTTATTCAAGAAAACATTTCAGGATAAAGATCTATCACATGTCACAAGTAATGTATTATTTTCCATATAAATTGAATCTGGATACATATACATAGATTCAAGTAACACTCATCTTAACCCTTGTCATGCTGAACCCAGAATATTACTGTTTGTGCAGGTGTTTTAGACAAAGATCAGCCTGCACAGATGTGTAGTCTGATCTTAGTCTACACAACCTGCTTGTCCCTTTCAAGCCAGAATTCATTATAAAACCAGTTTTCAAATGACCTGCAACTAACATTTCCAGTGATTTCAGTCCTTTGAGTTTGGAGTAATTCTAAACAGGATTTTTATTCAGCATGACAAGGATTAAAATATCATCTACAACTGCTTTCAACTGACATAAATTTGACAGAAATTACCACTCTTGTCTCATCTGAAAGAAAACAATGGATTCAAGTTATCATGACAGGGAATTTTAACAATTCCAAAAAAAAAACTAATGCCATTTGATTGTCTGCTGACCTCAGAAATGGCATTTCAGTTGAGGTTATCAGTAACAGTATTTTGTGAAATATATCATAAAAAAGGTAAATTGTTTGCTGGTGTCCTAAATGTTGAATAAGCTGAAGTAACAAAAAGAAAATGCTTATCATTAATGTTGGAGTTCAATATTCACTATTGGTATAAATCAATGACTTGAATGGTCAACAATTTTTTTGATTGACAGCACAGATCATTCTGTCAATTACTGGCATCTTGTTTTCACCCCTTATTTTAGTTCAACCTCAGTAACATAGCTGTCTAAGGAAATGCTCCAGTGCTGCAGATAGATTGGGATATGGGGTTTTAGATTATTTTTTTTTTACAAGACTTTCACTGTGTTGTTGGCAATCAAAATGAGTACACACAACATATGGTTTAGTCAAGAATTAAGTGTTAGGCTCTCTTCACCCTCTTAACCTATTACAAATCCACCTTTTTACCCTTTCACCACCCCAACCCCCCAAGAGAAAAGTTTGAGAAAACATTGTTGAAAATGAAGAAGCTTGGAACAAGCAATTTCTTCATTTTCCATGATGTTTTCCTACCAAAACAATAATTTTCATCAGCTGGTTATAGGTTAATATATCTTTGTTGTGAAATTATGCAAACAGTTACCTAATTTTTCTTATCTTTTTAATTTTTTATTTTCGCAGTGACCATTCAAAAAACAAGAGTTGTCTGAGAGGGATATTGCCTCCTTGCCCTGTCACAAAAATATGAAATAACAAGGTGCCAAATTGTCACAAGATACGCCCGTCACACTGCTTAATATTAACTGGGGTTTGAATAGAACTGAGGTTATTTTGAATGAATTTTTTTTTTGTCAAACAAAGTATGAAAAACAACAAAGGGCAATAACTCAAAATATACACTAGGTAGAGTTATGGTTCTTGTACACTGCACTCCCACTTGGTGAGCCCTATCCATCCATGAAATTTCATGATTCTAGCTATAATACTTTTAGAGATATACTCTGGACAAGATTCAAGTATGAAAAACAACAAAGGGTAATAACTCAAAAATAGGCCAGGTAGAGTTATGTTTCTTGTGCACTGCACTCCCCCTTGGTGAGATCTATACACCCATGAAGTTTCATGATCCTAGTTATAATACTTTTAGAGATATACTCCGGACAAGATTCAAGTATGAAAAACAACAAAGGGCAAAAACTCAAAAAATAGGCTAGGAAGAGTTATGGTTCTTGTGCACTGCACTCCCACTTGGTGAGCTCTATCTATCCATGAAATTTCATGATTCTAGCTGTTATACTTTTAGAGATATTCTGCTGACAAGATTCAAGTATGAAAAACAACAAAGGGCAATAACTCAAAAAATAGGCTAGGTAGAGTTATGGTTCTTGTACACTGCACTCCCACTTAGTGAGCTCTATCCATCCATGAAATTTTATGATTCTAGCTATTGTACTTTTAGAGATATACTCTGGACAAGATTCAAGTATGAAAAACAACAAAGGGCAATAACTCAAAAAATAGGCCAGGTAGAGTTATGGTTCTTGTGCACTGCACTCCCCCTTGGTGAGATCTATACACCCATGAAGTTTCATGATCCTAGCTATTATACTTTTAGAGATATACTCTGGACAAGATTCAAGTATGAAAAACAACAAAGGGCAATAACTCAAAAAATAGGCTAGGTAGAGTTATGGTTCTTGTACACTGCACTCCCACTTGGTGAGCTCTATCCATCCAAGAAATTTCATGATTCTAGCTATAATACTTTTAGAGATATACTCCGGACAAGATTCAAGTATGAAAAACAACAAAGGGCAATAACTCAAAAAATAGGCCAGGTAGAGTTATGGTTCTTGTGCACTGCACTCCCCCTTGGTGAGATCTATACACCCATGAAGTTTCATGATCCTAGCTATAGTACTTTTAGAGATATACTCCGGACAAGATTCAAGTAAGTAAAACAACAAAGGGCAATAACTCAAAAAATAGGCCAGGTAGAGTTATGGTTCTTGTGCACTTCACTCCGTATGGATGAGAAGAATATAACTGCCAAGTTTAAAGTCAATCGGGTTTACGGTGACAGAGTTATGCTCCGGACAAAGAAGTGGACACCGCCGGACAACCGGACGTCCGGACGCCCTGACGCCCGGACACCACGGGTGATCCCATAATACGTCTCATCATCGACAGGCGTATAAAAAGGGAAAAGAGTTTGGACAGAGGCTGCTTGCCATACTCAAGACATGCTTACTTTGGAGCCATCTGAAAATTTGTTTCAAATGGCACATCTACTCACCATAGAGAATAGTTGTGCTAATTTATTTTGAAATCAATCCATAATTTCAGGAGCTATGCTGGAGACATGCCAAATCTTAATGTTTGACCTTGAGCCGTGACCTTGATCTTAGAGCTATTTGATTTCTTTTAATTGAACATCTACTAATGACTGAAGACAATAATTTTTTTATTGTGACAAGTTATACTGAAATCCATCTGTAATTGAAGGAGATATGCTCTGGATATGCTTAATTTTAACTTTTGACATTGAAATTTGACCTTGGTGTTAACCAAAAACTGGGGAAAAGGCATTGGTGTAAAATACAAAATTCACATGTGAAGTTTCATCCGATTTGGCCCAAGGGTTGTGGAGAAATTAACATTAATCAAAAGTCTCAAATACAGTTAGAACAGTTAGTATTATAATTGAAGCCATTCTCTGATTTATCTGTTAAGTTTTCCTTGAGATCACATCTGCAGACTTCTATGTTTTCCTCAAATATGTTTAAATGCCACTGCTGGATATTTTGACAATGAAGCTGGTTTCTAACAAAGAACATCCTTGAATCTTCCATTAAAGACTCGAAATAGATTCCATTTGCTTAAACATAACAGCTGGGAAATCTTTACATGCGTTTATAATTAGAAATAGAATTCCTATTGTTAAGTTCTGGAATCAAAAAGCCTATTGGTCAGCACAAGGATCAAATCTACACCCTCAATGGTAAAATTACTTGAATGGGGATCCACTTTTATGATTTAGTATGAAAAACATAATTGTAAATCAAGATTGAGATGAACCTGAATAATAATTAATAGAGGTTATGACAAGAGTGACCAAGGCAATTCTTGTGAAATATGCCAAAAATGACAAGAATTGATTTTATCTAGCCATTGCATACCAATGCCTTAAAGAAATACTTATAAAATTCTTGAATTTTAATTGACCTCATTATCCAGATAATAGAGCTCCAGACAGGATGGCAGCTTAGACTATTATCAAATGAAACATAGGAAAATATTCATTACAAGTTATTACAAAGATCCACTCTAAAATGAAGTACCTGCACTGAGCAATTTCAGTCCTTTATTTTTCAAAGGTGCAACTTTGACTAAAGTTCCTACCAATATTGAAGAAATTGGCATTTAAAGCTGCTTGATTGTAGCCAGTTTGCTACTCTTGCCAACACTTGATTTATTGTTTTAAAATGATTTCTTTGAAAGACACAGAGCTACAGACAATTGTTTGGCAGCTCATACTTGGCTAGCTGATGTTCCTTTGACTCACAGTGATGTTTGATACAACCAATTTGGAATTTTGAAGACCCCTTGTTAGCATGAATACTTCTTACTTTCTTTTGTCAATAAATGCAATATTTCAATAACTTGTATTTTCCTTCCTGACAATTTGAAGCCACGGAAATCGCCTTTTCCATGTGAATACAATCCAACAGCCGGTTCAAGATTTTCAAAGATGTACCCTCCATAACTCCATGATGTGTACAAATCTGAAGCGCCTTCCCATAAGGTTGCTCCCTGCTAAGTTTGGTTCTTAAGAAGGCAAAAATGTAAAAAGATAATTCATGACGCACGCCAACGGACAAAACACGTTTTCAATAAGGTTGGGTCAGGTGACCTAAAAATATACATTCAAAATATTTGAAATGCAATTATCATTGATTTTAAATGTGTTTTTAACCCAATGATAATTTTCAATACGTGTTTTTAGTGATTAATTTTGCAAAACGTTTTTACGCTAAACATATCTCATCTTTAGCTCTGTGTCACTTGTGACCTTAGATAGCAATCAGAACTTCTCATTCAATTCTACGAATCATCTGTTCACAAAGTTTACTGGAATGGGCAAGTATGTTCCGATTGCTTCGACCTGTCAGAATCTAGTAAGCATAACGATACTAGTCTAGGATATTGGCTAGAATGGTAAAAAGAAAAGTACCAGTCAAGGTTGTGACCTTAGTCACTGCGTACATAAGTGATTCAGCTTTTTGAAGTCTTTTTTTCATGACGGGCTTCATTTATCAGTGCTTCAAGAAATTATAAATCAATTCATGGGTAACGATAAATTTCTCACATTATCGTCAGGGTCCTAGAAACAAAGAGTGAATTTGGCCAATTCCTAGATTACAGTCAGTAATAAATTACAGTTTAGGTTTTTCAGAGCTCAAAATGACCTTGACATTTGAATTCAATCAAATCAAGGGCAGATAATTCAAGAAGACCCGAGCTTTTTGAATTTCTGAAGTCTCATTGCTCAACTATATATCAGATACATTGTGGCAAGATTCAGTTTAATCCAATAGAATTTGTAGGAGGAGTGGTGCACACACAAAAAAAATTAAGTAAAGGGCACATTATTCAGGAACAACTTGACATATGAAACAAATTTTTGTCCTAAGCACTACAAGACGTCATACAGAGTCATTGTGGCAAGTTTCAGTTCATTCCCATTCAAAATGTAGGAGAAAGTGAGCTCACAAGAAATAAAGTTTTTTTTGTTCAATTCAAGGGCAGATAATTCAAAATAACTAAAGAATGACTGGAGTACTTTGATTTTCAAAGGTCTTATGCACAACTAGACATCAAAGAGAGTAATTTTGCCAAGTTTTAGCTCATTCCCATTGATAGTTTAAAGGAGTAGTTGCGCACACAATAAACAGTGATTTTCGTTCAATTCAAGGGCAGATAATTCAAGATAACTCAAGAATGACTGGAGTTATTCCAATTTCAAAGGTCTTATGCACAAGTAGACATCATAGAGAGTAATTGTGCCAAGTTTTAGCTCATTCCCATTGATAGTTAAGGAGTAGTTGTGCACACAAAAAATTGCTAGCAGAAGGACATATGGATGGACGGACAGACAGACGGATGACCGCGGCCATTACATAATATGCCCCTTTGGGCATATAAAAATATGGCAAAAACTGAATTTATCTTGTGAAATTGATTCCAAATAAAGAATTTTGAGTGTTTTGGCACATTAATATAGGGTCAAGTACTTGAATTAAAGGCACTTAAAGTAATTGTTCTTTTATGTTTTACAAGTTTCTTCTCACCTTCAAGGACAAAGCAAATTGAAGTTAGATACATATAATTTACACTTGGTCTTATTCATTCAAGTATTATTTGAACAAAAAGATGAAAAACGATCAAATTAATTTCTATCATCAACCTTTTTGATCCAACTCCCCTAGAAATAGGTTACTGCCTTTGCCAGTGACACAAAGATAGAGTGTTGGGTCAGTTACAGCTTGTACATGAAAACTTTTGACCTTTCCTGTTTTTCACAATCTTAGACTTGTCCAAATTCAAAGAAAGAAGTTGCAGATGTGAATGAAAAATCAGTGTAAGTTGAAAAATAAACTAAACTATAGAATAGAAAATAATGTGGGAAAAGAAGAAAATGCTTGTTACAAGCAATTTACTCTTTTCCCTACAATGTTTTCTGAATAATGAAATCAGATAGACATAAAACCCAGCGTTTTAACAGGAAAAAGTTTACCATTTTTATGCAGAATATAATTCTTACAAACAAAACAAGATGACCTTGATGGTCCTAAATCCACAAACTTAGCAACAATCATGAAAATCGACATACTTGTAGTTGCACTTTTAAAGATTTCTTGTCTTGTTTCAATGTGCCTGGAGAAGCCTTTTGGCATCTTGGCAAACCATCACTGTTAGACTAGAACCAGAATTGTTGTGAAATTCAAATTGTATCTTCTCTAAAACTGTAAAACCAGGAGCTATCATACTCAGGTGAGAAATAAAGGACCACAACGGTCCTCTTAAACCATTCCAACACAGCAAAATTTTAGACCGATCCAAATTGAAAGAAGCTGCAGACGACAATTTCAAGTTGATGGAATTTTAAACTTTTTTGTCATTTTGGGTAGAAAACATTGTGGATAATGAAGAAATTGCTTGATGCAAGCAATTTCTTCATTTTCCACAATGTTTTCAAATGTTTTTTATTTGGGAGGCGTAAAAAGGAGGGATTGAGTTGTAATGGGTTAATTGAAAGTGCTATGATGAATATACTACATCCTTATATTCTGCTGGCAATCCAAAAGGCTTCAAAACTTTATAACATCACCCCTGGGGAATCCCTACATTGGGGCCAACTTGAAAATCTCTGGGTTTGTGGGGTTTGGGTTGGGGGTTGGCGTAATTTGAAAAAGTTTGATAAATGGGAAAAAAGCTTATCCAATCCTGCTTTTTTACACCCTCAAGTAAAGACGGTTTGGAAACCATGCAATTTCTCCATAATCCATAGCGTTTTCTTCCAAAAAGACAATGATATTAGAAATTTAAACATCATAAGAATATTAATCCAATACTACACAATGACACTCTTAGTTGCCCCCAAGAAAAAAACTTCTGTAAACATTGTGGAAAATAAGAAATTACTTTTCAAGTTATTTCTTGATTATCCTCAATATTTTCTTCTAAAAAAGATTTTTGAAATTTTATCAACAAAAAATTGTCGTCTGCAACTTCTTTGTATTCGCAAAAGTCTAACATTTTGTCATCTTGTAATAGGTTAAAATGTTATACGAAACATTGAAGAAGCATAAGTATTATTTTGAAATTTACTATTGAATTTTTAGTTTTCAAAATATAAATTTTATTATTCACTTGGCCACACTTTCCTGTTGAAATGTAATCAGGTAAATTCTTGAATCAAGAACTTCAAGAACTACTTCTTGGACTGGTTCAAGAACTTATTCTGGTACTTTGATCCAAGGTTCTGTTGTTATTGATCATTTAAGCTTCTAGGTTATCTAGGTAAAGTGAACCAAAACTGAAAAGAAATGTTTTCAGAAGAAAACAGCATTCATAAATGAGCCCATGCGTGACATTTCAAACAATTAGCCATGTGCGCAAAGCAAAGACTCAGATCAGCCTGTGCATCCGCACATTCTGATCAGAGTCTTCACTCTGCGCTCTATAGATAGATACTGACCCAAAGCTTCTTTAAACAATCAGCGAATATTCTAATTGCCCCAAATGGCTGTTCAGGGTGCTCAATGTGTGTGAGTCACGTACATGCGAAATTGTTTGAAATGTCACGCATAGGCTCAAATACTTTATATAGTCAAGAGTATCAGATTATGTGTACTATCATTCAGATGATTCTTTGTTTATTGAAGACATGTAAAGGAAATACTAGTAAAGAAAATTTCATTCATTTTAAATACTGATCTTACCCCACTCATACTATTTGATATATTACTGTTCACAGTGATATGGGATTGGACAAGTTAATGTTCAAGGCAGTTTTCTGTTTTGTGTAAATTTCAAATTTCACTGATCGCTGAAAAATCTAGATGTTTTCTGCATAACAGTTGTAATTTATAAAAACATATTTAAGTTATGGAACTGGATCTAGAACTAGGTCAAGAATTTGTTCAAGAACTAGTTCTAGATCATTCTCAAGAATAACAATGGCAGTTCAAGATCTATTGTTTTTAAACTGTTCCAGAACTAGCTTTTAAACACTCAGAGTTCTTTACCTGCCATCTAACATTCTTGAATATTCAAGAACTGCTTCAATAACTAGTTATACTGGTTTTTAAACTAGTTGTGGAATATTTAAGAATTGGTTCTTGAAACGATTCTTGAATATTCAAGATCTAGTTCTTGAACCAGTTCTGTAAGATTTAGTTCTTGAACTGTCATTTAACATTAATGAATGTTCTACAGCTGAAGTTCAAGAATTCAAGAACTATTTCCTTTTTATGCAGGGGCAGATAACAGAATTATAGACTGGCTCAAATACAAAGAAGTTGCAGATGGCAATTTTCAGCTGATGATATTTTTTTAAATTCTCCATTTTTTGGGTGTTAAAAGATTTTAGATCATGTTCTGCAATGTTTAGCAATGCTTTTTTCTTGTTGTGCATAATAAGTGAGATTGTATGGGAATGGGTTAACACATATAGGTTATGATCTTTTTACTGAGAAGAAAACAGTTTGCAGGTGAGGTCTCTCAAAAAAGTGTCTGTTAGCCATTCAAGATGAAGGACCACTTAAAAAGTTTATAAGCTTTGCCCTTTTAACTATTTGCTTAAGGCCTTTATATTTAATTTCAAAATTAAGATTTGTGTTGTATTAAGCATCTTAAAGACAACTCATCTATTTGAAAGGGAAAAAAAGGTTGGTCTATATTTTGAATGTTTTTTAATAACTATAGTTAGTTTATTGGTTTTTGTTTGTGGTATGTTTGATATTTCTTAAACTATAACCTTGAGAGATACAAACATGCTTCCATATTTAGAATTTGCCCACTATAAATCCTACCATATATAGTTAAAATCCTCCTCCAGTAATATGACTCAATTTATTTCTGGAATTTCAATACCATTAATGCTGCAAGTTAGAAAACAATGCTTTTTGCAATATTCTAAACCCTGAAAACAGGGTCTCATTTACCTAATTCTTGGGTTGAAACCTGGACCAATTCTCAATGGCAAAAAGTATCTTTATTGCCAAAATCAGAGCAGAAAATTCCCAATTGTAGGCTGCGATTCCCAAAATTTCAAAGTTTCTTTAGAGTAGTTAATTTAGCATGGAGTAGAGTAGAAAGCTTTATAAAGCTTTACTAAAAGGTAATTTATTAATTGAAACGAATGAGGTAATTGTACCAATTATCACAGCTCTAGGCCTTATGATTTGGGAGAAGAAATTTTAAGATTTCCTTCTTCATTTCTATGTAAATCTGAGATCACACGACATAAGACTAATTTTCAGAGTTGAGTTCTTTGAAGTATTTTGGGAAATGGTGAATATGCAATAATATATACCAAATATCAAAGCTATATGCCCAACTGTTTTGGAAAAGATTAGATTTTCAAAGAAATTCTTGCTATGTTAAATCAGAGAATGCACAAACATTTAAATTATTTAGATAGGAGATCAATAGGCTTTGTTACATAAAACAATATCAATGCTCTAGGCCTTATGTTTTAAGAGAAGATTTCAAAGATTCTCTTCTTTGTTCCTAGGTAAAATAAGGGGTTGCTCAAAAAAAGGCTAATTTTCAGAGTACAATAATTTTTGAAGTATTTTGGTAGAGGGTCAAAAGGCATTTACATACAACTTATCAAAGCTGTTATGGGTTTGGAAGAAGATTTTCAAGATTCCCTTTATTCTAATGTAAAATGAAGGATTGCACAGAAAAAGCCTAATTTCCAGAGTATGTTGAAGGACGAAATATAACAGCAATAGGTCACCATGACCTTGACAGTCAGGTGATCAAAAATTTTTGCCACAAAACTTCAGTTTTCTTCTCCCAAGGGTTACAAGCTGAGACTTGAAAAAAATGTTTTGCAAAACTTAAAAATATGACATCATTGTATGTATAAAGTTTGATTTCTTTTGAACACAAATTGTAGAACACAAAATTACTTCAGTTTTTCATTATCTTCCGATAGGTGGCATTTTTCAAATACTGACCTATCTAATTTGAGCATTCTGGGTAGTGTCATTCTGCCGATTCCGTCGAACTACATTAAAAATGTCAGCGCCCATGAAATGCACGCTTCGAATTCTTGATGCCTCTTCTTGGAGCACATGTTAGATGTGAATGCTTTCGCAATTTTAAATAATTATTTTTCTAATTAACTTTGGGCAACAGTTAAGTCGATTTCTCCACTATTGTAGGTTTTATTGCTATTATCCACTTGCTACTTTTTGGCGATATGATATTGAGCTATGCATACGACGTAGTAATATTTATCCCAATCTGGATAAGTGATAGGGTCCCAAAGACAGGTCAATCTTCGGTGAATATGACATGCGCAGATAACGCCAGTTTTTATGTAAAATATGAAAGTGTCTAATTTAAAGGGGAAATATTTCTGCCTCGTGGTCTTCAAAAAGCATTTTACAAAACATTATGTAAATATCAATGTATGTACATGTGTATGAAGTTTTATTTCTTTTGAAGTAAAATTATAGAAGTTTGCTATACAAAATAAATTTATTTTTTGTACACAGATGGACAGAAACACAGGCTGAGTTTATTACACTCCCACAAAATTTTTGTTCTGGGAGGGGGGGTGGGGGGGTGGCTGAAGAACCTGAAGAATACACCTGGCACAGAATCTCATCAAGATGTACAAGTTTTATGGTTGGTGTTTGTCAGCACTAGTACTTAAAATTTGAGTTAATCACTTTGGGACGAAAAAGTAAATCCATCATATTTCCAGTTCAATGCCTAATTCTGAATTCAATTAAAAAACCTGCTTAGCTTAAAAGCTATCTGTCATTTCTCATGTGAAATGCAATAAAGTCAGATATTTTACAGCCTTACGATAAAATTCATCATACGGATTGATTTTTTCTCCATGCAATGTCCTCCAATGATTATGTAACAGCTGTAACAGAAATTTTAATAAAACCTTGACATCTTTTTTAAAATCGATAGTATCTTCACTCATCTCTAGACTAATGCTTCACCAAACAGCAAATTTCTACACCAGTCTCAATTGAAAAATTGAGAAGCGGTCAGGTTAGTTCTTATCAAAATACTTATATTTCTATGATAAAGTAAAATAATCCATTCTATCAGTGCCTCACTAAACTTATCAGGCTATACTTTAGAAACTGAGGTACACTGCTTAATTGATTGGGTTTAACACTACTTTTAACATCATTTCAGTCATGTTTCGGATTCCTTGTATTTCTCACACTAGTAGAGCCACTACAACCTTTCCGAGCCTCCAGCTGCTCATCCCACATCAAGGTTTTACAATTATCCTTCCATTGATGGTTTTACGATTATCCTTCCATTGATGCAGCGACCTGGGATGGAACCCGGGACCCCATGACTAGGAGTCCTATGGTCTACCACTGCATGGCACTATGGCCACAGGCGTGAGGTACACTGACACCGCCTTATAATGCTGTGGATGAAGTCCAATATATGAAACTTCAAAGTAGGCAAAACAAGCAGTCAAAAATCTTAACAATTTTTTTTATGTTGATCAAATTCTAAATAGACCAGTACAATTTTCACTTTATAGTTTTGACCTGACAAACAATCGGATCAAGATTGAGCCAAAAATATGGCATCTTAACCCTTTAACAGACGGCCAAATTATAGTCTGGTCCAAATTCAAAGCAGTTGCAGACAACAGTTTTCAGTTGATGAAATTCTAAAAATCTGTATCTTTTTGGGAAGGAAACATTGTGAATATTGAGGAAATTCCTAGTGACAAGCAATTTCTTCATTTATACAATGTTTCCAAGGTTCTTTCTGTGGGAGGGGGATGTGTCAAAAGGTGTGAATGGGTTAAGTGTAATTACAGATATAATCAACAAGATCAATACTCCCAGTTTTTATAGGCATCATCCCTCAGACCTAGCAATCATTCTGAACAAGTTTCATCATGACTGAGCTAGGATTGTTGCCCCCCCCCATCAAGTTTAAACACAAAATTGTTCTAAAGGCCCCTTTTTATGTGTTTTCCAAAAGTATTCAAGTTTTCAATTAGATTCATCTTTATGAACAAATTTTTCTAAGTTACTTCAAGATTTGTAAAAATTGTTGCCACTAGACTGTAAACAATGAAATTGTCATTAAGGTTCCTTTTCTTGTATTTGCCAAACAAGAGGACTATGATAGTCCTATATTGCTTCCCTGAAGATGATGGCTCAAGGCTTTATGATACAAATGAAATATCAAAGGCCTACACCTAAATATTTTGGAGAAGATTTTTTAAAGATGTATTCCTTTAATCGTAGGTGTATTGAAGATCCCAACATTTAGAGCTAATTTGCAGAGTATGGTAATTCTTTGAAGTATATTGATAGAGGGTCAATAGGCATTGTTACACACTAAATATCAAAGCTCTAGATTTATGGTTTAAGAAGAGAAGATTTTCAAAAATATCCTTCCTTATTCTTTTCTAAAATCTTGGATTGCACATAAATTGGCTTATTTTCAGAATAAAGTAATTCTACGAAGAATTTTGGTAGGTTTTGACACACACCAAATATTAAAGCTCTAGGCCTTATGGTTTGGGAGAAGAAGATTTTCAAAGATTTCCTACATAATTCATATGTAAAATCAGGGATCACACAGAAAAGGACTTATTTTTAAAGTATGGTATTTCTTTAAAGTGTTTTGGTGAAGGGTCAATATACATTGATACATACAAAATATTAAAGCTCTAAACCTTGTGGTTTGGGAGAAGAAGATTTTCAAAGATTTCCTACATAATTCATATGTAAAATCAGGGATCACACAGAAAAGGACTTATTTTTAAAGTATGGTAAATCTTTGAAGTATTTTGATAGAGAGTCAATAGATGATGATTTATACCAAATACCACAGCTCTTATAGGCCTTATGGTTTGGGAGAAGAAGATTTTCAAACATATCCTTCTTTAATTCTATGTAAAATTAGGGATCGCACAGAAAAGGGCTGCTTTTCAGAGTACAGTATTTCTTTGAAGTATTTTGGTAAAAGGTTCAATATACATTGAAACATACAAATTAATTTTAATTCTGTGTAAAATCAGGGATCGCACAAAAAAGGGCTAATTTTTTGAGTATGGTAAATCTTTGAAGTTACATCATTTTGGTAGAGAGTCAATAGATGATGATTTATACCAAATATCACAGCTCTTAGGCCTTATGGTTTGGGAGAAGAAGATTTTCAAAGATTTCCATCTAAACAAGGAAAATTTTGTTAAGGCCCCTTTTCTCATATTTGGAAATAGTTGCTTCCCATTTTCGAAAAGGCTCATCCCAGCTCTGACCATGTTTAGTGAAGATTGAGCCAAAACTAGTGACTTCTAGAGTGTAAACAAAGAAATGGTCATTAAGCCAATTTACTTGTTTTTCCATCTATTTTCCCCAGGGTTCATCCTTATGACCTAATAATTATTGTGACAAAGTTTCATGATTATTGAGCCAAAATTGTGGCCTCTATAGTCCTCTGCAACCTTTTTCATATAGTACCAATATAAAAGCTGGTTGTCTGGTACCAATGTCATATTATACAAATCATTTGATTCTGCCTGTGCGTAAAGTTTCAGTACTTTGACTTGCCATGCACAATTGCTTACAATTAAATGCTTATCACATTAGAACATTCACCTTAAGGTAGATGCAAATTAAAAATTCAAAAGCTAAAAACAGACTATTTGAAATATTAATTAAGTGTTTGATAGGTAGTAAATAACATGCTGTTCATACATAATTACAGATTAAAGTCTGCTTTTCAGAGGGCAACATTCTCATAAAGATACACCATAAAAATGTCATACTTCAAATAATGCAAGATTGTAATCTGAAATTTGAAGTTAGAATCGGAACAATTATCCTCTGCAAGTAGTAGAAATTGTTGGATTTTAGATTGAATTATTTCAATAATGCTTAACCCAGTACCAAGCAACAAATTAATCTTGTCCAAATTCAAAGAAAATGCAAAAGTCATCATGTCCTTGGGAGTAGCAAACAATTCAGTAAAATGAAGAAATTGCTTCTTAGTGACGATCAATTTCTTCACTTTCAATGATTTCTAAAGCTTTTTCTTGAGGCATGTAAGAGAAGCAGGTCTGTGAGATGGGTTAGATAAAATCTTTGTTTTGGTACTATATGGAATTGACGGGATGATTGGTCGTAAAACAATAATTTTATGCTGCCGTTAACCATTCTTATTGAGATCTTGTAGAATATTGTAACTTGATTGCATAAAACAAGAACACTTGAACCATACCCACAAAATGATGCTTTTTACCCAACTCTGAAAAACAATCAGGAAAACATTGTATAACATAAGAAACTGCTTGCAACAAGCAATGTCTTCGATTTCCACTTTGTTTCTACTCAGAAAGTAAAAATATCTAAAATTTCAAAAACTAAAATTTGTTCTCTGCAACACATCTAAATATTGTCTGATAATGGGTGAATGCTAATGATGTAAGCAGCACTGTGATGAGAGAACGAATCTGTCAAAAAGGGGCATAATTCTTATAAAAATTCACATGCAGAAATCACCCATCATTGAAAAATTGCTCTATAACAAACATAAATCCAAAGTTTCTAGTGAATAGAACAAAAATTACCAAATAACAAAGTTTTGCATCCCTACAAATCAGACAACATTGCCAATGTAATACCTTGAGTTCCATCCAAAAGCATCCAAGAAAAAACCCTGATTCAGTTATTTCTCTCTTTGAAGCAATATATCAATGTTAGTTCCATTTATTGTTGGCTGGCACGAAAAATATCATCATTTGGGTATGGTTTAATTAATCTTTAACACAGAAAGGATACAATTAGAGAAAATAGTTAAAAGGCTGGTGTTCGTGCAGAACTGCATGTTCTCTTCCGTGTTCTGGGAAAATAACAGAAATTGTGACTGAATATTGCATTAACAGTAATTACAAAAGCATGCATGCTATCTCTCCAATGCTTGCACTGGATGCATATAAAGCTGTAGACTGAAAAGATCAAAATCAGATTGCACACTCCATACAATCTGATCTTGCATCTACTGGCTGCATTTCCTTTTAAACCTTTCCTGTTCAATTCCTGGTTTTTATGTCCCTGTTATTTTGTAATTGAGAAAACATTGTAGAAAATGAAGAAATTGCTGTTAACAAGCAATTTCATCTTTTTCCACAATATTTTCTACCCTACTGAATGATTATTTTTAAATTAAATACACTTATAATTTTCGTCTGCAAAACCTTTGAATTTGAACAAGTCTAAAATTTTGCAAAACAGGAAAAGGTTAATGAAAATAAATCTGATGTAGGAAGTTTTTAACAGATGTGCAGACTAGCATATAGGATACAAAAAGGGTAAATCTTTACTAGATGATAACATTTTAAAATTATCAAAAATTTTGGCTTTTGCAAAGAAAACCAAATACAGTAAAACCTCGGTAGTTCGTAGCGCAAGGGACCGAGGAAATTTATACGAATTAAGCATAGTACGAACAAAACGGAGGGAAAGTGGTTGGCTGTTTGAGATACACGGAATCGGACACGTCTTGTTCTGTCCCCCATTTAGGAATTGATTTTAAATTGGTTATTCTTCTAATCAAGACCCGCAGTTATTAATTGAGGAAAACATAAATGTAAAATTACTCATCTTGTATTTTTATGCTTTTATCTCTGTGTTAATTTTTTGCATTTTTTAAAACGCAGTGTTTGTATCAAATTTCTTCCTCCATTAGAGTGATTTCCCTTTGCAATGTATTGGATCAAATCACTCTGAGTATTCTATCATCAAATCAGAAAATTAACGACCGACGATTGTGAAGAAAGCAAACGCAGATTAAGATAGAATGGTTAGAAAAATGATCAATAGCACTGATAGTAATATATGGTTCGTCAATTTAAAGTAAATTTTCGGCGATAATCACGGGAATATTTAATTGATTATTTACCCACCTTACAAACCAAACAGCCCCTTTTAACTAAAGGTCATACATGATACCGCATTATTTGTCATATTGATCAGTAGGTGTGAAAATCTAGGTAAGTGGTGATTTGTGACAATTTGCTTATCACACCTACGAATTAAACATAGGAGTTTGTGCTAAAATCATACTTTCGGGACTTTAATGGCCTACGAACTACGAACCACTGACGTTCGAATTAGACAGAGTTTTCTAACAAAGATAAAGAAGAAAAAAAATCAGGACCGTGTAAAGTATACGAACGAACACATACCTACGAACCAGTGACGTTCGAATTAACGAGGTTCTACTGTATTACAAATGGATAGGGCCTTGTAGTAGGAATGAAATTCTATAAAGGATACTTTTATCATATCCAGCAGTCAAGTGCAATCCCAATTGTTTTACAAAAGGGTAAAGAAAAAAATTACATAGTGGTAAGGAAAAAAATCCATGAATATAAAACAAATTAAAGAAACAATATCAAGCCATTGCATGCTTTTATGGCATCATTATTATAAAAATCATTTTAAATTAAGTCCAATTCTGAAAAAAAATGTGTAATTGAAGTTAATTACAAAACAATTATTCCTTTTCCATAATATTCATCATATACAATATTTCAGTTTCAATGTCAACTAATGATTGATCGCCAGATTTTCCTCTTTTCAACATTGTTTGGTTTCTAACTATTATAACTACAGGCACTCCAGTTTCCCTCAATCAGCCTGAAATTACTAATCATAAAAGTATACTTTTATGATAAGTAAACTTGTTTACTTGCAGACCTCAATTTGGTAAGGGCCATATAATATCTCTAGCTGAACACCAAATTTCAAGTCATTGTTATGAATACTTTCTGAGGAAATGACACAAAATAAGAGTCGTCAGAGATGGATTATTTCCCCCAAAAGTAGCCCTGTCACAAAAAGTATAAAAAAAAAAAGGGGGGGGGAGGAGGTAAGGACATAACAATTGATGAAGATGCAGCTAAACTGACCTAACTGACCTTGACCTTGGAGCTATTTGAAAATGTGCTTCAAAGAGCACATCTACTCATAATAGAGAACAATTGTGTATGGTTATTTCCAAATCCATCCATAATTCTAGTAGCTATGCTCCAGACAAGCTTAAATTTAATGTTTGACCTTAAGCTTTGATCATGTCCCTGGAGCTATCTGATTTTGATTTTTCAAATAGCACATCTTCTCATTATAGAGAACAATTGTGGCAAGAAATTGAAATCCTTCCATAATTGGGGGAGCTGTAGCCTGGATATGCTTAATTTCAACATTCAACCTTAAGCCGTGACCTTGACCTTGGGGGTATCTGATTTTTTTTCCATATGGCATATCAACTCATGATAGAGAACAATTGTGCAAAGTTATTTTGAAATTCATCCATAATTCCAAACATACTAAATTTTAACATCCAGGGCTCCCCTTGGGAAATTTTATTCTTGCGCCAATGAAATCGCCAATGGCAAAAATTTGGGGCCACTTGGTGCCAATTGGAGACAAAAGTGGAGCCAGTATGAATAAGTGAATGAAAGAAAACTACTATATTAAAAACAAATAACCTGTTATCTATATATATTATGTTGAATAAATTGGTAAAGGGTTAAAATGTACAAAATGAGAGGATTGTCATTTGATAATAAAATTCCAAGAACACCAAGAGATATGCTGGACAACAGGTCAAATTTTTGGTAACCCACGGTACTTTGATTACTAATGTCCTCAGTACTTTGATTACTAATGTCCGATATTTCTTATTTCTCGGAAATTTACTTGACTTTGTTACTAAAATCATCAATAGATAAGCAAAATGTTGTCTTTGTTTTTTATTCGGCACTCTAATGAATCTCAAAAAGTGATCGAGGAATAAATATCGTCAAATTTTTAGCCCAAGCGATGTGAATTTCCGCCATCTTGGTTTACATGATGGTTCCCGGCGGGCTTCGAAAAATCACAATAACTCGAGTGATTTGAGAATCAATTAGGTCAGCGATGCGTAACTAATCTGTCTTGATTGACACAGATATGCAGTGGATATTGATGGTCGCTGGTCTCCCAAACAAATTAGCGGATGTGTGAATGATAGAGTTGCGCGTCGAAAATCGTTTAAATGGACTCAACATCCCTTTGCCTTCTTTTGAAAATTGTCGCCAGTAAAATCGCCAATTCGCCGACTTTGGGGCCAGAATTTTTATTTTGTCGCATTTGGCCCCATTGGCGATTGGCAGCGGGAGCCCTGACATCTGACCTTAAGCTGTGACCATGATCTTAGACCTATCTGAATGTTTCTTTCAAATGGTACATGGACTCTCAATACAGAACAATTATGTACAGTTATTTTGAAATCCATCCATAATTGAAGGAGCTATGCTCTGGACATGCTTGATTTTAACGTTTTACCTTGAACTGTGACCTTGACCTAGGAACTATCTGAAAATATTTTTCAACTGGTACATCGATTCATGACAGAGCACAGTTGTGCCAAGTTATTTCGAAATCTACACATAATTGAAGGAGCTATGCTGTGAACAAGGTCAATTTTAATCTTTGACCTTCAACTGTGACCCGGACCTTGGAGCTTTAAAAAAACAGGGAAAGTTTGTCAGCCAATTATCATAAGAAATTCAAATAAGAAGTTTCATCCAATTTGGCCTGAGGGTTGTGGAGATATGGAGGTGGAATGACAGAAAGATGGAAGGGCAGATGGATAGGCGAAGCTGCAGCTGTGTACTCACCCTTGGGGGAGCATAGAATTGTTGGTTACAGACAGAGGGATAAAAAGACGGATAAAGGTAAACCATTATCCTCCCCCTTTAAAAGGGATTTAATACCAGATGTAATTAAAAATGTAAAAGAAAAAACAGGTTTTCAATGGCTTCATCAAGATCCATAACATATTGTATGAATACTTGTTTACACAAGAATTTTGATAATAACACATGAAGAAAAACCTTTGGTGAAAATTTCATCAAAATCTGTCAAGAATTGTTGGAGAAGTTAAAAACAAGAGATTCAGACAACAAGTCTCCTTTTTATATGACACGTCATTCTTATCCAAAACACTGAAAATATGAGCTAATTCACATGAAGACAAACCTTTGGTGAAAATTTCATCAAAACCCATTCTGAGGAGAAGTTGCACACAAAAGAATTTGAAAAATAAGTCATCTTTTTGCATAATGTAGCATGATATCACAAAATCCTGATAATATGCCCTAAGTCACATGAAGTCAAACATTTGGTGAAAATTCCAATATGATGATAGATCCATAAAGAAACAAGGTTGTAGTTATGCAACAACAATATTGATAGTAATTTTGTTTTGAGTGATGTACCATTAAATCACAAAATGCTGATAATATGCACTAGGCCACTGTATCAAGACTAAAATTTGGTGAAAATTTCATCAAAATCCTTCAAGAATTACAAGAGGACTTGTTAAGTCCAGCCCAGCCATTCACCTGGTGCTGACATTAAACTACCTGCTACCCAGATTTTTTCTTCAGAAAATATGGTTCAACATGAAATTAACCCTGGTCATACTGGACCCGGAATATTCCTGTTTGGCAGGAGGTATAGACAAAAATTAGCCTGCACAAGTGCACTCTGATCTTAGTCTACACCACCTGTCTTCCTTTTTGCAAACCAGAATTGTTTGTGAGATTTATTGTCAAAAGTAATTTTGATCCACAACCAATGCCTCCAGTGCTTTCAGTCCTTTGATTTTATTGCAATTCTGAAAAAATGTTTTATCAATCATGACAAGGGTTAAGGTCAAATTAATCCTTTGTGTATGCCATTAATGTATTAAGTATTTAAGAGAATTCCACTTTATTACAAAGTGTCAAGTTTAGGCATTATAATGACACAGGTGAGGTTGCAGACAACAAAACAATGACATTCTCCTGGTTTTTCTCTGAAAACAACCAAATAACAAGAGGCTAATAGGGCCTTATCAGTCATCTGTGTCCAAAGAGCACTAAAACAGATCAAGTCTGCCTGATGATGCTACATACCAAATATCAAAGCTCTAGGCCTTGCTGTTTGAAAGAAGAAGATTTTTAAAGTTTTCACTATACAAGCTTATGTTAAACTTGTGATGTCCAGAAACAGGCTTATTTTGACCCTGGAGCCATAACTTATACAATCTTGATAGAGGTCTACCAGATGATGATGCATACCAAATATCAAAACTATAGGCCCTCATGTTTGGGAGAAGATTTCAAAATGTTCCATGTAAAACTTGTGATTTCCCTGGATTGGCTCATTATGACCCTGGGGCCATAATTATACAATCTTGATAGAGGTCCGACCGATGATGCTGTTTACCAAATATATAAGCCCTAGTCCTTTCTGTTTTTGAGAAGAAGATTATTCAAAAGTTTTCATATAAAAGCCTATGTAAACTTCTGATGATGGGGAATGTGCTAATTTTGACCCTTGGGCCATAATTTATACAAATTTGATAGAAGTTTAACAGATGATGCAACATACCAAATATCAGAGCTGTAGGTCTTTAGGTTAAGTAGAAAAAGAATTTCAAAGTTGTCACTATGTAAGCTTATGCCCCATCCCCCTCTCATTTCTTGACAGATTTTTTGTTCTTGTACAAACTTATTATTCCTTGCCCTGAAGACTCTACATAACAAATCTGAATCCAATCCAACAGCCAGTTCATGACAAGAAGAATTTAAAAGTTATGTACCCTTCTTGCCCCTTTTGGCCCCTTAAGGGGCTCCCACGGGAGTTAACGTGTACAAGTCTGGAGCTCCTTCCCACAGGCATGCTTCCTGGCAAGTTTGGTTAAAATCCATTCAAGGGTTGTTAAGAAGAAGTTGAAAATGTAAAAAGCTTCGACACACGGCGCACGATGAAAAATGAAACATGAACACAACGGATCACCATGACCTTTGGTCAAGTGACCCTAAAAAAGCGAGGTAACAACCTAGCAATGGACAAACAATCTCTCATATAAATACAAAATATTTGTTCTGTAGGGTAAACTTGATCTTGAGGTTTTTAAACTTAGAAGTTTTGTATAGTATACATCAGAAGTAAAGCTGTTATTTTCAGCTGCCTCTCAGCTAATTACAATGTAATTTGTACTAGCAAATGTTACAAAACAAAGAAATTAACATTAATGATATTGCCATATCTAATATATTATACAAATTTTTATATGCTATTAATCAACAACAGGTCAAAAATGGAGGACAACAAAAAAAACTCCCTTCTTCTTTGTTGAGGTGGTAGCTGCACATATCAAAGCATATCAAATTTTAAAAGTCATTAGAAAGTAGACAAAATAATCCTCTTGTTTTTTCCTGTGTGTTACCCTTGTTGCACATATATGCAGTCTGAACTGGTTCTAAACCACATTTGACACTTTTAGTCAAGAGTTTCTCATTGAATGAAATAAAAAAGAAATATTGTGCTTTCAGCCCTCTAGTTTGAATGCAGTTCTGAAGGAGTTTTGTATTCAGCTAGAGAAAATGAGAATGTTAACAAAAGATTTTAGATTTTTTTTTAACTTTCTTGGTAGAAAACATTGAGTAAAATGAAGAATTTGTTCATTTATCCCAACATTTTCCAATTGTTTTTCTAAAGGGGAATTAAAATGTATGATTATGTGGGATTAATCAATGTTGAAGGTAAAGTGAAGTTAGATATTTAGGACATCTCATTAATCAAATTGGTTGATTGAAGGGGTTTAACGCCACTTTTAACAGTATTGCAGTCATATCACGGCAGTTGGAGCACCTAACAATGGATTCCTGGTATTTCTCACACCAGTACTACCACTACATTCTTTCCAAGCCTCCAGCTGATATCCCACTTACGATTATCTACCCATTGGTGAGAGACAAATGTCAGAAAGAATGTGTGCTGCCACCAGGGATTGAACCCATGACATCCCATTATTGAAGATTTGGAGTCAGATGCACTACCGACTGCGCTATGACTGCTGCTCATATTAATCAAAATAGGGAAGTTTTCAAACTTGCACAATGTTGATTAGCACATCAGATGATTAGGAGATGAAAAGAATTTTTGTTTTCATCTAAAAAACCAATAACACTATTGTGAAATGTGATTAAGTTTAATAGTTTCATACAAAAAGTCTATTCATTTCTTATGGTTAAACCCATTACCAGACGACAAAATTTGAGACTGGTCAAATTTTAAAGGAATTGCTAACAACAATTTAAAGTTGATGAAATTCTAGATTTTTTTAACTTTGTGGATAGAAAAAATTGTGCAAAATGCAACTTCTTCATTTTACACAATGTTTTCCAAAATGTTTTTCTCCAGGGATGTCCAAAAGTGTCACTACGTGGGAATGGGTTTACACGTTCTACACAATCCAACCTTTGGATGCCTCCACAGTTTTGTCTTATGGTAATAGGATAATATTATCAAGGCTTAAAGCAAAATAAGCAAAATATTTCTACTTTTAGTCAATTTTTTTTCTTTTTTTCTGAAAATACAGAAGTAAACAGGATAGTTCCATATTCCATATTCTTTTCAAGGATGCATGCAATAATTTTTAGCCAACCTGAAAGGATTAATCTTAGATGCAACTAATATAACATCATTTTCATGTAAATATATACTCTTTCAACTCCACTTTTTTACATCAAGTTATATCGTAGTTGTTCTACCAAAACCTTGTAACTACAGCTTATACCTCCAAACTAATAGATTTTGGTTAACCCTTTCCCATTCAAATACGGGATTTTACGTTCCTGTAATTTTATACTCAAGAAAACATTGTGGAAAAAGAAGAAATTGCTTGTAACAAGCAATTTTTCCTTTTTCCACAATATTTTCTACCACACAGGATGGGTTCATTTCAAATAGCATCAAATTGTCATTGTCGTATGCAACCTCTTTCAATTTGGACTAGTCTAAAATTTCCAAAAAACGGGAAAGAGTTAAACATCATCAATATAAAAGATAGGTCTAAGAAAATATCAGACTGTTCACATGCACCAGATTACTCTATTAAAGAGAGTAATAACACTAAAGTATCATAATAACAGATAATTTATTTTGATGTATGCAGAATATGGACTTTGAAGTGGGTGTAACATTGCACAACAGTGCAAAACAAACTGGCATAAGCAAAATGTCATATCAACATTTCTTCTACCCTAAATTATCACGACCTTTGCCAGAAAATTTTGTTTAGACCAAGTCCAAATCCAGAGAAGTTTCGGACAACAGATAAATGAATGAATTCTAAACATCTCGTCTTAGCGCAGTCGGTAGCCCATAAGACTCCCAATCTTCAATCATGGGATGTCATGGGTTCAATCCCCGGAGTCCTTTCAGACATTTGTCTCTCACCAATGTGTGGATAAATGTAAACCTAAGTGGAATAGCAGCTGGAGGCTAGGAAAGGATGTAGTGGTAGTACTGGTGTGAGAAATACCAGGAGTCCATTGTTAGGTCCTCTTCCCAAATGTTTTCTCAAGTGGCATCAAAAAGTGTCATTAAGTGGGAATGGTTTAATACAGCTTTGATTGCATACTGCTTGAAATGAGTGCTGTAGAGGACAATTAAAAGTTTATTAAATTTCAGATTTTTTTCAACTTACTGGGTAGAAAAGATTGTGTAAAATGAAGATATTTTACACAATAATTTTCCAATTGTTTTGCAAAGGGCATTCTAAAGTGTCATTATGTGGGAATGGGTTAATTAAACATCCACTGTTATTTAACCCTTTCCTGTTCATTCCTGGTATTTACATCCCAGTGTTTTTATACTTGAGAAAACATTATGGAAAATCAAGAAATTGCTTGTAGCATTGCTATCACTATTTCAATGACTATTTTTTCAAAAAAAAATCAACTTTAAATCATTGTCTGCAACCTTTGAATTTGGATAAGCCTTAATTTAAAAAAAAAAGTCAAGGGTTAACTCTATATGAATGTGTCCTAGGGAAATCATATTGGAAAAGAGAAAATTCCTTAAATGAAATTTGATCTGCGACTTTTCTGAATTAAGACTAGAGTAAAATTGTTTTTATCTGGTAATGGATTGTTTAACCGATCCCCATACTATCCCACTTTTTTACACCACTTAACCCTTTCTTGTTTTTTGAAATTTTAGACTGGTCCAAATTGAAAGAGATTGCAGACAACTATAAAGATAGGATGTAAATTGAAATTAAACAATCCTGTGTGGTAGAAAATATTGTGGGAAAAGGAGAAATTGCTTGTTACAAGCAATTTCTTATTTTCCCACAATGTTTTCTCTAGTATAAAATCACAGTGACGTAAAATCCTGGGTTTGTACAGGAAGGGGTTAAGACAAAAACTTATTTCTATCAATCAATTTATTCATTTGCAATGATGTGTTCTTTCCAGAAAAACAAAGATCTCAAAAAAAATTCATAAACTTTAATTTGTAGTCTGCAGCATCTTTCAATTTGGACCAAGACTAATGAATGTTTGTGCAATAATGGGGCTAAATTTTCTAAGGTTACTTCATGTATGAAAATATACTGAGGAAAAAAGTTTAGCAATTTCGTATGTTATAGCCAATTTCTCCAGTGTCTAGCTTTGGATTCAAACCATATCTCACACACCGATCTTTTATGTGTTAGCCACAGTATTTAAAAAAAATCAGATGACTTCAAGGTCATACGTGTTTTTTGTACAGCGTCAAACATGGTAGGGGTAGGGAAGTAAAAGTAACACAAGATTTAATATCTTGTGTGTCCACCGTTTGCGCCAATAACGGCATCACAGCGTCTTCTCATGCTGGAAATGAGCCTACAATTAATGGCCGTAGGGATACAACCCCATTCCTGATGCAGAACATGTTCCAGGTCTCTAACGTTATTAATGTCATTCCTGTCTCTTACTCTCCTACCCAGTTGGTCCCAAAGGTGTTCGATCGGAGACAAATCCGGTGATTTGGCTGGCCAATCCAACACATCAACATTGTTAGTCTGTAAAAAGTCCAACGTGTGCGGAGCAACATGTGGGTGGGCGGGCATTATCTTGCTGAAAAATGGTAGCAAGCCTGTGACGCAAGAATGGCAATACCACTGGCTGGACAATTTTGGTGCAGTATCGAACAGCATTTAAGTTTCCCTGAATAGCTACCAAGTCTTGCCACGGTATGATATACCACCCCAGACCATGACGCTGCCGCCTCAAAAATAGTCATGTTGAATGACGTTGGCGGGATCCATCCTTTCGCCATCACGCCTCCAAACACCATCCGCAAACATCAAATTAAAACGGGATTCATCTGTGAATAGGACCTGATTCCACATTGGTCTTGGCCATCGACGGTGTACCCTTGTCCAATTCAATCTTGCATGTCTGTGTGCAAGTGTCAAAGGAATGCCAATGTAAGGTCGACATGTGCGTAAACGTGCCAAACGAAGTCTGTTTCTTACAGTATGAGCACAGACCTGTGTTCCTGTTGCATTTCGGAACAAACCAGCTATACCAGTGCTATTGAGGAAGCGATTACACCGTGAACACATCACGATGTAATTGTCCTCTCGTTGGGTAGTCTTACGTGGCCTGCCTGAAAGTGGCCTGTCTTTGACGATGCCTAATTGACGATACTTTGTTCTAAGTCTTGAAATGGAACTTTTGCTCACGCCAAAATGTTGAACCACCTCTTTTACCATCATACCACCAGCCAGCATACTTTTTGGCTACGTTCCGTTGGTCTAAGTTAAGCCCTGTGCGACGTCCCATTTGAATTTTTTTAAATGTTTTGATGAGTTATCTTGTTATTGATGCTTACCAATAAACTTGGATAGATATTGTGGATAAAGACTTCACGTACATGTGGAAGTACGTGCAGAACGTGCTTCAGCAAAATTGCGTCAGACAGCCTTTAGAAGCGAGGAAAACGTGCTCTTAGCTTTTAAAAATTGCAATCAAGACTGATTTTATAAGGTTTATACATTTACATTGAAAAATAATGTAGGTCGAAAAAAATTGCTAAACTTTTTTCCCTTAGTATAGTTTTAAGACTGTCTTTTTACAGCATTACTTGATTACTGGAAACTGCTAATCAGTGAAAACAAAGACATAATTCCCGAAACAAGCCAAATAAATTCTGAAACAATTTCCACAAAACTGCAGAAAATTCATCTATTCTCCACCAGGGAATTGTGGGAAAATGGAAATAAATTGCATATAAATTAAATTTAAATAAATAATCATTTGATGTTTTCCTTAATAACAATACAAATCAGGTTTGCCTAATGCATTACATGACAGCAATTCTAATGTAAAGTATTTGCCTTTTTATAAATTCTTAATTTGTTTCAGTTGAAATATGAATCCCCTAAATCTCAAAAGTTTTTGCATCAACGGAATAGAACAAAGAAAAGCTTTTGACAAAGAATAATTTGAGCATTGTTGCACCAAAATGCTCCTTAACCCATTCCAACACAGTGGAATTTTAGACCGGTCCAAATTAAAAGGAGCTGCAGACGACAATTTCAAGTTGATGGGATTTTAATTTTTTTCATCTTTTTGGATAGAAAACATTGTGGATAATGAAGGTATTGCTTGATCCAAGCAATTTCTTCATTTTCCACAATGTTTTCCAAAGCTTTTTAGTTGAGGGGCGTAAAAAGGAGGGATTAAGTGGGAATGGGTTAAGGCTTGTTTTGTGGGGGCTTTTGGTACACTAATTCATCAAGATTTCTTTAATAATTCTAGCCTATAAGAAACATTGCCGTTTAAATATGTAGAGCTGAAACAAAAAAACTTCTTTTATTTTTTTATTTCATTTTTGCTAAGTATATATATTGCCCGAATTTCCCAAACAAGAGGGCAAAGATGGCCTTAGATTTTTTACCAGAGTTCTCTTTATGAAACTGAAACATCAGAGCAGGTCGTATATGTGAAGAGAAAAGCAGTATACAATACTTGTAATTGTTAATATTGATCAAGTTTGCATAAGGGCCCCCTTTTCTCATGTTTTCAGATGGAACCATCACATTTTCATCCTTGTGTCTTAAAATCATTCTGACGAAGTTTCAAAATTGTGACTCCTAGAGTGTACGCACACACAAAAAAATTATTGCCATTCAAGCCCTTTTGCTCATTTTTAGCTCCACTGGCTTAAAGCCAGAAAGCTATTGTCATGGAGTTGTGTCTGTAGTGTGTGCGTCTGTCTGTCCGTCCATCCGTAAAATTTGACTTTAAAAATCTTCTCCTCAGAAAGTACTGAACAGATTTCAACCAAATTTCACAGAAATGATCCTTGGGTGACCCTCTATCAGATTCCTTCAAAGAATTGCCATCGAGTGAAAAACATGGCTTAAATGAGCAGGGCTAATTCCATATATGGTGAAAGCTTTGAAAATTTTCTCCTCAGAAACCGGTGGATGAATTTCAGCCTAATTTCACAGAAATGATAATTGGGTGAACCTCTCTCAGATTCCTTCAAAGAAATTTGATCAGATGAAAAAAATGGCTTTGATTGGCAGCGCTAATTTCCCTATGTGGTAAAAGCTTTGAATTTCTTCTTCTCGGAACCTAGTTGATGAATTTCAATCAAAGCTAACTGAAATGATCCTATAGTGAACCTCTATTGATTCCTTCAAAGACTTTTGATTGGATGAAAATCATGGCTTTAATGGGTGGGACTAATTTCCATATATGGTAAAAGCTTTGAATTTCTTCTTCTCAGAAACCAGGGGATGGATTTCAACCAGATTTCTCAGAAATGATCCTATGGTGAACCTTTATAAGAGAATTTTGAATGGATGAAAAACATGACTTTAGTTGGCAGGGCTATTTCTTTGTATGGTAAAAGCTTTGAAATTCTTCTTCTCAGAAACCAGTGGATGGGTTTCAACCAAATTTTACCGGACCCATCCTTGGGTGACCTTTTATCAGATTATAAAAAAGAATTTTGATTGGATGAAAAATATGGCTTTAACCCATTCCCACACTATGACGCTTTTTGACGTCCCTCAAGAAAAAACAATTGGGAAAACATTGTGTAAAATGAAGAAATTGCTTGTTACAAGCCATTTCTTAATTTTACACAATGTTTTCTATCCAGAAAGTTGAAGAAATCTAAATTTCATCAACTTGAAAATATCGTCTGCAACTCCTTTCAATTTGGCCCAGTCTAAAATTTTGCTGTCTGGTAATGGTTTAATTGGCAGGTCTAACTTACATATATGGCATATACTGAAAACTTTGTATATTTCTCATACTGAAAACCAAATCCACAGGAATGATAACCAGATGACTGTTTGTCAGATTCCTTCACATAATTTTAATTGGGTGAAAAACATGGCTATTATGGTGGTGGGTTATGTCCATATATGGTATACAGTGAAAATTTTACATAATGAATTTTTAATAACTTGACTTGACTTTTGTAAAAACAATGATAAGTTCGAAATGGTTCTCTAATACTATTACAAAAATTTTAATGATTTAGATGTATTTTCATTATATTCAGATTATTTTAAATTCATGAAAAAATTTGCTTAATCAATACCCTCATGTCTGTGGAGCAATACAGGTGCTCAAGCGCCTCAAGTTTCCTATGGCGCCATATCTTTAATAGAACTCATTCTAACAAACTTACAATCATTCAGACCAAGTTTCATCCAGATTGGGCCTTAAAATGTTGCCTTTGTTGCCCCTAGAGTCTAAACAAGACATTGCCAATAAAGCCCCTTCCCAGTGTTTTTCAGTGGAACCTTCCCGTTTTTTAAAAGAGTTCATCCTTATGACCTTACAATCATTCTGACCAAGTCTCATCCAAAAATATGCCCCCTAGAGTGTAAACAGATATTGCCTTTATATTAAGGCCCCCTTTCCCATGCTTCCCAATGGGACACTCCCGTTTTCAATAAGTTTCATCCCTATGACCTAACAATCATTCTGACTAAATATCATCCAGATTAGGCCCAAATCATAGCTCCTAGAGTGTAAAATAAGACATTGTCATGGAAGCCCATTTTCCTGTCTTTTCCAATGGGACCTTCCAATTTTCAATAGGGTTCATCCTAATATGACCTAACAATTATAAAGTTTCATCCAGATTGGGCAAAAACCGTGTCCCTAGAGTGTAAACAATTATTTTTTTTCATTAAGGCTCCTTTCTACATGTTTTATACTTGAAACCTTTCAATTTTTAAAGGCTTCACCCTTTTGACCTAATAATCATTCTGACCAAGTTTCAGAAGGATTGGGCTCAGATTTTTGCCCTTTAACCCATTTCAACACGGGAAAATTTTAGACTTGTCCAAATTGAAAGAAGTTGCAGATTACAATTTCAACTTTATGAAATTTTAGATGTTTTCATCTAAGAAAACATTGTGGAAAATGAAATGCAATTTCTTGTCCAAAGCAATTTCTTCATTTTCCACCATGTTTTCGAAAGCTTATTTCTTGTAGGGCGTCTAAAAGTGTCACTGAGTGGTAATGGGTTAAGTGTAAATAAAGAAAGTGTCACCTTAGAGGCCTCTGTTCCCATTTTTAGCTGGGCTGATTTTGGAGAAAACCCGAGGTTTTGCCATAGCCTTGATGTTGTCGTCTGCGTCGTTTGAAAACTTTGACATTTTGTGATATCTCTGGTTCTACTAAAGCATTCACATGAAACTTGGCACACTTCTTCACTATCAAAAGAGCAACCTATACTATCAAGGGGGATAACTCTAGATGCATTTTGTGCACTATCTAGCACCTAATAGCCGAGCGTAGGCACCTGTAGGCGGTGCTCTTGTTTTAACAATCTTCCCATTTTCAATCAGCTTTTTCTGTATAACCTAACAAACAACCCAACATCAAGATTGAGATAAAACTATGGCCTCTAGACTGAAAACACTAAAATTCACAAAGCTACACAAAGTGCAATGCATACTGGACATGTATCACAAGTATCACACAAGATCACCTTGAGTATGTTACACTCAGGAGAGCTTAAAGTCTACCACTCTACACCAATTTTACATCAAAGTTGAGCTGAAGTATAACACCAAGCATATTATGCAGTAGACAACTTTTTTCACCCATTCCCACACAATCCCTCGTTTTTATGCCCCCAAAGAGCTTTCGAAAACACTGTGGAGAATGAAGAAATTGCTTGTATCAAGCATATTCTCCATTTAATCCACAATTTTTTCTATCCAATAATACAGAAAAAATTTGAAACTCCATCAACTTGAAATTGTAGTCTTCACCTTTTTTCAATTATTCAATAACTTGGCATAAAAGGCTTATTGCCGAGGGAAGGTAGTATGTAGCAAGGTGAAGACATTGTCTGCTAAATTCAAATGCAGGAGGGTCTTGAAGACGAGCTCCATTCTGACAGGCAACCTACTGTCACCTTAGTTACAAGATTAATTGGTTCTACAGTTAGAAAAAGTCTACAGCTGGATGGACAGGTGGTTGAATGGACAGACAGACAGACATGGTGAAACCAAAATTCATTCTTCTACTTCAAAAGTAGGCTTTATAATTATATATAATGTCACAATTATAAAGAGGCACTTAGTACCATTTCACACTTGCCCTTCAACTTTGGCTATCAAACATCTGAGTTAGAATCTTTAATGGATACATGGATAAAGTATGAAAGAAATCACTTATCTTCATTGCTATTTTGGCCCCACTTTTCTGTCAAGTTATGGGGTAATAGACATTTTTCCTCTATAACAAGAAGCTCAGATTTGGATAGATGAAACGACCTATCCTATAGAATTGCATTACATTGACATGAAATGAAGCAAAATGGAGTAGGAAGCTGTAAGATATTGATAGCAAGGGCTAGTAATCATTTGAGGTGATTCCGTTAACACTCGGTGACATGAACTGGAAGAAAAGAAGACCTACAAATGGAAATGAGAAGAACAGACATCTGAGTTCACTTGCCTGGAAACAATTTTTGAGCTGAATTACCATTTCCTATCCTCCTTTGTATTTCTGTTATACTTTATAACATGAGCCCATGCCTAACATTTAACCCATTTTGACCCAACAAAATTTTACATCAGTCCAAGAAAAGGAGTTCCAGTTGAAAATTTAACCTATTCTCACACGATCATGTTTTTTGATGCCTCCAAGGAACTAGAACTGTCGCCTGTAAGGGCTGACAAATACCCCCACGAATACCCCCACTGCCACCTCTTTTTAAACGAGGCCAAATTGTAACCATTGAAATGTTTGCCATTCATGATTTATCAAGTGGACAATTTTTTTATATAAATTTTAAGTCAATGAGGGGCAATGACTGTGTGAAAAAAATAATGATTTTATTCAAAATTAAAGATGGAAATTATGGATTTCCTGCAACGTCTAACATGGCATTTATGTTGTGGAATAAACCACTTTTATTTTTTTAATCTGTCAACCTGTTCAGGAGTTATGATTTATTCTCTATATATTGTATATAAGAAAATAAATCAAAGGGACATAACTCCTGAAACAGTTTTTTATCATTATGTAAATTGTAGGTGCACAAGTTCCCATTGCAAGGAAGATTTTGGTAAAGTTTCAGCAAAATTGGTCAGGAAATGTGGGAGGAGATGAGGACACAAAATCATGTCCACGGACGGATGGACAGACTGACGAACCAACAGACAGACACTCTGACTGACAGACAGACAACCTGATCCCAGTATACCCCCCATAACATTGTTGTGTGGGGTATAAAAAGCTTCGGATTTGTCTTTACTTGGTGTAAATGACAATCGATCTCAATGTCAATCAAACTAGAGGGCCATTGGCCCCAAAGCACTCACTTGAGTAAATGGCTGCAAAAGTAAAACAGCCAAAGTGACCTTATTATGGCTAAAAATGACCCATTATCAAATCTTATCAGTCATTTATCGAATCTTATCCAAGCTATCAAAAAGAAAGATTTTGTAAGGTAAAGTAGCATGTACATTGTAAGAAAGTTATGTTGTTGTTTTTTAAAGTAGGCTAGTGAACTAGATTTTGCACCAGAAAGACCAAATACCAAACCTTGGCTTAGATATTAAAACAGACATTTGGGCCTTATAATATGTAGTAAATCAAACCAAAAATATGGGCTCTACAGAACACACAAGGATTCTGTAGATTTGATCTAGTGATCTAGATTTTGACCCAAATTGTGACCAAGAAATTATGAAGTCAAATATCAAGACATTTCAGCCAGTAATGTGGCCACTCAGTCCAAAAGTTTTTTTTCAAAGAGCTAACCTAGTGACACAGTTTTTCACAAAATGTAACCTAATATCAAAGGAAAAACATTCTTACTAAATATTAACCCTTGCCATGATGAATATAATCCTTTGTCACAATTATATTAGAATCAAAGGGCTGAAAGTACTGAAATCACCAGTGGTGGGCCAATATTTTGTTTGAAAATTAATTCTACAAACAACTTTAGCTTAGAAAGGACAGACAGGTGGTACAGACTATGATAAGACCGCACATATGTCCTAAAGAAGGAATATTCCAGGTTCAGCATGACGTCTCGGGTTTAGACACTTGAAAAACATGCTACTGAAAGTACTGCTTGAGAGCAAATTTGAATATAATGCTTTCCAGCATTCGAAGAATGGTAACAGTTGTTTTTTCTTTGATTTTACATAGCGTTGTCGAAGAATTTGGTAAGGTTTTTTTCTAAACAGAAAAAGGAGGATTTTAAAGTTTCATGAACCTGCTGCCTGCATATGCAATGAAACTATTTTATGATCTAACCTTGTCTGAAAATTTTAATAGTATTTCAGAGTTTCTATTGCTAAACCTTTATCCAACACCATCCTCCTGAAGAAAAAAATCCGGAAAAACATTGTGAACAAGAGCTTAGCAGAGCGGCACATATACGCCCGAAGGGGCTTGTCAGTAACCCTGCTTTGTCAGCTATGTAAGCTTGAATGATAGCTCATGCATTTTATCAATAGAAAGATCTTGTTACCTGAATAATATTGTATACACTTGAGAAACACGGCAGCTTTCAAAACCATTGTTTTATATAAAACCATTGCCATGAAAAATGTAGGATAAGATGTGCATACATTAGACATTAAGTGTTTTTCGTTCAATTCAAGGGCAGATAATTTAAGATAACTCAAAAATGACTGGAAAGATTTGAATTTCAAAGGTCTTATGCGCAACTAGACATCATGGGGAGTAATTGTGCCAAGTTTCAGCTCATTCCAATTGATAGTTTAGGAGGAGTTGCGCACACAAAAAATTGCTAATGGACAGACAGACAAAAGGACGGACAGACGGACGGACGACCGGGGCCATAACATAATACGACCCTTCGGGTGTATAAAAATGGAGAAATTGCATACACAAAGCACTTTCTTCATTATCCACATTAACTTTTTTTCCTGTAAGTGAAATATTCTAAACCGATATGAACTTAACAACATTGGCTTCAGTT
Organism: Fragum fragum; assembly: GCA_946902895.1. NCBI lineage: Eukaryota > Metazoa > Mollusca > Bivalvia > Cardiida > Cardiidae > Fragum > Fragum fragum. The sequence goes on along the minus strand of OX336366.1, from coordinate 39,464,321 downwards.
GAATCAATACAAACTTTTGTCACAAGGTAATGGGTTTGTTAATATGGTTACACTTTACTACCTTATTTCACATATACTTTGCCATAGTCATACAGCACAGTTGATAGGGCGTTGTAATTATGAGATCCAGGGTTTGATCCCCAGTTACAGCAAATACTCTTTCCGACATTTGTCTCCAACCAATTTGTGGATAATTGCAAACCTAAGTGGGATGAGCAGCTGCAGCTTCGAAAGGATGTAGTGGTAGAACTGGTGTGCGAAATATCAATTAAGGACATAGCAACTGACTTAGCTTTTCTAGAAAGGAGGAGTTCACGACTCAAAATTTGTAGTATAATAAGCTGTATATGACTACAATGCATAAATAATGTCTAAGTTCAAGGGGAGATAATTCTTGAACCAGAGGGAATTAAGACTTCAAAATTGCGTCTTGCAAAATTTCAACATGTGGTTAATCTTTGTATAAAGTTTCAATGGTATTGAAGCAAAACTGGAGAGGGAGTTTGCGACACAAAATTGGTAGTTTTTTGTTAACAGACAAGCGGAGACATGGACAGATGGAAAACATTCGTTTTGCGAGGGTATAATCACAATTCAAAGAGTTAACTGTATAGAAATTCTAGCCTTATCTGTATCATTTCCGCTCAACTATGAAAATATGTGAAAAAGAATCAATATAATCTATTTTCAGAATATATAATATACTTCACATTTATTTTTAGGATAACAGTAAAAATGTGCATTTAAGTGAACCCCATTATATGACCTGAATTTCAATGAAATTCATTAAACCATAGTAAAGGTAAATTGCTACATCATCTTTTTTGATTAAGACTTGTTTGACTGAAAAGAAATTAACAGATAAACAAGCAAAATTAATGCTTTCTGTATAACAACATACTTGAATCAAGAGAATATTTTATTGTTGTTCGTCTTAATTTTCTGCTTTCCCCCTGACTATTTTCTGAGAGTAGTTTAAAAATTGTTTATCTGACACCAAATTGCATAATAATAATTACATAAGAGAGCTATTTGCTCTCCAAATATGTAGCTTCTAGAGCGTATGTAAGGTTTTCCAAGATTTTGCTTAGTGACCTCGTTCTTTGCCCCATAAGCAAACATTGTGAAAAATGAAGAAATTGCTTGTTACAAGCAATTTCTTCATTATCTACAATATTTTCTACCCCAAAAATACAAAATCCCAAAATTTCATAAGCTTTAAATCATTGTCTGCATTTCTTTCAAATTGGACCAGTCTAAAATTCTGCCGTCTGGTAATGGGTTGATGAGCTCCCTAATCAAGCATAGTTTCCTGCAAATCACAAGGAAACTGAGATCCTAAACACTTGAAGCAACCCATTTTTTCAACATTATTGACAATGCAGTTTGTGACAGCTGCCGAGTTGTTTTTTTGGTATGAACCAATACCTCTCCTGCACAACTGTTTAATCACAGCTGAATGTAGTACAGCCTAAGATTATTTTCATTGTCCCTTATATAATTAACGGATTGCACTGTCAATCAAAGAATCAATTAACCAATAAATAGTTCATTTAAAAGTAAACTTGGAACTCCGACATTGGCCATCATTTATGTGAAAGATTGTTTTGGCTTGGTGATTGGCGTTACATTATGCTATACTATTTATACAAAACAAGGATTTGTGGATTCAAAATAGGTGGTCATACATCAACAGCAAATATGCTGTAGCATTAATTTCCAATAATACAGTGTACAGTAGAGCAGATGTGCAATCAATCTTGCTCAAGCTACCACCTCTGCTAAGAGAACATTTTTATTAAGCATCCATCATCAAAAGATAAAGGATCTTCATCATTGGAAGCTTTTGCTAAAAAATTATCATAACTAAATCATATGTTGATACAGCTAATGAGAATCCTGCTTTCAGTCAAACCAATCCCTCACGTCACCAAAAAGTGTTATATCAGGCGACTACATTTTGGCCGTCCCTTGAGTGATCACTTAAAAGAAGTAAAACTGCAGTCCATTCACAAAAATGATGTTGTATGTTTACAGTAAGAGTTATTTGCAAGTGGTTATGACGCTGTCAAAAGTTCCATAAAAATAAGGAGGGGGTAAGACAGCATATTTATTTGTAATATTCCACATATACCCTCTACATATATCTCTCAATTCTTAGTTTCTTCAAAATCAGGAAATGTTTCAAGGCTAGCCAACCAATCTTGAAATGCTTTCTTAGTGTAATGGGCCTGATCAACACAAACAGCTGTTTTATGAAGAATTTCTATTTCCTATATTTAATTTCATTCTTTTTAGATTCTATTCTATTCATTCTATTAATCATTATGGTAGCTATGAATAATATTTTCAGTGTTTTCTCAAAGGATTGGAAGGGTATGGGTTATGAACAGAGTTCCATGATAATGTTTTATATGCTAATTTTGTCATATGGTAAAGAGTTCATTTTTGCACAAATGATTAACAAAAAATTAAGCCAATTGAAAGAGGGAAAAACTTAAGGAAACTTAACCTTCTCAATTTTCTTCACCACAAAATTCACACAATGAGCCTTGCAAGGTAAGGTGAAAATAATGCAAATTTAGATCAGATCTGCCATGTCATTAGCATGCTAGGCTTGATAATAGGGTACTGCACAATGTGATCAATTTGTTTCATCAGTAACAATTTGCACAATAGGACTTGCATTTGAAAAGAGGAAAAACTAGTTCAACCCTTCTTCAAATCCAATATGTGCAGTAATGGTTTTTGTGCCATGCCGATGGTATTTTTAGGTTATATAGACAAAAATACTCACAAAATTTAACCCATTACCAGACGGCTAATGAAATGTTAGATCTTTTCAAATTTCTGGGTAGAAAACATTGTGTAAAATGAAGAAATTGCTTGTTACAAGCAATTTCTTCATTTTACACAATATTTTCCCAAATGTTTTTCCTTGATGGGCATTCAAAGGCGTCATTGTGTGGGAATGGGTTAAATCAACATTAGATGGTTCTATTGAGCAGGCAACATCATGGGATATAGTTAACTGACTACCAGAAGGCAAATAAGAGGTGTATGTTAAACTGGAATGCCAGCAAAACAGCATTTCTTTGGAATGGGACCTTGAAATTTCAAAATATAACCTAATGAATGACATTGACCTTTGTACGGAGTAAAAGCTCATGCCAAAAGAAAAGCACATTGATAAAATTATGAAAACCCCATCACTGACAATTCAAAGTTTTTCAGCACTATTAATGTGAATATTTTGGGTAAATATGACCTTCATAATGACTTTGACTTGTATAAATAACCTCAAAGTCCAGGTATTTACAAAAAGGTTTTCCACAAGAAATACAGATATCATCGACAGCCCTACTACTCACAATTAAAATTCAAGGCCAATGGTAGAGCATAGAAACTAGAACTTGTCAGAGGACACCCACATAAGAGCCTAGCTAGTATACATGTAAAATATGAATCAAAGTACTGAATGTACTGTAAGCTAGCAAAGCATAGTTTTGTTAAGTATTCTTCTTTGCTTAGTCTTATCAGGATAAATAAAAGAGGTTAAAGTAACTCAGGAGTTAACCCATTACTACACAACAAAATTCTTAAATTAAAAGAAGTTGCAGACGACAATTTCAAATTGGTTGAATTTAGACACCCTTGTTGGTTAGAAAACATTGTGGACGATGAAGAAATTCCTTGTCACTATAAATTTCTTCAATGTCCACAATGTTTCCCAAAGTTTTTTTTTCTTGAGATGCTTAAAAAGCTGAATTGATGGGAATTTGTTAAATAGCTTACTTTTGAAAAAGTTCTCTACAATTTGAATAGAGATTGTAATATTCCTGAAATACATGAGAACTACTGTTTATGGCGTAGGCCAGTCATACCCAAAAGGGGAGTTGGGCATTATATAGATATATTTACAAGCTAAAAGTCTTTCAAGGGAGGTAATACTTCTGTCAGGGGGAGTTGAGACTTCAAAAAGGTAGGTTGTAAAATGTCAACATCTGATCAATGCATGTTTAAAGTTGTATTACTTTTGAAGAAAATTGTTGGATGAGGTAATGTGAAATGAAATTCCTTGAAGTTTTGGTAAATATGAAAAAGTGTCTAATTTTAAGGGGAGATAGTACTTCTGCCAGGGGAAGTTGAGATTTCGAAAAGGTGTGTTGCAAAAATTCAACACTGTGATCAATGTATGCTTAGAGTTTTATTAAGAGATGAAGAGAATATTCTTTGTTTTCGTGTAGGTATGAACCGAAAAAACTAATTACAGTGTATGAATACGCAAAGCAGATTCATACATAAGTGTGATTAGGTTTTTCGGTTCATACCTCCATGAAAACAAAATTATTTTCTTCATTTCTTATAATTTAATAGCATTGAGCGAAAAAAGCAAAAACTTTACATATTTTGTTGCCTATTTGCATGGGATTATTTGTGAGGAAGCATACAAACTCGCTGCGTGCTCAAATTTTGTTCATGGAGTTATGAATATTTTTTTGACCAATCAGAATGCCTGTTATTGATAGACGAAACTAAAAATTAGATTATTTACTTTTGAACAACACAATGGATTTATTTCTTACTCCTTTAGACCAATAACAATTTTCACTCATCAAACCAACCTAAATTGAGATAACAAGAGCATCACATGTTGGTGAAAAATTGGTATTTGTATTTTTAAAGATATTCATATATGCTTCAATAGCATTAATTTTCAAGAATTTTTTAAAACAAAGTAGCCAAGTGGTTATGGAGGGGATGTTTACAATTTTTCACAGTCAAATAAGCCTCTCCCTGCCACACCAATATTTGGGGATCAATTTAAATAAATGAACAAGTTTTGAGAAGGTTCATCCAAGGAATATTCATGCCAAGTTTGGTTGAATTTGACCTGCTGGTTACTGAGGAGAAGATTTTAAAGGGTTTCTAAGTCAAAAAATGCCTTGCCCTAACACACCCATATTTGGGGGGTCAATCAAATTATCAAAAAGAAGATTGTTTTGAGAAATGTCCCTAAGTTAATTTCACGCTAAGTTTGATTGAAATCGGCCCACTGATTTGGGAGGAGAAGATGTTTTAAAAATTTTGAAATCAAAATAAGCCCTGCCCTGCCACTCCCATATTTTGGGGTCAATCAAAATTTCACAAACAAGTTCTAAGAAGGGTCACCCAGGGAAGATTCATGCCAAGTTTGGTAGAAATTGTCCCAGTGGCTACTGAGGAGAAAAGGTGTAAAGATTTCAAATCAAAAATTGCCACGCCCATATTTAGGGCCAATCAAAATTTCGCATACAACTTCTTAGAAGGGTCATCCAAAGAACAAGTTTGGTTGAAATTGGGCCAATGGTTACCGAGATGTTTAAAGCTTTCAAACTCAAAAACTGCCCCGCCCTGGCATGCCTATATTTGGTGGCCAATCAAAATTTTGCAAACAACTTCTAAGAAGGGTCACCCAAGAAACATTTCTGTCAAGTTTGGATTAAATCAGCTTGTGGTTACTGAGAAGATGTTCAAAGAATTGTCAGATCACAAAAGCTCACCTTGAGAATGTTGTGCTCTGGTGAGCAAAAAAGTGTATTGCCAAACTTTAAAATGTCATCAAGGTGTTTTTGAAGTTTCACTACTTTGAAGCAAAATTATAGGACTTATCGACACAAAATTACTTGAAATTTTGTACGCTGCTGACGGCTCAACAAACACGCTGAATTCAGTATACCCGCAAAAATAATTTTTGGCAAGTTAGAATGACTATTGCTGTATAAGATGACATTAAAATCAAGAGACAAGTCTTACTACAAGGAATACATATGTGAAATATGAAGGCCCTTGCACTTAACATTCCCAGCGGAAGCACTCATCCTTTCCGACTATTTGTCTCTCACCAATGGGTCAATATTGTAGACCTATGTGGGATAGCAGCTTGAGGCTAGGGTAGTACTGGTGTAAGAAATACCAGGATTCCATTGTTAGGTGCTCCAGCCACCGCGATATAACTGAAAGATTGTTGAAAGCGGCGTAAAACCCCATTCAAACAAAGCACTTAACAATTAAAAATGTGTTCATAAACATACAATCAAGTAGACAAAACTTCAACCAGGCATTGTTACCTTGACTTTGGACTTCCAAGATTTCTGCAGGTATACCACATGATAACATTATGGACGAGAAATTCCTTGTAAGATGCAAATTCTTAATTGTCCATGGTGTATTTCTTTTATGGTTTCTTTTAGGGTCATGAACAAATGGGATTGCCTTGAGAGGGGCTAACTTCAACAAGTTTGAAGCTTTAAATACAGATTATGATTAAACCTGTGCAGCATTTACATCTTAGCTTCAAATTTCAGTGCATGGTAAATCATCTGAAGTCAAGGGAGACATTAGACATTAAACCAATTTATATGTAAAGTCAAGTTGCGTCTTACAAGGAATTTCTTGTCCATAATGTTTTCAACCCTAGAAGGCAAAGATTACTATCAATTTGTCATCCTCATTTACAACATCTTTCAATTTGGACAAATCTAAAACTTCGTGATAGTAAATGATACTTTTTACTAGGAAATAATATGCATTCAACTTGAAAGAATTCACCAGCTTTATGTGATTTTTTAAGTGCATTATTCATCACAACTGTCATTTTACAAGGAAAATATGCAAATGCGTAATAATTCTTTCATAGAAAATCTCAGATTAACCGTAAAAACAACTGCCAACCATGCCAGAATTTTTTTTTCAGATCTCAGTTCCATTTCCCAGCTAGCAATTTGTTGATAATAGCAAAATCTAAATTATCTTGCACCCAATTAATCTGTTGGCCCCACCCATTGACTCCAAGAGGAAGTTTTGCTTTGATATTTACCAACATTACTTTGCAAAATTTATGGCCATTAGCATGTAACAAAGAGTAGAATACTTGGTTGGTATGCATAATAACTACAGCTTAAGATAAGCTGTAGATACAACTTTAAATCGCCAAACCAACAAATATGCTTCACATAAATAGCAGCCAATGTCTGAGTTCAAAGTTAACTTCCAGTCTTAATGAATGATTTCATTGGTTGACTGATTATTTGATTGACAGCCACAATTATTGGTCAATTAAAGCTAAGGCTATGAAAACGCAGAGAATTTTGAGAAATATGAAAGAAGCTGTTGGATGCTTCGAAAAATGGGAGTTATTCAAATGATATGAATCAGGGATCAAATTTGACATTTGGTCACTTGCCTATTTTTTGTAGCTTACTAAATCAGTAGGTCTACTACACTTTATTGCAAGAATTGAACTACGACTGGAATTTTAAATAAAAAATTTATACAATCCTAGAATTGAGAACAAATAAAATTCTCCCTCAATATAACACTATAATGGATGCACTGAGTAGCACACCTTGCTGACATGCCATACCAAGTTTCAAGTAGATGCTGGCAAAAATGAGAATAAAATATACCAATCTACCAGGCGATGTCAGACGCTAAGATAAGTCGTACAAATGAACCTCCAGCTCGACCTCCATCGCCAATTTCAGGACAACACTATAAATAGTTATCTGAGTAAAATGTGAAAAGATATAACATTCCACCGGACAATGTCCAAAAAATAATTAAGTGATAAAACAGAAATTAGATAAATTGTCGACTTATATTCCATACCCTAAATGTAGGACCTCTAGATGAACCTCAACACCTAGTTTTTGAGTCCACATTATCAACAGTTGCTGAGAAAAATGTGACGAAAAAACAGCACTTTCCAAGGGAAGGTCTGAGAATAAACTTAGTTGTAAAACATGAAGTAGATAACTTGCAGACCTTTACAACGACCTTTTTACAACCTTTTACAACAATTTTGATTCTGATCTTAGAGTGATAGTTCAATTCATTTTGATAGACCACCATAAGACAATACGGCAAGCAAAAAAAGTGTGAGGACTAATGTTTTTAAGTGGTAGAAGATGAGATTTTATTATGTTTTTCTCCTTATATTTCTTTGTAAAGTTTTGGATCCCACAATATTTTAACCGATTCCCACAAAATGACGCTTTTAAATGCCCCTCAATATGAAAGCTTTGGAAAACATTGTGGAAATTAATTTAATTTCAACCCTAATTCAAAGATAGTTAAGTTTATCTCAAAAAGGAAATTCTATTACGTCATACAACTTCCGGTCTCAAATGAGATGTGCAGTAAAACCGTACTGATTCGTCAGTGCGATTTCACTACTCGGTGGATGCGGACGTGTCCACATTGAGTTTGCACTGTAACATTTTTGTCAGTCAGTTACTATTCGTAGTAACTTTTTTATAGGTTGTTATTCATACAACATTTATTTCTGGCCAATATTATTATTAGTAATAATATTTTTGTTATTTAAATCGCATTTTTGCGACATTTGCCGTAACTCGTATTTACGACTTAACATAAGCACATGTTTGTAAACATGGCGGAGATTCAAGTACAGGCCGGTAAACCTATTGTCAAAAAACCAGTTTCTTCGTCTAAACCGACGAAAAAGGACGAAAATAACAACTCAACTGGTTCTTCGGAATCTCGACAGAAAAACCCACCAAGGGTACCTATACCAGTCGGTACGAAAGAAAACCCGAGTGCTATCTCTGAAGAGGTCCTGTCTATCTTGCGGGAAATGAACTCCCACGTTGTCCAGCAAGGGACACGACTTGAAAAACAAGAGGAGAAATTAGAATCTCTCTTTCATCAAATGAATGAAATGTACACTGATAGTTGTGAACAATTATTACAGTGAACAGTATGATGAGTCCTTTGACGAACCATCAGATAGCGCTCGTTGTGAAGATGAGATAGAGTCTCTAACTAGTGGAAAAGGAAAGTCTGGCATCTTTAAAAGTCTAGTAGACAAATTCCAACAATGTGAAACTGTTGACCCAGAAGTAAATTCTGACTTAGCTCGGTTTGTGAACTCTTCCTTTAGAAATGGCTTGCCAGATGACAAACTGAATGACCTTCTTAAGGATATTAACCGCCCACAGAATTGTGAGTCCTTAGTAAAGACAAGGGTCAATCAAGGTATTTGGAGACTTCTTAAAATGAACTCCCAAGCAGATGACAATAAGATGCAGGCTGTTCAGGAACTTTTAGTCAAAGCCACAAGTTGCATAGTGAAACTTGCAGATAAAAGTGCTGAAAAGTTTGATGGTCAGGATGTTGATTGGATCACCAACGCAATAGCCTTGCTTGGTCATGTTGATAAAATGATAAACATTCGTAGGAAGGAGATTCATAAACCTGACCTTGACTCCAAGTACCATTATCTAGCTTCTTCTTCACTCCCCTACACAGAATATCTGTATGGTGATGATAATGATGTGAATAAAAATGTCAAAGAAATCAATGACTTGATTAAGTTAGGAAAATCATCTGGTCGTGGTTTTCAACGTAGAGGGTACCAGAGAGGTGCATACAGTGGTAGACGTTACCAGCCCTACCAAAGAGGGGCCTTCAGGGGAAGAGGCTTGGGCTTTAACAACTGTGGTCGTCTAGAACCGAATACAAAAAACCAGAAGATGGCGCCCAAGAAATAGATAAGGTGAGTCCCAACCAATTTGAAGCTGGTAGATTACGGTACTTCTTAGATAAATGGAAAGAAATAACATCCGATCATACAGTTTTAGATATAGTAAAAAATTGTCATATTGAATTTTATTGTCAATACTTCTCATAATGAAAGAAAATTCTCGAAATCCGAGGATGAAATTATTGATAATGAAATTCAAAAACTTTTAAGTTTGAAAGTTATTGAAGAAGTAGAGCATGATCCAAATGAATTCATTTCACCAATATTTGTTGTTCCAAAGAAAGATGGAGATAATCGAATGATACTTAATTTGAAAGAACTGAATGAATTCATAGAATATCATCATTTTAAAATGGAACATTTTGAGACTGTTTTAAAATTGGTGAAGCCTAGGATGTTTTTTGCTTCTATTGATATACGCCATGCTTATTACTCTGTATTTATTGCCCCAGAACACCAAATAAAGTTGAGATTTATGAAATCGGGTAAAATCTATCAGTACCGGGCTCTACCTAATGGGATTTCTAGTGCGCCGAAACAGTTCACACGCCTAATGAAGCCTGTTTATGCATCTCTACGCATGCTGGGTCATACCCTTTCAGGTTATATTGATGATTCAATGGGGGATACCTTTTCAGAATGTGAAAATAATGTCACAGTAACAGTGAGTCTAATGACAAATGTTGGGTTTATCCTCCATGAAAAGAAATCTGTATTTATACCAACGCAAAAAATAATTTTCCTTGGTAGTTTTATTGACTCAGTGGCTATGATTGTTACTCTTCCACATGGAAAAGTTGTAAAATTGATCCAAGCATGCTTAGATTTGTATAACAAACATGTAGAAGTTATAAGACAAGTAGCCAGAGTTCTTGGTCTCATAGTTTCCTCCTTTTCTGCTGTGCAATTTGGTCCATTACATTATAGACATATAGAGAGAGCAAAGATTCTAGCTCTGCAGCAAAAAAAAGGGGATTATGATTCAAGAATGTCGGTCACATCGTAAATGAGAGAAGATCTTGTCTGGTGGATTGATAATCTTCCATCCCAAAAGAGGGATATTTGCCATGGTAATGCTAGAAAAATCATAACTTGTGATGCATCTGGATCAGGTTGGGGTGCTGTTTGTAATGGTGTAAAGATTGGTGGTCGTTGGTCTTCTACTGAAGAAAATCACCACATTAATTGCCTAGAATTACTTGCTGTAAGCCATGCTGTCAAATCATTTTGCAAATTTGAGAGAAATACTCATGTTCAAGTTCAATCAGATAATACATGCTGCGTGTCCTATATAGGGAACATGGGGGGTTGAATTGAAAATTTAAATTCTATTACAAATCACATTTGGCAGTGGTGTGTCCAAAAAGATATATGGCTTTCAGCAACTTACATTCCAGGGGTAATAAATGAGGCTGATTTGCCTTCTAGAGAATTCGATGACAGCACTGAATGGATGCTAGATATAGATATATTCAATGCAATTGTTAGGGAATTTGGTTGTTCAGATATTGATATGTTTGCATCCAGATTGAATAAACAAGTACAAACTTTTGTTTCATGGAAGCCTGATCCAGATGCCATTTCAGTTGATGCTTTTTCTATCAGGTGGTCAAAAAGTTTAATATATTCCTTTCCACCTTTCAGTGTAATTGGACAAGTTGTACAGAAAATTCATTTGGACAAAGCAGAGGTGGTCCTGGTGGCACCTATTTGGGTAACACAGAACTGGTATACAGCTGTGCTTCAGATGTTATTGAAAGATCCTTTGATTTTGAAAGTAACAGACAAAACTCTGAAGATTCCACAGTCTGACCAAGTTCACTCCCTTGTAAACAAACTAGACTTGATGGTATGTCGCATATCCGGCAATCCTTCCAATCCTTCCAAAACAGAAATTTATCAAGCCAGTCTATTGAAATCATCATGGCATCATGGCGACGCTCCACTCAGAAGCAATATGCCTCATATATTAACAGATGGGTTCAGTTCTGTTCTGAAAGGGAAGCAGGTATTTTTCAAGCCCCTATTGACCTAGTGATAGAATTTCTAACTAAACTTTTCAATGAAGGACTTTCCTATGAAACATTGAATGCTGCTCGAAGTGCATTATCAAACCTCTGTGAAATTCAAGATGGTTACCAAGTTGGTTCTCATCCATTAGTAATACGATACATGTCTGGAGTGTTTAATTTACGTCCCACAAAACCAAGATATTCAGAGACGTGGGATGTTTCTAAAGTTCTGTGTTATTTGAAAATGCTGCCACCAGTCCATAAGTTGACTTTAAAGTTTCTTAAAAAAAAGTTACAAGTTAGTAACTTTAATTGCTTTGACTCAGGCAAGTCGCTCGCAGGCAAGTATGTTGACTCTTGAAAATATTCAGAAAGATGACACATCTTTCACATTGTATTATAGTGGTTTGTTGAAGCAAATTCGTAAGGGTAAAAGGAACCCAGTTTTAACACTGAAAAAGTATTCTCTAGACCAGAGACTTTGTGTGTATAGTACTTTGATAGAATACATTGCAAGAACAAAATGTTTTAGAGGGAGTGAAAAGTCACTTTTCATTAGTTATATAAAGCCATTCAAACCAGTTTCTACAGCAACAATAAGTAGATGGATTGGCTCTGTTCTAAGACTTTCAGGCATAGACATAAATAGATTCAAGTCACACAGCACTCGTAGTGCATCTACATCAAAAGCAAAGCAGTCAGGTGTTTCAGTGACAGAAATAATTAAAATTGCTGGCTGGGGTACTGATAAAACTTTTGCTAAATTCTATGAAAAGCCAATTATAGAGGCAGGAACATTTCAAGATGCAGTTCTTCAATAGACACAGTACATGTAAGTGCATTTCTTCAATTTATTCCTCGTAGCACAAAAAGCTGTTGTCTTAGTGTTAAAGTCTTATTTGAGACCGGAAGTTGTATGACGTAATAGAATCCCCCCAAACAAACTATACTTACCTGGAAGTTGACGTTTGGTTGGGATTCTATGTAGTCATATAACAACTGGAGGGATCAAATGCCCACCCAATCCCTCCCAAAATCATCAAAAAATAAGCTTATACATAATACTATTTCAAAGTGCACTTATACAATTTCCTTAGATTTATATTAATGTGCACATATTTGATCTTCTCTTTGCGACAAAACTTTTTGTTAATCGTTTCCAAGACTGACGAATCAGTACAGTTTTACAGCACATCTCATTTGATCCCTCCAGTTGTTATATGACTACATAGAATCCCAACCAAACGTCAACTTCCAGGTAAGTCTAGTTTGTTTGGGGGGATTTTACATTCAAAATTTGAACACTCTAGGTCTAATGGTCTTGAAGAAGAAGAAAACTTTGATACAATATAAAGTATCTGCGATACCATGAACATATTTGATAACAGACAACTTGGGGTAAAAACGCAGTGACTACTTAAGTTTTAAGAAGATCTATTGTGCACTCAACAGGATATATTTTTCTCAAGTTGCCTGAAACTTTGGACAAATGTCTGTCAAAGTATAGTTAAACATAGGGTCTTCTAGGGTAAAAAAATATTCCACAGATAGATCTTTTCTGTATTCAAAAGGATACATTTGTTTCTCAAGTTGCCTAAAACTTTGCACAAATGTCTTTCAAAGTAAAGTTATATATAGGGTATTCTAGGGTAAAAAATATTCCATAGAAATATCTTTTCTGCATTCAACAGGATACATTTGTTTCTCAAGTTGCCTGAAACTTTGCACAAATGTCTTTCAAAGTAAAGTTGAATATGGAGTCACCTAGGGTAAAAAATATTCCATAGCAATTATATATACAAGGGTTGTCCACAAAGGTCATAGATAGCCTATATCTTCCAGTTAATAGTCTTGCTTTTATCTTATTTTTTTCTTGACTCACTACAGTCAAACCTGTCGTATGCATCAATCCAAGGGACAGATCAAGAGTGGCCACATCTGACAGTTGGCTGCTTAACACAGATCAGTTTATATATATATATATGTATATATAACCCTGTCAACATAGAGTAGTCATGATACAAGGACATGTCTTCTTATCAGAATGGCCACATAAAATACTAAAAAGACGAGTATTTTAATTTTAAAAAATGTAAATACACCAATATTTATGTATTATGAACAAAGTTATTCAATTTATGTTTTAAAATGACCAACCCTGAACTGGGAAGCAACGACTGACCGGGATCAAAATACTGAAGAACATTGACGTTTTCGTCTAGTGTTCAATACTTGCGGGACATTATGGTCTGTGTACGATATTTCATTGCAAGACAAAATGTCTAACAACACATGATCGAGGCCGACGTTCAGTTGAATTCATTTCCATCCCAAGTTCGCCGAATAATATTTTTAGATACTCTTTTACAACCGTATGTTTCCTTAATACTGGCTTACAATGTCTATGAACCGTTTGATTAACATAGAGTAGAAAGAATATTCAGAATCAGCCCCATTTCCATTCTTACACAATCCCATTTTCTTGTGCCCCTACAAAAGGCTTTGGAAAACATAGTGAGAAATGAAGACGTAGAAATTTATCCAAAAAGACAAAGATTATTAAGTTTTCATCAAATAAAAATTCCCATCTAAAACTTCTTTCAATATGGACCAGTATAAAATTTTGCTGTGCTGTAGAACTGCCCATCTTCGCAAACTTATTAAATCCATCAAATTTGACAATCAATATAACTCGGCACTTGTTATGCATTCAACCAAACACATGTTCATAGAGTTCACCTCTAAGTGGCGTGTTCATGTTTATCTCACCTGTTGAAAAGTTTATGCACAAGATAAGCCAGACGCGTTATTCATTTTTTACACGACACCTATCAGCAGTAAGTCGGGTCGCGGGACCGTTTAAAGGGATAAACATAAAGTGCAAATATGACAATTAAAGGTGACTGCTGGCCACATACGATAGATTACCCCTTCACAGTAATTTCAAAGATCAAGTTGCACAGTCTGACCTAGGATGGCCGTTATAAGCAGATTGGCTGCTATTCTCAGATGACCGCCAACACAGTTTTGACTGTTTATTGATTATCAGAGACTTCCTAAATGAGTGAAAAATATAAGATATAAAATTGCACACTCATGACGCTTCCAAGTGAGCACACAGAAATTTCATACTACCACAGTTAACAAATGACATCTTCAATGATTTTTCACAGTAAAAATAATGGTGAAATATGCGTTAAAAATTCATTCACACGGTTCTCCATATTGCTACATGTTGTCTTATTTCAACATGATCCCCCTGAATGTAGTATTTTGAAGAACACCTATATCAGTAAACAGTAAGAAAATCAACGAAAATTGACAACATCAGACATTTTGCCAGAGCAACAGCTTTGAAGGATTTCTTTGTTTTTTAACAAGAACACTCAAAGGAATAGATCATTGGTCCTTTAAAACCAACAAATAATCCAAAAATATTTCTTTACAAAAGATTGATTGATTGAAAGGGGTTCAACACCACTTTTATATTGTGGCTGCAGGAGCACCTAACAAAGGATTCCTGGTATTTCTCCGACAACTGGAATGTAACGTTGACAAATGATGATTGGTTTTAAGAAGAGGAAACTACTCAAAAGTTGGAGTTTAGTTTGGAATGTCATTATCAAAAACTTTTTTTGGTAAGAGAGACTTGTAAAATTTTGAAATTGAAGAAAATAACAATCATTATTGAAATTCATTCTCAAAATATCTAAATCTGGTGTTTAATTGGAATGATTTTATTTCTAATGCCGCTAGATTTTCCAGTGTAAATTCAGATTACTCATTTATTTTAGAATAGACAGGATTCTTTAACTTTAAGGGGGAAAGTATTGAATAAGAGGGCTGTTGGCCCTGGGGCGTTCACCTGAGATAAAATTCTCTTTTCTTTCAATAGTCTAATTTTATGTTAAAGTTAGGATAATAATACAAGTGGGCCTGACCATACTTTATGCATATATAGGCTCTGTACCATGGGATCCTTAAGTCTTAATGACAAATTCTAAGGCTTTAGTACTATTATGAAAGGTGGAGAACACTTTTTCCTCCCTTTGTGTAATATTTTGAAAATATGAAAGAAGTAAAAGGACTGATGTTTCATGTTAAATATTAAGGCCGAAAGCCAACTGGGTCAGGACTGGAGAAGATTTTTAAAGATTTAACTTTCATTGCCATGGCAACTAGAGTTCTTTCACTAGATTTATATCATTTTAGCTATTCTGTCTTAATTTCAAAAAGGTCCATTCTTATAACCTGTTAAAACATTCTGAACAAATTCATGAAGATAGAGCCATAATTTTTTGTCTCAAAGTGTAAACAGTGAAATTATTATTAAGGCCTCTTTTCCAGTATTTCCCGATGGAATATTCCCATTTTCAGTAAGATTCAAGATGAACATTCTGACTAGGCCCTGGAATGTAAAGAATTGTCATAAGTGTGCCTTTTCCCTTGTTTTCCAATAAAACCTTCCCATTTCAATAGAATTCATCCTAATCATCCTGACCAAAATTCAGCAAAATTCAGCAAAAATTGTGGCCCTTAGAGTGTGAACAAAGAAACAGTCATAAAGACCATGTTTTCCTTGTTTTCCAATGAAATCTTCCCATTTTTAGAAGGATTCATCATCATGATGTAACAATCATTCCGACAAAGTTTTATGAAGATTGATGAAAAATTATGGCCCTAGAGTGACTGTCATTAAGGCCCTTTTTCCCCATATTTTCCTATGAAACTTCCCATTTTTATGGGCCTAACAATCATCATGGCTAAGTTTAATCAAGATTGATTTAAATCTGTGGACTCTAGAGTGTAAACAAAATAACTGTTCAGCCACAATATGGGCGACAGATAATCAAGTATTACAAAAGCTTACTATGAGCATGATGTGTCAGATAAGCTATAAAACAGTTTTATCTGAAATTTTGCATATGTTTGAGTGTTTCATTATCCAGGAAAACCTGAAATGACAAATAAAGAACTGTCAGAGTACAGCCAGGCTCGACTATTCTTAGTGCTTGATAGTAAAAACAATAAAAGTCAACAAATGGCAAAGTCTAATTAGGATTAAAATTCCACTAAAAAAGAATGTCTGAGTAATGAATCTTTGCCTAGAAGATAATATGCTGGTCACAATGACTTGAGCAAAGTTTCAAAGCAATAGCACTCATAGAAATTTAAGACAGTTATTAAAGATACATGACAGTTGCACATAAGGTTTATTCAAGAATTTCCAAGTCGGAAAAGGGTTAAAATGCAACTAAAATGAATGTCAGAGTAATGAATCTGTGTCTAGAGCCTGATATTATTGCCACAAAGCATGTGCAAAGTTTCAGAGCAATAGCATAATAGAAACTGAGACGTACGACACTTGCACATAAGGTTTAACCAAAGTTTTACGCCAATTCCTGGGTGACAGGAATAATCCCTCATTTCTTCCAATAGTAGAGCTAAAAATGACTTTTTCATATTTTCAAACATTACAATAAACTATCTTTCTGATGTCACTAAATCGGACAAAGATTCAACTTCATAATTTTTTTACCTAAACTGGTTACAAGACGACAAAATTTTACACAGGTACAGACAACAAAACTTTGTTGATGAAACTTAAATCTGTATTGAGGTAAACAACATTATGGATAATGAAGAAATTGCTTGTAATAAAACTTATGACCTTGACCTTGGAGCTACCTGAAAATTTGTTTCAAATGGCTTAACCCTTTCCTGGTTTTTGAAATTTTAGACTGGTCAAAATTGAAAGAGGATGCAGACAATGAAAATTTGATGCTATTCAAAATAAAACCATCCTTAGTGGTAGAAAACACTGTGGGAAAAGGAGAAATTGCTTATTATGAGCAATTTCTCCTTTTTCCACAATGTTTTCTCAAGTATAAAATCACAATGACGTAAAATTCCGGGTTTAACCAGGAAAGGGATAATTATCTTTTTGTGATGGAGAGCAACTATGCAAAGGTTGAAATACTTTCATATATGTAGGATGTACTCTTGACAAATTCATACAGACTGATGCACTAACACAATAACGCACATACACACACTTGTGATTATGACAACTATGTCTCACTCACCACAAGCCCACTTGACAGAAAATCTCAAAGTACAGAACACTCAACGTGGATGCATTTTAGATCACTGATATCTGATAAACCTTAATTAAATTCCATAAGGACTCATTTACTGATATCAATCTTGTTTGTTAATCTTTCTGCTAAGTGTCATTGAATTCCTGTGTTTGGCTAGGGAACAAAAGTTCAAAAGGATAATCCATTGAACACTGAAGACTTCAAACAAGGCATACTTATCAATCAAACTGCTTTGATAAATCAAATAAACAAACCTGTACTTGTCAAAAGATCCTCATCATTGATGACAATCAATAGAATCCAATTTGTTCTCTTTAAACTTTGTTAATAAACCTTCCTTAGAACAATTGCTGTCAATTAGGTTAGAGCTTTGAAGCACTTTCTCTGAAATGCAGTTCCAGCTCTGATTAACCCGTCACCAGACAACAAAATTTCTGGCTGGTCCAAAATGAAAGAATGTATTGATGAAAATTTCATGTTGAAGAAATTTCATTTCTTCAAATTTCTGGGTAGAAAACATTGTGGCAAATGAAAGAATTGCTTGTAACAAGCAATTTCTTCATTTTCCTCAATGTTTTCAAAAACTTTCTTCTTTGGTGCGTCTAAAAGTAACACTGAGTGATCACTGAAAGAGGTGTGGTGACAATCGGAAGCTGTCACTTTAATTCCTAAACCAAAATCTGTTACTTCCCCTTCAAAGCCTAAAGATGTTATTTTCTTCCAAAACCTAAACTGTTGCTCCCCTTCCAAAACCTAAAGCTGTTACTTCCCCTCCAAAACCTAAAGCTGTCACTTTATTTCCAAAACCAAATGCTTCCCCTCAAAAACCTAAAGCTGTCACTTTAATTCCCAAACCAAAAGCTGTTACTTCCCCTCTAAAATATAAAGCTGTTACTTCCCTTTCAAAACCTAAACTTTTATTTCCTTACAAAACCTAAACTTTTATTTCCTTACAAAACCTAAAGCTGTTAATACCCCTCCAAAACTTAAAGCTATTAATTCCCTTCCAAAACCTAAAGCCGTTACTTCCCTTCCAAAACCTAAAGCTGTTACTACCCTTACAAAGCCTAAAGCTATTACTTCCCTTCCCAAACCTAAAGCTGTTACTTCCCTTCCAAAACCTAAAGCTGTTACTTTCCATCCAAAACCTAAAGCTGTAACTCCCCTTCCAAAACTTCAAACTGTTACTTCCCTTCCTCAACCTATATTATGTCTGTTTTTTTTAAAAACAATGAAACATCAAAGAGACCTAGCTTGCCAGGTTTAGGGCTAATAGTTTGGGGTTTTTTTTATTGTTGTTTAAGTTGTGTTGGATATCATTCATAAAGATAAAGTCATATGCTTTAAATTATCAAATGTTTCAAATTCATTACATGACCAACTGTGATATTGATCTTAAAAGTATCGCAAAACATTTCATACAACATCAGGAGTTGACACAAGGAGCTGGCATGCCAAGTTATTTGAAGAATCCATCCACAAGTAAAGAAGTAAGGGCAAGCTGATGGATAAGGTAGGTATCATCATCTTGATGCTAAATTATTCAGAGTTAACATTTCAGTCCTGATCAATCCTAGCCTACACAACAAAAGCCGTCAAGAGACGGATTATGCTCCCTGAATATATCCCTATCACAATAAGTATAAAACAAACAATGAAAAGAGTTCAGACGGACCGAAAACCGCAGATGCGGGTATATGCTTGCTGTATTCCAGACATGTAAAATTCTAATGTACATCCTTGAGCTGTGAACTTGACCTTGGAGCTATCTGACAATTTGTTTCAAATGCCACATCTACTCACAATAAAGTTATTTCGAAATCAATCCATAATTTGAGGAGCTATACTCCTGGCATGTTTGACCTTGAGCTGTAACCTTGACCTGAGAGCTATCTGATTTTTTATTTCAAATCGAACATATCTACTCATGACTGAGAATAATTGAAACAAGTTATTTTGAAATCCATTTATAATTGCTATGCTCTGGACTAGGTAAACATGAGCCTTTGACCTTAAACTGTGACCTTGACCTTGGAACCATTGTTTATTCTAGGCAGGAAGTGGGGGGATTCTCCCATTTTTTTCAAAAATCCCCTTAATTTCAACATGGGGGGGGTTCTATAAACAAAGAGTGTGAAATACCAAACATTTCTCAAATGTGTAGATTTTCTGATGAAATCAACTACATTTTTGAAATCCTAGAATAAACACTGGAACACGGATGGATGGACAGAGGGACGGATGGACAATGAATGGATTGACTGAAAGAAAAGTGGCAACCCATAGTGAGTATAAAGATAGTTCCCCTTTTGTTCTCTATCAAATACCACAACACCAAAGACTTCATCATGCTTCATAAAATGGATGCCAACCTCAGGGACATAGGGTTAATTATAAGCAGAGATTTGGTGACATATTGCATGACATATTATACTCCGATTTTGCTGGACTAACTGAAATCATTAATCATTCTTAATAGACCTGATGACAATCGTATTAGAGACATATTTCAGAATAAGTGATAATCCCAGCATGCCAGCTAAAAGCCCACAGGATGACCCTCATCCTTCTTTAACCCTGTAATACATGACAAAAATTTAGAATGGTCTAATTTGAAAGGGGTTACAGTTTAAAGTTGTAATCTTGATATTTTTGGGGTCTTTTGGGATTGAAAACATTGTGGGTTATGAAAAAAATGCTTGTCACAAGCAATTTCTTTATTGTCCACAATGTTTTCAAAAGCCTTTTACGAGGGGTGGGGAATCAAAAAGCATTACTGTGTTAGAATTGGTTAAAGGGCTCATGGCAATGCCCTGAATTCACTCAATATAACACAGTTCAAAATTGCTGCATACATTAATTTTTTAAATTGAGATAATCTTAAATACCTCAGTACATGTATTTTGGTGTAACAAGCAGTTTCTCCAATTTCTTACACTGTTTACCGTAATTTTTTTAAGGGTCACACAAAAGCTGGATTGCATAAGAATTAGATTAAATGGATTGTAATATTGTGGGATGCTCTTTTCATAGTACGTTATAAACACACTCCCACACAATCTCTCCTTTTTTACACCCCTCAAGAGAAAATTTTTGGAAAACATTGTGGATAATAAAGAAATTGCATGTATCTAGCAGTTTCTTCATTATCAACAAGGTTTCCATCCAAAAAGACGAAAAAAGATAAAATTCTATTAACTCTAAGTTGTCGTCTGCAGCTTCTTTCAATTTAGACCAGTCTAAAATTTTGTTATGGGGGAATGGGTTAAGCTGCAGCCTTAATTTAATGTCATACTACTTTGTGTCATTTTCTTTGCCTCTTTAATTCAAAATCTAGTAGTACATCATTCTCTAAATTTTACTGGTAAATGAGTCATAAGAACCCATCTGTATTGTGGCTCAAATTTGACTGTCTCTTTACTCTAGAGCTACAAATAAAAATATGGAATAACTATGATTCATATTCTTTTCAATTAGAAATGCTCAATTAACCCTTGTCATGCTGAATAAATAGATCAGAATTGCATTGAAATCATAGGCCTTAAATCATTGGGTTACTTGAATGTAGGTCAAAATTTCTTTCGAGAACTAATTTCTAAAAACAATTTGGCTTCAATAGGCAGGTGACTAGACGAAGATCAGACTGTACATAATGTGCATGATGATCTTTGTCTATACCTCTTCTCCAAACAGGAATAATCAGAGTTCAGCAAGGATGACAAGGGTTAAGAAATAATGAAATGATTATACACTATAGCTTCCAATCAAAGATTTCTATTGGAAAAGTGAAGATTATCCTTCTTTTTGTAAACAAAATACATAACAAAAAATTCTTGAATGACCGAAATTGTTCAGGAATGTGTTTAACATGTTACTACACAAGGACGCATTTTGAAGCCCCGAGAGTAAAAAAGTTTGAAAAACAAACAATTTCTTCATCATCTCCAATATTTTCTACCAAAGCAGTAAGAAACAAGAGGACCAAGATGGCCCTAAATTGCTCACCTGAATTGTTTGTTGTTTAAAAAATTAAAATACAGCCAAATAACTATAACCAGTGTCATGAAGATTGAGTCAAAACTGTGGCTTCTATATTATAGACAAAGAAATTGTCACTATGGTTACTTTTCCTGTGTTTTCCTATAGAACCTCCCCATATTCTAAAATGTTCATCTTTCTGATCTAACAATTATCCTGACCAAGTTTCACGACGACTGAGCCAAAATTGTGGCCCGAGAGTGTAAACAAAGAAATTGTCATTAAGGCCCCTTTCCCTGTGTTTTCCAATATAACCTTCCTATAATCAATAGGATTCATTCTTAAGGCCGAACAATTATTATGGGCAAGTTTTATGAAGATTGAGCCAAATATGGCCTCTAGAGTAAAAACAAAGAAATTGTCATAAAGGCCCCTTTTCCTGTGTTATCCAATAGAACCCTTTATCCTCATGATCTAACAATTATTCTGACCAAGTTTCATAAAGATTGGGTCAAAAATATGGCCTCTGAGTGTAAACACTTCAATTGTTGATGTCACATGACGGACGACAGACATTCAAAGATCACAAAAGCTCACCATGAGCACTTTGTGCTCAGGTGAGCTAAAATACAATAAAATTTGTCTGCTACATCTTTAAATTTGGAGCAGTCTAAAATTTTGTCTTCTGATAATGGGTTAAAGTAAAAAGTAAATGACTTATACAACAAGAAATAACAAGAGCTTCGAAGAGCGGCGCATTTACACCCAAAGGGCCTTGTCAGTATCCTTGCTTTGTCAGCTATGTAAGCTTGAATGATAGCTCATGCATTTTATCAATAGAAAGATCTTGTTACCTGAATAATATTGTATACACTTGAGAAACATGACAGCTTTCAAAACCATTGTTAAATTTAAAACCAATGCCATGAAAAATGTAGGGTAAGATGTGCATACAAGACATTATGTGTTTTTCGTTCAATTCAAGGGCAGATAATACAAGATAACTCAAAAATGACAGGAAAGATTTGAATTTTGAAGGTCTTATGCACAACTAGACATCATAGGTAGTAACTGTGCAAAGTTTCATCTCTTTCCAAATGATAGCTAAGGAGGAGTTGCGCACACAAAAAATTAATCCCGGACGGACAGACAGACAGATGGACAGACAGACAGAAGGACAGACTAAAATCATAGAGATACAGGAGTTTTGTACAAAATTAACTGTAAATTGAAGCTATTTTGTTGAGTCAAGGGCAGATAATTCAGGAACAACTTGACATTTCCAACAAATTCTAGTCCTAAGGACAAATAGACATCACACAAAGTCATTGTTGTAAGTTTCAGTTCATTCCCATTCAGAATGTAGGAGAGGTTGTGCTCACAAGAAATTCAGTGATTTTCATTCAATACAAGGGCAGATAATTCAAGATGACTCAAGAACAACTGAAGTGATTAGAATTTCAAAGGTCTTATGCACAACTCGACATCATAGGAGTAATGGTGCAAAGTTTCAGCTCATTCCCATTAATAGTTTAGGAGGAGTTGCGCACACAAAATATTGCTAACAGACGAACAGACGGATTGACAGATGGACAGACAGGCAGATGGACGACCGGGGCAATAACATAATACTACCCTTCAGGCGTATAAAAATGTGGGATTGTTGGGTAATGGGTTAAGAAAAAGTGTCATCAGTAAACCAATGGTGGCTGGTACCATCTGACTGACAGGAAATGACTGATGGACCAGTATCCTGGAGTCAATCTACACTGCTGGAATCCAGATTAAAATTTCTTGTTCTGAGCAACCACTTTAATTATTGCTGGAATAATTTCTTTGTTCGTGGTAATCTCAGTGAAATTTGAAAGCCTCAAACAGTAAAGTATTTATTAATGCAACATCTGCTTTTGAAATAAAGTTTTTGTTAGATAAAAATCTATTACCAATAGATTATAATGAGAATCATTAAATTCATTAGACTAATAAATCTCTGTTTTAGTAAATCTAATGAACTTAAAATGTAACTTTAACCCATTCCCACACAATGATGTTTTAAATACTCCCTAATATAAAGGCTTTGGAAAACATTGTGGAAAATGAAGAAAATGCTTGTTATAAAGCAATTTCATCATTATCCACAATGTTTTTTTACCAAAAAAAGACAAAGATTTTAAAGATTTTGTCAGCTTAAAATTGTTGTCTGCAACTTCTTTGAATATGGCCTGGTCTAAAATTTAATAATGTGGGAAGAGGATAAAGCAGGAAACCTCTTAGATAATCACTCAAAGTAGAAGTCAGCTAGAAGAGACTGGTAACAATTGTTCACATCGATGTGTCATTGTGAAACAGTTGTAACTGCCTATAGGCAGTTACAAATGTTTTGCGCCGACCCATCAGTCATGGGACATTGACTTTTGACTGAATACAAATACCCAAATATAAGATTGATGGATATGAAGAGTTTGTGTTAACCCATTTCAGCACAATCCTGCTTCTTGTGTCGAGCAAAAAGCTTTGGAAAACTTGGCACAAGCAATTTCTTCATTATCTACCCAAAAAAGACAAACATTTTTAAGATTCAATTGACTTAAGATTGTTGGCTGCAACTTCTTTCTATTTTGACCAGTCTTAAATTGTGTCACCTCGTAATTGCTTAACCCTTTCCTGTTTTTTGAAAGAGGTTGCAGACGACAACGAAAATTGGATGCAATTTGAAATTAAACCATTCTATGTGGTAGAAAATATTGTGGGAAAAGGAGAAATTGCTTGTCACAAGCAATTTCTCCTTTTTCCACAATGTTTTCTCAAGTATAAAATAACAGTGACGTAATATCCCGGGTTTGTCCAGGAAAGGGTTAAAGCCATAGTAAAGAAGGGGACAATCCTGTCTTTCCTTGAACTTTACATGATTAAGGTGATACAATCCCTTATGTCATGGATTATAGCTGTCAAAGTTTAAAGTCCAACTATAATCCATCATATATTGGAACAAAAAATGGTCTTATGATGAAGGTAATTTTAGGTTTGAATACATCAACCAGTCTTAATCAATATATTTTTCTACTAAAATCCATCAGATAAAGCAAAACCTTCAGATTGTATATCATGTACATTTCGACTAAATCATTTCAAGGGCTATGAATATAATGAGCAAGAACTCTTACAAAATATGACTCAGTCTTTATATTTCATCTGTGTATTTCTAGAAACAAGACCGTTCTTCTGGTGCAATCCCAAATCCATTCCAACAAAATCCAATGTGAGGAACAAGAAATGTGTCACAGACACAAGTCCCCCTTCCATTGTGACCTTGAACTTGGAAATACCAAACAGAACATGACACTAGTACTCATCAGGTGGAACAACTGTGCAAAGTTATTTTAAAATCCATCAATTAATTTAGAGGATAACCTGACAGACAAGAGTTGTGTATGCCCCATGCCCTCCCTGGACAAGATCTTGGAATACCCCCCTCTGCCCTCCCACACACAGGCACCTATGCCCATCACAATTACCTGGCTAGGGCATAAAAATTAACAGTTGCAAAGGTGCTTTTTTCCAGTAAATTTATCGATAATTCTTTTTCTCTTAGATAAAGATGTTACTTTGAAAATAAAACTAGTTAAAGTGGCCTCATTACATGTTTGTCAGCAGGTTTTCCCATGAACTCCCAGCATCAAGTTATCTAATCTTTTAAAAGAAATTTCAATTAGGAGATGAAGGCTCTTTGTTCCTATTGAACCTCGTTAAAGGTACACCCTTCCTTTAGTTTGAGATTTGTTTATTTGAATGAGTTTCAACTTCTCCTTGAACAATTCAACCCTAATGAAGCTGAACCCTGAATAGTCTTATTTTGGAGGGAGGCCCTACACATACATGGAAGTTTATTTTAATATACGCCACTAATTTGTCATTGTTAGCTTATTACCAGACTACAAACTTTTAGACAAATCCAAATTAAAAGAAGTTGTAGACGACAATTTAATGTTATTGAATTTGAAAACGTTTGTCATTTATAGAAAAAAACATTGGATAAAGAGGGAATTTCTTTCTGTAGGCAATTTCTTCATTTTCCACAATGTTTTCTGAAGCTTTTGTTTTGAGGGTCTTAAAAGGTGGAACTGTGTTGGAACAGGTTCAGTCAGTTGTTTTTCAAATTAATTCTCAAACATGTTTTGATCAACATTAGGTCATCAAGTACTTTCAGCCCTTTGACTTTAATGCAGTTAACAACTGTTTTTCATAGGTTTTACAATGAAAAGTTTAATTTGATATCAAAGTGTCCCTTAGAGTGCATCTATAGAAAATATCCTTAAGGTCCCTTTTCCTTCGTTTGTCAATTTCTTTATACTCAGGGTTTATCCTTGTGATCAGACAATTGTTCTGACCATGTTTCATCAAGATGAAGTCAAAATTATGGGCCCTAGTTTGCAAATAAGAAAATTATCATTGAGGACCCTTTTCCTATAATTTCCAGTTGAACCTTTCAATTTCAATAGGGGTCATCCTTATGATCTATCAATAAATCTGACCAAGTTTCATTAAGATTAATCCAACTATGAACACTTAAATTGTTGATGCCACATGATACACAACAGAAGACATTCAACAATAGAAAAAGATCAGCATGAGCATTTTGTGCTCAGGTGAGCTAAAATCCAAATGCAGAGAGAGTAATCTTAACAAGATGGCCACAATAGCCCTAAATTGCTCACCTGTTTGACAGTCAATTTTCTGGTTGATTCGGCACAAATGGAGACCAGTAAAGAATCCACAAGGTTTTCTAAGGATTGACCTTGTGACATAGTATTTCAACCCCAGCAACCCTTTTTCGAATTCTTCAAGATGTCATTAAGACAAACATTCTAACCTTTTGGAGTTTAATGGGGCACAAATTTTGGCCTCTAGAATGTCTACAAGGTTTATTTCAGACCAAGACTTTGACCAAAAGTGACATTTTCACAATTTCATCAAGACCAATATTCTGACCTATTTTGAGGTTGATTCTAAAGTGTCTACAAGGTAAATGGCGACAATGGACGTCAAACAACCGTCTAGCTTACATTCACCTTGTGGTCAGGTCAGCAAAACCTATTCCCACACAATGATGCTTTTGGACATCAATCAAGATAAACAGTTGGGAAAACATTGTGTAAAATGAAGAAATTGATGAAACAAGCAATTTCTTTAGTTTTAAACATTTTCTATCCAGAAAGATGAAAAAACAAGAGGGCCGTTGGCCCTGGGGTGCTCACCTGAGATAAAGACTCTTTTCCATTCAACAATCTAATTTCATGTTAAGGTTAGCATAGATAGACAATGTACCTCGGGATCCAAAAGTCTAAATTACAAGTTCAAGGCTTTAGGGCAAATTAGAAAGAAGGAGAAAATCCACACCCCCCTCTGGATCCATGGGTTATAATTTCAGAAAATCAATGAACTGACTCTTCATGCTTAACCCCCCCCCACCCCCGAGCTCCACCCATGGGGCCCAAGGATCATGATTTTAGGTATTTTGAAAGAGGTCAATATACTGATGCTTCATGCAAAATAACAAAGCTCTACTCCTTTTGGTTCAGGAGGAGAAGATTTTTTTTTAAAGATTATTCTAAAATTTGCCATGGCAACAAGAGTTTTTAACCGATTTCAATACTTTTTGCAATTTTCAAAGGGGACAACCTACGGAACTTTTCTGCATAATTTGGTTCAAATTGGCCCAGTGGTTATGGAAGAGATGGTGTTTAAAAGTAGTTCTTTATTTCTATATAAACCCCAAATTCCTTGGGCTCCCCTCTGGGGACCAAAGGATAATTATTTTAGGTATTTTGAAAGAGGTCAATATACTGATGCTTCATGCAAAATATCAAGGCTCTACGCCTTCTTGTCAGGAGGAGAAGATTTTTAAAGATCATTTTAAATTCCACTTTTGTTGGCATGGCAACCAGAGTTGTAAACTGATTTCAATTCTTTTAGCTATTTTCAAAGGGGACAACCTTAGGAAAAATCTGCCAAATTTGGTTCAAATTGGGAAGAGATGTTGTCTAAAGAAATTGTTGACAGAAGGACAAAAGGTGATAACAATAACTCACTTGAGCATGTTCTTATTTCTATATCAACCCCACCCCCAGTGGTTAAACCCCTTGGGAACAGAGGATAATGATTTTTGCTCTTTTGAAAGAGGTCAATATACAGTAAGTTCATGTAAAATATCAAGGCTCTACTCTTTCTGGGTCAGAAGAAATATTTTTAAAGATTATTTTAAAATTTCACTTTTGTTGCCATGGCAACAAGAGTTGTTTTTTTAACAAATTTCCATACTTTTAGCACTTTTCAAAGGGGACCACCTAAGAAACATTTCTGCCAAATTTGGCTCTAATTGGCCCTGTGGTATGGGAGGAAATGTTGTTTAAAAATTGTTCTTTATTTCTTTATAAACCCTACCCCCTGAGGCTCCCCTCTGGGGACCCGAGATCATGATTTTAGCTATTTTTAAAGAGGTCAATATACTGATGCTTCATGCAAAATATCAAGGCTCTACACCTTTGGCTCAGGAGGAGAAGATTTTTAAAGATTATTTTAAAATTTCACTTTTGTTGCCATGGCAACCAGAGTTTTTAAAGAATTTCTGTTCTTTTTGATACTTTAAAGGGAGACCACTTAAGGATCATTTCTGCCAAATTAGGTTTAAATTAGCCCAGTGGTTTGGTATATGTCTTTAAAGAAATTGTTGATGGATGAAGCATGATTGATGGACGCCGGACAAAAGTTGATCACAATAGCTCACTTGAGCACTTTGTGCTCAGGTGAGCTAAAAACACCAAAACTTTATAAACTTAAAATTGATGTCTGTAACACTTTTCAATTTGAACCAATCTAAAATGGTTTTGTCTGGTAATAGGCTAAAACAAGAGCATCGCCCATGGGTGCCAACGCTCTGCTGCAGGTGCTGGATAATGCAAAAACTCTAAGTTGAAAAAGGGGCATAACTCTTACAAAATTGCTTTTAGAATTATCCCCTCTGACAATCCAGATAGTTCTTGTGATGATCAATACACATGCCAATTTTCATGAGGATATCTTCAATTACAACTTAGATATGACCAAGGTTATAAACTTTGTCACGCCAACGCCAAAACACATGACGCCAAGGTGATCACAATACCTCGGTTTTCTCCAAAAATAGCCGAGCTAAAAATAAGCATCACTTCTGTGACAAAAAAAATGCCTAAGAAAACATTGTGGATAACAAAGAAATTGCTTGTCACAAGCATATTCTTATTTCTTCATGGTGATTTTTACCCAAAAAGACAAAGATTTTTAAAATTTTATCATAAAGAAATTGTCATCTGCAACTTCTTTTAATTTGGACTAGTCTAAATTCTTGTCATGTGGTAGTGGATTAGGTGGTTTTGTAATAATGATCTACTGTTTGACAGTATTAGGAATATCACAACATAATATAGTGTAAAACATAACTGACCTTGGAGCAATTTAATATGCCAAGTTGACAAATATTTATCTAGGTTAGAGTTTCTCCAGGAATACAAATACTGGGTAAACCATGCTGTAACAAATAAAAGCAAACAGGATCTCTGAACCCTACTGTGTCTTATAGATTAAATAGCAAATTGATATTCTGATTCACAATAACATATTCTATTTCACCGTTGTCAAGCTGATTAAAACTTTTTTTAGAATTTTATTTAAATCAAAGGGCCAAAGCACTGGAAGTACCTGTTCAATGGCAAATACATCTTTTGAAAATAAATTTCATGAATAACTCTGGTTTGAAAAGGAAATGTAGGAGGTGTAGACTAAGATCAGACTGTGTGACCTTTTCCTGTGTTTTTACCTTTGACTGAAAGCTAGTCACAATTTTAGACGGAAACATAATGTGCTTGACAGATTTTCAATGACATAGACCCATTAACCCTTTTCTGTTTTTAAAAATATTACACCAGTCCAAATTGAAAGAAGTTGCAGACGACAAATAAAAGTGAATGTATTTTGAAAAGCAACCAACCTATAGGGTAGAAAATATTGTGGGAAAAGAAGAAATTGCTTCTTACAAGCAATTTCTTTTTTTCCCACAATATTTTCTTTAGTATATATTCAATAGGACGTAAAAACAAGTGATTGTGCAGGAAAGGGTTAAATATACAATATCCTTTATGACATGATTACTTTCTTATTCTTTATTTCTTTCATGAGAATCTTTTACTTTGCACATTACTGATCTTCTTCCACATCAAATCTTAATTATTCATAAGCAATCATATTGGCATACTAAATGCCATTGAATTGCCATAATTAGGTGAAAAATCATCTCAATTATTGATAATAAATCTCCTGTATATGAGAAACCAGAATTGGGAACAAGTCTGGCAAAATACAGAATCCGAGAAGGGAAACGTGGTAAAACAAGAACAAAATGAAATTGTCCTTGACCTCTGGGTTAGCATCATGGTTTCAGGACAATTATGAAAAATCATTTTGCTAATTAACAACATTTCTCTGCTTCAACAATAGAATTTTTAGCAGGTACTCAATGAAATGAGACAAGACATATCAATACTGACAGGTATCTGTCCTTTCAACTAACAATGGTCAGGTTGACCTTGGTAATTACTAGTTACAGAGTTTTCCCAGGCAGGATATAATGGCTCATCATTTGTTCTGTTGAACATTAATGTAACATGCAAGGATGAACCCATTCCTTATTGCAGCAACTGGTGCTACTACTCAATGATTTCTACTGCCATGTCTCAAAACAGAACAACCATCTGATTCAATCTAGACATGAGATTCCCATCTCATTTAAGTTTGTTTTGTTGCAAGTTTTTGTCAAATTTCTGAAAGAATGTTAACCAAAACAAAATTACTGCAAACAGATGCCTGACACTTGACTGTTGGGTTCTGGATAATGAGTATATCTACTGTGTTCTACCAAAACCTTGTATTTTGGAAAAAGCTATAGTTACAAGGTTTTTATAAAACAAAAGAGATGATTTAAGTCAAGAAAGGGGGATTATTGAATTGAAATGACAGACATTGCCATTGAAAGTTAACAAAATCTCAAGAAAATATCTGAAGGCATTATCACACAATCCCACTTTCTTACGCCTCTTTTGCAGTGGAAAACTTTGTGATAGGCAATTTCTCCTTATATAATGTTTTCTACCATATTTGGCTTCTGCTTCCAATTTTTCTGCACTTTGTAATTAAGTCATCAACTTCTATCAGTTCAGACAAGTCTTAACCTTTGTCATGCTGAACCTGAAATATTCCTGTCTTTGCAGGAGGTGAAGACAAAGATCAACCTGCACATATGTGCAGTCTGATGTTGGTCTACACCACCTGTTTGTTCCTTATAAACCACAGGATTTTAATTCAGCATGACAAGGGTTAAATTTGGTTATCTGATAATGGGTTGAATGATAGCAAACATGTTACAAAACATCACCTTTTTTTCACAATGACAATAGCAACAACATCAATACTGGCTATGCTGTGGCTTATGCAATACCTTCGATTCCAATCCCACACAACGAAATTTTAGACTAGCCCAAATTGAAAGCTGTAGAGGACAATTTCAAGTTGATGGAATTTTATTTTTATTTTTGTTTTTTTGGATAGGGTTATTCATTTTCCATGTTTTCCAAACTTTTTCCCTGAGGGGTGTAATAAGGGCTTGTGTTGGAATGGGTTGTAAAAAAACGGAATTGAGCTAAAAATTTATATTTAGCCCATTACTTCACAATGACACTTTCTGATGCCCTGAAGAAAAACAATTGTGGAAAACTTGATTGGAAAAGGAGAAATTTCTGGTCGTAATTAATTTCTCCTTTTCGCACAATGCTTTTCTACCATAATCAATAGTTATTTGTAGTGATGGGCCGATGATCAATTATAATCCATAATCAGTTGGTTTGGGCTTCTGATTACGATAATCGCCCAATAAATTTCATAATCAATTAATTGGTTTGTAACACAATATTTTCAGACTTTTGGTACATATCCAAAACATTGCGACCATAATGTGCGATGTTTTTAGAATTGACCTACATTTCTGAATGACCCTGCCAGCTATGAGTTTCAAGGTTTTATATTTGATGAGGGCATGGAGGATGGAAGATATAAACTCAAACATGAATTTTATTTATGTCTTTTATAATCGATGGTCATATTATTTTTAAGAAATGAATCTTCCCTTTGAAAGTAGGCCTAATTAATATTAGCTACAGAAAATTAAGATTGCTGTTTGTTTGCACTTGAATATAATTTGTTAATAGTAGGACTCAATTGTGGGATTCTATGATGGACTCGTTGATTTTTTATCTTGAAGTCCTTGCAATCTTCAGAAATGTGATTGCAAAATATAGATTATTCACTGCTTGATATGAAGGTTCAAATCATTGATTCATATATTGAGTCAACTGTGGAGACCAATGTCACTAATTTGGTCTTGTTTACTTCTTGTTCTCTGTGTTCTCTGGTAATAACCTTTTACCTAGAGAATGCAAATCATTTTAACACTGTCTCAAGAATGAACCAAGTCTCCATCGAAATACAAAATCAACAGCTTCAAAGTCAATGCTTACAAGTTTTTAAACAAATGATATAAGTATCATTGCATAAGTTATAAAAAACAAGGTGGCAAATTGTCACAAAATACACCCGTCACACTGCTGGTTGTTGACTGTGGAAGGGAATTAAAATTAAAGTCTAATTTCAAGAAAGAGTAACAATTCACAATAATAACATATGGTTCTGGTGTTTTTTTTTGTTATCATGAGGTTTTGAAAACCATAAGCTGTTACACTGTAAGAGATTTGAAAAAAAGATATGTTCCTTGATGATATCTATCCACCCATAAAAGTTCATGATCATAGTTGTTATACTTTCAGAGATATGCTCCAAGCAAAATCTAAGTATGAAAAACAACGAGGGGAATAACCCTAAACACTTCACTTCTCCTTGATGAAGTTTCATGAACATAGCTATTACACTTTTAGAGATATAATCCAGACAAAATACAAGTATGAACAAAGTCTGAAAAACAACTAAGGGCAATAACTCTCAAAATATGCTAGGAAGAGTTATAGTTCTTGTACACTGCACTTCTCCTTTGTGAGATCTATCTACCTATTACTTTTCAAGATCAAAGCTATTATACTTTCAGAGATATGCTCTGGAAAAGATCTAAGTATGAAAAACAACAAAGGGAAATAACTCAAAAAATAAGCCAGTTAGAGTTATGTTTCTTGTCCACTGCACTTCCCCTTGATGAGATCTATCTACCCATGAAGTTTCATGATAATAGCTTATATACTTTCAGAGATATGCTCTGGACAAGATCAAAGTATGAAAAACAACAAAGGGCAATAACTCTCAAAATATGCTAGGGAGAGTTATAGTTCTTGTACACTGCACTTCTCCTTTGTGAGATCTATCTACCTATTACTTTTCAAGATCAAAGCTATTATACTTTCAGAGATCTGCTCTGGACAAAGATCGAAGTATGAAAAAACAATAAAGGGCAATTACTAAAAAATTAAGCCAGGTAGATTTATGGTTCTTGTGCACTGCACTTCCCCATGATGACATCTATCTACTCATGAAGTTTCATGATAATAGCTTATATACTTTCAGAGATATGCTCTGGACAAGATCAAAGTATGAAAAACAACAAAGGGAAATAACTCAAAAAGTAGGCCAGTTAGAGTTATGTTTCTTGTCCACTGCACTTACCCTTGATGAGATCTATCTACCCATGAAGTTGTTTCATGATCATAGCTTGAATACTTTTACAGATATGCTCCGGACAAGATCCAAGTATGAAAAAAACAAAGGGCAATGACTAAAAATAATAAGCCAGGTAGAGTTATGTTTCTTGTGCGTTGCACTTCCCCTTCATGAGATCTCTCTTCCAATGAAGTTCCATGATTATTGCCTTTTTACTATTAGAGATATACTTCGCACAAGATCCAGTGCACCCCAGACGCCCAGACGCCACGGTCGATCCCATAATAAGTCCTGTCTTCAAAAGCGTATAAAAATCAAAGTAGCAGGCAGTAGTGGTAATGCCATAGCATTTACACTTAGAGTACTGAATTGATTAAAAGAAACCATTTATGTAATTGATCATTAGTTGATTTATTCTTCTGACTAAAACTAATAATTGATTATGATTTGAAACCGATTGCCCAACACTAGCTATTTTCCAATTTTAGCCCAATTTGAAATGTGTCTGCAACGCCTTTGATTTGGACCCGTCCCCGATGACCGCTGGCACATTGCATTTTTTAAATTGTTCCAAATTCAAAGAAGTAGCAGACAACAAATTATGATTTACGAAATACTAAAGATATGTGTTTAAGGAGATATAAAGGATTATGGGAAATGAAGAAATTGCTTGTTACAAGCAATTTCTCCTTTTTCCAATATCCTTTTCTAAGCTTTATCCATGAGACCCTTAAAAAAAGGCAGATTATCTTTGAATGGGTCAATGCAGATTGGTTAGTATTTGCCCTGAACTTTTTGTCAAACATAGCCAGACTTTCCCTATCTGATAACAGTTATGTTACTAAGAGGCCATAGGTTAATGCAATGGGCATGAGTTTTGGCAGTTATGTACTTTTCATGCTCTATAAATCTTCTTTATGCTGACAATATTTGATAGAAAAAAATGTGGAAACACCTACCAAAAATATATGAACACCTGATATTATTCTTCAGAGATAGTTTGAGCACCAACATGGAATCAAGTATTTTTATGTGGATGTGAATGGCTCTTTTACTATCACAGAGGTACTAAACATGTATCTAAGGGGCATAACTCAGTAAGACTCGGGACTTATTACAAAAAGAAATTGTTTTCACAATCACATTTTTGCACAATAGAGTAAACACTGTGGGAAAAGAAGAAATTGCTTGTAAGAAGCAATTTCTTCTTTCCCTACAATGTTTTCCATCCTATACAGACCTTATTTTTCAGATTTAAGATATTATTTGTTGTCTGCAACATTTTTTAAATTGGACTAGTATTAAATTTTGTCAGTTAGGAATGGGTCAAGCACACACCCAAATGAATAACAAATATTTAAACAAGAAAACTCAACGTAGATCAAGTTGAGTGCTTGATAAAGAACTTCACAAGCAGCTGCAAATATTGAGCCAAAGTTGCGGGCCTACGTGAACAATGTCTCTACTTACTCAGATGTAAAGCAGGAAAAGGTGTATGAATAAGTTATGGAAATCAGGCAATAATTCTAAATTGATTTAGTCAACAAAATCCCAAGAATAATCTGCTCATGATGGAGAACAATTGTTCCAACTTGTTTTGAAATCCATCTATAAATGCAGGAGATATTCTCTGGACAAGCTCAATATAAATATTTGACCTTGAGTTGTGACCTTGACCTGGAAGCTATCTGAAAATCAGTTACTAATGGCAGATCTACTCATGATGGAGAACACTTGTCTAAAGTTATTTTTAAATCAATCAATAAATGCAGAAGATAGGCTCTGAACAAATCTGACAGACTTACACACAAACACTCAAACCAATATTGAGGGTTAATTGTGATACTATTTTAAGTGTCTATACATCTTTGCAATTAACCCATTCCATAACGGCAAAATTTTAGTCTGGTCCAAATTAAAAGAAGCTTCAGGCGACAATTTCAAGTTGATGAATTTTACATTTCTTCGTCTTTTTGGATAGAAAACATTGTGGATAATGAAGAAATTGCAATGAAGATACAAGCAATTTCTTCATGTTCCACAATGTTTTCCAAAGCTTTTTTATTGGGGCGCGTAAAAATGAGGGATTGTCTTGGAAAGGGTTAAGCCTTCAAATGCACTGACATGTGTCATTGCAAACTATATCTCGATCATTACAAGCAGGCTCCACAAAAATGGACGCTATATGCTTCATTGAAAATGAAAAACAAACAGCAGAACCATGACAAACAAAATGATAAAAGGGGTATAATTTCCTTTGTTCCTTTTAAGTATATATAAATGCTGTATTTTGAATGGTTTTGTATGGATATAAAGAAAAGTGTTAACAATGATGACAGAAAGTTCACACTCATCTTGATAAAATTGACCAATTGAGGCTGTCAATCAAATAACCAATCGACCAATGAAATCATTCATTGAGACAAGAAATGAGTTTTGATTGCCAACACTGACAGCTTTTTTTGTTAACCTTTTTTGTTGGTTTGGTGACTTAAACGTTATAACTATAGCTTATCCAAGCTGTAGTATGATGTTTAGGTCACCAATCAAACATGTTTAGGACAGACGGAGCCAGTGGGCAGAGCCAGTGATTGGTCACTTATATACAGTGAGAGACTTAAGTTTAATTTGTTGCCGAAATATTTATTTTCAAGTGAGAAGGATGCTTATCATATAAAGTTGGAATCCATTTTCCACGATTTCATATTTGCAGGTGTTCTACAAGTACAGTAACTAAGGGAACTGAGAAAGACAGGATGATGTTTCAAGATGAAGGTAGAGTGCAAATTCAACTAGGCAGTAGAAAGCTTGATGCAATTTAAATCAAGATATTTTTGCTTGGCTCCTGTTACCTTCTGCAATGCCACGCCCTCAATCAAAGGACTGAATGTACTGAAAATGGACGTCCCTAATGGCATAGTAGTGTGTATTATTACTTAATGTAAGAAACTAATCAGAGATTCTGTATATCTTTTAAACATTCTGAAAACCAGTAGTAGCTAAAAATGGTTATTGCAAAATATCAATAACCATCAAAGGAACTTCTAACAGTATAGCTTATCACTCCCGCGGTATATAGTGGATATGCACAGTTATAAAAATAGAAGTCAAATTACTCACTATATAATTGAAAGACTGCGTGTTATTGAAACCGTGACTGCATCTACGCTGAGCAGGATATTGCTAGGTGTTCTTGTACTTTAAAGAGGAGTCTTTACGCTTACTAAAAATTATAAAAACCTTCTGTTATGCCATTTTCAAAATCAAACCTAATTGGGCACTACTTTTCTACTACCCTAGTAATATCCTACTGGATTTTCTAAACTTGGTAACATCGATGGACATTGAAGACGTCCATAAAAAATGTCTGTTTTCTAGGTTATTCCAAAATCAGCCGAAAGAGGGTTCAGATTTATGCCTAGTTTAGGAGTGAACTAAAAATGTCATTTGCAAAATATCGGAAGATTAGAAAAATGAGAAGTGACTTTTTTATGTTTTTGCTCAGGTGAGCTGACAAAGACATATAACAGGTTAAGATATTGCAGAGAAAAGTATGTTTTGGAATTATATGGTAATGTTGAGCTTTTTTGAAGTCACATAGATAATATCGAAAAAGAATCCTTGTAGATCAGCACACAAAACTTATATTCATAAAAAATGTGACCTTTTCTAAAGGTTTTAAGACGAATTGAGGCATTTTTGCCAATCTATAATGCTTGATAAGTATATCAGTACAACTGAGTGTATATTCATGTAACACCCACTACAAGCGGATACAGCCTGACATGTGACACTATTTCATCTTTAACAATTCATGTAACAGTTTTTGCATATTGCTGCAGGAAAAATAAACCAATGTGAGCTTAACCCATTCCCACACAAGCTTTGTTACTCCCTTTTGGAAAACATTTACCCTGTTACAAGTATTTTTTTCATTTTCACTATGTTTTCTATCTAAAACAACAAAGCTTTATAAATTTCACAAACTTAAAACTGTTTTCTGAAACTTCTTTTCAATGGACTAGTCTTATTTGTTTCTTTATGTGTTGGAATGGGTTAATCTATTTATTCTCTATCCAGCAAGTCAAAAAATCTTATAATTTCATCAACTTGAAATTGTTGTCTGCAACTTCCTTCAATTTGGACCAGTCTCAAATGTGTCATCTGATTATGGGTTAAATAAGAGCTCTAAGAGACTGATTATGCTCCCCAAATAAAGCCCTGTCACAAAAAGTACAAGGTAAACAGAAGTTCTGACAGACCAACAGACGCAGTAGCAGGCATATTCTCTCTATATCACAAACATGCTAAGTTCTAACTTACATCCTTGAGCTGTGACCTTGACCTTGGAGCTGTCTGAAAATTTGTTTCAAATGCCTCATATACTCACAGTAGAGAACAAATCTAGAATCTTAGTATGTATACATGCTTAATTTTAATGTTTGACCTTAAGCTTTGACCTTGACCTTTGAGATATCTGATTCTTTTTTTCAAATTGCACGTCTACTCATGACTGAGAACAATTTTGACAAGTAATGTTGAAATTCATCCATAATTGAAGGATCTATGCTCTGGAAATGCTTAATATTCATTTTCAACATTGAGTTGTGACCTTGACCTTGGAGTAATCTGAAGATTTGTTTCAAATTAAACATCTACTGATGATAGAGAACAATTGTGTAAAGTTATTTTGAATTCAATCCATAATTCTATAAGCTATGTTCCAGTATTGGATATTTGCAACATTTGACCTTGACCCGTGACTTTGATCTTAAAGCTATCCATTTTTTTCAAATGGCACATCTTCTTATGACTGAGAATAATTGTGCCAAGTTATATTATAATTCTATTCTCTGGACATGCTTAATTTCAACTTTCGACCTTAGGTTGTGACCTTGATCTTGGAGCTATTTGAGAGTTTATTTCAAATTGCACATCTACTCATGCTAGAGAATAAATGTGTGAAGTAATTTCAAATTCCATCCATTATTCAAGGACATATACTCTGGAATTAAATGTTTGACCTTGAGCTGTGACCTTGACCTTTGAGCGATCTGAAGCCTTGTTTTCAAATTGTACATCTGTTCATGATAGAGATCAATTGTGCCAAGTTATATTGAAATCTATCCTTAATTGATTTTAATATTTGACCTTGAACTATCACCTTGACATGAGAGCTATCGAACAACCTGGAAAAATACCTTGGCACAATATCATAAAGAATTCACATGTAAAGTGTCATCAAATTTGGCCAAAAGGTTGCTGAGAGACAGACAGACAGTTGGATGGACAGAAAACAGGATGGACAGACAACACGGTGGCTGTATGCTAGCCCTTTGGGCAGCATAGTATAAAGCTAAAGTTAAGCCACTTTTGTCCTCAACCAATATCTACCTGTTAGCAATTGCGCTTGATGGTCCAATCTCTAATCCAGTTAGCAAAATGAGCAATGGCGCTTTCAATACAGTGAATATAGTCAAAGGTTTAATTGATCTCAAATAGGTGTTAACTGCATGGAATTTATCTGAAAATAAGTAAGTTCTCTGTCTTCGACAACCATTCTGAAACAATTTCAATCTTTGTCTTGGAATTTCTTAACAAGGGCTCTGATTGGCCAAGATATATTTCTCTTCCATTCAGAGCCTTTTAGTTTTTGACAAATTCAATTAATTGGAGAACACAAGCCCTGGGCAAAAGAATAGAACATCTGGAGGAAGATAATTCTTGCATAGTCTGTCCCTTTTCATCCTTGATAAGTTGGGATTGTTGTTAACAATTTAATTATATAATGATTTTGATAAAATCTTATGACAGAACCATTTCCTGTTTTAGAAAATGTTGGACATGTCCAAATTCAAAGGTATTGCAGACAAATATCAAAGTAGATTGAATTTGAAAAATAATCATTCAGTAGGGAAAAAATTAATTTGGAAAAAGAAGAAATTACTTGTAACAAGAAATTTCTTCTTTTCTGCAATATTTTCTCAATCATAAAAATCATAGGGACGTAAAAACCAGGGATTGAACAGGAAAGGGTTTAGGTAAAGTTGTACTTTGAAGAATAAACCAGTATTTGAGCTTTTAAAGTTACATTATATGACTGATTTTAAAACCAAACTGTGCAAAATAAACTAAGAATAAAGTCCAAGCGAGGATCAATGTGTTTCTAGAGAATATTCAAGCAAGATAAACTAAGAATGGCCCTCATTCAAAACTCACAGTTTTTTACAGGTAGCAGAGTTTGAAAAGTGACAAACAAGCAGAAAAAAATCCTGCAGGATTTTAGCTGGAAAAAGAACTAATAAAATGACTGGATTTCAGGTTTAACTGGCAAATTTCTCTGTGTCAATTATGTTTTCCTATATTCAAGTTTGGACTTCCTAGATGAAAAACATTGGGTGATAAATTGACAACAGATGGACATTTGGACATGTAAAGTTATTCTGGAGGGATAATGCAAACCCTTGTCATGCTGAACCCAAAATATTCCTGTTTGTGCAGGAGGTGTAGACAAAGATTAGCCTGCGCATATGCACAGTCTGATCTCATTCTACACCCTGTTTTTCTTTTTCAAGCCTGATTTGTTTAAAAAATTTAATGTTCAAATAAAATATTGAACCACAACAAGCACTTTCGATGCCTCCAGCCCTTTGAATTTAATTCAGTTTTGAAATGAATTTTTATTCAGTAGGACATGAGTTAAAACACATAGCCACTTTAGTGGTACTGTAGTTACTATTGTTGGGAGTTAACCCATTACCAGAAGGCACAATTTTAAATGGATTTGTAAACAACCATTTTTTGTTTGTTAAATTTTAGATTTTTCAACTTTCTGGGATGAAAACATTGTGTAAAATGAAGCAATTGCCTATAGAAATCAAAGGACTGAAAACACTGTAATCACTTTATCAGTAATATATTGTTTAATTATTTATTTCATAAACAACAGCAGTTACTGTTTTAACTTGAAAGGGACAATCAGATAGTGTGGTTAAGACCAGACTGCACATTGTTCAGCCACGTGCCAAAAACAGGAATATTCCAAGTCCGACAAGAGTTCATCGAGGCTGTAGTTGAAATTGATCAAGTAAATGTTGAAATGAATGTATTTCAATTTCATTTTAAGATACCAGGACCAATTGATTCTGGTACCAGTATATAAACAATTTTGACAAAAGAAGAAATTGATTGTGTTAAACAATTTCACCTTTTTGTCACATCTTTTCGACTTTATACATAGTAAATGGAAATGAATTGCAGACGACATTTAGATTTTTTCTTAACTTTCTGGATAGAAAGCATTGTGTAAATGAGGAAATTTCTTCATTTTGAACAATGGATTTCCAAGTATTTTTTGTCGAGGGGCTTAAAAAAGTGTCACTGTGTTGGAATGGTTTAATATAGCATCCAAATAGCACATCTAACTTTCAATGATTTTAATCTAATTTTTAATCATTTTACTGTCCTGACAAAATGAGGGCAAAAGTAACTCTATCCTAACTATCAGGCAACTACCAAACTTTTATTGTGACAAATGAGGTAGTGCAACTCAACTAGAATCAATAGCAAAAGGCCCAAAGGGCTTTATCGATCACCTGAGTCCAAAGAGCACAAAAACAGACAAGGTCTACTAGATAATACTGCATACCAAATAAATATCTAGGCCTTTCTGTTTGGGAGAAGAAGATTTTCTAAAGTTTTCACTATACAAGCTTATGTTAAACTTGTGATGTCTGAGAATGGACTCATTTTGACCCTGAGGCCATAAATTATACAAACCTGATAGAAGTCCACCAAATGATGCTGTATACCAAATATCAAATCTCTAGGCCGTTTTTTATAAAAATTTTCGTTATATAAGACCTACGTAAAACTTGTGACTTACGGTCATGGGCTAATTATGACCTTTGGGCCATAATTTATACAATCTTGATAGAAGTCTACCAGATTGTGCTATATACCAAATATCTAAGCTCTAGGCCTTTCTCTTTGAGGGAAGAAGATTTTTAAAATTTCCCTATATGAGTCTATGTTAAACTTTTGAGGTCCGGGAAAGAGCTGATTTTGACCCTGCGGCCATAATTTACGCAATCCTAATAGAGGTCCACCAGATTAGCCACATACCAAATATTACAGCTGTAGGTCTTTTGGTTTGGTAGAAAAAGATGTTCAAAGTTATTTCTATGTAAGCTAATGCCCCCCAACCGACAACACAGATATTTCTCAACAGAATTTTTTTCTTGTACAACCTTTATAGTCCTTTGTCTAAAGACTCTAAATACAAAATGTGAAATCAGTCCGACTGCCATTTCATAACAAGTAGATTTTTAAAGATATACCCTTTCTTGCCCCTTATGGCGCCAAAAAAGGGGGATTAACTCCATTACATATACAAATCTGAAGCCTTTTCCCAAGGAGATGCTTCCTACCATGTTTGGCTAAAATCCTTCCAAGGGTTTTTAAAAAGAAGTCGAAAACGTAAAAAGTTAACACACATCACACAATACATACAAAAAAATGATTGCAAAAGGTCACCATGATCTTGGGACCTACGGACCTAAAGAGGATAATGGACAGCTGATATTATCCCATCAACCTCATGCACTTAATATTCCTGCATTTAATAGAAAATAAACAATTCATCATTATGCCCTAATGGGTAAATGATTCTTTCTGCACAGCTGACTCTAAATTGGAAATATTATTCATTGCATTGAATTATAGTTTAATTGTATATTCTGTCAGAGATGGATTAATATTCCAGATATATAGCCCTTTCACAAAAAGTATAGAATAAACAATAAAAGGGTTCAGACGAAGATGCAGCTATATACTCACCCTAATCCAGACAATGCAAAATGTACAACCTTGAGTTGTGACCTTGACCTTGGAGGTGTCTGAAAATTTGTTTTAAATGGCACATCTACTCATAATAAACAAGAGCTGGCCACAGTCATGTGACAAATGCCTCCAAAGGATAGGGTCAAGCATGTGGCACTTTGATTTGTTTTGTAAACACAACCACATGCATTTGTGATCTATACGTCTGGGCTTTTAATAAATGAAATTTTAATACATATAATAATTTCTATAAATACAGAATGAAATCAAAAAATGCATTATGGAGGGATTTTTCTAAGGTCA
Organism: Fragum fragum; assembly: GCA_946902895.1. Taxonomy (NCBI): domain Eukaryota; kingdom Metazoa; phylum Mollusca; class Bivalvia; order Cardiida; family Cardiidae; genus Fragum; species Fragum fragum. The sequence continues at coordinate 39,421,794 of OX336366.1, read as the reverse complement.
AAAGTAGGTCAAAGATCAAGGTCACTGGTCAAGGTCATGTAAAGTAGTCCACCCAATTTTGCATCTGTCCAAATATGGAAGCAATCCATTGAAGAATAAGAGAGTAAATACAATTTAACCATTCTGGATGCAATTTAACCATTCTGGACACCCCTTTGACCCCCAGATTCTGACCTTGACCTTTGAGATAGGAACCTGGGTCTTTTGCCACACACAAAGTCAGAAGGTGGTGAACATTTGTATGAAAGAAATTTGTACCTGCGTGCATGATTATAGAAGTTACAGAGCAGACACAGCAAAAAGTGCAGATTTTTAACCTTTGACCTCAGATTGTGACCTTGACCTTTGAGATAGGAACCTGGGTCTTTTTCCCAACACCTTGTCAGAAGGTGGTTAACATTTGTATGAAAGAAATTTGTACCTGCGTGCATGATTATAGAAGTTACAGAGCAGACACGCAAAAAAGTGCCGATTTTTATCTTTGACCCCCAGATTGTGACCTTGACCTTTGAGATAGGAACCTGGGTCTTTTTCCCAACACCTTGTCAGAAGGTGGTGAACATTTGTATGAAAGAAATTTGTACCTGCGTGCATGATTATAGAAGTGGACACGGCAAAAAGTCCCCATTTTTTTCCTTTACCCCAGATTGTGACATTGATCTTTGAGATAGGAACCAGGTCTTTTTCAGGACACGTCGTCTTATAGCAGTGAACATTTGTGCAAAGTTATATTGAAATCCACTATTGCATGTAGTAGTTACAGAGTGGACACGAAAGTAGGACTGACAGACGGACTTGTTGACTGACGGACAGACGGACAGTTCGATTACTATATGCCTCCCTTTGGGAGCAAAAACAACTGTGCAAAGTCATACATGTATTGAAATTAATCCATAATTTGAGGAGGTATGCTCTGGACATGCCCAATTTCTAACCTTGGAGCTATCTGAATACACTGCAACTCCTCTATAACGCTACCCGGCACATCGTTGACTCCATTATAACGTGGGGTCCGCTTGGCTCCCGAAATTTAGGGGGGGTGTCCAGGGTTCTGCCCAGGCAGCACAATTGTGCCATTGGCGCTAAAATAAAGCAGACGGCGCAGAAAAATTCAAATAGGTGGGCCTGAGGGCGCGCCAAATTCTTTGGATTTAAAAAAACGACGTCGGCAAAAATCCGACTTACGCGACGATCTAGTAGCGTTTTAGCCTAGTCCAAAATAAAATCAATATGGTACCCCGCCTCACCCTATGTAATTTCGCAACGAATTATCGGGAATAAATTGAGCAGGATACCATTCCGCGTTTATATGTTTCTAAGCGATGGATCAAACTAAAAGGCGCCCTAAGACCATTTTTGACTTTTTACCGGGTCTTCGGCAAAAAAGACGAAAGTAAATGAAGAAGTAGGTTCCCCTGAGCCTGGCCCGAGTTTTCATGGCCCGAGTACGTCTTCGTTAAGCTTAGAGGTTGCGGAATCGCAGGAAATCGGTTCCGGTGAAATTTCTTCGGAGGAATGCCCAGAAATACACGACTCGGCAGGGCAAAAAAGTAAAACAAAGCGGAGTTTTAATACTAAATGGCTAAATCAATATAACTGGTTGCAGTACGACGAAAATTCCAAAGTGATGACATGCTCACTGTGCATTAAGAACAAAAAGAGCAATGCTCTGACATCGGGTGATTGTATGAACTTTAAGACTAGTACGCTCATGCGTCATGCTTCAAGTAAAGATCACAAGGATTCAATTATTGCTGATTCGCAGTCTGGGGCCTTGGTGAAAAATATTCAAAATATTTTCAATGAAAAGGAAGCAGCTGTAATTTGTGCTTTCAAAGCTGCATTCTGGCTGGCAAAGGAAAATCTACCAATCATGAAGTTTGGTAGTCTGGTAGAATTTCTCACAGAAATGAACTGTCCTGATATTTTACACCTGAACTGTAGAGAAAATGTTTCATATACATCCGATAAAGCTGCTGAAGAATTCATTCAGTCAATTTCTCATGTGATTAGGCAGAAGGTTGAAGACAAAATAAGACTGTCTCCCTATGTCAGTCTTCTTTGTGATGAAACAACTGATATTTCAGTTACCAAGAAATTAAGTGTGTACTGTAGAGTGATTAATCCTGAGACCATGGAACCCTCAACCCATTTTGTTTGTAATGTTTCTGTTGACAGTGGGACTGGTAAAACTATATACACTGAGCTGAAAAAACTAATGACTGAAAAGAATATTCCAGTGGAGAAAGTAATGGGTTTAGGAACCGATGGTGCAGCTTCCATGACAGGAAAAGGGGAAGGTCTGACTGGTTATATGTTAAGGGATAATCCTATGTTGGTGAACTATCATTGCATTGCACATAGATTGGCCCTTGTTACATCTCAAGCTGCAGATGCTATTCCATATCTTGTTGATTATCAAAGTGTCCTAACTGGGATTTTTTATTATTTTAAGGCATCTGCTGTTAGATCTCATAAACTATCTGATATCCAGAAAGTCCTTGATGAGCCCAACCTTAAAATTAAGGAAGTACACCAAGTCAGGTGGATGTCTGTATACATTGCAGTAGAAACCATCTACAATATACTTGATTCACTTATTACTTATTTCACACAAGATAAAGATGCAAAAGGCAAGGGGTACCAAAAAAAATGATTCAATATGACTTTATTCCAACAACCTACCTACTAATGGATGTTCTTCCTGTAGTTTCAGAATTATGTCTGACATTTCAAAAAGCAGATGTTGATGTCAGTCTAATCAAAGTTCACGTTGATCATTGCAAAAAGTCCTTGAATGAAATAAAGTCAGGTAGATCCCAGTATCACCTTGACAAACTACAAAATGACCATTTTTCTTTAGAGAGGGGAAAAGTTGTGTTCAAGTCAAACCATGTTGTCCAGGGCAAGAATAACATAGATTCAATTAAGCAAAAGTTCATTGATGGGATCCTCAAAAAGTTGGACCAAAGATTTCCAGATGATGAGAGTAACATAATCTATGCTTTTGCATCATTGGCCATGAGACCAATTTCTTTTTGCAGTCAAAAAGAACTTGAAACATGGGGCAATGATAAACTTGAGATCTTGATACAAATGTATGGCAACAGCAAACAGTCAAACCCAACCCAGGACCAGCCACTGGTTACCATGGATCCCATCATTGACCCTATCAAAACTAGAAAGGAATGGTCTGATGTTAAGAGTTTGGTTATTCAGGAGGGCTATCCCAGAGATAAAATGTGTCAACTATGGTTTTTGATCATGAAATATTACAGTGGTGAATTTCCAAATTTACTGAAACTTAGTAAAATTGCTCTATCAGCACCTGTCCACACAGCTGATTGTGAACGAGGTTTTAGTGCACAGAACTTAATAAAAACTGCACAAAGAAATAGATTGTCACCAGAAATTGTAAATGATCTGTTGACCATTAAGCTTGAGGGTGGAGATTCAAAGGATTTTGATTTTAAAATGGCCCTATTACACTGGAGAGAGCAGAAAACTAGAAGGATTTTTGAATCAAAGAGCAAGAATTAGAATAGATATTCAAATTTCTCCAAGTCAAAAGTTTTGTCTCAAATCTGCCTATATTCATACTGTTTAAAGAATTTTACTTTGATTACATATCTATGTACCAGGTATATCAGTATCCATATGTAAATGTCAGTTGTTAACTTAAATTTCAATAAAAGTATATTGTTCAGCAAAAACTGAGTTACTTGAGTCTACTTTTCTACTATGATACAGACAGTTAATGAGCAACAATATACCAGTATCTCCAACTTAGACCAAATGAGACTTGATTCAGCAATTATGTATCCTGGAAGTTGAAGATTACTCTTAAAATGCAAAAGAAAATGTGTAGATAGTGAACAGCTTTAATGATTGGTTTCACTATCTACACATCTTCAAATTTTAGGACAAGTGATTGGAAACTATCAAGTATGAGTCTAGCAGTCCAGTAGGCTTACTAACCCTTGAATAATGGCAACACTGGCTGGAAACCCTATGATTATTGATTATATTGGAGATGTACTAGTAAGGCCCCACATTTTATGAAATGGCCCACTTTTTTCAAACCCAATGGGCCATTTGTCCCCTTGGATTTGATTTCTGGGCAGATCCCTGGGTGTCATTTTGGGTTGCTGATGATGAGACACGACGTTAACACCGATTTAACCGCGAATTTTCATCCCATCTTCTGTCAACTCAAAGAAGAAGGGCTGCTCATAAAATTCGATAATTACCTGTAGCCAGGTAAGTTTTTCACACCTAACAGTGGACGGTCATGGCGATTAAAGCATTAGATTAGAGATAATTGCTTTGTTTGATTAATAACACACATAGTGTTTCAATTTATAATTCGGTTCCATAGTTTGGTCAAATTGTTTGACATTGAGGTGATTAATACCTTAAGTCATTGATTTTAAATCAGTAGAGAATAGGCACGCACCTCGGTATCCTTCAGTTAATAACATTGAAGATGATGCGATTAAAATATCACTCTTTGTTTCTATCACGGCGATTTTAATTCTCTTCAGTCTCTGGCTGCAGATATTGTGTGATCGTGAAATTAGACAAATTGACTTGAGCCTACTTTTGATTTCACCTATCCGGAGCTCATGGAGGGTAGTGGCTTCGGTTGTAACAAATTAAGATAAAATCGCAACAATTTGCTTTGAAACCAATCAGTCATAATTGCGGCTGAATACAGAAAATGCGTGAATTTCAATTGTATATGTCACAAAATCATAAGCTTCTCATACGATACGGGATAGATATTATTGGTAGATTAAGATAAAATACCCTTATTTTTCGCATTGCCTTCAATAATCCAGAAATTTAATCCCATTCTGTTCGATCAAACACACGACTAAAAGCTCGTTGACAAATATGAAGTAAAGGTTTTTCGGGTACAGTTTATATCATTATGAGGGAGGAAAGGTGATCACAGGCACTGCCACCAGATGTTCAGCTATTTATGGGAGAGTTTCCGGAGTTGACACGTGCCAGACGCGTACCCCATGAGACTTCTTGTTGACCAAAATTTTACCCTTGTCGTTACAGAATCAACTGCCTGAACTTACCATCATTACTGATTTCATTTGACAAAAATCGGTATTTTTTCTCACAGCAGGTAGGCCCAGACGTTCAATGATTCGTCGGTCTTGGCCATAGTCGAAAGTGAAACTAGACATTCCGCCGTCTCGGATTTTTTTCATTTATCATGACCTTCATTGTCACAATTAAAAGCTACCAGCTACAAAGTTTAATCCTTTTTTGTACACGTGCAGCTGGTCGGTGTAAAACCCCAATTAGTAAATGTCATGGTTTAGATAGAGTTCTTTGTTTATTTTTTGTTACCGTATTTTTAACGACGGTAATGAAATTAGACCAAGTCCATTACCGCCCAAAAGGTTTCTCAACACGTCAGTGACCACAGGTGTTCAACAACTAGTGTGTCTCCAAGGAGACGTCGCTATGCGTGACACTTAGATTTTATCCCTTTATTTTAAAGATGGCAAATTTCCGTCGATGTACAACTTAATTTAATTACATAAAAACGCCAACGATTATCAATGATAAAAAATCATGTCTCGGGTGAAAACTCGAGCTTTTTAGGGACCGAAGGAGAAAAATAATTTTTAGACCTGTAGAAATTTACGGATTATTAATTTCCAGTAGACCGGGAAGGTAAGGGTAAATTCTAATAATTTTAAATTCGCCTAATTCCGTTGGTTTCTGCTAAAATCTCGTAACTACAGCTGTTGTTTTTCATTTCCCGACTGGTAACATCTATGAAATTAAACTTGTCACATTTTAGTGAATGTGGTAGTGTCATCACGATTTAACGGGTTTTTGGATCCGAAGGTTGAGTTAATCGGGCGGGGGGAGGGGGGGCAGCGTTATAGCATTATAACTCCACTTCTTCCGCTGTTTCATTTCTTGGACCCCACCAACAGCGTTATATTGGAGCTGCAGTGTATTTCTTTCATATGGTACATCTACTCATGACAGAGAATAATTGCGCCAAGTTGTATTGAAATCCATCCATAATTTGAGGGGCTATGCTCCAGACACACTTAATTTTTACTTTCGACCTTGTGCTGTGACCTTGTCCTTGGGAGCTTTCTGAACATTTTTTTTTCAAATGGTACATCTACTCATGACAGAGAACAATTGTGCCAAGTCATGTTGAAATCCATCCCCAATTGGAGCAGCTATGCTCTTGACATGCTTGATTTTGACCTTTAGCTGTGATCTTGATCTTGGAGGTACCTGATATTATTTCGAAGAATAAGATTTTCAAAAATTTATTTATTCCTTTGTAAAATCAGGGATTGCACAGAAAAGGGCTAATAAGGGTACAGTAATTCTTTGAAGTATTTTGGTAGAGGGTCAAAAGACATTGATACAAACCCAATATCAAACCTCTTGGCCCTATGCTTTGGAGAAGATTTTCAAATATTTCCTTCTTTATTCCTATTGGGTTTGATTAAAATTCAATGCAAAGTCTTTGGAAGGCTGGGGGTTTGGCAGATTTTGTCGACGAGTAACTGGCCTTAGGATTGGAAGAGCAGGATATTTGGCATCCAATGACTTGTTAGGTAATTCCTCCGAGGCCGACTGGGCCCATTTTGATGCCATTTTACCAAAAAAATGATTTTTATTTGCGATGAAATCTTCTGTGAAATTAGTTGAATCACTTTTGATTTCTAAATGCTTGCATTATGACAAAAATGAAGATGGCAAGCATCTTTCACATAACTGGTGCATTTAATTTTAAGTTATGTGTAAGATTTGCTAATCGTGACTGTTTATGACGATATTTTTCAACTCTCAAAAAATATTCAACAGGTTATAGTTTAGAACTCACGATTTCTGATTTTCACTAGCATTTTGCAAATTAGTGAGTGCTATTTTCAACCCCTAACCTATCTAAAATCAAGGATTGCAAAGAAAAGGGCTATTTGGCGTATTTTGGTAGAGGCTTAATAGACACCAAATATCAAGGTTCCAAGACTTGTGGTTTGGGAGGAAAAGATTTGCTTCTTTATTCATTTGTAAAATCAGGGGGCTATTTTTTTTAATACAGTAATTCTTTGAAGTATTTTTGGTAGAGGGTCAATAGACATTGACACATACAAATATAACAAGGCTCTAAGCCTTAAAGTTTCGGAGAAGATTTTAAAGATTTCCCTCTTTATTCCTTTGTAAAATCAGGGATCACACAGGAAAGGGCTGAATTTCAGAATACAGTAGTTCTTTGAAGTATTTTGATAGAGTGTCAATAGACATTGATATATACTAAATATCAAAGCTCTATACCCAATTGTTTTGGATGAGATTTTCAAAGATTTCCTTCTCTATTCCCTTGTAAATTCAGGGACTGCTCAGCAAAAGGCTAATTTTCAGAATACAGTAATTATTTGAAGCATTTTTGGAGAGGGTAATTCTTTGAAGTATTTTGGTAGAGGGTCAATATGGTCAATATGGATATGAGGAACTCTAAATTAGCAGATTACTACGGTTAGTCAAAAATCAATTGACCAATCAGATCATTCATTTAGATCAGAAGTCAATGTCAATATTTTTGTTGGTTTTCTGACTAAACTTGTCATGCTGAAACCTGAATAATCCTATTTTGACAAGAGGCACAGGAAAGATCAGCCAGCACAAATCAGAAGTTGGATCGAAGTCTAAAACACTTATCTGCCATTTTAAAGTTAATGTTCTTAGTCAGATTGATTTTCAAAAGAAATATTGAACCAAAATACAGCTTTCCAGTCCCTTTAGCACTTTGATTTTAATTCAGATTTCAAAAAGGAAATTATTCATAAGGACAAGGGTTAAAAGAGGTAACTGCTAGTTAAGACATTTAGGTTGACAACCAAAAAATTTCTTTTTTGTATATTTATGAGTGTAAGTTATGCAAGCTAAAAGTGTTTACTTTCAAAGCCAAACCACCATGTCAGAGGGTGTTACCTGTGATCTGCATAACACCAATTTGCCACGCAAGGACAAATATATACTCAGGCAAACCTAATCCATACGTTATTAAAACGATCTGAAAGGGTACTTGTCAGAAATAGGTTAATGTCAAAATTAAGCAAGTCATAAATTTATTGTGGAAGAAATATGAGTATAAACAACAACAGATGTTTCAGTGTCTCTCTGCCAATATGAGTTTTTATAGGGTTTTTTTTATTGACTTGCTTATTACTAGTGGTAGTGTATTAAACTACAAAAGTACTTATTCAGTGCTCTGCCATTTAACCTATTCCCACACAATCCCAATTTTTAAGCCCCTGAAGGTAAGACTTAACGCTTTCCCACTCAGCAAAATTCTAGAACGGTCCAAATTGAAAGAAGCTGCTGACGACAATTCATGTTGATGGAATTTTAAATTTTTGCGTCCTTTTTGATAGAAAACATTGTGGATGATGAAGAAATTGCTTGTAACAAGTAATTTCTTCATTATCGGCAATGTTTCCCAAAGCTTTTTTCTTAGGGGCATCTAAAAGGGTTAATGTGTGGGAATGGGTTAAGGAAAATAAGGCTAGCTAGAGGCGCTTGAGTACCTGTATAGCCCCACAGGCCTTAATGTACTGATTAAGCATTATGGTGTTTTCAGGAATTCAATATATCTAGCAAATAAATCTTGTCACTTCAAACAATGTAATAGTTCTAGAGGAGCATTTCAAAGTTATCACTGTTTATTTAAAATTTATTTATTAGATCAGATGAAAAGGTATTTACAAATTTTCAAAATTTTACCTGTATACGATTATATAAGCATTGACAATAAAAACCATGTTCTTCAACCAATCAAAATCATATGAAGGGATATGACAGAGACTCACTTTAGGATCATTCCTGTGTTATTTAGTTGAAATCCATCTACAGAATTCTGAGAAAATTTTCAAGGTTTTCAGAAGATATTCCATAAATGGAAATTATTCACCCTCCTAAAAAAAGCCATGTTTTCATCCATTCAAATTCACTGAAGAAAATTGATAAAGGGTCTCCAGAAGTAATTTTCTGTGAAATTTGGTTGAAATCAACCTACTTGTTTTGGAAAACAAAGATTTTTAAAGTTTTCACTAGATACCATATATGGAAATAAGCCCAGCCTATGTAAGGCATGTTTTTCATCCAATTCAAATTCTTCAACCCATTCTCATATAATGACAATTTTGACACCCATTAGAGAGCAACAATTAGGAAAACATTGTGTAATATAAAGAAATAGACCAATTTTTTTCTTTTTCCACAATGTTTTCTACAGTTAAAAAAATCTAAAATTGACGTTTAAGTTGTTATCTGCGACTTCTTTCAATTTGGACCAGTCTTAAGTTTTCTGGTGCGGTAATGGGTGAACAAGAGTGCCATTGTCACAATATACACCGCCACTTTGCTGTTGTTTCAAGAAAAAATAATTGTAGACACTACTTATTTTGACAGAACCAAATTCAAAACACTTGCAGACTACCTTTTTAAATTGTCAAGTTCAAACTGTTTGCTATGTTTGATTGATTGAAAGGGCCCAGGGGCATAACTCTTGCAAAAATCAATGAACCATAAAATCCTTGATCCATGTACACCTACAAATTATGGTGATGACATTGACTAAGTTTCATTTAAATCAAGACAAAAAGTTAGGAGGAGTTGCGTTCACAAGGCTGCAATTTCAATAGGCCCATATACTAAGTTTTAAAGGAGCATAAGTCAGGGAAAAATTAATGAACCATAAAATCCTTATTTCATGCACATTTACCAATTGAGGTTATAACATCCACCAAGTTTCATTTATATCCAGCCAGAAATTTAGAAGGAGTTGCATTCTCATGGCTGCAATTTCAATAAGCCCCAGAGACTAAGTTTTAAGGAGGAATAACTGAGGCAAAAATCAACGAACCATAAAATCCTTACTTCATGCACATCTACCAATTAAGGTGATAACATCCACCAATTTCACATAGATCCAGCCAGAAACTTTGGAGGAGTTGTGTTCACACGGCTGCAGTTTCAGTAAGCCCCTGAGACTAAGTATAAAGGGGCGTAACTGAGGCAAAAATCAATGAATCATAAAATCCTTACTTCATGCACATCTACCAATTAAGGTGATAACATCCACAAAGTTTCATTCATATCCAGTGAGAATTGTAGGAGGAGTTGCGTTTACAAGGTTTCAATTTCAAAAAGCCCCAGAGACTAAGTTTTAGGGGGCCAAACTGAGGCAAAAATCAATGAACCATAAAATCTTTACTTTATGCACATCTACCAATTAAGATGATAGCATACACCGAGTTTCATTTAGATCCAGTCAGAATTGTATGAGGAGTTGCGTTCAAAAGGCTGCAATTTCAATAAACCCCAGAGACTAAGTTTAAAGGGGGCATAACTCAGGCAAAAATCAATGAACCATAAAATCCTTCCTTCATGCACATGCACAAGGTGATAACATTGACCAAGTTTCAAACAGATCCGTCCAGAAACTCAGGGGGAGTTGCGCTCACAAAAAAGAGGACGTATGAACGGATAGACGGATGGACAGATGGAGAAGATGATGCCAATATCTAAATCAAGACAAAAAGTTAGGAGGAGTTGAGTTCACAAGGCTGCAATTTCAATAATTCCCAGAGACTAAGTTTTAAGGGGGCATAACTGAGGCAAAAATCAATAAATCATAAAATCCTTACTTCATACACATCTACAAATTAAGGTGATAACAACCACCAAGTTTCATTTAGATCTAGCTAAAATTGTAGGAGGAGTTGTGTCCTGAAGGCTGCAATTTCAATAAGCCCCAGAGACTAAGTTTTAAGGGGCATAACTGAGGTAAAAATCAATGAACCATAAAATCCTTCCTCCATGCACATCTACCAATTAAGGTGATAACATCCACCAAGTTTCATTCAGATCCGGCCTGAATTGTAGGAGGAGTTGCGTTCACAAGGCTGCAATTTCAATAAACCCCAGAGACTAAGTTTAAAGGGGGCATAACTCAGGCAAAAATCAATGAACCATAAAATCCTTCCTTCATGCACATGCACAAGGTGATAACATTGACCAAGTTTCAAACAGATCCGTCCAGAAACTCAGGGGGAGTTGCGCTCACAAAAAAGTGGACGTATGAACGGACGGACGGATGGACAGATGGAGAAGATGATGCCAATATACGACCACCGGGGGCGGCGTTAAAAATCTGATAAAAAGTCATCAAAGGAAGATTTTCAAAGATTTCCTTCTTTAATCATTTGAAAAATCAGGGGGCTAATTTTCATAATAAAGTAATTCTTTGAAGTAGTTTGGTAGAGGGTAAAAAGAAATTAATACATACCAAATATCAAGGCTCTTGGCCTTAAGGTTTTGGAGAAGATTTTAAAGGTTTCAGCATATATGGAAATTAGCCCCGCCCATTAAAGCCAGGTTTTTCCCTAGATCAAAATTCTTCGAAGGAATCTGATAAATGTGAAGGATCCTTTCTGTGAAATTTGGATGAATTCTGTTAAATACTTTCTGAGGAGAAGATATTAAAGTAAATGTGTATAGACAGACACCCAGACAGACAGACTGACACATGGATTCACGACAGACACCATGCCATGACAATAGCCCAATGGTTTTAAGCTAGTGAAGCTAAAAATGAAGAAATTGCTCATTACAAGCAATTATTACATTTTCAACTTTGTTTTCTATGTATACAAAGATATTCAAAATTAGCTAAACCTGAAAATGTTGTCTGCAGCTTCTTTCAACTTGGGCCAGCCTAAAATTTTGCAATGTGATAATGAGTTTAAGCTGATAATATCACAATACTAACAATAAAGATGCAACCTTTATGAAAACAGATGAAAACACACCATGGAAGAAGCACTGTCTTCACTGACAATCTGACTCTCTTGTTCAAAGTCATCATGCATGACACTTTTCTCATAGGCTTCTTATTCATAGTTGTCATAGTAATCCAGGCTATCAGACAGGCGTTTGAATTTTGAGTTTTATTCCTCAAAATATTTGTCATGCTCAACCATCTTTTGGACTTACTGATTGATCCACTGTTTTACAGACTCGATGACACTTAACAATTTGGAACTAGTCTCTTCAACCATATTTTTTACAGAGTCTTGAGCAGTTGATTGCTTAGAAGCCAAAGCTTTTGTGGCCAGCACTTGGTTTTTAGCCTGAGATTATGTAGCAATCGAAGGCTAAAGTTACGACAGTAAAATTTCAACCCACGCAGAGTTTAATGTAAAAATTTAAAAACATCTAACGCAATAAATGGAAAGTGGATAGGGGCTAATTACATGACTGCGAGTATAAATTAATACGCCCAATTTGGTAAAGAAGGACGAAGGCGAGATATGACTAATTGAAAGCTGGCGCTTGATGTACAGTACTTTCTTGTGAGTGTTCTGAATTTGGCAAAATTACCAAAAATTGATGAGTGAATGGACAGAAAGAAAGCAGATATATAAATTTATTGGACAATTATTAATCATTAATTTATAGTCATATCATATTGCTAGGAAAAAATAAGGTCTTTGTTTTAAACTAAAAAAATATTACTTATTCTAGAGTTACAATGTTAAAACGGTCCGGTTAGACAAAGTTGTTGTATAGAGCTGATAAGCAAAGCTGTGGGTTTTACGCACATTGGAATGTTTTGTTTAACAAATGGATTGGTCATTCATAGTATCATATTTGCACTGTCTGCAAAAAGTTTGGTTGTGCTCGGACTTTGTGTCTATCTATATTTACCTCCGAATTCTACCCAAAGGATGCAACGTCTTCATATTGCTTTTGAGAGGTGTACATAATCATGTAAACCTGGTAAATGACCACCTTCCCTCTCTTGCTCTCTTAACCTGGAGATTATGAAGCGCATATATACGTAACAAAATTTGTCTATTTAGTAGAATACTCACATTGCACGCGAGAGCATCCTAGTTTGAACCTGGCTACACCCTCCAATTCCCCTCCCCTCTCTCTCCCTCTCTAGCTCTCTCTCTAGCTGCACTGGCTGAAAGCCAATGGGCTTTTGTCACGATGTGGTGTCCGTCATCCGTCCATCCATCAACTTTTAATTTAAAAACCTTCTTATTAGAAAGTATTGAAAATAAGACAACCAAAATTCACAGAAAGGATCCTTGGATGGCCTTTATCAGATTCCTTCAAAGCATTCTGATTGGGTGAAAAAAATGTAACGTTATTAACATGTAAATATAACCTTACAATACCTCAAAAGCGAGAAGAAAATTGTTGTGGGCAGCTTGTTTCCCCTTGCACACGAATTGGCAGATCTGTGCATAATTGACAGTAGATTTGGGCAGAAAGTGATACCTTCGATAATTCGATCAAGAAACTTTTTCCAGGTTATATACCTCATGTTTACATATATTTGGCTTTCAGTGCTTTGATTCCTTTTCTCTGGGATGCTATTTACCCCGCCTTGAGATTCAGAACTTAGTTCTTCTTTGTCGCCTATTCCGTGAAATCAAACACAATGTGCTCAGAGCTAATCCACTATATTGTTGAAACACGTCAACAAATTTTCACAAAAGCTTGTCCACTACGAGAAATCAGTCGGTTTCCCACAAAATTTGAAATTAAATACTTCAATTTCACTGATTAACGCAGAATTTGGCAAGTTTCCAAAGCTAAGGAAACGGGCGACTCGAAATCCGCATTTGCATTACCAAAAACCCGCTTAGCGTAAATCCGGTCATGGTTTCAATAACACGCATTATAAAGTGAGGAATTTGCCTTCTATTATTAGAACCTTGCACATAAACTGTATACCACAGGAGGGATAAGCTATACAGTACATATGATCAAAGATGTTTATACCCAAAATTTTGGACTTAAGTTACAGAAGTTAATTCAAATTACTTTGAAATTGGAAACTAAGGCCCAGATAAGGTGAAAAACATTGTGAAACAAGCAATTTCTCCTTTTTCACCAATATTTTCTTTTAGGCAATTCTTCGGGGGCACAAAAAAGCTTGATTGTGTGGGAATGGGTTAAACTTCTACTGAATTGCAGAATTAAGATTTTTTGTCCAAAATAGGAGAGCCTCAGAGCAGCTAGTGCTTTTGTTCTCCATACAGTCTGACACCTTCAACATTATAAGGAGAACAACACAATAGCCCTCATTGTTGTTCTTCTAATGAATAATAACCAGCATAAAAGAAGTGAAAAAACTGACTGTAAACAGACCATTGATCGCATATTGGTTTTGTTTCGAATTTTTGCATTCCATTTTAAACTATTTTACCCCATTTTAGGAGTTAAACCCGTAATCGGACAAAATTTTAGACTGATCAAAATTGGACGAAGATGCAGGCAACATTTTAAAGAATGCTTAAATTTGAAATAATTGTCACAAAGGGTAGAAACATTGTGAGAAAAGGAGAAATTGCCTGTCACAGGCAATTTCTCCTTTTCTCACAATGTTTTCCCTTTGAGGAGCAAAAGCATAATCAAGTAGAAATAGATTTACATAATCCTGCAGTTTTACCAAACAAAGAAAATGGGTGTAGTAAATAATTTCTAAAAAGAATAACAAAATGCTGCAAAATGCTTTGTATCCCAACAGTTTCTTATTTTTCAATTTCCATCTATTCTGAATGGGCGTCTAACTTTTCAAATAGGACCAATCTAAATATTTTCTTGTCTTTGATGCTTATATAACAGGTAATTATTTTTTAGAATTTCTTTAGACTCTTTGAATATGGACTGGTCTAAAATTTTGTCCTAAGAAAATAGTCTTGAATTTTTGAAATATGAAACTGAGACTGTGATGGCAACTAATTTTTCCCATCACGCCAAGTAACTTTAATGCTGGAAAGGGATAAACAAACACTTATTTTCCTGTGTAAATAACAATTCATTATCAACTGGCAGGCCTTTGTTAATGCTGACAAATAAGGAAAAACACCCTATTTTAGACTATCCAACCCATTGAGAAACCTGGCATCTATAAGTGCCATAAGCTCAATCAATCTTTCTTTATCAGTTCTGCAGACAACACACCATGAACTGGACCTTCATTAAATTCAACAAATCTTGTAGTACATTTATTTTGGTACTTAACCCTTGTCATGCTGTACCTAGAACAAACCTGTTTTGGCAGGAGGTATAGACAAAGATCAGCCTGTACATATGTGCAGTCTGATCTTAAGCCTACACCACCTGTTTATCCCTTTCGAGCCAAAGTTATTTACAAGGTATTAAAATTTCAAAACAGATGTCAACATAAAATTAGTACTTCCAGTTTTTTAGCCCTTTGATTTTAATGCAATTCTGAAGAGATTTTTTGTTCAACATGTCAAGGGTTAAGTGTTGAGGCTAATTTTCCTCATCATTTCTTCATATATTACAACTATCATACATGTACTGCATTTTGCAGAGACCCACAGGCAAGACTGGGTTGTCTGAACAGATTCAACTCAAAACACCGTTTTGCAATGTGTGACCATATAATTGGTTAGCAAGGAACAGAGGCACAAAAGTATTTGATGAAAAAACAACATTATCCTTTGACATAATATATCATAACAGAAGTAACATGCATGCCTCAATCGAACCCGTATTAAACACACCTAAACCAAACGCGACTATAACAAGGCTACATAATAAAATATAAAACACACACTCTAAATGCTGATGTCTACGGTAATTTATCGGTGTACGGATTTGATTGAATATTCCTCACTGGAATGGGAGCAGCCCACGAAAAACCCCCGTTTATTTTTTGAGTAGGAGGAAACGTGTTTCCGTAGCCAGGGCTCTACCAAACCTAGAAATATCGAGCAACGGAATATCTCAAACATGCTTAAAAACAGATTTATAATTTTGTTTGAAAAAATTCTCTATTTCGAATTTGAATCTGGAACGAATGAAATACGATGCTAACCGTGCTGTGGTAAACATAGAACTGACTATTCTTATGCACTCTAATTATAACCTCGCACCACAACCGGACAAACCGGTTTTGCATCTCAACCTGTTTAGACAAATATTCTCCGCTTTACGATGTACCGCGGAGAATGAGATATTCCCAACTGTTAAGTCCCTTTAACCCATTCCCATACAATAAGGCTTTTAAACGCCCCTCAATATTGAAGCTTTGCAAAACATTGTGGAAAATGAAGAAATTGCTTGTAACAAGTAATTTCTTCATTATCCACAATGATTTCTGTCCTAAAAGACAAAGATTTTAAAGATTTCATCAATTTAAAATTGTCGTCTACAACTTTTTTGAATTTGGACTGGTCTAAAATTTAATGAAGTGGGAATGGGTTAACTGTTCTACTGATTAACCAATTCTCACACAATCCAACTTTTTTTACAGCCCTCATTCTTGAGAAACATAGAGGAAAACAAGAGCTGTCGTAGACGTTATCTCCCGATAGGTGGCAAATACTGACCTATCTAATTTGAGCATTCTGGGTAGTGTCATTCGTGACAACTCGGCCGATTCCGTTGAACTACATTCAAAATGTCAGCGCCCTGGAAGAGCACGCTTCGAATTTTTGAAGCCCCTTCTTGGAGCACAGGTAAGACATAAATGCTTTCACAATTTAAATTAATTATTTCTCTTGTTTATTTGGGGCGACAGTTAAGTTTGATTTCTCCACAATTGTATTTTTTTATTGCAATTATACACTTGCTACTTTTTGGCGATAAAACATGGAGTTATGCGTACAGCGTAGTAATATTTATCCCAATCTAGATAAGTGATACGGTCCCGAAGACAGGTCAATCTTTAGAGAATATGACATGTGCAGACAATGCCGTCGTAGACGGATTATGCTCCCTGAAATAAGGCTTTGTCACAAAACTGTATGCCTTTATTGGACAAAAAACTTTTTATTGAATTCAACTATAGTTTGAGAATTCAGTTCACAAGAAATTTTGAATTTTGAATCTGTTTGGCTTCACAGGCCTGATTCTAGTAAAATTCAATATCATCATACGGTAAAGGGTTAAATATTTTACCTTGACTATCAAAGTCATCGATGAAAAATGTCTCCATACAAAAAATGCAGACTCTAACTTGAGTAGTCTTGCAGAAACAATAGACTGATTTATTTTAGAGTACGATATATACAAAATGTAAAACTACATGGCATTAAGCCCCCTTTTAGCATTGGGTCAAAAATTGAAATAAACATTACCTAGGGCATTTAATAAACAACATTTATGTAAAGTAACAAGAAATTTTAGCAATTTGTAAAGGATGTATTTGAAAATAAATGACCTTCACAATCTGACCTTGACCAATGACTATGAACTTAGTACCAACAGAAAATCTATGTAAAAAGCAATGCACATGTAAAATCTGAAGGCTATATCACTTACCATTGTATACTTAAGGGAGATGTTAAAGTTAAAATTTTCAAAATTTTGACCTTGAAAGTGACCTTGACCTTGACAGATGACCTTGAACTTAGTACCAACAGAAAGTCCATGTCATTAGCAATGCACATGTGAAATATGAAGGCTATATCACTTACCATTGTATAATTATAGACAATGTAAAAGTTAAGATTTTCAAAATTTTGACCTTGAGAAATGACCTTGATGTTGACAGATAACCTTTAACTTAATTCCAACAGAAAGGTCATGTCATAAGGAATGCACAAGTGAAATATGAAGGCTATATCACTTACCATCGCAAAATTATGGCCAATTTTAAGTTTTGATTTCCCAAATTTTGACCTTGAGAAATGACCTTGACCTTAAATAATGACCTTGAGCTTGGTACCAACAGAAAGGGTTTGTCACAAGCAATGCACATGTGAAATATGAAGACTTCATCTGTAACCAATCAAAAGTTATTGCCAATTTTAGTTTTTGTGGGGAAAAAAGACAGTTAACGTAAAGGTAATAACATTAAGGCCCCTTTTCCCATGACGCATTTTTTTTTAAACGAAAATTCCTGTTAGTACAAGCTCAAGGGGATCTGAGTTGCTACTTAAATATGAAATTTCATGAAATTCTAACAATTAGTCTTGGAGAAATTGGCAAAAAACTGGTTTTTACATTAAGGCCCCTTTTTCTATGACGCAACCTTGAAATAAGAAAAATCAAAAAAAGGGTCTTGGAAATTTCGTAGAAAGATTATATATGAAGTTTATTTCAATTAGGCCCAGGGGTTGCTGAGATATGACTTCGGACGGCCATACAGAAGGACGGACGGAAGGACGGACACCCAGGCTGGCGAGTATATGCTCCCCCCGAAAAAATTTTCTGGGAGCATAATGAAGGAATTGGTTATTACAAGCAATTTCTCCCTTATCAACAATGTTTCTAGCCCAAAAGACAAATAATTTTGAATATTCACTAAATTAACCATGATGTCTGCATATTATTCGACATCTTGTCATACCAAGGGCGGCAAACGTTATTATATAACCCTTTGCGCATTGAATAGAGAAAATCTGTACATGTGACTTCACGGAAAGGAAAATGAGGCTGGTCAATCAGTAGGGTTTATACAAACCAGGTTTAAAAGTGCGGAGTCTTTGAATACAGTCCACCTTGTCCACAGGCCCCGAAGCTGTAATAGTCTACCAGTTGTGCACAGTTGCATGTTTAACCCTTTCTGTCGTTTGAAATAACCAACCTTGTGAAACAATTAAAGCAAAATGTATCTTTATTTGTTAATATATTCAATGACTTTAATAATTGCTTTTTGGTTAAACCAGTAGTACATCGATTGATGTAATTATAAACTCATACTCAGAATTAAGCTGTTTGCCAGATAATAAATCTAGACAAATTTTCAAGACAATGCCGATGAGAAAATTTTAATTTTATATAAGACCTAGTTAAATGTTTTGTTATCTAAATATAACAAAGTGATGAATCAGAGTAACAATTTACTATTTAAATATACTGTAGAAATTCTATTAAACACCCATGCTCTAATAAATGCCCACTCCCAACTTCAGACATCAAAATGGCCCATTTTTTGTTTTATTTTCAGAAATCTTGAAGCCTTTAATAAACGCCCCAGAATTGCCAAGCGCCGCAAAAGCTTAGATACGACATAGAAAGTAAGAGAATAGAATGTGAGTTGATCGCTAAAACAACAACACAAACACATTCTTTTTTAGTCCAAAGTTTGTTTAGTGTCCTAAAAACAGGGAATTGTGACAGAAAACATATCCAAAAACTTTCAGCTTGAATACTTTAACTAGCCATGATGCTTGGTAAAAACTGCAGTCTGTAGGGCCACCATCAGAAACGCCAATTGCATTTATCAAATGTCCGTATATTTTTATTTCATTATAATTGCCACAAGGTGTTTTACCCAAAATAAATTGCAAAAAACATGACATTAAAATCAAAATATTTTCAAATAAATTTGTTTTTATTCACTTCTTTGGATTTTCAATAAGTGAAAAGGTAAATCTAGATTGTGGTTCTACTTTAAATGATAAGTGATCAATAACAGTGATGTATTAGTTAGTAATTCAAATGTATCTATAGGAGAAAATGTTTGAAATATGATTAGGCATCTGCAAATTCCAACGGATTAACATTGTTCTACTGAATTTGTGAAAAATGAGAAAAATGCCACATCTGTCTTAGACAGCAAACTTTCTATATTGACGCAATGTAGGTTTGTATTTAACTTTTAAAGTAGAGCTTACCTGTTGTATGAAAAATTCTCATAAGTTTTTGTATTTAATCCAAGAGAGTATGTCCACCAGAGTGACAAGGGTCTAACTTCTCACGAGACACGTGTGTCAACTCCGGAAACTCTACCCGAAATAGATGAACACCTGGTGGCAGCCCCCTTTGATCACCTACTCTAAACCTTGCAGTAAAAAAAAGCTACCCAATTATTGCATTTATATGATTGCCTTAAAGTGTAATTCATCGCTCATGTTTAGACTAAGAATTGGATTTAATTATTGGAATATAGCGAGAAAAAGTCAATTTGTGATAATCTTTTCTTTGTTCTTTTTGCTATCTGGCTTGTTCTGAATACTTATTTCACCCCAAGAAATTGAATAATTTTATTTACCAAAAAAGGATAGTTTTGTAGAATAACATCTCTTTTGTTTTACCGAAAATGAACACTTCTGATCCCAGTCAAATTGCGTAAATCTTGCCGGCTCGTTGTTGTAGACCGATGTTGCTGACTTTGTTAAAGTTGACAGTGGTACCAGTTGATACTTAATTGGTTCGGAAGGGTCTAAATTTTACAAGTTAGTCATCTTAATTTATATTTACGCGACATTTCAGAACTTAACTTATTAGCCTGTGTTCCAACGAGATTGTACACGATATTTAGAATTTTTGACCGCTTTTTTAATGTCTCACAAACCTATAGCCTCTTATAAACATCCACCCCCTTCTTCCGTAAAGTTTGTGATTCTAATAAATGCCCGGGCATCTATTAGAATTTTTACGGTAACAAAAGATTCTTTATCATCAAACTAAGAATAGCACTTAATATTTTAATTTCTATTTGAAATTAACCCCTTCACACAAACCATAAATACAAAGACTATCTCGGAAACAAAGTAAAGTTTAGTTTCTAATCAATGATTTCTTCTGTGGATTTCAATTATACCTCTCTATTTTATGATACTTTATGTATTCTCATTAGCACCCGTATGTAACCAATGCTTAGTTCCATTGTTTCATAAATCTATTGAATGGACCATTGTTTCAACATGTTTTAATTTCTACAAAATTGCAAACACGAAACTCTCTCTCTCGGTATACAAAATCTGGCAACACGACCAGATGGATTAAGTATTACCGAAGTCTGATGATATGTAACAGAAATCGCGTTTGACCTTTTGATTGGTGGGTTAAAAAAAATCTTACAGAAAATACCTATTCATTAGGTGCAGGGATATTAGAGAAAAAGATGATTTCGCTATCCCTTCACTGGAGGGGATCATTAATTATTTGAATAGGGACCAGTCTAGTTTTTTTGTCTGGTGATAGGTTTACCTATTTCAAACTAATCCCCTTTTTTCATTATCCTTGAGAACAAAAACCCCAGGAACAAATTTATAGACAAGAGGACCATGATGGTTCTAGATCGCTCACCTGAATTGTCTGCTGTTAAAAAAATGCAACTAGCGACAAATAACTATAACCAGTTTCATGAAGATTGAGCTAATACTGTGACTTCTATATTGTAAACAAAGAAATTGTCATTATGGCCCCTTTTCCTGTATAACTTTCCCATAATCTATAAGGTTCATCTTTATGATCTAGCAATCATCCTGACCAAGTTTCATGACGATTTAGCCAAAATTAAGGCCTCTAGAGTGTTAACAAAGAAATTGTCATTAAGGCCTCTTTTCCTGTGTTTTCCAAAAGAACCTTCCTATAATCAAAAGGATTCATCCTTGTGATCTAACAATTATACTAGCCAATTTTCATGAAGATTGAGCCTAAATTGTGGCCTCTAGAAAGTAAACAAAGAAATCATTAAGGCCCCTTTTCCTGTGTTTTCCAATAGAACCTTCACGTAATCAATAGGGTTCATCCTTATGCCCTGATAATTATTCTGGTCTAGTTTCATGAAGATTGAGCCTAAATTGTGGCCTCTAGAGTGTGAACAAAGAAATTGCATTCAGGCCCCTTTTCCTGTTTTCCCGTTGAACCTTCCCATAATCAATAGGGTTCATCTTTATGAACTAACAGTTATTCTGGCCTAGTTTCATGAAGATTAAGTCAAAATTATGGCCTCTAGAGTGTAAAAAGAAATTGTCATTAAGGCCCCTTTTCCTGTGTTTTCGAATAGAACCCTCCCATAATAAATAGGGCTCATCCTCGTGACCTAACAATCATTCTGACCATGTTTCATGAAGATTGGGTTGAAACTGTGGCCTCTGTTGTGTTAATACATCAATTGTTGACGCCGCATGCCGCATGACGGACAACAGACATTCAACGATCACAAAAACTCACCATGAGCACTTTGTGCTCAGGTGAGCTAAAATAACCCAAATTAAATAAATTGTTCATTGTACATAATGTTCTTTGCCCTTGAAGACAAAGGTTTTAGTAATTTCACAACCTGAAAATTGTTGTATGAAACATTTCTTTTTTTTTCATTCATTTTGGTCCAATCAAAAATTTTGTGGTATGGCATATGTGAGAATAATTAGATTTCATTTGAAATTAGAAGTGCGAAAAATTCTAGTCTTTAAAAGGTAACTTAACCCATTCCCACACAATTATGGTGTTTTTTGACACCCTCTAGATAAAAACCTTTAGAAAAATTGTTGAAAATGAAGAAAGTTCTTGTTACAAGCAATTTCTTCAATATCCACAATATTTTCAACCTTAAAACAAAAAATAATAAATAAAATTTCAGCAACTAGAATTTGTTGTCTGCAAAATCTTTGATTTCAGACCAGTCTCAAATTTGGCATCTGGTAATGGGATAATCAACAATTCTAGCAGTAAAACTATGCAAATTAAGTTGTTTTCTTTTAATTTGATCTAAGTTTTTTTCATGAAGTCTAATTAAAGGTCATAGTAGGAATGTCCCTGTAAAATTAGTTAATATCCACTCAGTAATTCTGAGAAAATCATAAAAGATTCTAAGATATACCATATATGGAAATATGTTTTTAAAGGAGTCTGATAAAGCATCATTTGAAGATCTTTCTTGTGAAATATAGTTAATATAGTTTATGTATGGAATAAACTTATCACAAAAGCTCAGCTGCATCAACTAGTCTATATATTTACAATTCAAGTGAAATTTCATGACAAAATCTGATCGGACAAGACTTGCCATATGTCATCAAATAAATTCTCTCTCCCTAATTAATTCTCACCCTCAAATTTGGCTCTGTCGCAGCCCTTGGCACAATTGAACATACCCAAAATTTTCCTTGGCTCACAGTTGTGACAAATTGTTAGCTCAAACCTAGATCCAACTTCTTCAACAAACTGTATTAACCCAATCCCGTTTAGCCAAATTTTAGACCTGTCCAAATTCAAAGGTTTACAGACGAAAATTAGATTGAATTTAAAAAACAAGGTGGCAAATTGTCACAAGATACGTCCGTCACACTGCTGCATGTTGAATGGGGAAGGGGATAAACATTTAAGTCTAAATTCAAGAAAGGGTAACAATTCACAATGATAACTTATGGTTCTGGTGTTTTTTCTTGTTATTATGAGGTTTTGAAAGCCATAAGCTGTTACACTATAAGAGATTTAAAAAAAAAGGTATGATCCTTGACGACATCTATCCACCCATAAAGTTTCATTATCATAGCTATTTTACTTTCAGAGATATGCTCCAGACAAATTCCAAGTATGAAAAACAACAAGGAGAATAATCAAAAAAATAGGCAAAGAAGAGTTATGGTTCTTGTACACTGCACTTCCCATTGATAATATCTATCCACCCATAAAGTTTCATGATCATAGCTATTACACTTTCAGAGATATGCTCCAGACAACTTCCAAGTTTGGAAAAAAACAAAGGGAAATAACTAAAAAATAGGCAAGGTAGAGTTATTGTTCTTAGGCACTGCACTTCCCCTTGATGACATCTACCCTTCAATAAAGTTTCATAATGATAGCTATAATACTTTCAGAGATATGCCCCTGACAAAATCGAAGTATGATAAACAACAAAGGGGAATAACTAAAAAATAAGCTAGGTAGAGCTGTAGTTCTTGTGTACAGCACTTCCACTTGATGATAACTATTTTCCAGTAAAGTTTTATGATCATAGCTTTTATACTTTCAGAGATATGCTCTGGACAAAATCCAAGAATGAAAAACGACAAAGGGGAATAACTAAAAAATTAGGCAAGATAGAGCTATGGTTCTTGTACACTGCACTTCCCCTTGATGACATATACCCATCCATAAAGTTTAATGATCATAGCTTTTATACTTTCAGAGATATGATGCAGACAAAATCCAAGTATGGAAAAAACAACAAAGGGGAATTACTAAAACAAGAGGCCCGGTGGGCCTTAACGGTCACCTGAGTAAAAGAGCACAAAGACAAGTGATTTTGTTTGAAAGAATTAGAAAAAGGTTTGGTTAAAATCCCCTCAGTAGTTCTTGAGAAGAAGATGAAAATGTTTAAAAGTTACCAAAAATGACCCCCTTTTGGTCGCCATTTTAGGCACCCCTGACCTCCAGCCTTTTAATTTTCACAAATCTGTATAATCAGTACCAAATGATGCTTTTCACCAAGTTAGTTTGATTGAAATTGGCTTTGTACTTCATCAGAAGAAGATGAAAATGTGAATTTTTTAACATGATGAACTTTGACCTCTGGGTGTGGCCCCATACATGACCCCAGGGACATGAATTTCACAATTTATAATATACCTGTCCTAGTTGTCATGCACACAGAATATTTAAGCTCTGGCATTAACGGTTTATTAGAAGAAGATTTTTAAAGAAGTACCAAAGATTACCCCTTTTTGGCCCCTATTTGGGCCCCTTTGACCCCCAGAACCCCTATTTTCACAAACTTGAATTGGCATTCCCCAATGATGCTTTCTACCAAGTTTGGTTGAAATCCCCTCAGTAGTTCTTGAGAAGAAGATGAAATATTTAAAAGTTACCAAAAACTACCCCCTTTTGGTCCCCATTTTAGGGCCTCCTGACCTCCCAGCCTTTTTATTTTCACAAATCTGAATAACCATTATCAATTGATGCTTTTGACCAAGTTTGTTTGAAATTGGCTTTGTACTTCATCAGAAGAAGATGAAAATGTGAATTTTTTAACATGATGAACTTTGACCTCTGGGTGTGGCCCCATACATGACCCCAGGGGCATGAATTTCACAATTTATAATATACCTGTCCTAGTTGTCATGCACACAAAATATTTAAGCTCTGGCATTAACGGTTTATTAGAAGAAGATTTTTAAAGAAGTACCAAAAATTACCCCTTTTTGGCCCCTATTTGGGCCCCTATGACCCCCAGAACCCCTATTTTCACAAACTTGAATTGGTATTCCCCAATGATGCTTTCTACCAAGTTTGGTTGAAATCCGCCCAGTAGTTCTTGAGAAGAAGATGAAATATTTAAAAGTTACCAAAAACTACCCCCTTTTGGTCTCCATTTTAGGGCCTCCTGACCCCCCAGCCTTTTTATTTTCACAAATCTGAATAACCATTACCAAATGATGCTTTTCACCAAGTTTGTTTGAAATTGGCTTTGTACTTCATCAGAAGAAGATGAAAATGTGAATTTTTTAACATGATGAACTTTGACCTCTGGGTGTGGCCCCATACATGACCCCAGGGGCATGAATTTCACAATTTATAATATACCTGTCCTAGTTGTCATGCACACAGAATATTTAAGCTCTGGCATTAACGGTTTATTAGAAGAAGATTTTTAAAGAAGTACCAAAAATTACCCCTTTTTGGCCCCTATTTGGGCCCCTATGACCCCCAGAACCCCTTTTTTCACAAACTTGAATTGGAATCCCCCAATGATGCTTTCTACCAAGTTTGGTTGAAATCCACCCAGTAGTTCTTTAGAAGAAGATGAAATAATTAAAAGTTACCAAAAATTACCCCCTTTTGGTCCCCATTTAAGGGCCCCCTGACCCCACAGCCTTTTTATTTTCACAAATCTGAATAACCATTACCAAATGATGCTTTTCACCAAGTTTGTTTGAAATTGGCTTTGTACTTCATCAGAAGAAGATGAAAATGTGAATTTTTTAACATGATGAACTTTGACCTCTGGGTGTGGCCCCATACATGACCCCAGGGGCATGAATTTCACAATTTATAATATACCTGTCCTAGTTGTCATGCACACAAAATATTTAAGCTTTGGCATTAACGGTTTATTAGAAGAAGATTTTTAAAGAAGTATCAAAAATTACCCCTTTTTGGCCCCTATTTGGGCCCCTATGACCCCCAGAACCCCTATTTTCACAAACTTGAATTGGTATTCCCAAATGATGCTTTCTACCAAGTTTGGTTGAAATCCGCCCAGTAGTTCTTGAGAGGAAGATGAAAATGTTTAAAAGTTAACGGACGACGGACGACGCACGACGACGGATAAACGATGATTGCAATAGGTCACCATGACCATTCGGTCAGGTGACCTAAAAATAGGTAAGGTAGAGTTACAGTTCTTGTGATCTGTACTTCCCCTTGATAATATCTATCCACCAATAAAATTTCCTGATCATAGCTATTATACTTTTAGAGCTATGCTCTGGACAAAAAACAAGTATTAAAAAAAAACAAAGGGGAATAACTAAAAAATAGGCAAGGTAGAGTTACGGTTCTTGTGCACTGCATTTCTCATTGCAGGGTTTTTTCCAGGTTCTTTGGGAAAAGGCCCCTAGCAATCATTTGGAAAAACTACCGACAAAATGGCGGTATTGGGAATTTTTCAAGTATTACTATTTTGGTTATTCCTTCCTAATAACATTCTTAAAATAATGTTCCTACCATTCTTAATGTGATCAAAAACCATTTTCATATTACATTGTATCAGGTGACAAAGTCATGTAGAAAATTAAGGAAAATCCTTTTTAACACTGCTTCAATAATATTGTCATGAATGATGGAAATAATTTTTTTGGTTTATTCCATTTCACTGAATTGGGAATTTTTCTCAAAATTGGGAAAAATTTTGGGACCTTTTCAATTGGGAATGGGGCCTTTATTAGGCCCCTGAGAGATGGCAGAAAAAGCCCTGCCTTGATATCTATCCACCCATAAAGTTTCATGGTCATAGCTATTATACTTTCAGAGATATGCTCCTGACAAAATCAAAGTATGAAAATAACAAAGGGGAATAACTTAATAAATAAGCTAGGTAGAGTTATGGTTCTTGTGCACTGGGATTTGTAAAAATGAGAGGAATATAATTGCCAAGTTTAAAGTCAATAGGGCTTAAGGTGACAGAGTTATGCTCCTGACAAAAAAGTGGACGCTGCCCGGGCATCGAACATTTTACAGCGGACGCCATGGGTGATCCAATAATACGTTCTGACTTTGACGGGCATATAATAAATTCAGTAGGTTAGAAAATATTGAAGAAAAAAAGGAGTTAATTGTTAAAAGCAATTTCTTATTTTTCTACAATGTTTCTAAACTATAAAAACACAGGGACGTAAAAGCCAGGGATTGAACGGAAAAGAGTTTATAAACCCGTTACAAGACAACAAAATTTAGACTGAATTCAAAGATATTGCAGACAAAATTAAAGTCAATCTATGAAATTTAATTTTTTTGTCTTTTGAAGTTAAAAACATTGTAGAACGTGAAGAAATTACATGTAACAATCAATTTCTTCATTTTTTACGATATTTTCCTAGGCTTGGTTTCATAGGGGCGTATAAAAGCATCATTTTGTCAGAATGGTCTCTAGCAATTTCTTCATTTTTAACATAGTTTTCCAGAAGTGTTTTTGCAGGGCTTAAAAAGCGGGATAATGTGTTGGAATGGGTGTAATGAATATCAAACTAAGGCTTTAACCCATTCCCACTTGACAATAATTTAGACTGGTCCGTATTCAAAGATTTTGCAGATGGCAATTTTGAAATTATCAAATTCTGGAAATGTTAGAATTTTTGGTTGGAAAACCTAGTGGATAATGAAGAAATTGCTTGTGACAAGCAATTTCTTCATTTTCCAGTTTGTTTTTCTAAAGCATTTTTCTTGAGGGGTGTCCAAAAGCATCATTGTGTGGGAATGGGTTAAATTGATGACTGCGACATATTTGCATTGTTTGTAAGACAAGACTGATGATTATAAATAGTATAGATCAACATCCATAATGTGTTACATGCTTTATCAAACTCTTATCTAATGCAAGCAGTCAACAAGTCACACATTATTTTTTTTTCAATGCAATCTCACAGGAATCCCTTCAGGGATCTGTCTTACCATTTAAGTTTATTATCAAGGGAGGGGGGGGGGGGGGGGGCGGGGGGAGCTTTAGAATCTGAGACACTATTAGTGTTGAACCCATAATATGAAATTTAATTTTTTTAAGGGAGGTATCGATGTTTTTGAAACCTAGATAAGGAAATTACCAAGTGCCGAAAAATAGACTCAACCGAACATTTAATACTTTAAGTTAGATCAGGTGTTGTCTTGATGGTTATCTAATAGACCTAAAGTGGCTTTTTGTGGTTATATCGGAAAGGTTCAGGGAAATTCCAGGTTATTTTTAGATATCACGGAATTCGGCTGTCGACATCGAATGACCTCATTTGCATATGACCCAGTCAAATGAAGGTAACAAATTTACTAGCAAAACAGCCAACGTCCTAAATCATGTCACATGAAAGGACTGATCTTTACAGACCGGCTAGCGAGCATTACTCTTGATGACGTAACGATGACGTTTGTTTGATGTAATTTGAACTAAAAGCAAGGTTCTAACGGTTATTCGCGCCATAAATGCCCTATCATCTTCGTAACTGTATTGGATTAATCCAAAAATAGATTAATAGCCTATGTAGGCTATTAAGGAAATACCCTGCTTTTTTCTGATAAGCAACCTCATATTTTTGCAAAACTACTTTTCGGCATATTGTATTCAAATAGTATATTTAAAATCTGTGACATGAAAAAAACATCGATACCTACCTTTAAGGCTTTTAAAACAAAATTTTGGTCTAGACCAAATTGAAAGGAGTTCCATACGGCAACTTAAAGTTAATAACATAACATAATTTTAGATTTTTTCACCTATCTGGTTAGAAAACATGGTGTAAAATAAAATAATTGCTTGTTACAAGCAATTCCTTCATTTTCACCATGTTTTCCTCGAGGGGCATGAAAAAGTGTCATTGTGTGGGAATGGGTTAAACTGAGAACACCAAATAATTAGATCTATGAAAGATGATATTTGGTAAGGCCAGCATTGCCATATATGCATGTAACTCTATTATTTTTTTTCAACAAGAAACACATATTCTGTGATGTATAATCCACAAAGTACAGAGCCATTCTTTTAATCAAAAATCTAAATTTTCCACTCCATTTATTTAACCGAATAGTAAATTAAGTTATCAAAAGAACTTATCGTGACATCATCCCCAATAGCAAAAGCCATTTTATTTGGCTAATGTATGATTATTCAAAATGGTCATTGACTTTGGCTGCAAACAAAGACACTAATAGACCCTTCAAAATCTATTGCTCCTTCCTTTTTCTTTTTTTTTTCCCTCTTAAACCCTTGTCATGCTGAATAAAATCCTTCAGAAATATATTAAAATAAAAGGGCTGAAAGCACTGGAAATACTATTTTTGTCTCATTATTTCTTTGGAAAACTGATGATATAAACAGCACTAACTTTAATGGGTCAAAAAGGCGTTATATAATAAGCTCAGATTGCACAGTCATATGTGCAAGGTGATCTTTTTGTTTACCACTAACCAAAACAGAAATATTCCAAGCTCAGCGAGAATCATACCACAAATTTGTCGACAGATGGTTTACTTTCTGATAATCTATCAGATTGTAAATATGCATTGAAGGTCTGGGGACAAGTCAAATGCAATAGGATCAAATCTTGAGCTTGTTGAATCTATGAAGTCTTATATACAGCTGTAGTGCAAGTAGTGCAAAGAAGATAAGAACAAATTGAATGAGCTGGCTCAAACTATGAAGTCTGCAACATATAGCTCACTTGAAAACCTAGCAGCACAGAACTAAGATAAAATGAGGGGAACAGCTTAAACTGGGGAATCTGCAATATACAACTGACCTCAAAACCCAGAAGTACTCAAAGAAACTAGGAATAAATGATGGGCAAAGCTTAACCTTGGAAGTCTGCAATGTACAACTATCTAATCTAGCAGTGCAAAACACTAAAGAGATGTTCAAGAGAGAAGATCCTACAGAGAGGTCCTATCTTGCAATATTTAGCTATAATGGGCCTAAGATAGGAGCTGAATCTTTTGAAAGCCGAAAGATAAAACCAGTCAGTGCATAAAATCAGCCAGTACAAATGTATTAACTCTTGTCATGCTGAATAAAATCTCATTGTGAGAATTGCATTAAAATCAAAGGGCTGAAAGTACTAGAATTATATTTGCGGTTTAATATTTCTCTTGTAATATTTCTCTTGAAAAATTATTCTATGAAAAACTCTAGCCTGAGAAGGCAAAAAACAAGTGGTGTAGATTAAGATTAGACTACAAATAAGTGGAGTCTGATCTTTATATATACCTCCTGCCAAAACAAGAATATTCCCAATGACAAGGGTTAACAGTAGGTAGAGTACTGTGGGGAAATTACTTATTTTCTATCACTAGCTTTTTCTGCAATGTCACTGTCAATAATAACAGAGGAGCTTTAAAAAGATTTATTACAGATCAAAATACTAATATCCTATCACCATCATATATCAAATATAAACTCTTGAACTGACATGGGATTATGGCCAATATCCTATCATAAACCTACACAAAGGGATCAAGGCATGTGGCAATAAATGGACAACTTTTATTTATTTGATCTTGCCTCTTATTGTCCTTCTATATTGGTTTCTACTATTTGCTCTTGACTTGATGTGTGACCAGCAAATTATCATTTGTCCCAAATATACAATATTCACCTTGGAGATATTCATATTTATAATAAAATTTTTACTACATGCCTGAGTTGAATTGATAGTCAAGAGTGCCATCTTATTTTGAAAGTAAGCTATCATCTATACAAGAATCGAGACATAAACTATAGGTCATGCACAAAGTAATACAAGTACCTCTACCATTCCTTCCATTATCTGGTTGCTAAGCATGATAGCTGAGCACATGTAAATATTGCCTAACCAATGGCAGTTGGATATTGCATATTGAATTAAGCAAACATGAATTTAAAAAAGGTGCTGGTTTGTGCACAAAAATGCAGTTAGAAAGGTATATTCCTTGAAAGGATTGCTAGCCCATTTGATATAACATACAATTTAAGATTCAATAGATTGTTATTAGTACAAATAGACATCACAAAATGTCAGGGCTTTTTGTCACAAGACGACAGCAACAATACAGATTACAAAAGAGTTTAAGCATTACCTCTAATAACCCATTCCCACACAGTGACACTTTTGGATGCCCCTCAAGAAAAGCGATTGGGAAAACAATATCATTTTACACTATGTTTTCTAAGCAGACAGTCAAAAAAATATATACAACTCCTTTCAATTTGGACCAGTCTAAATTTTTGGCATCAGGTAATGGGTTAAATGGATGAAGCAACTGCATATCAAGGCAAAGTGAGCTTGATGCCTTATAGATTTATTCATATTTCAAATGTAGTGCACTCAAATTCATTAAAATGTTTCCAAAAATAATTCAATGTTGAAAAGACCAATAAATTATAGTTCAAACTTTCCTTATTCAAACTTTGTCAAAAGTATTCTCTCCTTAAGTCATCACATAAGTAGAAAATTAATTTTTCGTTTGTGGTTTCAAACTAGTTTGAACATTTCTAAACACATTAGCACCATGGACACCCCTAGTTGAGCATTCATATAAAGTTTAAAGTCAATACTTATCATAGTTGCTGATAAAATAAAATGAAATTATATGACTATACCTGACAATTTCTGAGAATAAACTAAGTTGTAGAACAGGAAGTAATCAATGTTAAAGTTATGAATAGTTGTGGAGAAAAATGCAACAAAAATAGAACACTATACTTGGCAGTGTCTGAAAATTATCAAAGTTCTTCAAATATTGAAAAGAATATTTGGAAGGCCAGATTTAAACTCAAAAGTCCCTCCCCCCTCCGACTGAGAGTATAGCAAGAAAAATGGTAAACAAAGTAAGTGGTGGAGAGAAGCAATGGACAAAAGTAAGGGTGATAAGTATTGAAATTGATAGTCAATTCAAGGTCAATAGTTAGATCTGAACCTTGATGGACATTAAAACTGTCCTTAAAGTCCTCTTTTGTTAAAAACTTAATCCTTTTCTCAAATTTGAAACATTGGAAAACTATTTATTATACCTTCCTCAAGACAATTGAATGATGAGACATGTACATTTAACCCATTCCCACACAAGCCCTCCTTTTTACGCCCCTCAAGAAAAAAGCTTTGGAAAACATTGTGGAAAATGAAGAAATTGCTTGTGAATGTATGTTAAAGCTGATCTTTGTGTATGGCTCTGACCATTTAGCAAACAAATAATTCAGAGATTGCAGCATAAAACACAAATCAATGGTTCAGCAAGAACAGTTGTAACTGCCTATAAACATATAGGCAGTTACAACTCTTTCGTGATGAACCATCGAAATGCAGAGCATTATTCTTGTACATGTACCACGGTTGAACTACAGCTCAGTATATCATTCCAAATTCAATGAAATAATCAGCCTTACAAAAAGAACCACAAAGCTACTGCAATCTATGTACTATTTTGGAAAATTGCCTGGCATTTAAAGTTCTCCTTTAACCCTTGTCATGATGAATAAAAATCCTTTTCAGAATAGTACTAAAATCAAAGGGCTGACAGCACTGGATGCACTAATCTCAAGTTGATAATTATTTTGAAAAATTATTGTATAAACAACTATGGATTAAGAGACAAGCAGGTGGTGTAGACTAAGATGAGACTGCACATATGTGCAGTCTGATCTTTGTCTATACCTCCTGCTAAAAAGGGAATATTCCGGGTTCAGCATGACAAGAGTTAAGATGACATTAATGCAAACATAGGGGATGAAAAAGAAAGAGGATAAAGGTTAAAGATTTCAGACATTATAGCTAGCCATTACCTTTTTTAATGGCTGACCAAGGAAAAATTTGTACTCCAATAGCCATAAGATCGTAAAATACTGTGGTCAACTAGAATTAATTGGTTCTCTTTAACGCTTAATAAAAGTAAATGAAGATACTTTTGACTTAATTTTTGCATGTATTTATGCTAATCTTTTTGCACAATGACTAAAATATTCATATTTTAAATTTTCCTTTGCTTCAAAATCTACATGGTTAAATTGATATTTTCTCTTTCAGTCTCTCTATGAATTTGACTGGATGGTAAATTGGTTAGGGTGGTATACATAAAATTGATTGGTGGTCATAGATACTCTAAGTCATGTTGGTATTGCTTTTTATGATACATTTCAGATCCCTAAACTAGTATTCACGACACCTTAAGGAAGCAAATAAATAATTCAACTTTGCAATAATTTAATTTCTAGTTTTGTCTATAAAAAATAAACATTCTGATTGGCCAACAAAAATCATTCATAACTCCATGAACAAAACTTTGAACATGCAGACATTTTATATGCTTCTGCACAAAATAGTTCCATCAAAAAGGTATCAAAATTTGTAAAATATTTGCTTTCTTTGCTCTATATCATTTAGTTATAGGAAATGAAGAAAATATTTTTGTTCTCATGGGGGTATGAAACAAAAAAGCTAATCACACTTATGTATGAATCCTCCTCGCAAATTCATAGTGTTATTAGCTTTTTATTTCATACCTCCATGAAAGCAAAAAAAATCTCTTCATGTCTTAAGTGATTCAAATTAAAAATTGTTCAAAGCAGTATAAAACTAAATTCAACCAAACATTTTAACTGAAGATAAAGGACAGAAATGCGCCATACAAATCCCAGATATTGTGTAAACTCTGTGTGATGTTTGTAGGTGTTTGTGCATACATATTTTCATTGAAGGTATGTATGCAAATGCAACATTTGTTACAAGTGTATGTATATAAGTTTAATTTGTTGAAATAAGTTTCTTGTAACTTATATGTTCTGTTCAATTCATATTTGCATTGTAACTCAAAGAATGACAAGACATAAACCGATTCAACCAAATGTTGGCCAAAGTGCAAAACACCATACCACTAACAATATGAAATCGTAATTTTCCTTGAAAAATGATAATTTGAGTTCATGAGTCCTCTCGTTTCATTTCACAGCAAGATCGTTTTTAAACAAAGAAAACTGAGAGAATCCCACCTCACATAAACTGGTTTCAGCTAGCTTAGCGAGATTTCATTTCACCACTTTTTCAAGCATTTTAAGGTTATTGTTATTTTAGCTCAGTAGGTTGCTGTGAAACCAAATAGCATTGTTGAGAATGCGGGCAATACTTCTGACACGAAAAGTTATCTAGTTTTCAAACATGATAGGATTAAAAACCTTTACTTACAATTAATGCGACAATGATTCTTTCACAGAAATTTGGTTTTTTTAATGGGGTTTTACGCCTCTTTCAACAATCTTTCAGTTGCATTGCGGCGGCTGGAGCACCTAACAATGGAAGCCTGGTATTTCTCACACCAGTACTACCATTACATCCCTTCCTAGCCTCCATCTGCTTTCCCACATTGGTCTA
The DNA here is from genome assembly GCA_946902895.1 of Fragum fragum. Taxonomy (NCBI): domain Eukaryota; kingdom Metazoa; phylum Mollusca; class Bivalvia; order Cardiida; family Cardiidae; genus Fragum; species Fragum fragum. Next base: position 39,387,466 of record OX336366.1, on the reverse strand, counting down.
CGATTATCGACCCATTGGTGAGAGATAAATAGTCAGAAAGTATGAGTGCCGCCGTCTGCAGAGATTTGTAGCACATTGGTCTGTCTTGCATGAAGAACAAGCATTTTGTAGTTCTGATGTCCTTCCTGTTATCCTATAACCAGATGACAAAATTTTTAGACTAGTCAAACTGTTTGTTACAAGCAATTTCTTCACTTTCTACAATGTTTTGCGAAATTGTTCTTTTCTAGGAGGAATCAAACAATGTCTTTATGTAGGAATAGGTCAATGAGTGCTCACTGCAAGGTAAGAGGATCATTTAATCCCATTTTTTTTTCTCCGACTAATTTCAAAGCAGCACCTTTTGTAAAAACTAGATGGTTGTCCCAGGACAACTGCTGTTGAGCCTGTAAAGTTGTGTAGGCATCATGCTTCGAACAAGCACAATTTTAGTGTTTGACCTTGAGCTTTGACCTTGAACTTGAAGCTATCCAAAAAATCCTTTCAAATGGCACATCTACTCATGATGGAGAATAATTGTGCCATTTTATTTCGAAATCCATCCATAATTGTAGGAGAAATGCTCTTGACAATCAAAATTTTAGTGTTTGACCTTGAGCTGTGACCTTGACATTAGAACTTTCTCAAAAATTCCTTCAAATCGCACATCTACTCATGATAGAGAATAATTGTGCAAAGTTATTTTGAAATCCATCCATAAATGTAGGAGTGATTGTCTGGACAAATTTGGAAGCACTAAAGCACATACACCCTCTTGTCAAAGTGACAACTGTCTTGCTTCCCGCAAGGGGGCTTTCAAACATGATACCATTTTTTATGACTCTCAAGAAATAAGAGTGCCAAAGTCGAAATATACACAACTACATTAACCCATTCCTGGACAAATCCGGGATTTTACGTCACTGTGATTTTATACTTGGGAAAACATTGTGGAAAAAGGAGAAATTGCTTGTTACAAGCAATTTCTCCTTTTTCCACAATATTTTCTACCACATAGGATGGTCAGATTTCAAATTGCATGCATTTTTCATTGTCGTCTGCAATCTCTTTCAAATTGGACCAGTCTAAAATTTCGCGAAACAGGAAAGGGTTAAGGTCCCCTTTTTCTGCGACACAGCCTAGAATGGTAAAAATGCACAAGGTCAAGTGACTAGGTATATTCTGTTCATTCAAAACTGACCAGAATTAGGAGTTTAGTTTACAAGAATTTTTGCATTAAGCTCCTTTTTCTGTGACACTGTTTAAAATGGCAAAACCCTGACAATATACACAAGGTCAGGTGACTAGAAACAGTCTGTGAAAATTTGTCCACAAATAAGGGGGAGATGTGTATAGTAGATGTGGATGTACAGCCGAACAGGTGTTAGAAGAGTTGACCAACGGAAAAGATAATGCCAATATACTTCCACATTCAACAGCATACCAAAAGCTTTGGAAAGTTTTGTTCACTGTGATTGAAGAAATATTGCTTGTTACAATTACTCTCTTCATTACCTACATGTTTTCTACTCAAAAGATGAAGTTTTTAGACTTTTAATCAACTTGAAATAGTCGTCTGCATCTAAAGTTTTGCTTTCTGGTAATTAGTTATTTTTAAATGTTCTCTATATGTCTGCTATGCTGGGGACTTAAAGCAATTTGCTCTGTTAAACCTTGTGGCTCTGAGGATTTTGTGACAGTACATCAACTATCAAGCATGTTTAGACAGTCTGCATTCTAGATTACACATTTGGATCACAAAATCCATATCTCTTGAGCATGCTGTAACTTTAGTTTATGCTTTTACACTACAAAATCCTAAATTTTATGGCCTGGGTGTCAAACCTTTGTAGAGTCTGGATGCTCTTTGGTCTAAGTCTGCAATGTGGAATAAGTATTTGAGCAAAAATAAATTCCAAAGGCTATTAAATGGTCTGGGTTTCAAACAATTTTAGATTCTTTGAGATCTTGGGCCAATATTTTGTAGCTTTCATGTCAACAATAATTGACCTTGACCTTCCTCTATATAAAGGGCTTAAATTGATGTGAACCTTCCATTGACCCGTACCCACATAATGCCCCTTTTTAATCCCCCCTCCCCCCCCAAAAAAACAATTGAGGAAACAATATGTAAAACAATGCAATTGCTTGTTGCAAGCAATTCCTTCATTTTCAGCTATGTTTTCTACCAAAGAAGTTATTAACATTTGAATTTCATACACTTTAAATTGTCGTCTGCAGCTTCTTTGAATTTTGATCAGTCGAACATATTCTCTTGTGGTAATGGGTTAAAAACTGAAAATTGAAAGTAGGTTATGTCATTTTTCATCCTTGTTAAGACATTTTATTAGTGTCAAAATCTGAAATATGTTCTTTCTCAAGCTGGTTTAATAAGGGGGTATGTAATCCACAATCTTTCAAGAGGTCTTACTAGGAGACTGAATCTTTTTTTGTCATTTATTAGCCATTGGTAGAATGATTTAGTCAACCAACATGAGACCACAATTTAAGCCCACTCATCACATATTTAGTGAATCGTAAAACCATGTCATTTTGTGAAACACTGTAAGGGCTATTCTGTAAAACCTAGTGATTGAAGAATGATTTACATTCAATCAGAGAACAATGCAAGCGTAAGAAGCCAACTCAAATTTGCCTAAATAAGCTTCCAGTTGAGTGAGCCCGAGCAATTATTTTTTCAGTCAGTGTATTGTATGAACCCTAAAGCTACGCAATATCTCTTCTCGTTTGTCATTTTATTTACAGCCGTTCACCAGAAGCATTCAAGTAGGGTCACTAATGTTTTACATTATTGCTTCATCAAGCTATGCCTAACAAAGGGGAAAATTTCCCTCATACATTTAAGGCTGAGAAATATTGCATACATTTGGTTGAACATTCTGCCTTGATTGGTTTGTTTTGATGGACTTTGGTAACCCATAAAGCAAATGTTTCATGAACCTGCTTTTGTCTAAATGAGAGTTGATCAGAGATGCTTTAACCCATTCCAACAGTGATGCTTTTGGAAGCCTATCAAGAACAACAATTGGGAAAACGTTGTATAAAATGAAGAAATTGCTTGTTACAAGCAATTTCTTCATTTTACACAATGTTTTCTATTTGAAAAGTTGAACAAAATCTGAAATTTCATTGACATTAAATTGTCGTCTGCAACTCCTTTCCATTTGGACCAGTCTAAAATGTTGTTGTTTTGTAATTTGTCAAAATACTTTTCAAATAAAATTCCATTCAGCTAAAAATTGATAAGAAAAAAAAATGCTTTGTTGCATTAATTGACCAATCTAGGACAGCTTATTACAGCTACGGTTAAGATGTTCAGGTTTACTTTCATGTTAAATGTTACCAACTATACATTTCGTAAAATGACCCCGTTTAATATCAAACTGGCTAAGAATTGACGCAACCAGTTGTTGAGCAGCCAACTAGTTAAACAAATGGTTACCGTTGACCAATCCCTGCCTAGCACCTGGCATCAAGAGAAGAGTTTCGGGTGGTACTAAGAACACTAGAAAAATGTGTCTCAAAAGTCAAAACTGGCTGGCACTATAAAAAACAAAGTCTTTACCTTTATCCAAGTCTAAGCAATGTTGTGCAATGAGTTAAGCTGTAAGCCTCAAGGTTTAAATCATTGCAACACAACTCAATTTTCGACTGGTCAAAATTGAGAGAAGTTGCACATGATAATTTCAAGTTGATGGAATTTTATTTTCTTTTGTCTTTTGGGGTAGAAGGAAATTTTTTTGGCATTTGACCTTGGTGTGTGACCTTGACCTTATCACATGACCTTGACCTTGACATGAGGAGATGCATATTATGGAGATGTATCATCATGCCAAATATGAGCATTGTATCTTGAATAGGCTGGTGGTAATTGGCAATGTTAAGTTTTTTGGTTAAGTTTTGCAGATAGACGGCAGTCAGAAAGACAGACAGACAGACTGACAGACAGATGGAGAGCATAAAACAATATGCCCCTGATCTTTCGATGCGGGGGCATAAAAAGGAGATATTGCTTGCGACTATAAATATCTCCTATCCATGCAATATTTTCTACCCTAATTACACTTATTTTACAATTAAATTTCTGTTACAGTTGCAGCACACAACTTAGAATATGGACCAAACTAGTTTTATAGCCTGTTAACAGGTTAATAATAATTATTAATAATTTTTGTATTTCCAATTTAGTAGATGTATAGATTAGTATCCTATGAATTAATACAATTTTGATAGTGTTTCAAAGAACAAATCTACCATGTTAAATCCATGATTGAGATTCTGAGAATTCTGTATTGTTGGCTGGATAGTTATTGTACTTGACTCTTGATCTGATGGTTGCGGGTTCAAGTCCCACTGGATGCAGGTAGTGTACTTGGGTGGGACATTTTTCAGACAGAAACCCAGATTATCCATTGTAGTAATGGTTAAAATTCATTGCTTGTCCTCTCTCCTCCCCCTCTAGGAGTTAGTTCATCTCTATATGACATTATCCTCAGAAAAAAGTTAACCCATTCCCACACAATGACACCTTCTGACGCCACTCAAGAAAAATGATAGGGAAAACATGGTGTAGAATGAAGAAGTAAGACAAAAAATTCTAGAATTTCATAAACTAGATTCTCGTCTGCAACCCTTTTCAACTTGGACCAGTCTTAAAATTTGTTGTCTGGTAATAGGTCAAGATTATAAGTGGATCAGCAAAGAACTTGGTTTGATCAAAATGAAAAGACAAGCTTTCTCCTTTTCAAACACTGTTATAAAGTTATGACTCTTTTTCCATTATCTTTTATTTTTTGTCATCTGGTAAGAAAAAATGAGATGAATGCACAAGGGTATAGGTTTACCAAATTTAGCTTATTCAGCAAATATTTCAGTGTAGTGTTTCCCCAAATATCTCCATAATTGGTAATCAATCAGTACATTGCTTTGTTAACAATCAAAGCTTTTCTTTTTTTCTCTTGCATGAAATTGGTTAGGTTTTGACCAAGATTATTCAACTTTGCACCCTTTTATCTAATCATTAAATTAATCATGTAATGTGAGAACTTATTGTAAACAAACAAGTCTAAACCGTTCCATGGAAAGTCAAACTAGAATTATTGCAGAGCGGACTTATTATACCTCAACAAGACTTAAGTAGCACAGTAGCCCTTTGACCTATGTTACCCCAAAATAAAAGGACTACTCATGGTTAACTTTTGCGTAAAGTTTCAAGGTCCTAGGTCAAATGATTTTTGAGTAACAGCACAGAAATGCTAAATTCAATCAAAGTTCAACTGTGATCTTTGACCTACATGTGGGCATTTCCTTTGATCATTTTTTTTTTTTGATAACTACCTAGTATTTGACCCTTCATAACAAAGGGATCTGGAAAAAAATGGTATTGATTTAAATAGTCTGACATTTCTCCAAGGTCATTTCAGTTTCTCATACCACATTAATTTTCAATTTTCATCTCTTTACAGCTTTTATATGTTTTCTGTTAATTTCCTTTCTTTAAAAGCTGTAGCTGACAATTTGATTGATTAAACTATACTTTGTTTCCTGTATATGGCTTCAATAAACAGCAGCCTATTCATGATTTTTCCCTACATAATTAACCCTTGTCATGCTGAACCCGGAATATTCCAGTTATGGCAGGAGGTGTAGACCAAGATCAGCCTGCACATAAGTGCAGTCTGATCTTGGTCTACACCTCCTGCTTGTACTTTTCCTGACAGAGTTGTTTATGAAATTGATTTTTAAAAGGAATATTTATTTTTTTAACAACAAGTTCTTGCAGAGCTTTCAGCTCTTTGATTTTACTGCCATTCAGTAAGGTAATGTATACAGCATGAAAAGGGTTAATATTAACCCATTATCGGACAAGAATAATTTAGACTGGTCCAAATTCAAAGAAGTTGCTGATGACAATTCTGATGATGAAATTCTAAAAATCTTTGTCGTTTTTGTTAGTAAACCATTGTGGATATTAATATCAACCCATTACCAGAAAAAAAGAATTTAGACTAATCCAAATTCAAAGAAGTTGCTGCCAACAATGTTTGATTATGAAATTCTAGAAATCTTTGACTTTTTTGTTAGGAAACCATTGTCTATATTATTGAAATTACTTGTCACAAGCATTTTTCTTTTCATTTTCTAAAGATTTTTTCTTGAGAAGCATAACAAAGTGCATTATGATAGAATAGGTTACGTTAAGCTATTTTCTTTTTCACCTCTGAGCTGCCTTGTTTTTGTTTTCCTAGGGCCTCATCCCCTGGGTCACTACAGTGGGCTTTGCCCCCTTACCTACCCTCCCAAAGAAATTAAGGCGTTTATTTGATTGGATTTGAATGTCACTTTGAAAAATCTTTCAATTATGTCACTGTGAAGTTCACTTATTCATAAGCTTTTTGGGTATGGCCAGTTCTAAACTGGGTCTCTGGAATGTTTTGCCCAAAGACAAAGCCATGTAACCAGCAGCGTTGAATGGATTTGAATCAGCTACCCTTGACTTCTCTCCCACCCTTTAATCACTGAGCCAAGAGAGACTCTGTGCACTTCCAAAGGCAGTATTGTAATTCACTTTCAAACTGTGAGAGTAAGTCAAACAAAGAAAAAGATTGGGATGAAACCTAACAACAGACTACAGGCCATAACAATGTTGTCCTTTCACACTGACAGTTTAGAACAAAGAGCTGTATAACTTATCTCATTTTAAATTTAAAAGGTTTTGGGTTTTATTTACAACAATGATTTAACCCATTCGTGCTTTTCAACACTCATCAAGAAAAAAAAGCTTTAGAAAACACTACAGAAGAAAAAAGATATTGCTAGTTACAAGCAATTTTCTCATTTTCCACAATGCTTTCCACCCAAAACAGATAAAGATTTTTTAAAATCCATTGACTAAAATAATGTTTCTTAAAGTATCCTTGCCTAGTTAACCCATTCTCACACAATCACACTTTTTGGAGTCTCAAAGATAAAAAGTTTTGGAAAACATTGTAGAAAATGTAGAAATTGCTTGTTAGAGGCAATTTGTTAATTATCAACAATGTTTTCTACCCAAAAGGACAAAGAGTTTGAAGAATTGATCAAGTAAAAATTGTCATCTTCAACTTCTTTAAATTCAGACCAGTCTACAATATTTTTGCCCGGAAATGGGTTAATGAATTAACTCATTCTAACACAGTCATGCTCTCGGACACCCCTCGGGTAACTTCTTCATTTTCCACTATGTTTTCTATCCAGAAGGCTAAAAATATTTAAATTTTTATCAACTTTGAATTGATGTCTGCAAGTTCTTTTAATATGGACAAGTGTAAAATATTGTTGTCTAGTAATGAGTTAACAAATTAAGGCCTTTGTCTATTCAATCCCAAAGTTGTTTCCACTCAAGTTCCTTCTTTAGACTTCTCATTCTGAGTCTGAAAATTATTATGCTTTTGCTTTGGCAGATACTCTTAATTACAGTTGGAGTGATCTCACTGGAATTTATTTCTGGAGGTCATTGTATGGTAAAGGTAGTTCTTTACAAAAACTAGTCCGATACAAAACAGCATTTTAAGTGCACACAAGTGATCATCATGCTCAAATGTTTACTTTTTCATGAGTCCGGCATGTATCCTACAGTTTTACGCTTGATTTAGCCGCCTCCATCCTTGACTTTATATTCCAGAGGACGGCAAATGGATGAGGTGTATCCATATTAACAATATTAAATGGAAAAATGGTGCCTTTTACAGTGGCTAGAATAGCAAAAAAATTCATCATTTATAACCGATAAATTTTGGTCCTAAAAGACAGACCTATTAATGAGGATGAAGCACTAAAGAGGTCATCTATTAACAAATGTTTTGTTACCTGCAACAGCATCATAAACATGCAATTTTTTATAGAACAAAGAAGGCCAAAAATCGACCTGTTACATGGTATCCTGAAGACAAACTCTCTCGCTCTAACATGACTCGGGCTCAAACATACTGTAGTCCTATTAGACATATTATCTTAAGAATACAAAAAATTTGAATTCTATATCATTCTATATTTGAAAGATTTAACCCTGTTTCCTATTAACAAAATTTCAGTCTTATCCAATTTTTAATCAAATAACAACAAGTCAAGAGTGGCGGCCATAATAAACAATAAGGAAAGTCACTTCACTGGTGCCAGTCTAAAACTATAAACAGAAATATCCTCTGAAACAGTGATTGGATGTGATTTGTTATCAAAGGCTTTTTTTTTTAAAATTCTCTCGGACTATTTTTTGCAAGACCATTCCCCGCACCTGATTAAAAAAATGTTCAATCTTTCAAAAATGCCAGAGATTCTTGTAATAGCATGTCCTTGATCAGTCATTGAGAAATGATTTGAATGTAGAGCCATAAACATTTAGTAGTACAAATAGCTACTCTACCAAATGGAGGGCAATAGTTATTCCTTTTTCAATAATTTGGGGAAAAATATAAAACAAAATGTCTGACCCTTTTTGAGGTTTCTGTCTGCTAGCAAGACAAAAGGTAAAAACAGCCAGTTCAATTTGCACTAACTATGCAAAAACTGCCCACATACTTGTTTGAAAAGTAGTCATTATCTAGATGAAATAACTGTTATTACAACTAGATACCAAGGAAATATAGCCAGTAATTATCATGTCTTTTTCGTTTTTGACCTATAGCTCTATAGCTTCAAATAAATTAGCATAATTACAGGCAGGGTTTCTTTAATGTTACTCCTACATAGTCATATCTAAAACTTGTATTTGAAACAAAAGCTCAACATGCATATGCCTCATGCTTGGCTGTCAAAAGCTTGATAGCAATCAAACCTCATATTTGAAGTTTAACCCATTCCCACACAGTGACGCCATATGGGTATTGGTTAACCCATTACCTGACTGCAAAATAATAGACTGGTCCAAATTGCAAAGAGTTAGAAGCAACAATTTAAAGTTTATGAAATTTTTCAACTCTCTGGTTAGAAGATTGTGTAAAATGAAGAAATTGCTTGTTACAAGCAATTTCCTCATTTAACACAATGTTTTCCTAATTGTTTTTCTTGTGGGGCGTCTGAATGTGTTATTGTGTGGGAATGGGTTAAAGTGAATGAATGCCTGAACAGTATTTCTTAACCCTTGTCATTCATAATTAAGTTCTTAAAGGTGTAACAGAGCCACTGGCCATGATCAATATTTTGTTAAAGAATTTATTTTCTTAACTAATATACATTGGGCTGAACACAAACATCAGACTTCATGTTTGTGCTAGCTGATCTTAGTCCATGTCTCCTACAACAATCAGAATTAACTGTAGATACAGAATCGAAGTCGCCAGTCCAAAAAAAATGTTTAAATTAATGTTGGAAGACAACAGTCCCTTCCAATCTCAAAAAATAATTTGATTGGTCAATCAATATTTTGACACAGTTTCCAAGATCAGATCTTTATTCCATTTTAATGTTTAATGTTTTTTGTTGCTCATGAAAACAGCTTTTTAGGTAAAAGTGGATAATTCAAAATCTAATCAACTTTGAATTTTCATCTGCAACTTCTTTGAGTCAAGACCAATGTAAAAGTATGCTGTCTGGTAATGGGTTCAAGTGGTGTTTACAAAACAAAATAAAAAGCTTTCATGCTTGTATACAAGTACTCATTTGAGTGCTATTGAGGCTTATCAGTTGGTAATGTAGTACTCTTTTTACCATATTTGTACATTATTCTTACTATCTTCTGAAAGTCATGAGACTATGCTTATCAAATGATTAACATTCACCCATTTCTAACTTCCAGAACTTGATTTGGGGGGGATATATTAACTTGTACCAACAAATTGACGCTAATAGACCTCTTCCAGAAAACAAAGCTTTGAAAAGCATTGTGGAAAATGAAGTTTCTTCATTTTTTTTACCCTGAAAGAAACTATCATCTGCAACTCCTTTGAATTTGGACCTTTCTAAAATTTACCATTTGGTAAAGGGTGAATAACATTGGTTACAAAAGATTTAACAAACTTCTAATTTCTTCTACGGAGACCGATTTTCATTCTGGAATAAGTAAAATTGTTCAAACCTTTATCCTCAGTTCCTCTAGATTTCTTACTGAATAAAGGATGGTTCACGAATATGTTTTTCGTCTGCAAGATGACCTCTTAATGACGAATCGCTATTTAAATCGTTTCTCAAGAATCTGGGAGAGTTTTATTCAGACAACCCAGGATCTCTTTTACACTAACTCCGTGGAGTTATGAATCGGCTGTTCAAGATCACAAGAATGATCGGTCAAACCGCTCCTTGTTGCCATTGCCGCTCTTTGAATGCCTAAAAATGTGGGAACATCTCTCATTTTCTTACCGCAAGCTTCTCCATACACATTTTGCCTGTCTAAAGGCGGCGGAATGACAGGCGGCCGTGACATTATTTTGTGTAATGGCTGCCTCTAGTGACGAAAGCGGCAAAATTTAATTGGTTATTGCACATGCGCGTCTGGGCTTAGGTCAACTGGGTTGGGAGAATTGACGATGTATATTATCAACTGACAAAACCATATTAGATTGCTCCAAATTCAATTATGTTAAATTGAATTCAGAATGAAAAATATCCGTAAATTATGATAGAAAACAGTGTTAGAAAAGGTAAAATTGCTTGTCACAATGTTTTCTTTTCTACAGCGATTCAAAAGGTAATGAGTTAATGAATCTGTATCACCGATTGAGCGATTTGGTTCTCTTTATTTAAGCATCAGAGGAAGGGCGGGGTGACTTTGTATAGGCTATAATCGCGTTCTGACAAGATGCAAAACTCCAATATTAGACTATGGGCAATTCAAGCTTGGGCCCTTTAGTTTCTTGACTTTTTATTTTCAGGCGTTGGAGAGTGGGTGAGAAAGGGGCACTTTTCCTACAATAAAGCTACGTAGAACTAGAATTACTTCTAATCTTAACCCTTTCTTGTTTTGCAAATTTTAGACCTGTCCAAATTCAAAGGTTTTGCAGATGAAAATTTAATGTTGATTTTATTTAAAAAAAATAACCACTCAATAGGGTAGAAAATATTGTGGAAAAAGAAGAAATTGCTTATTAAAGCAATTTCTTCTTTTACCACAATATTTTCTCAAGTATAAAAACGGAGGGACGTAAAACCGGGGATTAAACAGGAAAGGGTTAAAAGGTGGATTGCTCTTTAGCGAACCAGGATTCCATTAAATACCTTTTGTCAATGGCCATTCACAATTTTGAAAAGACTAGAAGGAAACATATTGAACGATATTTTTTGTCTTAAATCTAGGGAAATCAACACTGTTTCTAGATGTTTAGTTTACTTGGACCTTTGCCAGATGAGATGCGAAATCCACAAGTATAGGAGCCGCTGGCCATAGCGCAGTTGGTAGCGTGCCGGACTTTCAATCATGGCGTCTAGGGTTCGATCCTTTCCATTATTTGTCTCCCGTCGATGGGTGGGTAATCGTTTATCTAAGTGGCATGAGCAGCACGGGGCTCGAAAGGGATGTAGTGATAGCACTAGTGTGAGAAATACCAGGCACTCATAGATAGATTCTCCAGACGTCGCTATATGACTGAATACAGTTAAAAGTGCCGATATACCCCATTCAAATAAACAAACAAGAGTATGAAGGTTGCGATCAACGAGTTTAGTTGAACTGCACTTTTGAACCATTTAATAACTTTATACCTGATCGCGCATAAATTCTTCATGCCCCCCCCTTTTTTTTTGCAAGTCACATTACAGGCCATTAATGGTCAAATCGAGGCTCATAACTTATGAATGAAAATTTAATTCCGGAGCCTATTCATATGTACAGCATTTCTGTGAAGGCGTTGTGTGGGTGTTGAATATTGCAGTACTATTTGGCAACACAAATTTCCCAGTATGTACCGATTTATTTTATCGTTTTTTAATGTCTACAGACGCTTAGCTTTAAAGGATTTTTGTGTGTGTCTGTAATACCACTTTTAAACTAGCTGGTTGTCCCAGGACGACTGCTGTCGAGCCCGCAAAGTTTTGACCTCCAACTTGACCTTGACCAATAATTACAGTGTTTGACCTTGAGCTTTGACCTTGAACTTGGCGCTATTCAAAATATTCTTTCAAATGGCACATCTATACATGATGGAGAATAATTGTGGCAATTTATTTTGGAATCCATCCTTAATTGTAGGAGAAATGCTCTTGACAATCAAAATTTTAGTGTTTGACCTTGAGCTGTGATCTTGACATTAGAACTATCCCAAAAATTCTTTTAAATGGCACATCTACTCATGATAGAGAATAATTGTGCCAAGTTATTTTGAAATCCATCAATAAATGTAGGAGTAAAAATTGCGCGGACAAGCACAATTTTAGCGTTTGACACTGAACTGTGACATTGACATTAGAATTATCCCAAAATTCTTTCTAATAGCACATCTACTCATGGTGGAGAATAAATGTGCCAATAAATTTTGAAATCCATCCATAAATGTAGGTGTAGTTGTCCGAACAAATTCGGACGGACGGACGAACGTACAAACGCACATACAGCGACTTGTCTAATGACAACTATGTCTCGCTCACCGCAAGTGGGCTCGACAAAAACAACATTTGTTATTCGGAATACAGACAAAGAAGAAAGACTCACAGAGTTTCGCGTTATTCATCTAACTAACCGATCGCGTCTGTCAGCAAATATCAATCGACCGATTAAACCGTTCGTTTAGACCAGAAGTAAACTTTGAATTCCGACATTGGCTGAGATGTATGTGAAGCATTTTAGCGACTTAAACGCCATAATTACAGCTTAATCAAGCTATAGTTACGATGCATACGTCGCAAAACAACATTTTTTCTTTTCTTTCACATGTTACTGGCCAAGAAATTTGCAAAATTACGCCGTTTTATATCGAAGTGGGTCCTTCCGTTTGAGCCACCGGGCCTGGCCCTTGGAATCAGTTCTCATGCCAGCGATCCGTCAATGTTCACATGTAAGCAATTGCTTGAATGGGTGGATGGGATCTCCTGGTTTTTGAACAATGTTTCAGTTACATCACGGAAGAATTTATATATATTCATGTGTTCCTGGGTATCGCCAGTGCTAGGCCAGGGCTCCAAATGCCTTGCCCATACCAACGTGACCAATGGTGAGTCTGGGTCTCGAACCCGCAAACGATCGATTCTCTCAGATTAATCACTGAACCAAACACTAGTTTTTATTAACAGATTCAAAAAAAGTCAAAACAAATATGTTATCAAAAAGTATTTGAACATATCTAAATCTGCCTCATACGATATGGAACAACCCTGATATTCCGTAAATTTCATCTGAAAATCAGACTGGATCAAGCAGAAGACAATCAGAAAATCTTTCGAAAGCGATAATTTGCGACCATTGCCATCAAATAATCTGTGAAGTCTGACCAGGATTGATACTTTCCGAAATTCCGATGAGCTTCTTTTGCGCGCGATGGCTCCCGCCGGTGATCCGCTCCGTTAACCTCACTGTCAAAAAGGAGTTTAATCCTGGTAACTTAAAATCGTTACACAAAGAAACAGTGTTATATTGTCCGACAATCGAGGTTTTACAGAATTTTAAACTGAATGTTTTCGACGGTGTATATGGAATATTACATCAGTCAAAACCCCTTTGTTAATCCTGCTGACTGCAAACAGGCGTGTTGTGAGAATTCAATATAATTCATACATTGCGTAAAAACACATTTTGTATATAAAAAATGTCTTTCAATGACACTGCGGCCCTGTACACAATATGAATTGAGTAATTTGCCGATCGCTCGGAACGCTACAGCTCACGTTGCTTCGCAGATTCGGCCCAAACAGATGTGATTCGCTTCGATTAGCAAGTTTGGAATTTCAAAATTTCGATTTTTAGAACACATCACACAAGCTTGATTAACTATACTATACTATATAGAAATGTATAGCAAGCGGACATAATTTCAGCATGTTGTACATGTTTTCACGGCAGAGGTTTCATGGAGTGTTTTTTCGTTCTGAATAAGCTTTTTTAGGTTTAAAAGATATGCAGAATCTCTAATTTGTGTCTTTTAAGTTAAAATTTCTCGATGGACTGATAATCCAATAATGTTGGTGTCCGTGGTCGAGAGGTAGAGCTTCGGCTTCCCGAACAAGAGGTCCTGAGTTCGATTCCCGGGAGCGGCTATCGATCTTGGTTCTGTCATTAGTCAACACTTTCGGCGCGAGTACTGGTATATTTTCCAGGAAGCAGAATCGAGAGGGATTAATCTAAGTTGGAAAAACTTCTTCCCAATCGATGTAAAATAAATAGGTTTAAAAGAATCCAATAATGTTCAAGATTCTAAATGATATCTTATTAATGGACAGTCATGGGGATGGTGTCATCTCGGAAAAGTCAAAATAAAAAGTAGTGATCTTAAAAGAAAGATCACGGTTTCGAGCCCTGGGCTGACCATGCCAACGAACAAACTAATTGTCTTTCGAATGAGATGTTAAACCGAGTCCCCGTATGACGGTGCTATCCACTGAGCACGTTAAAGAACCAGGCGGAACTCTCAGCAGTTTTGTCTTGTATCCTTGCACTATCCCCCGTAACAACTAGCCGGCTTCTGGGGACGTCGCTCATATTGGCATGTACTACGGTAAATAAACGGAAATACACACATACACTCTTGAAAGCCAGTAAGAATGCGGTTAAGTGAATTGGTTTAATTCACTTTCAGTAGTATTTCACCAATTTCGCGATTGGTAGATGCATCTAACCGTAGATTCCTGTCGCTTTTTTAAATCAGGACATTTACATGAACAATTTGGACCATGAACTGGTCAGCCATTTTAACAGACAAATCGCTTATCATGTTTCCATGGGTGAGAGACGAATGTGACAAATTATCTTTTTCTTTGCAGTACTGGAACACCAAATAGAAAACATCCTGCATTGTCTATTAATAGCTAGGCTAGGCGAGACTTTTTGCTTTAACATCTATATAGAAAATGTCTTTCTCCACACCGAATTTAGCATATAACTCTTCTGTGCCAGTGTCCAACATCAGTGCTTTCAATGCCTTGATTTTTTTTCTCGGTATTTATGGTAAAACAGAATCCGAAAAAACATTTACTTTTTACAACCTATTTTTCCCGCGTTTTCAAGGGCAGACGGCTCTTTAATGAATATTTTAGTACAAGTGTTTAACACGCTATAAAACTCAACCGTGGAGAGTTATTGCTGTTTTGTTTCGATTTTTCAAACAAATATGGTAATTTAATATGCAACATTATGGTTCATACCGAATTGTGCCCTAAATTTACGCACGCAATTTCCTAATTTGCCATACTATTAAAACTGTACCGTACGATACCATATTCCCAAAAGGTCATTTGTAACACGGTTATTTATTTCAAAATAGTGGTAAGTTTTGATTTCTATCCGTTGGGTTCAAAAGTGGGACTGTGAATCAAACAATCAGGCGACCAGTCAAATCATCTATTCTACCCGGACCTTGGCTTTCAACTCCAATATTTGCCGCCATTTTTGTTATCCTTTTTGTTAGTTTGTCGACCTAAACGTCGTACCTACAGCTTGATAAGCTGTAGTAACGACGTTAAGGGTCGCCAAACAACCTTTTAATTTTTTGTTATATACTACTGTCCATAAATTTGGCAAACTTACGCCCTTCAAAATCTTTTAAACGACTCTGTTTGAAAATATATAGATTGTATATATTTTCATGTTCCATATTACTTTTTTTTGTTTTAATTCCTGACTTCTCTGCAAAGCCTAACGTCTTAAAAATTCGGACCAAAATAAAGTTAGGTCGTCTTGTAACGGATTAGCAAACAGAATTTGTGTCACCTTGTCACATTTTCTGGTTCCCGTTTTTTTATTGAGTAATTTTACTAAGATAACATCCCACAAGGGACCAGAACAAGACATGACGGTGCCACCGAGCCATTATTATTCCAGATGACATAATTCTGAATAATTTAAGATTTCGAGCTAATGAATCTCACAGGAGTGATAAGAGCGGTAAACTTCACGGTGACTTTAGAAATTGTACTTTGTAAAACGAATGTAAAGAGCATCGCTAATTGCAATAACAGAAAAGCATTTTTTTCATCTGCATATTATGATATGTATTATAGAAGCATAGTCCCCCATATGAAATATGTCTGGCAATGTTACATACAATGAAATCAACCAAACAATCCTTGGATTTATTTTTTATTAAATTGGCGGATCGTATTGCCTGCCCACTGACTCCGAGAGGAAGTTCCAATTCGAAATTAAAACGTTATTTTGTAAGATTATGGCTGATAACAGTAGCTTCTGATAACATGTGACAAAAAGTCAAATTGTTTGTCGGCGTTTGGAACATCGTAACTGCAGCTTAAATGAACTGTAGTAACGAGACGCGTTAGTCGTCAAAACAACAAAATACTTCATAAAAATGTCAGCAAATGTCGGAGTTCAAAGTTTACTTTCTGCCTAAATGAACGAGTCAATAGTTGCAATGTATACATGTGCGCCTCGGTAAAATATGGTGATCAGCTCAGGGAAAGACGAGAATCAATAAGTCCCATCGTTTGTGGAAGATCAAAATGACGTAAATACAGCTTATTTAAGCTGTAGTTAAGACCTTTTGCTCGCCCTCTGACATTCATGATTACAAGACAAGTACCATTTCGGTTTTGCCCCCTTCCCCCCTGTGACAAAAATCTGGATCCGTGCATGAATACGGCTATATACGTATCGTACATAGTAAATGCATGGCCTCGTGATAGATACTCTAATACAGAAATCCCCTTTACCACCAGACACAAAACGGTGGATCCTGAACTGTAGCATGAAGAACTCGCGGAAATTATATAATTCATGGCCTCGTGATAGATACTCTTATAACGGAATCCCCTTTACCATCAGACACAAGACTGTGGATCCAAGGCGGTATTATGAAGAACTCGCAGAAATATTATATTATACATGATCTCGTGATAGATACCCTAAAACTGGAAGCTCCTTTACCACAAGACACAAGACTGTGGATCCTGAGCGGTAGTACGAAGAACTCGCAGATATTATATAATACATGGCCTGGTGATAGATACTCTAATACAGGAATCCCATTTACCACCAGCCACAAGACTGTGGATCATGAGCGGTAGTATGAAGAACTCGCAGAAATAATATAAATATGGCCTCGTGATAGATACCCTGATCCTTAGTGGTAGTACGAAGAACTCGCAGAAATTATATAATACATGGCCTCGTAATAGATACCATAATAAAGGAATCCAATATACCACCAGACACAAGACTGTGGATCCTGAGCGGAAGTATGAAAAACTCGCAGAAATTATATAATTCATGGCCTCGTGATAGATACCATAATACAGGAACTCCCTTTACCACCAGACACAAGACTGTGGATCATGAGCGGTAGCATGAAGAACTCGCAGAAATTATATAATAAATGGCCTCGTGATAGATACTCTAATACAGGAATCCCTTTTACCACCAGACACAAGACTGTGGATCCTGAGCGGTAGTACGAAGAACTCGCAGATATTATATAATACATGGCCTCGTGATAGATACTCTAATACAGGAATTCCCTTTACCACCAGATACAAGACTGTAGATCCTGAGCGGTTGTTTGAAGATTTCGAAGAAATTATATAATTCATGGCGTCGTGATAGATACCCTGACCCTGAGCGGTAGTACGAAGAACTCGCAGAAATTATATAATACATGGACTCGTGATAGATACTCTAATAAAAGAATCTCATTATTCCACCTATCACAAGACTGTGGATCCTGAGCGGTGGTATGAAGAACTCGCAGAAATTATATAATACATGGCCTCGTGATAGATACCCTAATACAGGAATCCCCTTTACCACTAGACACAAGACTGTGGATCCTGAGCGGTAGCATGAAGAACTCGCAGAAATTATATAATAAATGGCCTCGTGATAGATTCTCTAATACAGGAATTCCCTTTACCACTAGACACAAGGCTGTGGATCCTAAGCGGCAGCATGAAGAATTCGAAGAAATTATATGAGCGCATGCGTTACATTTCCAGCAAACACACATGTGCGCCTAGTAAAGACTCAGATCAGCCTGTACATCCGCACAGTCTGATCTGATTCTTCACTCTGCGCTTTGTAGATAGCATTGACCCATAGCTTCTTTGAACAATCAGCGAATGTTCTAATTGCCCCGACTTGTTTCCAGGGTGTTCAATGTGCGCGAGTCACGCACATGCGAAATGGTTGGAAATGTCACGCATAGGCTCATATAATACATGGACTGCCTTGCATAAAAGTTATCAACCCGTCAAAATGTCATTAGACAGTGGATGATTTACTAATAGCTCACTTAGTTATTTGGTCCAGTCCATTGACTCCGACTGGAAGTTCCATTTTGGTTTTAAACGACACTATGATGCAAAATTTATTGCCAGCAGCATAGAACAAAAAAGTTGAAGGATTGGTTTGCGACCTAAACGCCGTAACTACAGTTTGAATGAATTGTAGTTACGGTTTTTAATTCGTCAAACAAACAAAAATGCTTTATCAAAATGATGGAGTTAGAGTTAACGTTCAAAAGCAAGTCAAGTTACAATACGATATCTTATTCGTTATAGTAATAGGTATAAAGTACAAAATAGTTCGGTTTTTTTTTACAAATGATGTTCTCATCTGGAATTATTATCTTTAAAAATCAAAGTTAGTAATGAATTATCAAGGAAAACAATGTTCAGAAGAAAAGAAGAATATAGATGAATTAAATGCAAAATAGGAAACATACATTGTTATGAAAACGGCGCGGCTGCGCGCGAGCAAGCACACACATCGGACACAGTTTTTTTAATATCGTCCGAATGCTTTAAAAACTGTTCACAGGTTATGAAACGTGGTTGCACACAATGGTTAACGTGTGTTTTTTTTTTTTTTTTTTTTTTTTAGAAACGTCTGGAAAGCGAGTGCATGCGCCCAGATATCGCTGAATACCACCGTATTAAAGACAAATGCGAAGTTTAATGAGGAGCAGGTGAAGCGAACCGCCAATTTCCAGCACGTTTTCATGCCAACAATCGAGCTCTCAAAAACCAGATATTAGAGACTTTCGCCGTATTAATTATCCAACACGGCATGTTACAATTGTAATAGCTTCATTTAGAAACGAAAATCATCGGAGATCAAAGCACCTCTGGTCCAGAAATCGATAACGCAGCGCAATCAACGATTTTTTAACCGTGTGTGTGCACTGCATTAAGAGGCCGATTCTATCAGGGAATATAATCAGCACGAAGCTTCCTGGTTATTGAGATTGTCATTAATATTATTGCCATTTTGATTTTTGTCTTTATCGCAGCTTCAACGAATGATAAATTACTTTTTAAATCCCATTCAACAAAACGTAAGCAACCCTGAAGAACTGATTACAAATGTATGAGAGCCGCCGTCATAGCGCAGTTGGTAGCGCGTCGGACTATCAATCTAGAGGTCCTGGGTTCGATTCCCGACGGCGGCACTCATCCTTTCCGACTATTTGTCTCTCACCAATGGGTCGATAATCGTAGACCTATGTGGGATAGCAGCTGGAGGCTAGGAAAGGATGTAATGGTAGTACTGGTGTGAGAAATACCAGGATTCCATTGTTAGGTGCTCCAGCCGCCGCGATATAACTGAAAGATTGTTGAAAGCGGCGTTAAACCCCATTCAAACAAACAATCAAACAAATGTATGAGGCAGGGTTGGGTTTGTCAAAGGTTGGACTAGATAGAACAGGAGAAATATTGTCGATGGGCTGGCAAAACCTCGGAACTTCAGCTTGAATGAGCTGTTGTTACAATGTTATGGTCGCTTGATGATGAAATACGCCAACCAAGAAAGGGTGCATTTTAATTTATCTGTTAGTGTCATTAGTTTTATTATATACCTATAAAAGATATGGAGTAAAACCAGGCTGTCAATACAACTCGACAGAAAAAAAATCAATATTCGGCGTGTAGCAAAAAACCGTATTCGTCGAGTACCGTACTCGACAACACGGACTACTATTTTGTGTAATGACGTTCCGGGTTTTTCGGAAAGTTGGTTATTTCTTAGCCATTTAAGAGAATTTTCTTAATGTCATTTCCTAAAAGGTATATAATAAAAAGAATATTAAAACAGTGTCTTTTTCTATTTGTTGTTATCGTGTTCTCGAATCGTGAGTAGGTATTTTTATTGGATTCGACCTTCGGTCTCATCCAATAAAAAATACCTACACACGATTCTCGAACACGATAATAACGCATAGAAAAAGACACTGTTGTAATATTCCCTATGTATATTTAACTAGATACCCAATAAAATCCAACGGCGTTAATGTGTCACGTGACGAAGACCGACATACGTCGAAACTGGTTGAAAATTAACCCTAGTCATGCTGAGCCCGGAATATTCCGGTTTTGGCAGGAGGTGAAGACCAAGATCAGCCTGCACATAAGTGCATTCTGATCTTGGTCCATACCTCCTGCATGTACTTTTCCTGTCAGGATGTTTATAAAATTGATTTCTAAAAGAAATATTTATTTTTGAACAACAAGTTCTATCAGTGCTTCCAGCCCTTTGATTTACAGTAATTTAGTAAGGTAATTTATACAGCATGACAAGAGTTAAGTTTCAGGGAACACAAAATAAGTGACCGATAGACTCAATTTAACCCATGCGTGATATTTCCAACTTTTTCGCATGTGCGTGACTCGCACACATTGAGCACCCTGGACAGCCATTCGGGGCAATTAGAACATTCACTAATTGTTTAAAGAAGCTTTGGGTCAGTATCTATCTACAAAGCGCAGAGTGAAGACTCTGATCAGGCTGATCTAAGTCTTTACTTATCCAAGCTGTAGTTACGATGTCGCCAAACCAACAAAAAAAATCAACAAAAATGGTGGCCAGTGTTTGAGTTGGAAGCTCTGACGGTCCGGGCTGAATAAATGATTTGATTTGTCGGTTGATTCCTTGATTGACGGCCGCGATTGGTCAATTGCGGGTTTGCAGAGATATCCGATCTCTGGCATGATTCATGTAATTGTGCAGTTTTCATTATCTCCTTCTCATTTTTCATCCATACAGTAATCTACCCTTATTTGGTTTCTTTGTGACCCATTTATTTTAACATAAAACCGGTCGAGGAAAAAAGTACCATCTGGGGATGGCTTCTTTGAAAGAGAATGATTGGTCCGACAATGGTACGAGAGAGAGAGAGAGAGAGAGGGAGAGAGAGAGAGAGAGAGAGAGAGAGAGAGAGAGAGACAGACAGAGAGAGAGAGAGGGAGAGAGAGAGAGGGGGGGGGGTAGTAGTAGATGTAGTAGTAGTAATTGGTTAAACAATACATCTTTACGGAAAGTAAGAAAATGCTAGTGTCCAACAATGTTTTTATTTATATCTATATTTTGCCAGACCTGTTTGTCATATTTCCACAATTTCTCCAATTTTCAATTTCTACACACCTTTGCAACTTCTTCGGTGAATTCGGACCAGTCCAAATAGTTTAAGAGATGACTCGGTGTCCCAGTCGATAAGGACGTCGGACATTGCAGTGTTTGGCGATGGTTCCGATTATCAATTAATTGTCCAGTCTATCGTTGAAAAAGACAATAGTAACTAGAGTGGTGCCACTGTCGACTTTAACAAGGGTTTGTAAGAAATTCAAAAACCTGATAACTACAGCTTGATTCAAGCTGTAGTAACGAGGTTTTAGAATTATAACGGACGATATCCAAGATTTTGACTAAAATGTGAAATTACCATAAATACACATTTATCGATTTACGCTGACTGGCCACGGTCGCTATTTGTCTGATGTCAGCGTTGTCCTCACTTCTCGGGACTAGTGAAAAGATAAACCATCATATTTTACGCTTTACAGTTCGTCGATGTGAAACAACTGGATATATTAGATTTACTTTAATATGGTTTTTTTTTGTTTAAACGGACTATTAGTTTCATATCCTGTGAAAACTGATAAAGCGTTATGAAATATTCATTTCCATTTAAAACATCTATATACTAACACCCTTCTTTTCCCGATGAAGTTTCTCTCAAAGATGTTGTTTCGTCACTTTAAACAGCAGATCAAAAGAATCTATAAAAGATTTAATTAGGAAGTTGTATAGTCTTCAAACACAACCCCGGGTTTTCATTACTCGGGATTTGATTTAAAGAAAAAAGCTACAGGAAAAGGAGAGAAAGTGCTTGTAACGAACACTACAGCCGTTTTACACAAAGATATCATCTCGTGCTCAAGTAACGGATCACCGGCAAAGCCCACAGAGATCCACCAGGTACTTCAGCTTCGACATCGAACGGCGTCATTTTGCAAAAGTTACGACAAGTAAAATGTTAAAAAGAAGTAAAATGATTTGATAGCGACCTAAACGAGGTTTAAGCCCCCCCCTCCACCCACCAAAAAATGCTTCACAGAAATGTCGGCCAAAAAAAAAAGTTTATTTTTGACACCCGTGATCCGTCAAATATCTTCAAGAATTTGATTTCTACCTATTCAGAAGGCATCCTTGAAATACTTTAAACCATTACATAGCAACAGAAGTTTAGGCTGGTCCGAATTGAAAGAATTTGCAGACGACAATTTTAAAATAATGGAATTTTATTTTATATTCTTTATAGAAAACGTCATGGAAAATGAAGAAATTGCTTGATACAAGCAATTTCTCCATTTTCCACAATATTTCCTAAAGTTTCTTTCTTCGGGAGCGTTAAAGGAAGGATTGTGCGGGAATTGGTTAACAAGTATTTTATTATTTTCTGATCCAATAATAACAGAAATAACAAGACCATTGCTAATTGTCTATATATTGGTTCTTGATAAGCCCTTTTTGGTTGAATTATATTTATCCACGCGTACTTATAGAATTCCAAATAATCGCACTCTTGGAAAGAAGACAGTCTCATAAGAAATCCACCCTTTTGACATAAGCTCATATATATATATATATAGTGTGCAATGGAATAGTTATGATCTTCCATTTGACGTCTGTCCTAGAATTAATCTTTTCTCGTTTTTAAATTTTTAGACCGTTCCTAATTGAAAGAGGTTGCAGAAGCAGAAAATAACCTTTTCTTGTGAGATTTTAACGAACAGTTGATTCATCAAGCAATGGTAACAACAACAACAACAACGATTCAAGCGCCGTGTTAAATAACAAATTCAATTACTTCCATTGCTGTCACATCTTTTTTGCGTGAGGGGTAACCAATACGGGTACTCTTAAAGTGCACTCCATTATTTCATTCTATTCACTACTTTACGAAATGCAATTTTAAGAAAATTCACACTGTCTATAATTCGTTATGGCTCTCATTTCAACCTTTCACGACTTTCAAGCTCGTTAAAATTGAGATTGCAATTATTTCGCGACATCTGTTGCGTGGGCGATTTATTCTTCATAAAAATGGCGACATATGACTTAGCCAAAAAACAGTTAGCTTTTCCCCCCTCAGTCCTGCTTGGTTCTTAACCCATTCCCACTCAGTGACGCCTTTTGACGCTTCTCCAAAAAATTATTGGAAAACATTGTGTAAAATGTAGAAATTGCTTGAACCAAGCAATTTCTTCATTTTACTGAATGTTTTCTACACAGAAAGTTGTAAATCTAAAGTTTCATTAGTTTTAAATTGGCGTCTGCAACTCCATTGAATTTTGACCAGTCAAAAATTTTGTCGCGTGGGAATGGGTTAAAGGGGGCACATAAAACCACTGATATTGTCGATTGAATGTATTGGTGATATACAAACCTGATAAGCCTTATATTGAATCAATATTGCTGTTGATGATGATGACGATAGTAATTGACTCCTTTACGCCCATTACCAGACGACAAAATTTGGGCTGTTTCAAATTGAAAGAGGTTACACTACACATTTCATTGCATGTTTCAATTAAAAAAAAATATATATATAGAGTAGAAATAATGCGAGAAGAGGAAAATGCTATTTTCAAGCCAATGCTCATTTTCTCACATAGTTTTCTAACGTTATATTTCATAAGAGGCGTCAAAAAGAGTCATTATGTGGTAATGGATTAAAAAAAATTATTATATCACGACGAGAATCACTATTTCGGGGATCTCCCAGGAATCTTTCGACTTAACCTAGGCTCTGCTATATCCTAAACGAAGACATTTTAAGACTGAGAACCGAACAACTGTAGGAGTCTCCAGTGACGTCTCAAGTCCAGTCATATCTTTAGTCCAGTGATGTATCAGGCCCAGTGACGATTGAAGTCTAGTCATGCCTCTAGTGAAGTGATTAATAGGTTCAAGTGACGATTGAAGTCAAGTCGTGCTTCTAGTCCAGTGATGTATCGGGCCCAGTGACGATTGAAGTCCAGTCATGCCTCTAGTCCAGTAATGCATCGATTCAATTGACGATTGAAGTCCAGTCATGCCTCTACTCCAGTGATGTATCGGTTCAAGTGACGATTGAAGTCAAGTCATGCCTCTAGTCCAGTGATGAATAGGTTCAATTGACAATTGAAGTCAAGTCATGCCTCTAGTCCACTGATTTATAGGGTCCAGTGTCGATTGAAGTCCAGTCATGCCTCTTGTCCAGTTATGAATCTGTTCAAGTAACGATTGAAGTCCAGTAATGCCTCTAGTCCAGTGATTTATCGGATCCAGTGAAGATTGAAGTCCAGTCATGCCTCTAGTCCAGTGATGTGTCGGACCCAGTGACGATCGAAGTCCAGTCATGCCTCTAGTCCAGTGATGTATCGGGTCCAGTGACGATTGAAGTCCAGTCATGTATCAAGTCAAGTGATGTATCGGGTCCAGTGACGATTGAAGTCCAGTCTTGCCTCTAGTCCAGTGATGTATCGGGTGCATTGAAGATTCAAGTCCAGTCATGAATCAAGACCAGTGATGTTATTGGTCCAGAGACGATTCCAGTCCAGTAATGCCTTTAGTCCAGTGATGTTTCGGGTTCAGTGACGATTCAAGTCCAGTCTTGTATCAAGACCAGTGATGTAATTGGCCCAGTGATGATTCAAGTCCATTAATGCCTTTGGTCCAGCGATGTATCGGGTCCAGTGACGATTCAAGTCCAGTCATGCCTTTAGTCCAATGACGTATCGGGTGCAGTGACGATTAAGGTCCAGTCATGCCTCTAGTCCAGTGATGTTTCGGGTCCAGTGTCGATTCAAGTCCAGTCATGTATCAAGACCAGTGATGTAATTGGTCCAGTGACGATTCAAGTCCAGTTATGCCTTCAGTCCAGTAATGCCTTTAGTCCAGTGATGTATCGGGTCCAGTGACGATTCAAGTCCAGTGATTAATAGGGTCTTATGACGATTCAAGTCCTGTCACTTTCCAATCAGGAGACCTGTCATAAATAGCTTTTGATACGAGGTTTCGATTGTACAACACTGGTTTGGTAAAAGAAATGGATCACAAGAAAACTGTGATCTCATTCACGAAAGAAAGGTAAATTCTCCCCCTTTTGAATACATGTAATTACTGTTTGTTCAGATAGGACGATTACCTATTTAAAAAGCTTCGTTGAAAGTTGTCAAGCATTAATTTCCTATAGATGCGATTTAAATAGAATCATATTGCGAATTCAATTGAATTTGAACGTGATCTATTCGTTATGCCATGCGAAGAGCCATTTTTAATAGCACTATTTACGGCTATAAAATAGAAAATATAGCTTTTTTGCCTCATTTACATTTGAATTTGCAAACAAGGAAAATTTACAGAAATTTGAATTGCAAAGGCAATTAAAGTTTTTTTATATGAATTGGGACTTTCAAATGTAAATAACATATTTAGGTTTATAAAAGTGTGACTCAGATTTCGATATGCGAAACGCTTCGATTAAACGTTCTAAGCTTTGTCATTCTCATTTTATTTTCTTTCTAACTTTTGATTTGTGGAGAAAGTTTAGTGGGGAATATTCATATGAAAACCCTTTCCTGTTTACTCCCTGTTTTTTCGGGTCTGTGTTTTTATACTTGAGAATACATTGTGGGAAAAGAAAAAATTGCTTGTAACAATCAATTTCTTCTTTTTCCTCAATACTTTCTACCCTACTCAATGATTTTTTTCCATAAAAATCAACTAAATTGTCGTCTACAAAACCTTTGAATTTGGGCAGGTCCAAATCTTTGAAAAACAGGAAAGGGTTAATCATGGGCATATTTGTCAATGGATGTGCATTATATTTCTTTCATTTTATCTCTTTTTATCGGCTTCCGTTTTCGAGCAATAAGGGCCGATCAAATTATTTTGATATAAAACTAAGCAAAACAAAAACCACACACACACAAGATATTCTTATCTGTTCGCATGTAAATAATTGATGTCTAATTTTTTCCGAAAACTCTTTTTTTTAATTTAACTTCCTTTCACCAACAATGTATATTTACTTTGTTTCAAACACAGACTATCTAAATGTTGGAATCAAAACAAAGTTTATTGACTGACAACACTGCCTCGCCAGGCAATTAAATTGACGCCCTCGGGCTTGCTTCATTAAGACGTGTGAAAGGACTCTTAATTTTCCTTAGGTCGGTGACTTTTGTGATGATGACGTTTGTATCTATGCCTCGAAAAGATCGTAACTATAGCCTGTTCAAAATTTCGTTGCGGGATTCTTAAGGAATATAACACTCCCTGATTTTTTTTCGAGGGCCTACCAAAGCAAAGTCCTTCTATGAAGCACAAGCAAGAAAACTGACAAATCGGTGGCCCCGCCCACTTACTCCGTTGGCCCCGCCCGTTGACTCCAACAGGAAGCTACCCTTCAATTTTAAACGGCGTTATTTTGCAAATATTAGTTATAACGTTTAAGTCTCCGAACCAAAAAAAAAAGGTTAACAAAAAGTGCGGCCAATTTAAGAGTTCGAACTTGTTTCTGGTCTAAATAAATGATTTCATTGGTCGACTGGTTAAATTCTGCATTCAAGGCGACGAAACACTGGCTCGGAGAGCAAAGAATGTGACCCCTCTAGCGGAAAAGAATTTCTTGGGAAGCGCATAAAGCACTGACCCCAGTCAGTCTGTGCGGACTATGTAGACTGACCAGGGTCAAAATACTTATTTCTCTGCAGATCTTTCTGAATTTAAGGAGGTAGTTCTTCCTAAAAATATACTTATTCTAAAAAAAAACTTCATCTAACTGACCACTTCCAGATTTATTTTTGTTTTGTTCACCAACTCAAGCCAAAAGCACATTTCAGTTGCAAACATTTTCTGAAAACAGAAGCAGAGCTAACTGGTTTCGTCATTTTTGATGGACGTCTTCAACGTCCAACAGTGTTGCCTATTTGGAAAATCCACCAGGATTTTACTTGGGGAGAAGAGAAGTAGTGCCCAATTAGGTTCGATTTATTATTTTTCAAACCTGCCCCCTCCAAACTTCTGCACATTTTGAAAATGACACTTTACAAGGATTCTATATAATTCTTAGAAAGCGTAAAGACTCATCTTAATACGAAAACACATACTAATATCCCGTTCAGCGTAGATGCGGTCACAGTTTCAATATCAATCATATAGTGAGTAAATTTTCTTCTATTTGTAGAACTCAGCATACCATTTGTATAATGCGAGAGTTATAAGCTATACAGTTACGTCTAGCCTTTTTTAACCCATTATCATACGACAAAATTTCGGTATAGTCCGAATTGACAGAAGTTAAAGACGACAATTCAAAACGCTTTGAAATTGAAAACTGAGAGCCAGAAAGGGGAGAAAACATTGTGATAAAGGGAGAATTTGCTTGTTTCAAGGATTTTTTCCTTTTCGCACGAGGTTTTCTTTAATAATATTCTTAAAGGGCCTAAAAAGCATGATTGTGTGGGAATGGGTAAAGCTACTACTTGGTCTCAGAAGGTTTAAAAGATATATAGAATCTCTCATTTTTTCTACTAAGTAATATTTTTCAATGATTATTGCTAATGTAATATTGTCCATGTTTCTTAAATGATATCTTAATTAATGCTGGACTGTCATCGGAAAAGGAAAAAATATAGATCTTGAAAGCTAGTTAGATAACGATCAAGTGAATTTGGTTCAACCCTTTCCTGTTTTTGAAATTTTAGACTGGTCTAAATTGAACGAGGTTGCAGACGACAATGAAGATTGGATGCAATTTGAACTGAAACCATCCTATTTGGTAGAAAACATTGTGGGAAAATGAGAAATCGCTTGTCACAAGCAATTTCTTCTTTTTCCACAATGTTTTCACAAGTACAAAATCACAGCAACATAAAATCCTGGGTTTGTCCAGGAAGGGGTTAATGTCACCTTCAGAAGTATTTCAGTAAAAACGCAGTTATTAGGTGCACCAAACCACGGCTTTATTTGTCACACCAGGACATGTACATGTACAACTGCAGCAATTAATTTGAGTTGGGATCGTAGACTCTAGATTGGAAAACACCATTTTTACATAGACTAGGCGATACGTTATGCATAAATAATACCATCTATATGTAAACGCCACTTTCTCCACAAAATGGGCATATCACTCTAATATGCCAAAAGGGACGTCCATCATCAGTACTTTCAGTGCTTTGAGTCGTTTAGTTGTCATGGTGATATTTCTCATTAGAATTCAAAGAGTTGATAATTTTCCGGATAGATAAAATTTTGTTTCACTCGCTTCAATTTGAATTGCGTAATAAATTTCATTTGATGTTTGTTATTTGCTTTGTCATTTCACACACACACACTTACACAAAATCTGATATGTTTATGGTCGACAGCTTCTAGCCTTTAATCTTTTCTATTACTTAAATAACATGTCATATCTTAACCCATTACCAAATAGCGTATTGTAAGACTAGTGCAAATAATTGAAAGAGGTTGCAGACGACAATTTCAAGCTGGTGTTTTCTAAAATCATTTTTTTTGGGGGGGGGGGGGGGCGGGGGTAGAATTTTTTCCATGTCCACATTGTTTTCCAAAGTCCTTTTCATGATGGGCTTAAAAAGTGGGATTGTGTAGAAATGGATTAACCTATGCTATAAAATAAGTATAAAATATTATTCTACAAGGTCGAGACTACGGCCGAGCACGAAACTAACCGCCATTATCAACGAACAATAAATCAACAATAATATTAAACGAAAATTCATCCAGTGCTCATTTTCATCGGTGGGCGAAAATTCGTCGTAACTACAGTTTACTAAGCTCGATTAATTTTAACATCGTCTCATACTGCAAATGACAGATGACTGCTGTCAATCAAAGAACCAATCGACCGATCAAATTATCAATTTAGACCGAATTGACAAAGATTTTTTTTTTCAAATTTCGAGTCATAACAAGAGCCATGTCGGACATGCTTTAAAAGCTTGATAGTAAACTGAAGACAGTTAGATTTAAGATCCTTGTGCCTGCATTTCTTCTCAATGCGTTCGATAATAGCTAGTATACTTTCATAGATATGCTCGGGACAAAGTCTAAGTCTTAAAAACAACAAAGGGCAATAACTCCAAAATAATGCCAGCAAGAGCTGCGAGTCTTGTGCACTGCATTTCTCCTCAACGAGATCTATCCACCTATGAATTTCAAGTTAATAGCTATGATACTTCAAAGATATGCTCCGGACAAAATCTTAGTCTTTAAAACAACAAAGGGCAATAACTCCAAATTCATGCAAGTAAGAGTTTTGGTTCTTGTACACTGCACTTCCCCTCAATCAGATCTATCCACCTATGAAATTTCAAGTTGATAGCATTTATACTTTAGGAGATATGCTCCGGACAAGCTTAGTGACGGAATGACAGAATGACGGAAGGACGGAAGGACGCATACCAACGAAACTTTCTGCATTCTATTAGGTTTCAACATTGCACTTCAAGACAACCCAGCCCGCCAAAACTATGAGGTCAATTTAGGACCTCTGCGGACAACATATATTGGACCAATATCGACAAAACATTGAGGGCTTAGAGCAAAAGCATAGTATGGGTCAATACAATGTATAGACCCATACCATGTTTTTGCTCTCAGTCCTCTACATTTGCTAGGCCCAGTGTGGACCTTATGATTCCCAGATCACGCACATGGTCCTGTAAAAGCAATATTTTGGACTCATATTGGCATTAGCTATTTATTTAAGGATCCACAGGTTAACAAGATGTTCATAAGCATCTATTTGTGGCCTGCGGTGGGACATGTATAGACACACAATTCAATTAATGATACATTTTTGAACATTTAGGGAGGGGTTGATCTGCATTAGATAATCCAGAATAAAATCAAAATCAAAATAAATTGTAAGTATACCAACAAAAAGTAATACAGAAATATAAGACGCGACGCGATGCGAAAACCGATGAAAGACCCATTTTTATCCTAAACAATCATTAGGGTACTATACTCCAGTTGATATTTAGTATGAATATTAGGTGGAAACTATATCTAGATACTTAAGAAGTCCACACAAATTAAACCTTTCAAACTTGGTTGCCCACACCGTTCAATTCACTATCATCTGAGTTTATTCGTTGATTTCTACCAACTTTCGAAATAATATGGGACTCGCGTCGAATAATTTTGCACCTACATGAGACCGCATTAAATAATTTTGTTAAAAGAAAGAAGCGAAAAAGTAAGTCTTGGCAGTCGCAAAGTCTGTCCAGGAACGAGACTATTCGCGCTACCCATACGGGTCTTTTTCGCCTGACGTGTAACAATTGCTACAACAGTATTGTCAATGATCTTTGAGACCAATATATGTATCTGAACATCTGATTGAATTGACGGATAAAACTAGATCAGAATCTTTTGATCTCTACCAGCAACAACGTAATGGAGACAGCTTTCTTACAGAAAGTACAAGTAAACAGGTTAATTTTCTAAAGCAGCCAACATGACTGATGAAATCAGCAAGTTTCTTTTGATGCTTTACTAGTCAACGAAAATTGTTGCGGGTGTTAGAAAGGTACTTTTACCAAAGTACACTGTAATTAAATGCCAGGCTAAATCAATGTAAGACATGTAGGAAATAAAACGCTTTTCAACCAATACATCTATAGATATTATACAATTTTAAGCATTAGGACTATAGTTCGATGTTTACTATGGTTAATCAACTTTGGTAGATGTTCAGTCTCTGACACAATATCATTTCGCGTATATTTATTCTCGTATCCCGGTTCTTTATAGGCTTTAGACTGGTCCAAAGAGGTTGCAGACGACAATTAAATTTGGATGCAGTTTGGAATGAAACCGTCGTATTTAGTAGACGATATTGGGGGAAAAGAAGAAATTGGTTGATTTTTTCTTTTCACGGTGAAACATCATATATAAAATTTCACAGCTACGCGAAACCCCGAGTTTTTACAGGAGGGGTTTAAAAGGTCATAAGTCGAATAACGGTAAGTTTGTCTATCAAAGATGCATAAAGAAATGCCTTGTTGAGGTATTATCGTCTTGAAAATAGACAGAGTGAATAATTGTCCAGGTAGATGAGCGAACCAGTATACCAACAACTTCGAGATTTAACCCATTACCAGACGACAAATATTACACTGGTGCAAATTGGAGGAAGCTGCAGACGACAATTTCAAGTTCGTAGAATTTTAAATTTTTGGTCTTTTTGTGCAGAAAACATTGTGGAAAATGAAGAAATTGCTTGTAACAAGCAATTTCTTCATTTTCTACAATGTTTTCTACAGCCGTTTTCTTGAGGGGCGTAAAGAGGAGAGAATTGTGTTGGGATGGGTTAAATAAAGTGCGCTCGCTGCCAACTAATTTCGAGCTAACTCCAGGCGTGAATAAAACTTCATACGACAGGTACCGACGGATCGCTGGCCCGATGTGCACACTCACTCCGACGGGAATTAGCCGTACTTTCGACGTTAAGGTGGCCAAACTAACAAAATGGCTTCACATGTGTGTCTACTAATGTTGGAGTTCAACGTTCATTTCCGGTCTAAATGAACGATTTTTTTTTTGATTGACAGTGGGGATACGTTAATTCAAAAAGTATCAACTGAGAGGCCCATAGTCTAAATAACAAAAATATTTCGATATAACCTATTTTGTGTTTATAAAAAAATGTCAAAAATAATTTATCCAGACCCCCAAAACATAAAGAAGTTTGAGGGCACTGAAAGTCTGCATGAATATTTCGAAGGTAAAAGCTACTGATAAAACAATGCGCAATGGGATCTAATGTAAATTGACGATCTTCAACAAAATTCATTAAACCTCCATCATCAGGGGAATAACCTCTTTTGAAATATGCATATGCCGATAAACACGTAATTAATTCTCCAATAAAGGTTTACCCTTTTTTGTCACCAGGATGGCAACCAAATTTTCTACAATACACTTGCTCTTCTGTGGCAAGAGTTTATAAGTCCCATCATACAAAAAGGAACCATGTGTAAAGCAGAAATGTTGTCAATAAAGGGATCACATGGCATGCACTATGACCTCCAACAATGCAGTTTGTGAGACACTTCAAACAACATTTGTTTTCAAAATATACGATCGGCAATAGATAAGCAATTAATCGTTACTGTGTTACCTAATTGTCGTCACTACAGCGCGAATGAACTGTAGCGAAACCAAACCAACAAAGATTATCAACATAAATGTTGGAGTTCAAAGTTTACTTCCGGTGTAAATGAATAATTTCATTGGTCAACCTACTTCTTTGATTGACTGCCGCGATCTGTCAATTACAGATCTATCTGCTCTCACATATCCCAACACACTATTTTTGTTAAAGAACCTTCATTGCATTCTGTCTGATTTTGATGAAGACAGAATCAGTACCGGCACTTAATATCACATGTGATTTGAATCATTATTATAAGTTTGCCTACGTTAGAAATTGTATTGCAATAAACAAATAAATAAATAATCCATTATTACCTTTCACTGCATATAGTACATTTATTATAAAAAGGTTTTTTTCATTTTTGTATGTCTGGCAATAAATCACGTTATTTTAAGGAAAAAACATTTTTTATTAAATGTATTGAATGAGTTGAAGCCCCGCTTAACGATTTGAGTAGAACGTGTTCGTGATAAGCAAGGTGCACAAGTCTTTGAAGGTTAAGGTAATATTGATTTAGGAGTTTCCCCGAAGTCGGATGATATACAATTATTTTATAGTTATATCCATTTGTGAATAAAATGAATATCAATGTTTCCCGGTATCAAAAGAAATTGATTGAATTACTATTAAGGTGCAGTTTAATGGATGCATAATTGAACCGAAATTCACAATGATGAATTCATTGGATGGTTTCACTTACATATCTTAGTTTCGCTTGAGTCATGCAAATTTGGCAACTCTTACACACTAAATACACCACGAAGAAACTATTAAATCAGTTGGAAAAAAGACTTCTCGCTCTTTCATTGCAATATTTTTCACATGCACATTATAGCTTAAGCAAAGATTTAAATAAGTCACATACCATTCACCAATTCCCACACAACTAATCCTTTTTGTACCCCTTAAGGAAAAAAAAAATGGAAAACATTGTCGAAAGTAAAGAAATTGCTTGTATCAAGCAATTTTTCATTATCAACAATGATTTCTATCCAAAACGACGAAGAAAATATTTAGAATTCAACCAACTTGGAATTGTCGTCTGCAGCTTCTTTCAATTTGGACCAGTTTAAAATGTGGAATGGGTTAATACAAGAAATCATGATACGTTGCGTAATTGTTGCTAACTCAAGACAATGTTGAACCCACCCCTACTTTGATACAATCCTAATTTTTGATCACCCCAGGAAAAAAGGCTTATGGAAAACATTGTGGAAAAGAAAACAAATGCTTTCAACAAGCATTTTTTTCCATTTTCCACAAAGTTTTCAACCCAGAAAGTTGAAGAAAGCTTGTAAGTACTTTCACCGCTTTGATTAGTGTGTATTTGCTCACGGCAATACACAGGCCAACAAACAAATCTACCTACATCTCATATTATATGGAGTTTAACACTGTTTAAATAATCTTTCTTTTAAATTGTGAAATTCACTTATTCATGTGCTTGGGTATCACGAGTACTAGACAGAGGCTCTGAAATGTCTTGCCCAAGGGAATACCCTTATGACCAGCGGCGCGGCCGGATTCGAACCACCAAGCATCGACATATCTCAGATTATTATTTCGCTGTCCAAACCACCGAGCCACAAGGACTCCCTCTATCTACAGCTATACAACACTATGGTTAACCCATTACCCGACGACTAAATTTTAGACTGGTCCAAATTGAAAGAAGAGGCAGACAACAATTTAAAGTAGGGCGATTTTGGGTAGAAAAAATTGTTCAAAATGAAGAAATTGCTTGCAAGCAATTTCTTCATTTTGCACAATGTTTTTCCAATTGTGTTTCCTGGGGGCGTTCAAACGCGCCATTGTGTGGGAATGGGTAAATCACATATGAAGTACATATGTGAGTACAAAATCTCGTAAATACAGTTTCATTCAAGCTGTATTTACGATATTTTGTCGCTCGCTGACGTTACGATGTACCAAGCGAGATCATAATCGACCTCGAAGCAGTATACCTTCAGTATTAGAAATAAATTTCCCGTGTAACTTTTCTTAAGTCGAAAACAATGTTTTCGGGAGTTAGTAAAATTTGAGTTATCAAATAAATAACTGCTACAAACTTAGTTATTACAAAGACTTTTTTGTTATAGCATAACAAGTTGCAATACTTCGGTTAGCGACCAAGAAAAACTCAACAAAAGCCTGAAAAAAGAGTAGTTACGACGTTTAATCTCTCACTGTTGGTAGTTGTAACAAAGAAAAAACAGTAAAAGGATCACTCGCTGTTCAACCAGGCGACTGTACAAATGAATTAGAACTGGGCCAGTGAATAAGTGACTGATAGCAAGACTAGATATACCTTCGTATGTATATTAACGGGCAGGTGTTTTCTACCAAACGTGATTTCTGTCCATTCAGTATTTTCGGCGATTTTCTTCTAACATCATGTAACTACAGTTTTTCCAATCTGTAATTACGTGAATTTTGAAGCAGGGAGTCTGTTTTCGTACCATGCTAAGTCATGCTTAAAAAGATCTGATATTTATGCAGGTATACCAGATACGAGAAGGGGGTGACATTTCAAATCACAAATTGTATCTAAAATAAATCGAATCTTCAACATGTTGTTTGTACTCAACAGGGAAGTTAACAAGTCTCGTCTACGATCTGAAACGCCGAGTTAAACAAGAGTGCCCATACGACTACATGCGCTGGATAAAACAAACCACACACACACAATTGCTTTACGGACCATCCAGGAGGTCCCTCTTGGTCTGGCGGGTCACGTCAAGTAAAAAGTTGAGGTAAAAGTATATTCTCTGCAAAGGATTAGCTTTTGTCCATTGGGTACACCGTAAAGCTACGATACAAACCAGGACCCTACCACCACACCACCAATAGACGAATGGCTGGCCACGCCAGGAAGTTTAAAAATGTAATGAATTACGTTATCATACCAAATTATAATCAGTGACATGTGACAAAAAAAGAAAATGGTTGGATGACGAGCAAAACGTCGTAGATACAACCTGAATAAGCTGTCACGATGTTTCAGTCGAAAAACAAACATAACTGCTTAACATAAATATCGGCGTTCAAAGTTAAATTTCAGTCTAAATGAATGATTTGATTGGTCAATCGTATGATCGATTGAAAAATGTGATCCGTCAATTTCTGGTTAAATGCTGTCTCCTTATCCACACCGCTATTCTTAAGACAAAAAGGGTAATAATGTATAAGTTTACAAACGAAGTCGTCTCAAATCCCGGATAATGCAAATGACTCTAGTTGAGCTGGTTTCCTGTGCAGTCTTGATGGAAAAGATTTCTAGGGTGTTTGAACTGTTTAACCAATTACCAGACAATCCCTCATTTTTACGCGCCAAAGTAATATAGGTATGGAAAATTGTAAGGAAAGAAAAAAAATGCTTGTAACAAGCAGTTTCTTCTTTCCTCTAA
Organism: Fragum fragum; assembly: GCA_946902895.1. NCBI lineage: Eukaryota > Metazoa > Mollusca > Bivalvia > Cardiida > Cardiidae > Fragum > Fragum fragum. The sequence goes on along the minus strand of OX336366.1, from coordinate 39,351,486 downwards.
ATGTTGTCTACCTCATATGGCCCTTATTTTTCAACCCTACCCAACTTTGTTTTGTTGTCTGCAACTAGACGTTAACTAGAGGTCACGGGTTGACCTCAACGTACCCTCTTTTGGTCCAATTTAAGAATTTGCTGAGTACAATAATCCCCGCATGTAGCCCAGATGGTCATGTTAAACTACCCGGGTCAAACAAATATACTCGACACAAATCACAAAGGTATGAAGATAAAGACGACAAAATCGGAACCCAGCATTCGAAATGGACTTTCTGGAATGCGCGAAAAGTATCCACCCTGTTTAGTCTGCACATTTCGTGCAGACTAAACAGGGTCGAAACTTATCGTTTATTAGACTTTCTGAATATAGAATGGATTTTCCGCTTTCAAACTAAATTTTCGCCCTGATCTTGATATTATCAGTTGTTCACACGTATATTGTATGGAAATCCCGCACGATCCCGCACAAACCCTTTCGTGTGATAGGTCACTTTTATTGCATCCTAGGTGTCGGGACACGGATTCGCATCCCGTGCGCCGCTAGTTATGTGCGGGAGTCCCTGAATAAGGCATTATAGAACAGTAGTTGTGACTGAGATATATAGGACCGAACTTTCTCCTGAACAGATGTAAACGTAAACAGACAATGAAGCGTAAGGCCTCAGGTCACCTTCATAACCCCTTCCCACACAATCCTGCCTTTTACGCCCCGTAGGAGGAACATCTGTAAAAGATCGTGGATAATGAAGAAATTGCTTGTTATAAGTACTTTCTACATTATCACCACTAAAGATAAAGATTCTAAAAAATCTATTAAAAATTGTTGACTGCAACTTACTGAATTTGGACCAGACTATAATCTTTTTCAACAAGTAATGGGTTATTGCTCCATATAACCTTTGACCACATTACCGCCGTCACTGCTTAAGTGTCGATATTTTAGCACATTATGGCACAATCTCGCATTTTGTAGCGCTGAAGGAAAATAAATCAGAACATTGTTGTGAGAAAGGAGAAATTGCTTGTAACAAGCAATTTCTCATTTTCTATCCTTTTTGATATTTATTTTTCAACTTATATTCACTTTGAATTTTATCCTACGACATTTTTGTTTAAATTAGGACAAGTCTAAAGTTGTGTCGTCTAGTAATGGGTTTAGGAAAATAACAATTGAGTTTATGGTGATTAGATCACCGAAATAAGGGATCCATACTAGACTCTTTTGACCGCAGGGTTGCCGATTGGCGACCTAAAACCAAGTAACTATAACCTTATAAAGCTACAGTTATATTGATTTGGTAGCTTAACGATGTTTTCGTCGGCGGGCCATAAGAATGCCGTAAATACAGCGTGAACAAAGTTGTATTTACGATTGTTTGGTCGCTAAACTTTGAAACGCAGGGTTGAATGCTTTGACCAAACTTAGTCACAAAAACTCTATCTATTTTGACCTGGATTTGACAGTGTTTACTATGCGGATATGATATTCGTGGTTTGACAAATAAACACATTTAATCCCATTATCCCATCACACGGATGACATATCAATGTACAACAAATCTCAGGCCGTCAGCCTGCAACATGTGCGTGACCCATCACGCTGAAACGGAACATCTGGCGATAGCTTAGAGGTGTGCGTGGATTTACATTATTCAGATTATATGAATAATTCAATTTTTGATAACTTTAATACCTTTTTTCTCGAGCTTAAACGCACGCACACAAAAAAGAAAGAAAGAAAGAAAGAAGGAGAGAAAGAAAGAAATAGCAAAACGTCCAAACGCCAAAACAACAACACCTTCCCAAACTCTCAGTTGCTTTAACGGTGCGGACGGTAACGTCAGTAGGCGCCAATATGACGTGTTATAGCCCCCGATCGGCTCAAAGAACAGAATGATGTAAACTTGCGACGAAAATATCCTGATGGCTGCTCCTTTAAGATTACCTATCCAAATTTAAAAAAAAAAAAAGAAAGAAAAAAAAAAAAAAAAAAAAAACACTTGCAAACAACAATTTTAAATTGATTGAAATTTACAATTCCTTGTCTTTTGAGTAGAAAATATTCAAAAATCGAACTATCGGTAGAACTTGAGCTCCGATTTTGTGGCAAAGTTTTCAGGACACTGGTCCGGTACGTTAGCATCTTTCACAATACAAAAATGCATTGTTATTGGACCTCAACTTAACCAACGTTAGATGGTTAAGCCGCAACGAAACCAGAATCAGATGATTAAGTCGCAACGTAACAAACGTCAGATGATTAAGTCGCAACGAAACCAGAGTCATTTGATTAAGTCTCAACGAAACCAGAGTCAGATGATTTAGTCCCAACTATACCAACGTCAGATAATTTAGTCGCAACTACACCAACGTCAGATGATTTAGTCGCAACAAAACCAACGTCCGATAATTAAGTCGCAACGAAACCAACTTTAGCGTCCATAGCGTCGTAAGCTGTAGCTTGAATAAGCTGTAGCTACGACGTTTTAGTCGTCAAAATAACAAAAAGGTTAACAAAAATCGGCGGCCAATGTTGGAGTTGAAGCTCAGGTCCGTACTGAATGAATGATTCGGGGACCAGGTTAAAAAGTTCCGCTCTTAGTAGATTTACTGATTACAGGATTTCAAAGTATTTTTTCCGAAACCCCAGGATATCCCCTATGGGATAAATATAGGTTGGAAAGATTCACCAAAGAAAATTTAGTCGTGTAATATTTCTAGTTCGATCCCTGGCGGCGGCACATATCCGGCTTACCTACATTTGTCTCCCACCAATGGGAGGATCATCGTAAACCTAAGTGTAATGAGCAGATGGCGGCTAGAAAAGGCTAGTGTGGTAGAAATACCAGGAATCCATAGTTAGATGCTCCAGCCGCCCCAATATAACGGATTTATTGTTAATAGTGCCGTTAAACCCAATTATTCAATTCATTAAATATTTCGAGGGCATGCTTAAAATAAGGGGCGCACATCATATAAGTGAAAAAATAAATGAGCACTTTTGAGTTTTGATTTTTAAAAAACCTGCATCCGCGTTTTATATACGCAAATTTTATACGTGTACGATTTCTTTTACAACAGCACGCATTAGGTTTACAAGTGTTTGAATAAGCAATGCGGCATAACTTTAAATTCTAAGTGCGCTTATGATTTATAACTTAAACCTCGATACTTATTTTACATGTATAAGACAACATTAGCACACCATACATGGTGACCTCCACATGTCACCTGCAAAAAACTTTACTGAACTAATGAACCTATTGTTGCCTATTGTTTCTGTCTCCAATGGACTGTTGACAGATAAATGGGTCAAAATTGTTAAAAATATTCCAAAAATACCCAAACCACACAACTTGTTTCTGCTGCACAAAAAGAGCATTTTTTTTTATTTGCACACAATATTTTCTACATCATATGGTCCTTAATTTTCAATCCAAACTTTGTTTTGTCGTCTGCAACCTCTTTCATTTAGGACCAGTCTACAATTTTGTCCGGTTTGGGAATGGGTTAAGGGATAATGCATTTGAACTTCACTACCGAATAAGTATTGTCAATTGTTTCAAGCAGTCTACCAAAACGTCCTTATTCGGAGCTACGCTTTATAGCTCACTAGTTTGAAAAGAACACATGAAATTTGAATAAATACTTAAATCTAGAACGTGATCAAAAAGGGCACGAATTTGTTACGTGTTTGGTCAAGCTTTTTACTCTAACAATAGTCTTGAGTTGAGGATGATGGTATTATGCGGATTTCAGTCCCTCCGTGCTCTAGGCATATTTGGTATGGACCATGAGTGAGAAAAAAGATTCGGGTTCATATTTCTCTAGCTCTTCGAAGAATACTTCCTTGGTTCTTTAACGTGCAAAGTATAAAGCACTAATACACGCGAAGCTACCCCTTGGTTTCTCTGGTTGTAAGACAATAAGTGTCCCTGGAAAATCCTAACGAGTTTGGGATTCGACACCACTGACCTTAGGATAGGTATTCCTGTGCTTTACAAATGGACCACCGGGGCGACTGGATGATTGTTTGGACAGCCTCTTTCACCAAGCCCGAGGCTAGAAAGACTCTACCTTAGTTAGCCACTCTTTAATCCAATACGAGACGACATAATTTTTAAACTGGTCCAAATACAGAGAAGGTGCATATGGCAATTTTTAAGTTTTTGATATTTTAAAAATCGGTGTTTTTTGGGGGGTAGAAAACATTTTGGTTTATGAAGAAATTGCTTGCAACAAGCAATTTCTTCATTTTCCACATTGTTTCCAAAGTTTTTTTGAGCGTCAGAATGCGTTATTATGTGGGATTGGGTTTAGTAGATAATATCCCTTTTCTTTGATTAATTCAGGATTGCTTTAAAACCAAGGAAAGAAAGCACCGGAAACACTTATTGGGGGTTAATATTCGTTTAAAAGTTATCCCATTAACAATCATCTTGCAGGTGATGTAGACTAAGATCATACTGCATTTGTTTGCACCACTTTTTTTGCGGATACCTCCTGCGGAAAAAAGGAGTATTGCAGATATACCATGATAAGAGCTAAGATAGCCTCACACCAATACGTGCATCACCTTTGCTAGGAAACAGTGACAAGATGATAGACTTTCAAGAATCTTTAAACAGGGTGGAAGTTGGGGTGGGTGGAGAAATTGCTTGTTACAAGTAATTTCTTAATTTCCTAAGACGGTTTCCAATTTTTTTTTCTCGCAGTCCGTAAAAAAAAAGGGGGGGGGGGAGTTGTGTGGGTTTGGGTAGGAATCTAGCCAGTTGTTTCTGAGGAAAACATTTTGCTGTGTTGGAATGGGTTAATACTTAACATCCTTTATATGCATAGCCTATTCCTACACAACAAAAATTTTGACTGGTCCAAATTGAAAGAAGCCTCACATGACAATTTCAAAATGATGGATTTTTCCCGTATTTGTGGATAGAAAACATTGTGGATAATAAAACATTTGCTTGATATAAGCAAGATGTTCATTTTCCACAATGTTTTCCAGAGCAATTTTCTTCGGGGGCGTATAAAGGAGGGATTGTGTGAGAATGGATTAGCAAAGACTCTCTTCACATCGCTACAACAAGGACTACATCCTTAACCCATTATATAACAATTAAACTTTGACTGGTCCGAACTAAAAGAAGTTGCACGCGACAATTTTATGTTCTCGAAATACTTAAATTCTTTGTCTTCCTAGGTAGGGAATATTGTTGGAAATGAAGTAATTGCTTGTTTTTCCAGGAATTATTCTTGTAGGGGGGCTTCAAAAAGCAGGCTTGTGTCCGAGTGGGTTAATCCATTCCCATACAACAAAATTTCAGACTGGTCCAAATTTAAGGAAGCTGAAGACGACAATTTCAAGTTGATATAATTTTACATCTATTCGTCTCTTTTAGTAGAAAATGTTGTGGGTAACTAAGAAATTGCTTGTAAGAAGCAAATATCTTCATTTTCCACAATGTTTTCCGATTTTTTTTTCAAGCGGCGTAAAAAGGAAGCATTGTTTGGGAATAGAAAATACTCTTCATATCGACACGCAGACAAGTTAAAAAATTCAAACTTGTTTTTCAAACCTACTTTAATTATTTTAACAAGTAAAACGTGTGTGGTATTAAACTAGGACATTTTTGTTCGGAGTGAAATCTAATTTAAGATAGATTAAAAAGCTAATAACTAACGCAAACAGATTGAAAGGATTACGCCCTTCTCTTAAAATTGGCCTCTTCACATCGTGTCTCTTAACCCATTCCAATACAAATCCTCTTCTTTACGCGCTGGAGAAATATACTTACGAAAAACATTAGAGAAAAGAAGAAATTTCTTGTAACAAGCAATTTCTTCTTTTCTGACAATGTCTTCTTACTCAATATGACAGTTATTTTTTCCTAAATGGGATGAGCAGCTGGAGGCTCGGAGAGGATGTAGTGGTTGTACTGGTGTGAGAAATACCAGGATTCCGCGCTTAGGTGCTCCAGACGCCGCGATATGACTGAAATACTGTTAAAAGTGGCGTTAAACCCTTAACAATCGATTGTTTGAGAATAGGTAAAGTGCTCTTTGTACAAGGGCGCTCATCCAAGTCAATCACAAGTCGGTTTTACTAAACAAGAGGACCATGATGGTCCTAAATCGCTCACCTGAGGCATCTGCAAATTACAGTACTTTTTTGTATAAAAAAGGCACAACTTGAGCAAAATAAATAAAACAAATATAAGATTTTGGCTTTGTACAAAACAATCCAGTAATGCTTTAAAATGAAAATGAATGCCTTTGGCTTCATAGTTTAATCGATTACCAAACTATCCAAGAATTTGTCACCCTCAGTGAAAAAGGTTTAAAAAAGCATTGTGAGAAAGCATGCAATTTCTCCATTTCTATTTAAGAAGAATCCTTTCAATGCGATTATGCAATTTTAAATCCCAGGAGCAGAGACATTTTTTTTCCTAAGAGCATATTTTCCTGTAACATAATACAAAATTATTTAGTCATGCTACATACCAAATATGAATGCCCTTCATCATATATTTCAGAAGGAGAAGACTTTGAAGTTACTCTAATTGGGTGTTTTCCAAAATTTTTGACCTCTGGGGCAGTGCCATGTTTTATCCCAGGGCTAAGATTTTAGCTAACATAGTAGAGAACCATCTGGTTATGCTATAAATCAAATATGAATGCCTTAGACTTTGTAGATTGGGAGGAGAAGACTGTTGAACATGGTCTAATTGAGCATTTTTACGAACTTTGGACACCCAGGAAAGGGGTGTTTTTTAACCTACAGGCATAATTTAATCAAATTTGATAGATAACAGCCAGGCTATTATACACTAAAAATATAAATGCCCTCCGCCTTGAAATGAAGAATTTTTTTCACCATACTCAAATTTTGTGTTTTCCCAAATTTTTGGACCCCTAGTCAGGGCCGTTTTTGACCCTTGGATGTAAACTTTTTGTTATATAGTACAAAACCATCTAGTTATGCTACATACCAAATATGAATATCCTAGACCTTATAGTTTAAGAGGAGAAGCCTTTTGAAATTGCTCTTATTAAGAATTTTTCCAAACTTCGGACCTCAGGGGCTGGGCCATTTTTGACCCCAGAGATTAAATATTTAAAAAACTTGGTAGAGAACTATATGATTAAGCTCTTTACAAAATATAAAGGCCTTTGGCCTTGTAGTCTATGAAAAAAACAACATCAAAGATTTACTAAAATTTCCTATTTTCATATGCCGCGGTTACAAGACTTTTTGACGGAATTAAATTCTTTTAACAACTTTTGAAGAGCTTCAAGCAATGAACATCCCTGCAAAGTTTCAGCTTGATTGGCCGACTGGTTTAGGAGATGAAGATTTTTAAAGATATTTAAAGAATTACTAAAGATTCCCATTTTCAAATGCCGCAGCAACCAGAGTTTTTGACGGAATTAAATTCTTTAAACAACTTTTGAAGAGCCTCACCCAATGAACATCCCTGCAAAGTTTCAGCTTGATTGGCCTACTGGTTTAAAAGAAGAAGATTTTTAAAGATATTTAAAGAATTACTAAAGATTCCCATTTTCATATGCCGCGGCAACCAGAGTTTTTGAAGAAATTAAATTCTTTTAACAACTTTTAAAGAGCTTCACCCAATGAACATCCCTGCAAAGTTTCAGCTTGATTGGCCTACTGGTTTAGGAGGAGAAGATTTCTAAAGATATTTAAAGAATTACTAAAGATTCCCATTTTTAAATGCCGCGGCAACCAGAGTTTTTGACGGAATTAAATTCTTTTAACAACTTTTGAAGAATTTCATCCAATGAACATCCCTGCAAAGTTTCAGCTTGATTGGCTTACTGGTTTAGGAGGAGAAGATTTTTAAAGAAATTGTTGACGGACGGACAGACGGACAGATGGACAGACGGACGGACGGACGGACGGACGACGGACAACGACCGATCACAATAGCTCACCTCGCACTTTGTGCTCAGGTGAGCTAAAAATGCCGAGGATATCAAGGAGATTTCTTATTCGGAGTGACCGAACAACGAATTCGTTTGGGGTGTCGTTGTAACAAACATACTGACCAAGTATCCGGACATAAATTTTAGACAAGAGGTGCGGATTTTCATTTCAGCATTACACAAATACTTCCAACAGCCTTAGAAATATGTCTGTAAACACAATACGCCCATATTTCTACAGCCTTAGAAACATGTCTGTAAACGAATTGCACCTATACTTCCTACAGCCTTAGAAACATGTCTGTAAACAGATTACACCCATATTCCTACAGCCTTAGAAACGTGTCGGTAAACACATTACACACATATTCCTATAGCCTTAGAAACATGTCTGTAAACAGATTACGCCCATATTCCTACAGCCTTAGAAACATGTCTGTAAACAAATTACACCTATACTTCCTACAGCCTTAGAAACATGTCTGTAAACACATTACACATATATTCCTACAGCCTTAGAAACATGTCTGTAAACACATTACGCCAATATTCCTACAGCCTTAGAAACATGTCTTTAAACAAATTACACCTATACTTCCTACAGCCTTAGAATCATGTCTGTAAATACATTACACATATACTTCCCACAGCCTTAGAAATATGTCTGTAAACACATTACACACATATTCCTAAAGCCTTAGAAACATGTCTGTAAACACATTACACCTTTACTTCCTACAGGCTTAGAAATATGTCTGTAAACAGATAACACCCATATTCCTACAGCCTTAGAAACATGTCTGTAAATACATTACGCCCCTATTCCTACAGCCTTAGAATCATGTCTGTAAACAGATAGCACCTGTATTTCAACTGCCTTAGAAACATGTCTGTAACCACAGTAATCCATTCAATCTTTAAAGACTGTTGACATGATCATCCACTTAAGCCTCCATTCATGATAAGATTTTATTTTCATATATTATAAATTATTTTCTATTTAAACTTACATTCAGTTTCTTGCAAAGACTTCTTGAATTATACCGGTACTAGATGGACCCGCTTTCTTTTTTATTTTTTTCTAAGAAATGACCTTTGACTTCTTACACATTCCCATAAACTAAATTTTAGACTCGGCCAATTTCAAATCAGTTGTAGAAAACTACTTTTAGCTGATTTGTTTTTAAAATTTGTCTTCGGAGAAGAAAATATTTTTGATAATGACACGCAATCTCTTTATTTTCCTAAATATTTCTACAGCTTTTTTTTTTACTAAGGTGTATAAAAGAGTTGGATTATGGGTGAATTAGTTTAAAATTAGACCAATCGCAAATGAAATCAGAGGAATGACTAAAATAAGATTCAATTGTTTTGTTCACAATTTTTAATAAATTTATTTAAAATTTACATAATATTTATCATAAGAGCATATGCCAAGTACTAGCTTAGCTTTTCATCAGCATTCAAGAATACAGTTACCTTGTTAGCACTCCAATATGACTATCTAACAAAGACTCTGACAGAGAAAGAGATTTTGCATTGAGAATGTTGTTAATACTTCCTCATGCAAACCTATGTCATGAATACTCCATAGATTAATCTCAATGAGTCATTCTCCTAAAGAGAGTCCAATACAAACAGCTCGGAGTAGATATAAATATAATTAAATGTGACCATCTATGCAAAAAGGGACCTCTTTGGATCTCTGAAAATATTGGGAGGAAAAATTGGATCCAGCAGATCAACCTGTGTTTGCATTTTGAAAAAACATATATCATAAAGTGGAATAACCAGTCCAGATTCAGAGATCATTGAAGAGCTAGAAATATTGACCAAGTAGTCGACCATGGGGGTCCCTTTTTGATCACAAATATAAACTGAATGCTTTTTTGAGACAGCATTTTAATAATTCAAAAAGTAGACATCCTATGTGATAGAAATTATTGTGTAAAAAGAAGAAATTGCTTGTCACAAGCAATTTCTTCTTTTTACACAATATTATCTAAAGTTTAATATCATAGGGACATAGAAAATGGGAATTGCATTGGAAAGGGTTAACCCACTTCCTAATTCTACCTAATTCCCACTCAGTGATGCCTTTAGACGCCCCTAAGCAAAAACCCTTTGGAAAACAATGTGGAAAATGAAGAAATTGCTTGTTACAAGCAATTTCTTCATTTTCCACATTGTTTTCTACCAAGATAGTTGAAAAAATAAAAAATTTCATTCACTTTGAATTGTCGTCTGTAACTTCTTTCAATTTGGGCCAGTCTAAAATTTTGTCATCTGGTTATGGGTTAAGAATGTTTCAATAATACCTTTTGGATAATCCTAGTAGTTACTATAAAAGGTTGCAAGAGTGTATAAACACAAGTATTCACAGTACAAATCTCTATCTCATTGCAAATATACACTTCTTTGTCCACAAAAACATTTTTTGTTAACATCCAGAATGATAAAGAAAGTCTTTGGATAGCTATATATGTGTAAACATTCTTTCTGTACAAGTTCACATGTACAAAATGTACAAAAGTGAAAAAAGTGGAAATCTATGCCATCCTGTTACAGCGCACACTATTATAATCAACAGTTTTCCCTGAGCTCTCACTTCTTATCACATCATTCTTTTTGGTATCCCTTCACCTGATACCATTGGTTGTTGTTATTTTTTAAGCTAAAATACTCCTAAACCACCAAACCAAACCAATCCATAGCCATGCTTTGTTTTGACCCATTCCTAAACAGCAAACTGAATTGAAAGAGATTGAAGATGACTAAACAAACTTGTTAATTTGAAAAAAAGGGCCATGTGAGGTAGAAAGCATTTTGATAGAAAGAAGAAATTGCTTATTACAAGCAATTTCTTTACTTTCCACCTTGTTTTCCACCTGAATAGATAAAGATATTCAAAATTTCCGCAACTTGTTATTGTCGCCTGCAACTTCTTTTAATTTGGACAAGTCTAAAATTTTGCTATCTGGCAATGGGTTACCAAAGAGCAATGGCCTGGTACCTTCCATTGAAAACAACTGCAGCAGCAATTTGTATGCTTTCAAAGCAATTATAAGAATCTTTCAGTCATCAAAAAGGACTTTCCATTTTGACAGTTCAGCCCGAAACAGTTGTAACTGCCTATAAACATATAGGCAGTTACAACTGTTTTGCCCTGAAGCATCGAGAATTTTACAAACATTTGCTCTGTTCTTGTAAAGTAATGTCTAAATGATTGATAGTGATCACAAAACATGACTTTGCTTTCAACAGTCACTAAGAAGCATGTGAAACATACAATGAATGGATAATATAGCACATAATGGGCTGTAGTTTGTCAGAAACATGATTACAATTACTGTTTTTATGTACACAGAAAATGTATTGGAACATCACTTGTAACATGTTCACTTGTCAATACCAAAAATGATTTAATAACAGTTCAGTCCAAAACCACCTTTCATTTTTCAAAAACAGCCAATCATCATCAGTCTAAGAACCAAATGATGATTTCATTTGCCCCAGCATTTATTTATAGTTACATGCATATCATTTTAGAACGATCATTTTTCATCATTTTTTGTAAGGAATTTGCCAAAACAGCACAAGAATGGATGAGCTAAAGAGGGTTATACTTTCCTTAAAGATTCCTTTAATTTGTAAATGCATCTTCAATTATAATGATAAAATAGAATTTGTCTCAAAAAGAAGATGAAGATAGTAAACGGTGGTACAAAATTATGTAAGTGAGCTGAAGAAAACTATAACAAGTTGTTCTTCTTGATAGTTTTCAACTCATTGATATAGTTTTCAACTCCTTTATGAAGTTTTGTACTCGAGGATGAAGTTTTGAACTCATTGATGAAATTTTAAACTCATTGGTCATAATATCAAGGGGTGAGTGTAAAACTGTTTAACACATTACCATACAATGATGCTTTTTGACACCCCCAAGAAAAAAATAGCTTTGGAAAACATTGTGTAAAATGAAGAAATTGCTTGTTACAAACAATTTCTTCTTTATCCACAATGTTTTCTAACCAAAAAGTAAAAAAAAAATCCAAAATTTCATCATTTTAAATTTGTCATCTTTAACCCATTCCAACTCAATCCCTCCTTTTTACGCCCCTCGAGAAAAAAGCTTTGGAAAACATTGTGGAAAATGAAGAAATTGCTTGTATCAAGCAATTTCTTCATTATCCACAATGTTTTCTATCCAAAAAGACGAAAAAATTCAAAATTCCATCAACTTGAAATTGTCGTCTGCAGCTTCTTTCAGTTTGGACCAGTCTAAAATTTTGCTGTGTTGGAATGGGTTAACCGATTACTATTTGGACCAGTCTAAAATTTTGCCATCTTGTACTGGGTTAAAGCTTCTTTATATTGTATGTATACAAAAAGCAGTGATCCACTCACCCTTAACCCATTACCTGCCTACAAACTTTCGGACTGGTCCAAATTGAAAGAAGTTCTAGACAACTATTCAAAAATGCATTTTAATTTAAAAGTAAATGTCACACATTGTGTGAGAAGGAGAAAAGGAGAAATCACTTGAAACAAGTAATTTCTCCTTTCATTCAAGATAATTTCCAAAATCAAATTCACAAAGGGGGTGGTAAAAAGTGTGGGTTGTGCAGTAATGGGTTAGTATACACAAGTCATGTAGCCTAAGAGTCCACTACTGCAATTGAGGGTCGAAGGACATGTTATAATAGACTATTCTTTTAATGTTCCCACAACACAGATACTTTGCAAGATTCAAAGAGCTTCGAACATGAAACAATTACTTGTTTGTACTCCCCAGACAGACGTAATCACTTTATATAACCTCTGCAATTACAACACAGATTCACAGGTTGTATCTTTTTCTCAATTCCTTTTTAACCCATTCCAACACAGCAAAACTGGTCCAAATTGAGAGAAGCTTTAGACGACAATTTCAAGTTCATGGAATTTTGAATTTTTTCGTCTTTTTGGGTAGAAACCATTGTGGATAATGAAGAAATTACTTGATACAAACAATTTCTTCATTTTCCACAATGTTTTCCAAAGTTTTTTTCTTGAGGGGCGTAAAAAGAAGGGATTGAGTTGGAATGGGTTAAACACTTGCCTGATTTTCAACAAACTTAGAGATTCAAATTGAATATGGTTTACACATTTCATTTACCCTTAGTAGAATCTATATTTGATTGCTATTCACAGTTTATACGATACATACACTTTCAAGGTTCATGACCACATCAAAATATTTGATTTACTTATTTGCATTGAATTTCAAAATGATAACCATGATCTTTAACCCTTGTCATGCTGAAGATGGAATATTAAATTTGGTAGGAGGTATAGACAAAGATCAGCCTGCACATTATATGTGCAGCCTGATGTTAGTCTACAACTCATGCTTGTTGCTATAACGCAACAGTTGCTTATAAATTCACATTAATTGAATGAAGTACTGCGAGTCCTTTGATGTTAACCCTTGTCATGCTGTATAAATTAATTTACTGAATTGCTGTCAAATCAAAGGGCTGAAAGCACTGATAGAACTTCAAAAATCAATATTTCTTTTAGTTATCAACTTCATAAACAACTTTGGTAGGAAAAATACAAGCAGGAAGTGAAGACTAAGATCAGCCTGCACATAAGTGCAGTCTGATCTTAGTCTACAGCTCCTGCCAAAACCAGAATATTCCAGGTTACAAATTTTTTTTTGAATTTCACAAACTTAAAATAATTGTCTGTATTTTTTTCTAAATTTGGACCAATCTACATATTTTTGTGCAGAATCTTTAAGAATTTCAAAATTGAGGCTCTCAACTCTGAAAAGGTATGCAATTGAAATATTGCTGAAAACCCCAGCAATCAGTTGAGGTGATTCAGTAATTAGCCGGCACTACCTCTATCTGGAGAGTTACATGTTTGGAGCTCTGTTGACAAAAACTAGTTTCAGTTAACTAGATTCAAGATGGGTTACAATACAAAGTTAACCAACTGGCCCTGAGTTAATGAAACTTACTATGAGATCAAATGAAAACTCAAGGACCTTGGCCCATAGTCACCAATCTGTCTAATTCCAGTTCTAATTCTTAACTCTTACAACCTGTGTCTTGTTGAATAAGATATGAAATAGGTACTGAAGGCAAAGATCAGACTACATGTGTATACAGGCTGATCATTGTCTACACTATCTGCCCATGGATGAACATTCAAAGATCATCAGGACAAGGGTAAGGCTAAGATTTTGTTTGATTAACCCGTTACCAGACGTCAAAATTTTAGACTGCCCAAAATCGAAAGAAGTTGCAGACGACAATTTAAAGGTTATCAAATTTTGGATTTTTCCAACTTTCTGAGAAGAAAACATTGTGGATAATCTTCCACAAAGTTTTCCACAGCTTCTTTTCTTGGAGGCGTCTAAAAGCGTCACTGAGTGGGAATGGGTTAAAGATAGCCAACTTGCTTGCTGAAAAAGTGTGCCTAGCTAGATCAGAGATTAAGATTCTGGGTATTATTGTATTTTTTCAACAACTTTAAATGCAGAAGTCTTATGAAATTTTGTGGGAAATGAAGAAAATTTTGATGACAGACATTTCCTGGTTTTCTCACAATATATCCAATATTTTTGTGATATGCTAAAATCAATTCGTCTTCCATGTCAGTTTTCAAAATTGACTGGTCCAAAATTTGATGTCTTGCAAAGAATTAACACCGAATTTAGAACTGTTTGGTGTGTACAGACCTGAACAGCTATATCTACAAACTCACCATAGAAAAACTCAGAAATGAGATTCAGTTAGGATTACACATTACAAACCATGCTTTACATTCTGACATTCTCGTACCATGTATAACCATTCACTGACCAATCAGAAATATTTTTAGGCCCAACACTTAACCCATTACTAGACACCAAAATTTAAGACTGGTCCAAGTTGAATAGAGTTGCAGACAACAATTTGAAGTTTGTCTGAAATTTTAGATTTTTTCACAATGTTTTCAACCATGAATGTAAAAAATTCCAAAATTTCATTAACTAAAACTGTAATTTGAAACACTTGAATTTGAACCAGTATTGATTTTGTCATCTGGAAATAGGTTAAGATTTCAAAATCATATTAATCTTTCTTATCAGGAGCTAAAGAGATGGTCAATATTGACAAAAGAGGATGTTCGCTGTTATTCATCAATATTTTTCTCTATTTTAGTGACTAACTTCCGAAACAACTTAACAATACCTAGTTAAGTACATTAGTTAGCCTGCTTTTGAAGCAAACCATGGTAAAGTCAATAAGTCCTGTTTTCGAAGGTAATAAAATAAGACTTATATTTATCAAGTTTGTTTGAATAACACAGTATGATCTATCTATTATGAATCATAAATGTTCATAAAAGATATCCCCATTACTAAATCATGATAATTTGAAATTATCATTGTTAATCATGTATTCTTCAGGACAGTCTCGATTTTTTTAATAAGGCATAGCAAGCTGCTCTATTGAGAGCAGAAAAGTCATATTTCTTAACCCTTGTCATGCTGAACCCGGAATATTCCGGTTTTGGCAGGAGGTATAGACCAAGATCAGCCTGCACATAAGTGCAGTCTGATCTTAGTCTACACCTCCTGCTTGTACTTTTCCTGCCAGAGTTGTTTATGAAATCAGTTACTAAAAGAAATATTGATTATTGAAGAGCAAGTTCTATCAGTACTTCCAGCCCTTTGATTTTATGTCAAATCAGTAAGGTAATTTATACAACATGACAAGGGTTAAACTTTAAATAAAGATTACACCCTCCTATCAGAAGGCTATATCTTGGTTTTATCCATTGTCATACCGATTTAAACCTTATTCTGAATTGCATAAAAATCAAAGGACTGAAAGCACTAAAAGAACCTGATTGTAGGTCAATATTTCTTTTGTTAATCAAGTTTGTCAACAACTATGGCTAAACATCAAACAGGTGATGTAGACTAAGATAAGACTACACATATGTGCAGGCCTATCACAGTCTATACCTGGTGTCAAAGCAAACATATACCGGATTCAGCATGACAATGGTTAATAGGTCTAATGGGTACTTCAACTATATATCTCCACTAATCCATCATTAAAACACACACATTCTGATATCATTTCACAGTCCCGCACATAATATTTATTCTAAAAAATAAACTCTCGTGACAAACTATATTCTCTTCACTTTGTTCCGCTGAGGTAGTTCCTTTACAAATTTACCGTCTTAACTCAATCACATGCGTACAATATCAAGTCACAAATACGTACAAAAATTTGATGCTAAATTGGGTAAAAAGAAAGAAATCCTGGTCTAACAACGAAGTCCATAAATGAAAATGCACCATTAAATGAATTGATATATGGATGCTGCGTAAACTTAACTTCAAGCACTGTGCAAAGAGGGTGACAATTCCGTTCTGCCACGGTCAGTAACTTAACATCACATATTTTGCCAACAGTTACACTAAAATGAAATGAACCCAAATTTTGTCTATCAAATTCTACCATATCACTACAGCTAATAAAAACATTATAGTGCTACAAAGTATAATGGAGCCTGTTTGGCCTTCAAAAATTACAAAATCAGATTAGTTTTCTGGGTCTGTTTTTTTACCAAACAGTCTTGGTTCTGGTAGGATGAGCCTTGATGTCTTAGCCAATCAGAACCCACTATATGAAATTCAAAAGTGATACTGGTTAGCTACTCCATATTCTGGTGTCAGAATTCGATCGCTTTACTCAGAGATCCCTGTATTTAAAGCTTGTATCAAGCTTTATTCAAAAGGCTTAACCCATTACCAGAAGATAAAATATTTGATTGGCCCAAATTGAAAGAATTTTGAGACAATCAGTCTGCTTTTAAATTGAAAACTAAGGGTCAAGTTGGGTAGAAAATCTTGTGATTAAAGGAGAAATTGCTATAAGGAATTTCTCCTTTTCTCACATTTTCCATGATTATGTTTCTTCGGGGTGTTAAAAAGCAGAATTGTGAGGTAATGGGTTAAGAGTAAACTCAAATCAAAACTGGCTATTGACAAGCAGTCAGTGGCAACCAATCAAGAAGAAAGTAAGTCAAAAATTTTAACCAAATGATAAGAAAACACAATTATTATCTTTTTTTTCACATATATCAAGCATCTTTTAACTAGCTGTGTCTAAGGGTAGGTAATAATTCTTCTTTTTTTAAAGAAAAAAAATCAAAGCTTTAGAAAACATTCATTGATAATACCTTCTTATATACATCACAAAAAGAACACTTTTTCATATTTAACATTTTTACATTAAATAATATATAGACTATGTGATGAAACTAATCTGATATTGCAATGGACATAAATTGAAGCCAACAAAAATGGCTCACTGAATAAAGAAGCGGTGCTTATTCCATCTGTGTGCCCTATTGTTTTTAATTTAGGTAAATGTTTTGTGTAGAAATAAAACAGTTTAAGCTAAATCCCCTGATTTATCCGACAACTGTATAGTATCATCTCACTGTCCTGTGTGGCTTATGAATTGTCACACCCTGTCGGGATAATGGCTGAACCTGGTGAGACAAACCAGCTACAGGGTCAAACAAAAGTTTGTACCTTTTGCATTTTCTCAAAGTCCAAACATGGTCTTTGGGTGAAAGAACTCAAATCAGATTCAAATCGTCTCTCTGAGGTAGCATTATGTCTATGTCGTTTCCTAGGTGACACGGTACTAACCGATAATGGCGCCATCCTAGCCAAAACCTGACGAGTGGATGGCATATGTGAGTAGATTTTTTGAACACCTTTTGGGGGGCTTGAACTTAACAAGACTGGTTGTGGATTTAACAAATATTCCTTAACCTCCTCGTCTGACGATCCCGCACTATCACAATGTCTCTGAACCTGTGACCATTTCCTTTTCTCTGCCACATTTTCCTTATTAATTGTGATAAGTTCGTCCTCCGAACTGTGACGATCAAAGTCTAAGCTCTGACGTTCATAGTCTGAAGTACAGCTAACAGTGTCAAAATTGTGTTCGCTAATTTCGTGAGTTTTGATACCAGTGGAGTCAACCCCTGGCTGGTTGTCATTTAAACTGTCTGGTTCCCTGTTGTTATTTAGTTGTGAGCTTTCTGTCAAACTGGATTTTGAATTGTCTGGAAAGAGAAAAAATAACTTAATTAGTTTCCTGAAGTTACCTTTCATAATATACCAATATCCTTCAATGTTTTATCAGATAACAAAATTTTAGGCTTGCCAAACCTTCAAAATGTTGCAATTTACACATTTGACTCATTGCCACAAAATGACGCCTTCTAACACCACTCAAGAAAAGAGAGTTAGGAAAACATTGTAGAAAACAAAGAAATTGCTTGTAACAAAATAACATTGTTTAATATTGAAGTGGAACTTTTTGAGGAGGTATGGGGGCATGGGCTAAAATCTGTCAATTACCATCAACAGAAGACAGTAAACACAGATTTTATACAAGATAAGTGCTTGACAAAGTTGATATTTGGAATAGGACATTGATAGCACATGACCTTGTACAGACAGATAAAAAGACAGAAATAATCTGGTAAAACAAGAGGACCATGATGGTCCCAAATCAATCATATGAGTCATCTGCTAATTAAAGTACTTTTTTTTAAAAAAAAGAAGACACAACTAGAACCAAATAAATACTAAAAATATAAGACTTCAGACTTAGTACAAACCGTCGAGTAAGGCTACATACCAAGTATGAATGCTTAAGGCTTTAAAATTTAATACATTAGCAAACAATCTGGCATTATAAATCCCTTAAGGAAAATGGTTTTGGAAAAAGTAAGAAAAACTTGTTACAAGCAATTTCATAATTTCCCACAATGTTTTCTACCCTAAAAGCTATGTATATCTTAATTTCAATCCAATATGAATACACATCTTCTTTGAGTTTGGACCAGTCTAAACCCTTGTCTTGCTGAATATTTTTCCTCCTTTCACTGTGTTTGAAAACATTAACATAGTTTGACCAATTTTGTATTCAAAGATTTCTCTCAAAACAACAATAATAATCAGGTATTGTAGGCTAAGATCAGAATGCACATCTGTGCAGGCTGATCTTAGTCTGTACAACTGCCAAAGCTATTGTCAAATAAGGAATGATCCAGGATCAGCATGACAAGGGTTAAATTTGGACATTTGGTCATGAAGAGAAGAATATAAAATTGCTTTTATTGAGCATTGTTTCCTAACTTAGGTATTCTGAGGTAGGGCCATTTTTTACCTATTGGGTATTTATAATTATTTTGGCATCCTTGGTAGAGAACCATAATTATGAATATACAATATACCAAAATTGAATGAATAACACCTTTTACCTGGGCTAGGAAGATTTTTTACCCTTTTGGTATAACTTTCTTACAAAATCATTACAATTTTGTGTTGCTAGATGGGAAATATGAGAGCCTTATTTCAGGAGGACAATACCTTTGAGTGTTTTACTAAAATTTTACCTATTGGGTGGGGATATTTTTGACCCAGGTTTATAACTTTGGAGAACTTGGTAGAGAACCAGGTGGATATGCTATATAAATCATGATTATTAATGCATTGTTCAATTGTATATGGAAGGAACAGATATTGGAACATGCGGAATTGAGCATTTGTCCAAACTATGGACCCAAGGGGTATACTATCAAATAAAAATTCCTTTGGTCTAGTAGGCTTGTAGTTTTTGAAAAAAAAGTATTCCAAAGATTTACTTAAATTTTCCGTTTTCAAAAGCCATGGCATTAGTTTTTCAGGAATGATATACTTTTAATAACTTTTATAGAGCTTCACACAAGGAACATCCCTGAAAAGTTACAGCTTGATTGGCCTGCTGGTTTTGGAGGAGACAATTTTCAAAGAAATTGTGGAACGATGGACAGACGGATGACGGACAATCACTGATCACAATAGCTCACCTCCCAATTTGTACTCAAGTGAGCTAAAAATATATGGTTGGATCCCAACTTTTGAAAACACCTGCATTGAGACATAACCACATAGTATAAGGTTAAGCACTATGAATATTTTAATAGTCCGATATGAAAATTAATTAGTTTATGAGATTTTACCCCCTCAGGACTGACTGTTACTGTATCTGCTATGTTACAGCAACAAGGTGGTTTTCCAGATTCATCAGTTACAGTTTCAGCATGAAAACTCTTCATGGAAACAACAGTGATAATATCTCGCTATAATGTTCTTTGGGAATAATTACGAGCCTTAAATTAGAACCTAATAACAATTCATTTACAAAAGACAATTAAAAGTGAGTATGATTTTGAAACAGCATCTTAATAAACTTTTTTGTTTATTTTTCATTATTTTCAGTTTTCAAATATAGTACAATTTCTCCTACTATTCCAAACTTTTCCCTAGATAACTTCATGGTGCTAAGGGATAAACCAGAGCTATAACCTTGGAAATCGATTTCCTAGAGCCTTCATGTGCTATTCAATCAATACATCTGACTGAATTGGGAAAAACTGTGGTACCTTCTGCGTCAATGTACCTTATTGGCACTGTACATAGACCTACATTAAAGCCCTTATTACATGAAAATGGGATTGGATTTTTCCTTCAGTCATTTACCTTCTTTTACAGCCATTCTGTTTATGGGAATTAAATGGGATTGCACAATCCCCATGATATCAAATGGCATCATCATAAAATTATGTTGAGAGCCTTTTGCATCCATTGACTGAATGGGATTTAAAACCACATTAAACCTTTTTCATTCATATATTAGTTGCTGGATCACTTAACCATGGATTTCTGGTTTTTCTCACTTGGGTGTAGCCACTACTTCCTTTCTGAGCCTCCAGCTGCTCATCCAACCTAGGTTTACAATTATCCACCATTCAGAGCTTTTGAATCTAACCAATTAAGCCAATAAAACATTACTGCAAGACAAAACTTCAGACTGTTCTAAATTGATTGAATGATCAAATGGGGTTTAATGCCGCTTTTAACAGTATTTCAGTCATATTGTGGAGGCTGGAGCACCTAACAATGGCTTCCTGGTATTTCTCACACCAGTACAACCACTATATCCTTTCCTGGCCTAATGCTGCTATCCCACTTAGGTTTATGATTATCCATCCATTGGTGAGAGTCAAATGTCGGAAAGAATATGTGCTGCTGCCAGGGATCGAACCCATGACATCCCATAATTAAAGATTAGGAGTCTGAGGCCCTACCGACTGAGCTATGACGGTTCTAAATTGAAAAATATTTCAGAAATCATTTCAAAGATGGATAGAGTTACTTCCTTGTAGAGTAGAAAATATTATGAGAAAGGAGAAATATCTGATTACAAGCTATTTTTCCTTTTCCAACATTTTCCTAGATACATAATTCTCTAGGGGTGTAATAGAGGGATTGTGTGGTAATGGATTAAGCTGTCAATGAAGCAATCAACAGACCGATAAAATAACAACAGTTGTCATTTTTACCTCCCATGCATTGTCATGGAAAAAACATTTGTGCTTTTGTTCTAAGTCAGCTTGACTATTGCCATTCACTTTTGTCAAATGCCCCTAAATATGTAATACATAAATTACAGAGTGTAAAAAATTGTACAGCTCGACTTATAGTAAAAGCAAGAAAACCTGACCATATAACCACTATCTTGAAATCATTACACTGGCTCCCTGTTGATCAACTACAAGTTCACACAATTATTTTTCAGGATACAAAACCTCACAATACCTCAGTAGCATTCTTGATGAATACAAGCCATCAAGAAATTTAGCTCATTGGCAGATTCACGCAAATTAAAAACCCAAAGGGTCCGTACTAAGATGTTTGGTGAGGGAAGTTTCACATTCAGTGCTCAAGAGCAATGAAATTCCCTTCCACATAAAATAAGCAACAGCAACAGAAGACTTCAAAAAAGCTCTCAAGTCACACCTTTCTCAAACCTAGTACAACTGAATTCAAAATAAACTAAACTAAAACAATACCATGTACATGTAAATGTTCATTTTTGTATATTATTGTATGACTTTCTAAATTGTACCTGTGCATGTATGTGTGTTTTATGCAATTTATAAAATTGTAAAGCACAATGTGCCAACTTTGTCCAGAGTATAGCGCTATAGAAATGTGCATTATTATTATTGTTATATTTCTTTTACTTGTCTGCATAATTTCAACTAAATATAATATACCAGTCTAGAAGAGGAAAGACTTGAATGGAAAAAACTTTGATTAGAAAGAAGAAAGCCATATTTGCTTGATCACCTGTAACAGACAAAGTTTTGAAATTGCTCCAAATTATCACCCAGCGAAATGTATACATCTCTGTTTATTCAAAAGTCTAACAAATTTCTGACCTTTGCTGACCAATGGATTTTTCAGCCATTAAACATTAACCAGATACACTATAATCAATCATGAATCACATACCTGGCGTAGGTGAAGATTAGTTGAACCCATTACCACATAAATATTTTTTAAAACCATGGTCCTAATTGAAAGAATTCGCAGACAACAATCTAATACCCATGAAATTTCAAAAATCTTTGTCTTTTGGGGTAGAAAATATTGTGGATGATGAAAACTAGAGGCACTTGAGCAAGCGCCTAATTTGCCCCACTGGCCAGAAATCACTTATCATTACTGAGAAATTTAGTTGAAAACCATCCTGCAGTTCGCAAGAATATGATTATCAAAATTTCACTGTATACCATAAGATTATGGACACAAGCAACCCCCTGATTAGAATAAGATTTTCAAAATTTCACTATATACCATATAATTATGGACACAAGCACCCCCTCCCCCCCAAAAAAGTCAAAATATTTTCATCTGAGTCATATTTTATGAAGGAATCTGACACAGAGTCAGCAAAGTATCATTTTGTGAAATTTTAATGAAAACTTATGATTGTTTGTAATCTGAGAAGATTGTGCGTTTTCACTGTTTACCATTACAAGAAATTAGCCCAATCCATGGAAGCAATGTTTTCAGCCAATCAATTCTTTTATTAGCAATCTATAAAGGGGTCACCAAAGGATCATTCCAGTGACACTTGGTTGAAATCCATCCATTGGTTTCTGAGAAGAAGATTTCTTATGGAAATTCCCCCCCCCCCCCATTAAAGCCATGTTTTTCATCTGATCAAAATTCTTTGAAGGAATCTGATAAAAGGTCACCCAATGATCATTCCTGTAAAATTTGGTAGAAATCCATTAATTGGTTTTTGAGAAGAAGATTTTCAAAGGTTTCACCATATATGGAAATTAGCCCTGCCCATTAAAGCCATGTTTTTCATCTGATCAAAATTCATCCAAGGATCATTTCTGTGAAATTTGGTTGAATTCTGTCTGATACTTTCTGAGGAGAAGATTTTTGAAGTATAAATTTTTGGACGGACGGACAGTCGCACACATGGACACAAGATGGACACGACGCCATGACAACCGCTTGCTGGCTTTCAGCCAATGGAGCTAATAATTGCTTGTGACAAATAATTTTTTCATTTTCTACAATGTTTTCCACAGCATTTTCTTGAGGGGCATAAAAAGTGGGGTTTACATGGGAATGAATGGAAGACATTTTTGCATGATTTAATCTAGACTTTTCCAAATGAACAGAAGTTACATTCAAAGAATGACAAAGTTAAAATCAATGCTAAATGTGAAAGAAGCACCTTTTGTTAAATGAATGAGTAGGGTACACACATATTTAAAGAATAAATTTTCAATATCAAACCCTTGATCATCAAGGATGCAATTAAGTCAACTCAGTTATCAATTTTCCACTCCTTGACCCTTTCCATACTGAGTCTATAATGTTCCTGTTTTGGCAGGCTGTACATGAGCAGTCTGATCTTAGTCTACAACACCTGTTTGTCTCTTCAAATCAGAGTTGTTCATGAAATTGATTTTGAAGAGAAATATCAACCAGCAATTACTGCCTTCAGTGCTTTCAGCAGTTTTATTATATTGCAAAAGTTTTATTCAGCAAGACATTAGTATGCAACAAAAGCTAAATATATAGTGACATCACAACTTGGTGATAAGCTAACAACCTCATAAATTCTCACAACATATTGTTGGTACTGCACAAAGGGAAAAACATAACATAGGGCATAAGTAGATTGGAGCAAGGGTTTAATGTCCAT
Source organism: Fragum fragum (assembly GCA_946902895.1). Lineage (NCBI taxonomy): Eukaryota > Metazoa > Mollusca > Bivalvia > Cardiida > Cardiidae > Fragum > Fragum fragum. Next base: position 39,327,407 of record OX336366.1, on the reverse strand, counting down.
GAAATATATACAAACTGTTCACACATGCCCACCTTCCTCTGTGCTTTATCTTCAGATGCAAGCTAAGCAAATTTTTTAGCTTATCTCCTTTTTATACTAACAATTTTGAACCTTTTCTTGACCAATAGAATACCACAAGAAGTAGTCAATGTCATTCTTATTTTCAATTTTAAAGATTTGACTTTCCTGTGCATAGAGGTCAAACAAGCACTTACAACCTTTAATCCATTCCCACTTGACAAAATTTTAGTCTGGTCTAAATTGAAAGAAACTTCAGGCTACAGTTTCAATTTGATGGGATTTTATTTTATTTTGTCTTTTTGGATAGAAGACATTGTGGATAATGAAGAAATTGCTTGATACAAGCAATTTCTTCATTTTCCGCATTGTATTGCAAAGCTTTTTCTTGATTTGCGTAAAAAAGAGGGATAGTGTGGGAACGGGTTACTGAAATACCAAATATTAACCCTGATCATGTTAAATTCAGATCTTAATAAGAATTGCACAAAAACAAAGGACTAAAAGCTCTGAACTATAATATAGTTGTCAGTATCAAATGATTTGAAAATAGATTTTATAAACAAATTTAATTTACAACGGACAAACAGGAATGAAGATCAGATCAGATGGAACATATGCACAGGCTTGTTTTGCCTATGCTTTCTTCATAAACAGGTTTATTAAGTTAAACATGACATAAGAGCAAAATCACAAGCCAAGCAGTTTTTGCAATTTCCCAGATAAAAGCATAAAGAAGATTTGCCGACTTTCAAACCTTTGTACATCTTTACTCATTCCTACATAATCATATGCCTTTTGACAGCCTGAAGAAAAAAAAAACATTGAAAACATTGTGGAAAATAAAAAAAAATGCTTTTTACAAGCAATTTCTTCATTATCCACAATATTTTCTGCCCAGTAAGATTCTTGATATTTCATCAACAAAAGAGTTGTCTGCAAACTCCTTTAAATTTGGAGCAGTCTGAAATTATTCAGTTTGGGAATGGGTTAAGATTTTACCAACAGAAGTTGTCATAATTTATTTCTGCTTGTACGGCAGTGTTTTTTATACTCTAAAAGTCAGCTAGTTTTCATTGATACACTAGCTACTTTTGACAAGTCTACAATTTTGTTTGAATGGTGAGAGGGCCAGTAAAAAGATGATCCAGAACCTGTTATCCAGCCATCAATTGATCATGCTCTTGTATCTTCAGATAGATCTCTGATAAGGCACACATACAAGTCTTTACGATCAACACAAGGTGACCCCTGGACTGACCATCTGAATTGCAGTTGACAGTGATTTACAGTTAATCATAGATTAGATACAACAGTGTATACAGTGATCAAACCCGCATTGACCTTCTGGGAACTTGAGAGGCAGCCAAAAGCAGGAATGCGTGGTAATGGGCTAAGAACTTACAGAAAAAATTACAGATAAATTGAAAGGAATCAAGCTCTATGAAACAAACCAGATCAGATTTCTGTGCTGTTGCTGCAGATGGGTAGGTGGTAAGTCGCGAAAAACTTGTTCACCTTCATGGAACCCTGTTTTTTGGCATGTCTTTCTGTATACATTAACAGGAATCAACCTAATAACATATCCATGAACCCAGAAATATTTACGGAACCAACTGTTTTTCCCATAATATATTATTATTGCCAGGCTTTACTCGTCAAAATACATTATGTTGGAAAAAAAAGGTATTTCTGTCGCTCGAGGAAATTACGACCCAGCAGGAGATAAAGGGTTAACAACCGACCAAATTAAAAACCAACAAAATTTAACCCATTACCACACAATAACGCTTTTTGACGACTCCAAGAAAAAAGCATTGGAAAACATTGTGGAAAATTTAGAAATTGCTTGTAATAAGTAAAAAGAAAAAGAGAGAGAAAATCTAGAATTTTATCAAGTAAGATTTATAGCCTGCAGCATTTTTGAATTTGTACCAGTCCAAAATTGTGTTGTCTGGTGATAGTACAAGACTGATCTAAATTGAAGTTGAGGAATTGATTGATTATAATGAGGTTTTACTTCTCAAGCAACAACTAAGTTCATATTGAGAGGCCAGGTTTAATGTCTCTTCCAAAGAAATGGTAAAGTCAGGAAGGAATAACCCATTCCAACACAGTGGAATTTTAGACCAGTCCAAATTGAAAGGAGCTGCAGACGACAATTTGAAGTTGATGGAATTTTAAATTTTTTCGTCTTTTTGGATAGAAAACATTGTGGATAATGAAGAAATTGCTTGATCCAAGCAATTTCTTCATTTTCCACAATGTTTCCCAAAGCTTTTTTGTTGAAGGGCGTAAAAAGGAGGGCTTGTGTTGGAATGGGATAATTGACCATACTCTTTGCCGTTTTCCATTTATATATGCCTGGGGTTAATATCTCTGCACTATGGACTTGCCAAACAGGATTTAGAATTTTCACAGTTCCTGGAACATTGTGTGGGAGGATTATACAGTTTAGCGACTTTCGTACGCAATCTGCTCAGATCTGAGCTGCAGGAATACATAACAAATTAACTTGACAGGAGAAGACAGCTTGACCCTAATTATCATACTATTAAACAGGACATGTGCAATAAATTCTCAAGTGGAACTGATAAGCCTGTTACTGTCATTCCCTAACAGAGCAGCCCGTCTTTTTGATAACTTGAATCCTACATTGTTGTCCATGTAACATAATATTTATTAACTGTTTCCATATACTTACTTGCTTTGAAAAATTTGAGATCATTTTGTTTTTCAACAACAAATGTCTTCTTTTCCAACCCTGTTTCCAATGTTATTTTTCAAGTAACTTTCACTTTGAACTACTTGTTTTAACCCTTTCCCATCTTTTGGAAATTTTAGTCTGGTCCATATTGAACGAGGTTTCAGAAGACAATGTAAATTGGATTGAATTTGAAATTAAATCATCCTATGTGGTACAAATTATTATGGTAAAAGAAGAAATTGTTAGTTACAAGCAATTTCTTCTTTTTCCACAATGCTTGGTCAAGTGTAAAATCACAGCGACGTAAAATCTTGAGTTTGTACAAGAAAGGGTTAATTTTTCAGGATTATAAGAATTATGTAATAACCTAACTGATAATTATTAAAAAGAAACTCAGCCAGTTGCTTTGACAAATAATACATCAATATTTTTCGATTTGTTTCTTTCTACATTAAATTCATCAACTCTCTTAACATCTGAAAGTCGTTATTTACAAATTACTGATATTCTAAAGATCACTTTTCAAGGTCAAACTTAAGTATGAAATAAAGAACTAAATTTATATTAAGAACTTTAATATGGTTAATAACTTTTGAATAGTAAGTGATGGGACACCTTATACAATCTTTTTAAGAAGGCTTTTTTATCTCACCTGAGCACAATGTGCTGGAGGTCAGGGGTCGAAACTAACAGTGTTCCGGGATCCTGAGGATCCCTTTAAATTGAAAGGGACCCTAGCAATCTCAGGCTAGGGATTCCGTCAGGATCCTTCAATATTTCTCCAGTACAAAAGATCCGGTACAAAAGATCTTAATGTATCAACTAATGCTCCTGATTTATTTTATTTTTTTTATTTTTATTTTTTTTTGCTTTATTTTTGTAGAAAACATTGTGGATAATGAAGAAATTGCTTGTGACAAGCAATTTTCTTCATTTTCACAATGTTTTCCGAAACCATAAGGCCTAGAGCTTTGATATCTGGTACATATTATCAACTATTGACCATCAACCAAAATACTTCAAAAAATTACTAAACTCAGAAAATAAGCCCTTTTCTATGCGATCCCTGATTTTACAAAGGAATGAAGAGGGGAATCTTTGAAAATCATCTTCTACCAAACCATATGGCCTAGCTAGAGCTTTGATATTTGGTATGTATCAAGGTCTATTGGCCCTCTACCAAAATACTTCAAAGAATCACTATACTCTGAAAATTAGCCCATTTCTGTGCGATCCCTGACTTTACAAGGGAAATCTGTGAAAATCTTCTTCTCCCATACCATAAGGCCTAGAGCTTTGATATTTGGTATGTATCATCACCTTATGACCCTCTGCCAAAATTCTTCAAAGAATTACCATGCCATGAAAATTAGCCCTATTCAGTGCGATCCCTGATTTAACAAAGGAACGAAGAAGGAAATCTTTGAAATTCTTCTCCTCCCAAACCACAACTCACAGAGATTGGATATTTGGTATGTATCAATGTTCATTGACCTCCTACCGAAACCATTCAAAGAATTACTGTATTCTGAAAATTAACCCTTTTCTGTGCGATCCGATTTTACAAAGGAACAAAGAAGGAAATCTTTGAAAATCTTCTACTCCCAAACCATAAGGTCTAGAGCTTTGATATTTGGTATGAATCAATGTTTATTGACCTTCTGCCATAAAAGTTTAATGAATTACTGCATTCTGAGAATTAGCCATTTTCTGGACAGACACCTGACAATGACCAATCACAATAGCTCACACAGAGCACTTCGTGCTCAGGTGAGCTAAAAACAATTTTCAATGGGTTATAATTGAGCAAAGACATTACATTTCAAATCATTTCACATGTGCACAGAGTAAAGTCTTAGACCAGATCATACATGAGTACAGTCTGATCAGAGTCTTCACCATGCTCTCTAGATAGATATAGACTCTAAGTTTCTTAAGCTGATGAGTAAATATTCTTTACACTGTAACTGCCCATGCTTCTCAATATCTGTTCACATACTTTTGAAATTGTTTATGAAATGTTGTGCACTGGTTCAATTATATATTAGGCTTTGTTAATCCATTCCCATTTAATCCCTCTTTTGATGCCCATCCTGAGAAAAACATTGGAATACACTAAGGAAAATGAAGAAATATCTTTTTATTGGCAATTTCTTCATTATCTATAATTTTTGTAACCAAAAATCCTAAAAGATATTTAAAATTTCATCAACTAGAAAGTGGTGTTTGAAATGTCTTAGAATATGAACCAGTCTATTTTCATTTCGTCTGGTAATGGGTTAGTGTGCTCAACTAGTTGAAGAGAGAAACTGTAATTCTGTCTGCGGTGTAAGAAGGTGTATTTCATATGAAATTTCGGTTGTAAGATGAAACCATCTGTATTCTTAGCTGCTGACCAAATTCTGACCAGGCACCATAACTGGGAGATAATGGGTATTTTATGATCTCTGGGGGTAATTGATACTTCATGCATCATTTTGATAGGGTAGGCCCCATTTCTAGCCTGGCGTAAGTCACTAAAGTGTATAGATTATGTTTCAGTCACTATGTAATAAATGTCTAAGAGAATATTATTTATCCAAGGATCCCCTCTTGACCTTTAAATGAGACCTTGACCTACCCGGTCCTCTAGGTTGTCTTATCATTGAAACATGTATAAAGCAATATTAGAAGAGGTATGGTCCTAAGCAGAAAATTTCAATGTCTGTCAAGTTTATTATATTCATCATAATTAATTTTGAAACCTTGACATTTACCAAACCCTTTACCAGATGACAAGATGAAATCATTATTTCTTTTTTTTTTGTCTTTTGAAGTTTATCTTTTGAAGTTGAAAACATCGTTGATAATGAAGAAATTACTTTCAACAACAAGATGACAATTTATAACTGATGAAATCAGTATTTCTTGTTTTTGTCTTTTGAAGTTTGGTTTTTGAAGTTGAAAACATCATTGATAATGAAGAAATTAGTTGTAATAAGCAATTTCTTCATTGTCAACAATGTTTTCTAAAGCTTTTTCTCTTGAAGGGCATCAAAATGCATGTTAACTGAAAAAAAAAAAAAAAAAAAAAAATACAAGTATAACTACTTGAGGTACATTATAACAATTAAGGCAAAGTATTTGAAATATTAAAGAAAAAAAAAGATGAAACAATGGCCCCTAAATCTCCATCTAATTTCACATTTGCATCTTACACATTCATTCATTTAAAACTCATGTTTGATCTTGATTAGGCATTCAAAAGCAGGACTGTGCAGGAATGGATTAAGGTAAAATTTTGACCTCTAGAAGAATGAAGAAATGGTCATAAAGGCATTTTTCCAGTGATATTCGAAAAAAAATTTCAAGTTTGAGGATTGGACTAAATTTTCTACAGTCAATAAGGCCCCTTTTCATTTTTTTTTTATACTACAATAGTATGTCACCATATTTAACCCATTACCCTACAAGAAAATTTTAGACTGGTCCAAATTAAAAGAAGTTGCAGACAACAATTTAAACTTTATGAAATTTCAGATTTTTTCCTCTTTTTAGAAGGAAAACATTGTGGAAAACGAAGAAATTGCTTGTCACGAGCAATTTCTTCATTTTCCACAATGTTTTCCAAAGCGTTTTTCCTTGGGGGCGTCTAAAAGCGTCACTGAGTGGGATTGGGTCAATAGGGCCATTCCTCATGGCCATAGAAACAATTTCAGGAAATTTGAGAAAGATAAAGCTATAAAATTGTGACCAATAATTTGGTAACCAATTGTTAATCACTGACAAAAGCTCACCATGAGCATTTTGTGCATAGGTGAGCTAAATAAATCTGTATAAAGACATGCATAATCTGAATATGGTAACTTGACCAGGAGTTATAGTTATACAAGTTCTAGTGAGTGATCAAAGGTCAATTTTGTCTATACCTGTATAGACAAAATTGACCTTTCATCGCTCACTATAAATTGAACATCTATATCTCAATACATTTGTATTAACAACACTGACCAAAATAGCAAATTCAGGTTATAAAATTATGCATTTGCAAAGTTTTGGTTGCCAATTAACTAACACAATTGAACATTTCAATTAAAGATCCTTACTATTGTCATCTGTAACAATGTTCATTTTCTGGAAGCAGGTCATACAAATGTAACGAGAAAGAAGCAATTGAATTTGGCAGACAAAAAAAGAAAGCAGATAACCCCCTTATTTCACTGGAATATCGTTCATTACACTGGTTTGACGTGCGGAGATTGATTGCTTTCCATATACAGAGAAAAAGTTAACGTTAGTTTGAAGATTTTTATACAATAAAAGTACTTTTGCTTTAACCTGAGTATATGAAACGGAAGTGAAGATCTGTGCTATTTCTCATAACCCCTTACCTGACTATAAAATTTTAGACTGGTCCGAATTCAAAGAAATTGCAGATGACAATTTTCGGTGATGATTTTTTAAAAAAAAATTTGGCTAGAAAACATTGTATATAATGAAGAAATTGCTTGAAACAAGCAATTTCTTCATTTTCTGTTATGTTGTCCAAAGCTCTTTTTCTCAAGGCCTTAAAAAAGCAGGAATTTTGAGGACAAGGGTCAAATGAATTGTGCAACGCATAAAGACCAGAGATAAAATCTTTCTCTCATCTATAGATATATTCATCTTGTGACTGGGACCTCCTTTTTTTGCTCTTTGACAACTTTCACAATCTATAATTTCCGTTCTACTTTTCTATGAAATTATATGTATTTCCAAATTAAATCTTTGTTTAACCCTTTCCCGTTTTTGGAAATTTTAGACTAGTCCAAATTGAAAGAGGTTGCAGACAACAATGAAAACTGGATGCTATTTGAAATGAACCCATCCTATGTGGTAGAAAATATTGTGGAAAAAGGAGAAATTGCTTGTTACAAGCAATTTCTTCTTTTTCCACAATGTTTTCTCAAGTATAAAATCACAGGAACGTAAAATCCCGTATTTGAACAGGAAAGGGTTAAGAGAACAACAGGAGGTCTCCTTGTATGTTCACATATAATATTCCTGTAAAACGTTTTAATGGTTCAGACCGAAACAGTTGTTACTGCCTATAAACATATCGGCAGTTACAACTGTTTTGTGCTGACCCATCAATATATGTTCAAAATTACCTTATACTTTTATTTTATTTTTTTGTAACATAAATTACCTCATTTTACAACTTTTTCCAAAATACTTTCTTACAAAAATGCTCCTATTCAAAACTATTTGACTTTGTATAATTTTCAACCACTTATGATTTGGACAGGCCCTTTAAGCCAAATTTCCCCATTACCAGATGGCAAAATTTTAGACTGGTCCAAATTTAAAGAAGTTTCAAATGACAATTGAAAGTTTATGAAACTCTAGATTTTTCAACATTATATGTAGAAAACACTGTGCAAAATGAAGAAATTGCTTGCAGCAAGCATGCAATTTCTTCATTTTACAGTGTTTCCCCAAATTGTTTTTCCTGTGGGGAGTCAAAAAGCATCATTGTGTTGGAAAGGTTTAAAGATATGTAAACTTCTGCCAAACTGAAAATTGAATTGAACCCTTAGAACAGGCTCCCACTTTAACTATCAATTTGAGAGTAGAACTTGTACATGGTAACCCAGATCAAAGATTTGCAGATATCGTGTCAACAGTCAATAAATATATCTATCAATTCTAGTCCAACAATCAACAGGGCTTTTTATTTATTTATGGGATTCTGTCTGCATCTCTTGTCTTTTTTTCACTGAATGATATTCAAGGGGGAATGGGGTAGATATTTTTATTGTCTTTCATTTTGGCAAATGATTGAATGATTGAATGGGGTTTAACGCCACTTTAACGATATATATCAGTCATATCATGGCTGCTGGAGAAGAGATAAGACTTTAAGGTGAGATTTTTGAACTTTTTGGATAGAAAACTTCGTGTAAAATGAACAAATTGTTTGTTACAAGCAATTTTTTTATTTGACACGATGTTTTCCCAATTGTTTTTCTTGAGGAGCTTCAAAAAGCGTCACTGTATTGGAATGGGTTAATTCCCTGAATTCTAACAGTATGTATTCAGTGCAACCTAATCAAATGAGAAGTACATGTAATGATTTTCAGTGGCATTCACCAATTTACAATGAAACTAAAGTTTATGCTCAAATAGATAAATAGACAGATTGAGAATCATTATATTCAGTTGTGTATGATTACATCGCTTAAAGTAACTTGTAAAGTCGGCTAGTCACATAATTTTCAGATAAATGTGCAAGTCATGACCCCAATCATAGCTAATATACGCCAGACTAGCCTCTGGGCATAATTCAAAGGTTGGCAAATGGCAGGTTATATCTAATATTTCTCATTAATTGGCCCTTCTCCACTACAATATTGGTAGTCAGGTTCTAGCACTTTCAATAATAATGCTGTGCAGTTGATATGGGAATAAACGGCCTGATGTGAAGTTGGTATTTGACTGATCACGGTGTGTGTGTGCATGCGTGCTTACCATAACCTCCCCCACCCTGCTCCTACAAATCTAGCTTTTCAAGCAAAATATTGGCTGGTAATAGGTTAAATAAACCCCCCTCAAGATGTATAGTTTTTAACCCTTGTCATGCTGAATAAAATCCTTGTTCAGAAATGCATTAAAATCAAAGAGCTGATTGAACTGTAGGTCTGGAAATTGGTTTTATGGACAAATCTGGCTTAAAGAGGGCACACAGTATGCGCAGGCTGATCTTTGTCTATACCTCCTCAGGGAAAAAGACTATCAATTTCAACCTAGAGGCCCAGCCTGCTAAAATTCATTATTTAATATTAAAGGTATAGGCATTTTCTCAAAAGGTCTAGGGGCCCAGCATAAAATCTAGGGGTCATGGGCAACTGGGCCCCTGCTAGTCTTTTTCCCTGCCTCCTGCCAAAGCAGGAATATTTTGGGATCAGCATGACAAGGGTTAAAAGTCAGAACCAACAGTGAATGCAATACAGTTGACACATTTCTTTTATACAGAACAATGAAAGGAGTTGCATTATTGATACCAGCTGGACCATTACAGGAAAGGGTAATTCATTTAAAATTTCTTTTCACATCTATATTATATTTTATCCTGGAAAATGAACGACTGTTTTAGCACTTAGGTATAAAAAGTTTTCACTCATTCCCACACTACATCGCTTTTGGACACTGGCCCTCAAGAAAAACAATTGGGAAAACATTGTGTGAAAAGCAGGAATTGCTGTCAACAAGCAATATCTTCATTTTACAGTATATTTTCCTCCCAGAAAGTTGACAAAGTCTAAATTTACATTTCATAAACATTAATCCATTCCCACTCAATAAAAGTTTGGACCAGTCCAAATTCAAAGAAGTTATAGACAACCATTTTAGTTGATGAAATCTTCAATGTCTTTAACCCTTTCCCGTTCAAAAACGGGATTTTACGTTCCTGTGATTTTATACTTGAGAAAACATTATGGAAAAAGAAGAAATTGCTTGTAACAAGAAATTTCTCCTTTTTCCACAATATTTTCTACCACATAGGATGGGTTCATTTCAAATAGCATCCAGTTGTCATTGTCGTCTGCAACCTCTTTCAATTTGGACAAGTCTAAAATTTCCAAAAACGGGAAAGGGTTAAGGTAGAAAACATTGTGGATAATGAAGAAATTGCTTGTAGCATGCAATTTCTTCATTCTCCACAATGTTTTCCAAAGCTTTCATATTGAGAAGTGTTTAAAAGCGTCATTGTGTGGGAATGGGTTAATTTGTCATCTGCAAATCCGTTCAATTTGGACCAGCTTAAAATGTTTCTGTCAGTGTCTGGTAATGGTTTAAAGCTTAAAAAATTTTGCCTAAATGAATTTATTAACAATGATTTCTTTGTTGTAATCTTAGATGATCTTTAGCTCTCTGTTAACCCTTGCCTGTAGAAACACAAGATTTTAGGTCACTGAGATTTTATACGTGGGGAAACATTGTGGAAAAAGAATAAATTGCTTGTAACAATATTTTCTACCACATAGGATGGTTCATTTCAAAATGCATCCAATTTTTATTGTCATCTGCAACCTCTTTCAATTTGGATCAGTGTAAAATTTTAAAGAACAGGAAAAGGTTAAGGGATATTTTACAAAACAAGTCAATTAGATGGCAAAAAGTCTGTTAAATGTTCTTCCATATAGAATAATTCCTTTACTTACTAATAATTTCGTTGTTTTCCACATTTGTTCAGGGTCATAAAAAGTCAGACTGTGTTGGAAATGGTTAACCCATTACCAGATGTCAACATTTTAGACTGCTCCAAAATTGAAAGGAGTAGCAGACAGCAATTGAAAGTTTAAGCAATTTAGATTTTTTCAACACTTTAGGTAAAAAGCTTTGTGTAAAATAAAGAAATTGCTTGCAAAACAATGTTTTCCAGATTGTTTTTCTTAAGAGACGTCAAAAAGCCTCATTGTGTGGGAATGGGTTAAAATTTTCAGAATGTGTAGCTCTGTGAATTTATACCAATCAATTTAAATATTGTAATCTGAATTACCGTATGATCCGAATGTTTACACAATCATGCAAATTGATAAGCTGTTGAAGACATTTTAGATAATACATTTTTTGTAACAACAATTTCTTCATGTTCTACAATGTTTTTCAAAACAACTTTTTTCTTAAGGGGTGTAAAAAATGGGATTAAGTAGGAACTGGTGAAAACAAGCTTAACCAATTCCCATTCAGTGACGCTTTTAGACGCCCTCAAGGCAAAAAGCTTTCTTCATTATCCACAATGTTTTCTTATCCAAAAAGACAAAGAAATTTAAAATTTCATCAACTTGAAATTGTCCTCTGCAGCTTCTTTCAATTTGGACCAGTCTATAATTTCACTGTGATGGAATGGGTAAAGAGCCTGAATGGTTGAATGAAGAACTAGCTGTCAGGAATCAGAGCTTTAATGATTAGATGTAGGGGGATTTGTGATCAATATTCTGACCTTGTAGTGGACAATATTGCATGATATTCATGTTGACCTGTTGAACCTTTTAAATCTCTTCAGGGTTTTTATGCAAATGAAATGAATATCTCACAGTAGATTCCTTCAAAGATATCCTCACTCAGGATGCAGATATTATCCATAAAATTCTCCAGTTCATGAATTGCTCATGACTTGATTTTTACAAAGCAAATATAAATACATAGCCACTTAACCCTTGCCTGTTCAATTCCTTGTTTTTATGTCCATGTTATTTTATAATTGAGAAAACATTTAAGAAAAAGAAGAACTTGTTAATATGTGACAAGCAATTTCTTCTCTTCCCACAATATTTTCTACTCTACTGAATGGCTATTTTTCAAATTAAATTCGTCTGCAACACCTTTCGATTCGGACAGGTCTAAAATTTTGCAAACCAGGAAAGGGATAAAGATTTCTTTGTTTCACTACAATCATTTCTTCAGAGGGTGATGAAAAATTTATAATTTCTTCCAACAAGACTTGTTGTTTGTAATTATTGTCTAAGTTTGGACCTGTACTACTAAATTTGGTTTAACCTATTCCCACACGATAAAAATTTAGACTGGTCCAAAATGAAAGAAGCTGCAGACTACAAGTTCAAGTTGATGAGATTTCAGAAATCTTTGTCTTTAGGGAAAGAAAACATAGTGGATAAAAGAGAAATTGCTTTTAGCAAGCACTTTCTTCATTATCCTACATGGTTTACCAGTTGTTTTTCTTGTGGAACATCAAAAGGCGTCATAGTGTGGGAATGGATTACCCTGGTGAACGGTTCAATAGGCATTTAGTTGTTTCTTTTTATTTTTCTCAGCTACAATAAGCAAACTGTGTAAGATTAGCTTTGTAAATTCCTTATATAAAAGGATGTAATACAAGTGTTTGTATCAACTGTCACTCTGATAAGAATGACCTTTGTAAACATTAAATCCTGAATAGTTACCTGATTTAACCCAATTCCAACACGACGGAATATTAGACTGGTCCAAATTCAATTTCTGGGTAGAAAACATATTAAATGAAGAAAGTGCTTGTTGCAATTTACAATGTTTTCCCCAATGGTTTTCTTTGAGGGGCATCAAAAAGCATTACTGTGTGGGAATGGGTTAACACAATCCTTCCTTTTTTGCCCCTCAAAAAAAAGAGCCATGAAAAACGATTTCGATTGATGAAGAAAGAAGCTTAGAACAAGTAATTTCTTCATTGCACAAAATGTTTTCCCCATAAAACAAAGAATTTTTCAAAGCTTTTTTCTATGAAGTTTAAAAAAATAGGCAATAATTATGTCAGTATAGTTTAACTCATCATTGATTAGCAGTCTTTTAATACATAAATAATTTTAACCCATTCCCACACAATGAAATCTCAGACCTGTCCAATTTCAAAGAAGTTGCAGACAACAATTTTTAGTTGATGAAATCTTTAAGCTTTTAGTCTTTTGTGGTAGAAAACATTGTGGTTGATTAAGAAATTGCTTGTAACAAGCAACTTCTTCATTTTCCACAAGATTTCATATTGAGGGGCGTTTAAAAGCGTCACTGTGTGGAATGGGTTAATCAAAGATGCTGAGAAAAGAGAGGACAGGATTTAAATCAAAAAGGAAAAAAAAAAACTTTGATGAAAAATTCATTGGCTAACCTTAGTTTAGCCTTATCGAAATGTAAATAATTTGTGTACATTTCAATTTCGGGCCTTTGTATGCTTTTATTACAACTGTCATTGGAGTATTATTTATTCTATTTCATGTTTACAGAGAGTTACTGAAGTAGTCAAGCAAAACTTATTGACATATTCAAGTCGCCTTTATGGCGATTCATAAATAATTCAAGACAATTTTTGTTCTATTTTCATATCCACCTTTTTTAGTCAGCCATTTAATTTATAATATATCTTGCATGTGTGATTAACCTTTTTACCTTAGCCTTCAGACAGAATAAATATGTCTACAACGCATTTCCTTTTTTTGATCCATTACTATACGACAAAATTCAAAACTGGTCAAAATTGAAAGGAGTTGCTAAAATTTGGCAAAAATGCCAAATAGGATAGAAAACATTTTGAGAATAGGAGAATTTGCTGTTGCAAGCAATTTTTCTTTTTACCATGATCCTAATTCTTCAGGGCCTCAGAAAGTGTCAAAGTGTGGTAATGGCTTAAAGAGGTCAGAGCCAGCCCTTTGGAATGAGAGACTAATTCCTAAAGGGGCTAAAAAGGGACAGAAATACATTTAGAAATTATCTTAATGATAGTGTAGCTAGATCTCTTAATATAGTAGACATGCATACATCAAAGTAAAAAATAAATAATATCAAAAGAGATTTGACCAAAGTCTAAATTTGTCATAACAATGACAACAACAAACTATACCAAGACAAAGTGACAACAAAACCTCGAGATTTGTGCCACGGCTAAATAAACAGTTTTTTTCCGAATTATATTTTTTTTGTACATCTAATTGCACACTTACATGGATATTCATCCTCCAGATTGTCATCAGATTCTGTCCCTGAGTCGCGTTCATCATCTGCCACATCCTGAAAATATATATGATATATTACATCAGATTCATTTTCCTTCATGGCGTTTCTTGTCAACCAAATTTTGAAAAATTATAAAACCATTTCACCAGATTAAGCCCTTGAGTCTTGTGCACAGTCCAAAACATTCTGCAAATTAGCAAACCCTTTTACATCAGATTATGTCCTTGAGTCATGGTCAATGTAAGCCTCATTTTGAAACAAGAGCACTGCCCATAACCAATTCCCACTCAGTGACCCTTTTAAACACCCCTCAATATGAAAGCTTGGGAAAACATTGTGGAAAATGAAGGCATTGCTTGTTACAGTGTTTTCTGCCCCAAAAGACAAAGATTTCATCAACTCAAGATTATCATCTGCAACTTCTTTGAATTTGGACTGGTCTAAAATTTCAATTGGTGGGAATGGGTTAAATAATACTAAGTACTGTGTTTACATTTGGCACCTGATGACAAAGTCAAAAGTTAATCACAAAACGGCTTTTAATTCAGGTCTCAAAACTTGTGATTCAAAGTCTAAGGCAGAAATAATTTGTTCATTATTATAAAGTACATGAGTTTAAATGTAAAATGGTAACACTTGGTGTCTTGAAGGTGTGAGGTACTCCAGAAACTTGGTCAACAATAATTGTGATTTAAATTGAAAAGCAATTTCAAAAAGCTTTTCTTTTCAACAAGATAATCACTGAGAGGTCATTATTCAGTAGCTAACGTTTTTCAAATTTTCCTATACAAGGACATCCAATAAAGCTTAGCTATCAATTTGCAATAAATTTCGACTTCAATACATCGTTTTCTTCGGCACCATATAATCAAGCGATTTTCAATCTCATAAAGATTTTTATCCCCAGGAAATATAATTTGAATAATTTTCCTTTCAAATAACATGGGACTACTTATCCCTTTTCCCTTTTCAGATAATTTAAGCGAATATTTTTTTTCTAAATACCAAGTGTAACTATTGCTTCCAGTGCTTTCATCTCTTTAATTCCAATACAATTGTGAAGATTTTATTCAGATCACATGGATTAAGTTTTTTTTAAAAAGCAAACAAGACTACCTTAATAGTGGTATAGGATTTGATTTTAACCCTTGTCATGCTAAATAAAATCCTTGTCTGATTTTGCATACAAAATCAAAGGCCTGAAAGCACTGGAAGCACTAGTTAAGAGTCAAAAATTATAATGAAAATGAATCTAATAAATTGCTCTGGGTTGAAGAAGACAAACAGAAGGTGTAGACTATGATCAAACTGCACTTATGTGCAGGCTGATGTTTGTCTATACCTACTGTCAAAATAGGAATATTCTGGGTTCAGCATGACAGGGGTTAAGGTAAAAGGTGTTAGATTCATAATCATAAACAGACATTGAATTACAAGCTTTTCTAGTTAAAAAAGCGATATAATGCAACTAAATATGCATGTAAGAGTTATCCCTGGTATTATTGGTTGAGATTTTTCTTTTGATATTGAACATCATAACATACATTCAGAGTTTCAAATGAATGTCTTCTGAAATATCAGAGATATTGCAAAATATTAAAATCTTGGGCACAGACGTGGACGCAGACAACAAACTAGCAAAAACAATACCTTGGGAAATCTCCGAAAACAACAGAGCTTAACCCATTCCCACACAATAAAATTCTAGACCAGTCCAAATTCAAAGAAGTTGCAGACGAAAATTTAGAGTTAATTAAATCTTTAAAATCTTTGTCTTTGGGATAGAAAATGTTGTCGATAAAGCAGAAATTGCTTGTAACAAGCAATTTCTTCATTCTTCACAATGTTTTGCAAAGCTTTCATATTGAGGGGCGTTTAAAAGAGTCACTGATTGGGAATAGGTTAAAGTAGAAGAAGATAATATACAGTTGATAGAATCTTATATATGTCCTTCTGGGCAAAAAACAATGTGGGTCATTACAGCATTGCTTGTTAGGCTTAGAGAGAAAGATTGTTAAAATTTCATCAACTAACTAGAGGCGTTTGAGCGCCTGTTTTGCTCCATGGGCCTGATTGTACTGATTAAGCAAATGGTGTTTTAAGCCTTTCCCGTTCAAATACGGGGTTTTAAGTTCCTGTGATTTTATACTTGAGAAAACATTGTGGAAAAAGAAGAAATTGCTTGTAACAAGCAATTTCTCCTTTTTCCACAATATTTTCTACCACATGGGATGGTTTCATTTCAAATGGCATCAAGTTTTTATGTCATCTGCAACCTCTTTCAATTTGGACCAGTCTAAAATTTCAAAAAACAGTAAAGTGTTAAGGAATTCAATTTAAACCCCATCATGCATTATTCACCATGTGGCAAAAAATCTTGTCAATGAAATCTTTTAATATTTCAAAGGTTTCCTTCTTTTACAAAAGTCAATTAGTTTACTGAGTCAGATGAAAAAAGTATTAACAAATTTAAAAAAAAATCACTGTATACCATATATAGATATAAGCCACCACCAGAAAAGCTATGCTTTCAACTAATCAAAATCAATTTGTTGGTATTAGAAAAATACTCACCATAGGATCATTCAAGTGATATTTGGTTGAAATCATTCAACCAGTTTCTGAGAAAAACATTTCTAAAGTTTTTACCATATATTGAAATTAGCCCCACCCATGATGATTTATAAACCATGCTTTTCTTCCGATCAAAATTCTTTGAAGGAATCTGATAAAGGATCATATTAGGATCATTTGGTTGAAATCTAATCCCTGGTTTCTGAGAAGATTTTTAAAGGTTTCACCATATATATAAATAAGCCCAGCCCATTAAAGCCATGTTCATCAACAAATCAAAATTCTTTGAAGGGATCTGGTAAACAGTCACAAAAGGATCATTTCTGTGAATTATATTTGAAACTCGATTACTTGTTTCTGAGAAAAAGATTTTTAAAGTTTTCACCATATACAGAAATTGCAAGCCCTGCACATTAAGTCATGTTCATCATCAATTCAAAATTCTTTGACGGAATCTGATAAAGGGTCGACACCTATTGATCATTGACTGAGGAATTTGGTTGAAATCCATCCACTGGTTTCTCAAAAGATTTTTCAAGGTCTAACGCAAAATTAGCTCCTCCCATATAAGCCACGTTTATATCTGATCAAAATTCCTTACAGGAATCTGATAAAGGCTTACAAAAGAAACATACCTGTGATATTTGGTTGAAATCTATCCACTGGTTTCCGGGAAAAAAAATTGAAAAGGGTTACCATATATGGAAATTAGCCCTGCATTTCTGCCATGATTTACATCCTATTAAAAATTCCTTGAAGGAATCTGATAAAGGGTCAGTGGAGGAACTTTCCTCTAAAATTTGGTAAAAATCCATTCTATGTTTTTTGAGAAGAAGATTTCCAAAGGTTTCACCATACTATATGGAAATAAGCCCCCCCCCAAATTTAAGCAATGTTTATAATGCAATAAAGAATTATTTGAAGGAATAAGATAAAGGGTCACCAAATGATCATTCTTATAAAATTTGGTTGAAATCCATCCCCTGGTTTCTCAGAAGATTTTAAATGTTTCACTTGGTATGGAAATTAGCCCTACCCATCAAAGCCATGTTTTCAATCTGATCAAAATTCTTTGAAAGAATTTGATAAAGGGGCACCCAAGGATCATTTCTGTGAAGTTTGGTTAAATTATGTTCAGTACTTTCTGAGGAAATTTTTAAAGTAAAAGTTTACAGACAGACAGAAGCATGCAGGCATACACAACAGACATAACTCCATGACATTAGCTCGCTGGCTCTCAGCCTGTGGAGCTCAAAATTGTTGTCTGCTTTTTTCTTTCAATTTGGACTAGTCAAAGATTTTTGAGATGGGGAATAGGTTAATGTGTGGATCAGGGGGTTGACATTAATATGTACTCAGTGTTTCACAACAAGCCTGGCTGATATCCAACTATGTTAACTATCAGTCATCCTCATTTTTTATCTTCCAAAATCATTTTTAACAAAGGACAACTTTGACCCTTCTGTATTTAATCTCTAAATTTCACCTGCCTTTATGTCAAGCCTGGCTTAAAATGGAAGATTTAATGGCATGAAAATCCTATCGACATAAAAATGGCAACCATGACATTAAGAGTATTACTCATCATGTTTGTTTATTTATCACTTCCAAGGACAAGCAAATTGCTTCATTTTCCATATTTTCTCAAGCATTCTTCTTAACCCATTGCCACACAACAAAAATTTAGACTTGTTCAAATTGAAAGAAGCTGCAGATGTTAATTTCAAATTGATTGAATTTTATAATTCTGTCTTTTGTGGTAGAAAACCTTGTGGACTTTGATGAAATTGTTTGTTACAAGCAGTTTCTTAGTTTTCTATAATGTTTTCAAAAGTCAGGAAGGATTGTGTTGGAATGGGTTAAAATTCTATAAATTTGAAATTCAGTTCCTGCACCTTCTTTTAATTTGGACCAGGCTATTTTTCAGTATGATTATGGGTTAAACTGATTATTGTAAGTATAATAAGTAACAAAAACTTAGTAACCACATCTAAAAGAAAATCTAGCATACAAGTTTAAAATTCATGAGCCTATGTGGCGCTTTTCCTTATGATAAATTCAAAATCTCAAGTATCAACAAAAGAATGTGTTTAAAATCCCTTTTTGTCATTGTAATGCAACCCACGAAAATGGCCTAATTTGAGCAATTAATTTCCCTGTCTTCTCTTATTTAAGTGTTTAGTCTACATTTACTGCTTCAAAATGTTTGCTTTTATGTCAGGTTATCTTTATACCAAACTGTTTCTATTATCAAAGCTTATATTATGCAAGCTCTATCCAATGCTTATGTTTTGACTCATTCCCACACAATGGCTATTTTTGACGCCTCTCAGGAAAACGGTTGGGAAAACATTGTGTAAATGAAGAAATAATTTTCAACAAATCCCTTCTTATTTTTCGACAATGTATTCTACCCAGCAAGTTGAAAAAATCTAAAATTTCATGAAATAAAAATTGCCATCAAGCTCTGCAACTCCTTTTAATTTGGACAAGTCTATAATGTTTTCATCTGGTAATTGGTTAATGCCTCTTTCAACAATCTATTATTGTGAAATTAACCCATTCCCACACAATCATGCTTTTGGATACCCCCAAGAAATAAAATTTTGTATCAAGCAATTTCTTCATTTGCAACAAAGTTTTCCAAAGCTTTTTTTCTTGAGGGGGTAAAAAGGAGGGATATCTGGGAATGGGTTAAAGGTGATTAAAGTTTAGATATCTCTTGTCTTTCTGGATATAGAAAACAATGTTGAAAATGCACCACCATGTTTTCCATGGTTGGTTTTCAGTGTTCGTAAAATGCGGGATTGTATAGCAATAGCTCAGAATTTGAATCCCCATACAATTTTGAGATGCCGCTGGAGCTATGCCCGATGTTACACAATCATGTCTAGCTGCCCTGAGTACATACAAGCTATATATGACAGGATTCATTATTCATCTTACTGATTAGTGTGCAACCAGAACGTCCTAACTATTGCCTGTATAAACTGTAGTTGCACCACTATGGCAGTCTTTCCGTCTTAAACAACAATCCTTAGTTCATGTAGGACACCAGAATAAATACATGATATAAACATGACATGAAAGACATTGAAGGAAAAGAAGAATTTTTTTTTTCTTTTCTTTTTACAAAAAGTTCAATCCAAAATGGATTACCTGCACTCAAATACACTTCAAACATGAACCAGTCAAAAAATTTTGTTTTGTTTGTTTGACTGGGGTATAATGCAGCTTTTAACAAATTTCAGACATATTGCGACCACTGGAGACCTAACAATGGATTTCTGGTATATCTTGCACCAGTACATCCTATTCAAGCCTCCAGCTGCCATCCCACTTAGGGTTACCATTATCCAGCCATTGATGAGAGACAAATGTTGGAAAGGATATGTGCTGCTGGCGGGGATCAAACCCATGACACCCAATAATTTGGAGTACTCAAGAAAAGAGTATATAATATTATATACTGCAGCAGTATTTGGTGGTTTTTCTCAACACTGTGGATATCAGAGTAACCACATAGTTTCTAATAATCTAATTTTTAGTTTTGACAATCCAGATTCATGCCTTTTGTAAAACTATAATCTCTTCTTGTCTTAAATGCCAGTGTAAATGCATTTACATTGTACCATATATCTTTTGGCCCCGTTTTCATGTTAGCAAGCATAGCATATATCATAACCTAAAGAAATCTTGGATAAAAATAGCATTTATTTTGTCTTAGTTGCTGTCTGTTCTAAAATTGCAAAATTATAATCAATAATTCTTTGACAGTTGAACATTATTACTTAAAATACTTTGATTTTACAGTCTGGGAGCCTTCTATTCTATTAGACTAGAGTGGAAGCCCTGACCAACAAGTTTCATGTTCAGTTAAATGGTGAGTAGTGTATTGTGTAACAGCTTTGTTTTATTCTCTATCTGTACATCAGACTGGACTGACAACATTCATTAAACCCTTGTCCTGCTGAATATTTATCCTTTCTTCACAAAATTTTTAATTTTTGTCAGATTTAGATCTACTTTGGGCTTAAATATTGTATTGTAAGCAGGTAGTCTATACAGACTAAAATCAGACTGTACATCTGTGAAAGCTGATCTTAGTCAATACACCTGCCACAGCTAATGCCATACAGGAATATTCTGAGATAAGCTTGACAAGGGTTAATTATGTAATCTAATAAACTATACTCATATATAATGACACCTGTCCCACTATAAATAAGTGCAGAAAGGGCATGGATGCATACTGGTGCAGACTGTCCTGAAAGGTAAACACTACTGTCCTGAAAGGTAAACACTAAGTCTTGCTGACAAATATCGGAAAGTGTATTCCCCATGGCCCGGGATCAAACCCTAAATTCCACGACTAGGAATCCTATGGGCTAACACTGAGAACTCCATTAGAAACAAGCAACTCAGTCTTGAGGGGAAATTAAGGGATTTTTTGGGAATGATTTAGGAGACCACTTAAATTTACTGACCTGAGAATGAAAAGTCATTTTTATAAACAAAAACACTATTAACCAATTCCAAACAATCTCACTTGGAAAACATTTTGGATAATGAAGAATCAAATTTGTTGTTACAAGCAAGTTCCTCTTCATCCACAATGTTTGCTACTCCAAAAGAAAAAGATTTTGAAAATTCTATCAACTATATTGCATTATTCATCATAATAGTGATAAAAGAGAGGAGGGTTACATGTCTGTGTAAGGGTTGATATATTCATAAAAATGATGATAAAAACCTGATGACCACCCACTGACACTTTAACAAGGGAACTGAATATTCTAGGACTGCAACAGATTGACAAACAGAAATGGGGCTTTACACCAAACACTTCACTGAACAGTTCATCACTCCCTTAGGGAACAATTCTTGCTTTAAGACCATTAATTAATAACATTTAGAATGGCACAGAAACCTTCAATGAACTGTAATACAGTCTTTACTTGGAGCAATACTTCAACTCAGTCCCTCTGTTTATGCCCCTCAAAAATATAGCTGAAGAAAAGGTGGGAATTATTACAATCAATCCTCTTCATTATCCACAATGTTTTCTACCCCAGAAGTCAGATTTGAAAATTTAATGAATTATAAAATGTTGCTTGCAACCTATTTGAATTTGGACCAGTTTAAAGTTTTGCTTGATCCATTTTCAGTTTTGGGCCGCCTTCACAGTGCAATCTGTTGGGCATTAGACTCCTTATCTTCAATCATTGGATGACATGGCAGCACATATCCATTCCGACATTTGTCTCTCACCAATGGGAGGATAATCTTAAACCAAAGTGGGATAGCAGCTGGAGGCTAGGAGAGGATGTAGTGGTAATACTGGTGTGAGAAAAATCAGGAATCCAGCCACCCAGATATGACTGAAATACTGTTAAAAGTGGCGTAAAACCCAATTCAATAATCAATCTCCAGCATGGGAACACTAATCTCCAATGACAAACCAAATAGGGCCTTCCAACTACACAGCTTATCAGTCTCCAGTACACTATTCTTTCATAACAAATAGACAACTTCCAACTAAATGGTACATCATTCTCCAGAGCTTCTAACACACTGATAAACCAAAATGGGGGCTTTCACCCCTGAACAATTCCTCGGTCCTACAGCTACTGTTTTAACATCAATACAATTAACTTTTGTCATGCTGATCCTGGAATATTGCTGATTTGACAATAATGGATTTGGCAGAAGTGTAGCCTAAGATCAGCCTGCACAGACATGCAGTCTGATCTTAGCCTACACTACCTGCTTGTTCTTGTTGTGTTGAGAAGAATCTTTGAAAAAAATTGATCTAATTATGTTTTTTTTCAAGGTACAATGACAAATATTCAGCATGACAAGGGTTAACAGATTTTACAACACTAAACCAGACCTCGCTTCCCTCTGAGCTCAAATCTCATCAAAGAGTTCATTAGGGCTCCACTGCCTAAATATTCCATTCCCACACAACCCAAGCATTTTCATGCCCCAATATAAAAAGAATTAAAAACATTGTAGAAAGTAAAGAAACAAAGTGTTACAATAACTTCTTCACTTCCCTCAATGTTTTATACCAAGAACCAAATATTTTGAAAATTTCTTCATCTTGAAAAAGTTGTCTGCAACTACTTTGAAAAAAGTCTACAATTTTGTCATCTGGTAATGGATTAAGGCTGTATGAATTTCAGTATTTGAAATCGGAGGAATGGCACACTGCCAGACCCTGACAAGCTTGATGGATAAGTGGGCCGAAATTGACATTTACCCTTCAATAGATTACTGTGTCAATGGCCATGTAACTACAGGCTGGCTTTTACAAACTTTAAACCCATTTCCACACAGTGACGCTTTTAACCCTTTCCTGTTTTTCCAAATTTTAGACTGGTCCAAATTGAAAGAGGTTTCAGACAACAATGAAAATTGGATGCAATTTGAATAGAAACCATCCTATGTGATAGAAAATATTTCGGGAAAAGGAGAAATTGCTTGTAACAAACAATTTCTCCTTTTCCACAATATTTTCTTAAGTATGAAATCATAGCAACATAAAATCCCAGGTTTGAACGGGAAAGGGTTAAACGCCTCCTCATCATAAAGCTTTGAAGAATAATTGTGGAAAATGAAGAAATTGCTTGTAACAAGCAATTTCTTCATTATCCACAATGTTTTCCACCCAAAAAGACAAAGATTTTAAAGATTTCATCAACTTAAAATTGACATCTGCAGCTTATTTGAATTTGGACTGGTCTAAAATTTTATTGTGTGGGGATAGGTTAAATAAAAACAAAATTTTACACTGCTCCAAATTGAACAAGATTGTAGAAGACATTAAGCTCATACTTCCTCAATGATACATTTTGACTGTAACCCCTCAAGAAAAGCAAGTGGGAAAATATTGAGTAAAACTGAAGAAATATCTTTAACCAAAAAATTTCTTCATTTTAAAAATGTTTTCTACCCAGACAGTTGACAGAATCTAAAATTCCTAAACTTTAAATTGTTGTCTGCAACTCCTTTCAATTTGGACCTGTCTCAAATTATGGAAATGGATTAAAAGTGAAAATGTGTTGTAAATGGTAAAATATTGTAATGAAACCTTCTTGGAGAAATTGCTTGTTACTGGCTTTTTTTCAGTTATCTTTCTTTGTTATGCTTAATGTGATACCTTGTATATAATGGAAAAATTCATAATAAAACATTTTATAGTCTAAACTGAATTTACTTGAAAAATAAGTTTAACCCATTTCCAAAATTTTAGCCTAGTCAAAAATCAAAGATGTTGCAGTCCACAATTTCAAGCTGATAGAAATTCAAATACCTCTGTCATTCTGGCTAGAAAACATTCTGGCTAGAAAACAATGAGGAAAATGCAGAAATTGCTTTTAATGGGCAATTTCTTCATTTTTCCACATTGTTTTCCTGAACTATTTTCTTGAGGGGCGTAAAAGAACAAAACAGGATTGTGTGGGGATAGGATAAATAACAGGTGGCATAATACTAATTATTGACTACTGGATATAATTACAAGAGCCTTTTTTTTCTTCTCACAATTTTATCTTCAGCATAATATTCAAAATGTCATTATCCAAGTATGAACCAGTCTTATTCAAGAAAAGTCCACTATTACAAATTAAGTATATGCTTTTCATGCTGAATAAAATTTTTGATCAGAAATGCATTAAATTGATTGATTGAATTGTTTTTTTTTTCGCCGCTTTCAACCATCTTTCAGGTTATATCGCGGCGGCTGGAGCACCTAAAAATGGAATCCTGGTAATTCTCACATCAGTACTACCATTACATCCTTTCCTAGCCTCCAGCTGCTATCCCACATGGGTCGCGATTATTGCCCCATTGGTGAGAGACAAATAGTCAGAAAAGAATGAGTGCCGCCGTCGGCCCAGGATCAAACCCGGGATCTCAGATTGGCAGTCCGTCAGAAATACATTAAATCCAGAGGGCTGATGGCACAGTAGGTCTGGTCTTCAGGGTCAATATTTAGTTTAGAAATTGATTATGGAAAATCTGGTTCAAAAAGGACAAGCAGGTGGTGTAGACAAAGATCAGACTGCACATATGTGCAGACTGATCTTTGTCTATGCTGCCTGCCAAAGCAGAAATATTCCAGGATCAGCATGACAAGGGTTAAGAATGGATGAGTAAATTACCTCAAATGCTGAATTATCTTTCCCACCATTTTTTCTTAACACAACCAAATATAGTTATGACAACAAAACCCACGTATGGTTGATTAAAATGTATCAACTCATTAACTCATTCAATACAATATAGTTTTTTGATGATTCTAAAGAAAAAGGCTTTGGAAAAATTAGTGGAAAAATTAAGAGATTGCTTGTTTCAAACAATTTCTTCTTCGTTCACAATATTTTCTACCATAAACAACGAAGATTTAAAGATAATTATCACCTAAAAAATGAAATCTACATTCGCTTTGAATTCGGAAAATTTGGAAATTTTGGGAATTGGTTATTATTTTGCTTCCATGTAACCCTATAATGAAGGTACTCATTGGAAATGTTTTGACTTAACAATTCCATTGAGTACTCACAACATAGGGTTTGTTGGAGCCTGATTATTGAACTTAACATTTAAAATATCTATACCTACATCCTACTTACACTCTGCTTCCTTTATTTCAATTCTCGAAATATCTTATAATTACATTGAAATTAATAATTAACCCTTTCCCATTTTTCAAAATTTTAAACTAGTACGGTATGTTGAAAGAAGTAGCAGATGACAATTAAAAGTGAGTAGAGATTAGAAATTATTGTAGGAAAAGATAGAATAGCTTGTTACAAGCAATTTCTTCTTTTCCAATGATGTTTTCTTAGACAACAACTTGTATAAATTCACAAGGACGTAAAAACAAGGGATGGTGCAGGAATAGGTTAAAGTATGTTCGAATGATTGATTTAACTCATGATGAAAATAAATTAAACATATTGATTACAAATTTTTCAAAGGCTTTATTGTTTACATATCTAATAAGGCTTACCGGGTTGATTTAACCCATTCCAGCAAAACCCTGCTTCATCATGATTTGAAAGAAATAGAGTTAAGGAAAACAATGCGAAAAATAGAGAAATGTCACAGTCTTGTTACAGCCAAGCAAGACACCGACAGAGAAATCATTTTTTTATTAACTTGAATTTATTGTCTGCATCTTTTTTGAATTTGTAAGAGTACTAAGTCGTCTGTTATGGGTTAACCAATTCCCATAGAATCCTTCTTTGTGACAAACTCAAGGAAATGGCTTTGGAAAACATTGTGGAAAGACAACAATACTTGTAAAAAGCAATTTCTTCATTATCCACAATGTTTTCTATCCCAAAGACAAACATTTTAAAATTCAATCAATTTCAAATCATCATCTCAAGGTTCTATTAATTTGAACCAGTCTAAAATTTTCTTGTGATAATGGGTTATGTAAGTGTCGACAACACAACAATGGAGTGAATAGAAAAAAGAATTATGTAAATTAAAAGATTGTGCCTAAATAAAAAATTCCAAGTCATATAAAAAGAAGGAATGTTATTTAAACATTCAATAATTATGATAATTCCTAAACTCTCAATAGAATTTTCTTTAGATAAGTGATCATTGCACAATCATCTCGAGAAAAAATGAGGTAAGCTTTCACTGTGCTTAAAATATCACAATATTGACATTGCTATTTAAGAGGTTGGCTTTACACCAGTAAATGTAGTCTCATTATTATACACTATACATGTTGTATTGCATCAGAGCAATTTTTACTTACACCTTTGGAATGATTGCTATCTCACCAAGGTTATATAGCCACGTCTCATGGCAGGGTTCTCCACAGGCCATTATGGCGTATCGGCCCCGATACGCCTTTATCAATTAGGAGAGTTTGCCGATACGCCTTCAGATCGCCGATACGCTTAAATTTGGTCACCGATACGGCTTTAATTCAAGCAGAAGAAAGGGTAAAGCAAACCATTAAAATTGGCTGCAAAAGCGCGGACACGACAGGCTCTTTATCTATAATGTTGTATACCACGTATTGCATAACATCTCTATTGATAAGACCCTTACACTTTTACTAATTGGTGATTATCGATTTTTCTGGCGTTTCCCACTGGTACCTCGCTATCAGTCACCAAGCATGATAGGTACCAATATGTAAACAATGAATTCAAAATGGCGACCCGGTTCCGGAAAATTGTCACTTCGGCTGAGATTGGTCTAGGTAAATGTAAAAGATGTGGTTATTTGATGTGACAACTATCAAACTAAAGCCACAGTGGTTTAAAATTTAAGTTTTTGAAGGAAAGATTTATTGGGTCAGTTTATTCTATACACTGATCGCTGAAAACATACCCTTTTCGCGATCTTTTTTCCTTACGAGAATTTGCCAAAATAATAAAGACAGATTTGTATAGAAGCCATCATAGTTATACTAAGCTCTTGTTTTCAAGTCAGTTTAATAATTACACACATGTATCTTCTGGAATAAGTCCATTTATTTTTTATCCAACATGGAGGGCATTATCTCAAACATTCGTACCCTTGTTTGTTCAACCCATTTTTTTCAATAAATTTGTTTTAAAAGTTTGATGAAAAAATTATTATACTTTTAGTATTCATCTAATAATATCTCATCCTCTCATGTTTTTTACCCAAAAAAGAAATAATACCCCAAATAAAATCAAAGTGCTGAAAGCACTTCAAGAAAAGAATGCCTTAGACCAATAAGGGATTTCTTTTTATAAAAAGTAATGGTTTAATAATTATTTAGAATCAGGAAAAGATCATTCACGCTATAATATTTGGAAAACAAAATCCTCTTTTGAAAATCAAAGTGCTGAAATCACTTAAAGAAGAGAAGAGTAAAGACACTTGTTTAATAAATTTGATCAAGTTTCATGTTATAATTTGAGAAATAAGGTTGGACACTGCTGATATATTATACATTTTTTATTAACTTATTGAAATCAAATAGCTGAAAGTACTGTTAGAAGAATAGTTATAGTGTCAGACAGTCGAAGGCTTCTGAATGGGCAAATAATGAGCATTTCAAATTTTACACAGAGAATCTAATGGAGCTCTTTAAGATGCAAAATTTGAAAATAAAACCAGGTATTTCACACAGGAACCTTATAAATACATTTTTGAAATTACTGATAATTTTTCTATTTTTTTTCTGATGAAGGGCATTTTTCGTCAATCCAACACTCCATGCTTTTTTAAAGAGTCCTCAAGGATATGATTTTTGGACAGACTTGATAAAATGGCCAAGCATGAAAAGCTAATCCTATCTAATAGACAAGCACTTGACACTTTTTTTTACTCATGAGACTTTTGGGTATATTCTTTCATTATCTTTCCTTTTCACATCCTTTTTATGAGACAATTTAGTGCCCTTTCCAACAAATAGGATAGAGAGTTGAAATAAGCTGAGTAATGTCACAATTGGTTGGTATCAAAATAAGCCTCAGAATAGATAAATCAACTTATAATAATTAAAAAGTTGAAGAATATAATTCAAGAATAACTCTCAATAAAACAACAAGATGTAAATAATCAAGCTAAAAAGCACTTTTAATGACCTTTATTATGTATAGTCATACCAACATGTTAACAGACAACACGCCGCGCATTTGCCACTACGCCTTCAAAAATTTCTGGGGAGAACCCTGCATGGTGTGACTTTTTTTTCAATTTCAATCCTGCAGAATTATGTCATAGCCTCTGCTATGTTACATTGAGGCTGAGGGATTATTTCTGTCCTATATCACTCAGTTACAGCTTCTTCATAATCATTATTATAAAAAAAAGTTGTGAAACCACTATAACATAGTTAAGGGGTTATCAAATATTTGGAAAAGCTCTGAAACGATTGCTTGCAATTTCTTCATTATCCATACCATTTCTTTTCTCAAAAGACAGAGATTCTTAAATTTTCGACCATTATATATATTTTTTTTAATTTGGTCTAAAATGGTGTCGTCTAGTACAGGGCTGTGAAAACATTTGTTTCATTAAATAGTCGGTTTATGACCTCATTGTGAAACAGAAAAGTTCATATTGTACAGTCAATGTAAGTAAATGGAATATCTCCAATCAAATATCATATATGATTGATAAAAATTGAAAAACAACAAAAGAAACCCTGATTCTAGATACTGGTACTTTGTATAGTCTGTAAATTAATATGTAACACTCCCAAGTCATTAAAATACCAAGATATAAATATTTAAAATCCCAATATTTCATCAGACAATATTTTTTTTAAACCGATAGCCATGCAACTCCCTAATTAGTTTCAAGAGACCAACTTAGATGTTTGGTGGATCATGCCAATATGTTGGTCAAATGTCTTTGTAAGAGGGGATAAAATTGAATTTTTCTTATTTTAAGTAAAACTTTTAGGGTTTACACTTGTAATTGTATCTATATTTAGGGAAAAATAATCATTTCTTTTCACACTGAAATTTCATCTGCAACATGTATCAATTTGCACCAATCCTGTTATGGATTAAATCTAAAATCCAAATTATCCCCTGAATCTAAAGCTTTAGATTTTTCTAGTCTCGAATTTAGATGTTACATATAATATCAAATGCCACAAGTCTAAATATAGCATTACATTCCGAGGAAAGAAATATTGTACTATAAATTTTTCGATAGCTGCCAATTGGAACTAAAATTTGCCATGTCCTATCTGAAATCGGTTCCAATGATATGGGAGTGAAGGCTTAAAAATTGGCCCAACATCATCAAATTGATCCATTCCCACACAATCTTCCTTTTTGACCCCCCCCCCCCCAGAAAAAAGCTTGAGAAAAGATTGTGGAAAGTGGAGAAAGTTCTTATCAAAATCAATTTCTTCATTATCCACAATGTTTTCTGCCCCAAAAGAAATTTGAAAATTGTATGAACTATAAATTGTTATCTGCAAATTTTCTGAAATCTGGACCAGTCACGGTTATTGTTGTTATCTGGTAATTGGGTAAGCAGTTCTGAGTTTATTTTCTTCCATGTAAATATTATTTCCATCTATTTGTCCAAGACCTGCTTCTGAGAACTGTTTTAATGCACAATAATCACCGGCCACATATTTGCCTGTCTACCTTTTTGTTTGGACACTACCTGTTTGTCCCTTTCAATTGAAATTAATTTTTCAAAAGAAATAACAAATTATCACTAGTGCTTCCATCCCTTTTGTGTAACCATTTCCTGTTCAAATCCTTGTTTTGACATCCCTGTGATTTTATAATTGAGAAAACATTGCAGATATAGAAACTGCTTGTATCACAAAATATTTTTTACCCTACTGAATGGTTATTTGTAAAACTAAATTCGTCTGCAAAACTTTTGAATTTGGACAGGTCTTAAATTGTGAAACAAAAAAGGATTTAATGCAAGTCCTAATATAGTTAAGTATTAGGTGACAAAGATTTAAGGAATTGGCTATTCCAAGTTCAGAGAATTTTAAGCCCAACCTCTTTCATCATAGACCTATTTGTCTTTTATTTTTTGTTCTCTTTTATAAAATGTTTGTAATAGTTTTATAGGTATGGTAATAAGATATGTTTAAAGAAATGTAATTTCATTTTTTCAAGTATACTGTCCCCATTTCTGCGATGCACATGGTATGACCAAGTTCACAATCTTGCCTTTAACCCATGCCCAAACGAAAACGTTTAAGACTGGTCAATACTGAAGTGAAAGAAGCTGTAGACAACGATTTCAAGTTGATGAAATCATTCTTTTTTTTTTGTCTTTGAACGTAGAAAACCTTATTGATAATTAAGATACAGCAATTTCTTCATTTTTCACAATGTTTTCCAGATTTTTTTCTGAGGGGCATCAAAAAGAGTCACTGTGGTCACTGTATGGAAATGTGTTAAAAATAAGAAAAATGATTTATACGAGAATCTGTTTTAAACTATATGCTTTAATATGTTTATATGTTAAAATATTTAAATTTCTTGCCACTTTCAACCATTATTTGAGGTTTCCCAAAATTGGATTTTTTCATCAAATTCTAGAAAAATTCTTCAAAAATACACAGTATAGGTATTCAAATTGATCGTTTGCTCACACAGATTCTAAAAATAACATTAAAAAAAATATTTGACCGAAATAGTTGATTTTGAGAAAATTCTCTGCTGCATTCTTGCATACCTTCATAATTTGATGAGCTTAATCAACTATTTAGAATACAAATCATTTATGCAGTGCATTGTAATTTGGTTACAAGTTCATAAGATAGGGTGTAACTAAATAAATAATAATAATAAAATAAAAGAAACCTAGACATTGTGTATAATCTAGTAATGCATAATCAAACAATGTTCAATGATAGCCAGGGATTTTGGTGTAATATGACATGAAAAGTACCTCGCCATGATATGCCTGTGCCTCGTTCAAACTCTGTGATTTGAGCTTATTGGTCAAGAACTTTAACATATCTGTCGTCATAACCTGGGTTCCGCACGTGCTACTCGAATCCGTGCTCGTGTGAACCCCGCCCTGCTCTAACCACCGAGTTACTTCTGTAAACTTCTCCGAGAGACCCGAATTTGTCGGTCCTCTACCGCTCTGGGGGTCGGGATGGGAGCAAGGGGATCTCTTGCGCCTCCGCCGGCTTTTGGACTTCAATGACACATGCATTCATGTGCACGTGACCCGGGGCTAATATCCACGAAAATACACGACGTTTCCGTCCTCCCAATTACAAGTATTTCCTTTCGCTGAATTGTATCATTTCGTCCCTGCTCAAAACACCCAAAATTCCGATTTATTTCAAACAAAGAACACCCGAGTCTATATTGCACATTACCCCGACGATCTGTCAGTTTTCAGTCCAACACACTACTACTACGTTTAGAGCGTGTGTATTCTATTTATCGGTTGTAGTAGACGAGTACATTATTGAAAGGAAATTCAGGTGACCTTAAATTAGGTCAACTTGGTAAAACATAATTTTTCACTCGTTTTTCAACCTCAGTCTATCTTAGTCCTTTGTGTATGATATTTGAATCTACTTTTTATGCAGGTTTTAGAAAAGTAATCTTAAAGTACGAAAAATTTCTTTTCACATTCCGACCACCACCCCTTTGCGACGTGACTGAAATGGGAAAGTCCAAACCACTGCGCTTTCTGATTGGATATTGGAATTCAGCTTGGCTGCATACGCTGTTGTTTGGCACAGGTCCAAGACTAATGTACTTCGTTCATGCTTTGATACGGCACGTTTTAGGAGTAAAACGTTGTATTTGATTTTTTCAAAAACTTTTTATTTGGGAATATTTTTGAAATTTATACCATATAGAATTTTGCACTGTCCTGTTATCGTTACTAATCTCTGACAAATATTCTAAAATCATATCGGAGTATCAGTATTCCCGTAGATAGGGCATGAATTACATGACAATGCAGCAATGCGATTTTGTATAAGAGTTAAATACATTTTTAATGGCTCGGATATTTTTCAATCCAAATGGTACATGTGTCTTACATAACACTAATTCTGAGAGTGGAGATGAATAAAAATAAAAAACGGTCTTTATCCTTTCCCGCTAATTCCCTCCTTTTTATTCCCCCAACAAAAAAGCTTTGGAAATCATTGTGGAAAATGGGAAAAAAATGCTTGTTACAAGCATTTTTTTCATTATCCACAATGTTTTTCAATCTAAAAGACGAAATAATTTCAAATTCAATCAATCTGAAATTGTCATCTGCAGCTTCTATGAATTTGTTTTGTGGAATCGGTTATAGCAACCATCCCAGACCCGTGGCTTTCAAATCCCGAGCACGAGACTGCTACTGATCCAATGGAAGTGAGGGGATAATTAGATATTGATAATCGTAACATTGGTTATCTTTTCCAACGATGTTTTTTTCCTTTTTGGGTTTTAATTTCAGCAACCAAAATCCAGATTTATATCTTCTATTACAGTAAAGGTTTAAATAATTGACAAAGAAAAAAGCAAGGTGGTCGTAAATACTTGTAAGGATGCAGTACTTAATTTAAGCCCCGAAGGGCTCGCGGTCTCGCGCTGTGTGGCATGTAAGTGCAAAAAGGAAATAGGTTAATAACTTCGAAATAAACCCGCCTACGGAGCATTATATACACTGTGTCATTTTGACTTCTCTTTGTTGAAGGATGATAATTAGCGCATAATTCCTTCATTCTCATTTGCATTGCAGCTCCTGTAATTTACATTTTGGATCGAAACTATGATAATTGATTGCGTAACTCCCCGAAATACACACAGTAAATCTTCCATGTACATTTCTCTTTAAAATCACGTTTTTGTGATTATTTTTTAAATATTTGCTTTTTATTTTGTCTCCTCTAATATGGAATTCGAAACAACGCAAAATACAAAAATAGAAATAAAGGATTATTAACTATCATTATTTCCCCGAAGCACACTGTCTCTAATTATACGCTTTTGCAAAATAACAGAGATGACAGAGTTTTTCCTTACCTTTCATTTGGAACAAGCCAAGATAACCGATTTAATAATAATAAAAAGTTACGTTGTCGTTTCTCGTCTTGTAGAGCTATGGTGCTGTCTGATCATGGTGAATACTGTTCTGCTAAATTGATTAGAAAAATCTCATTGAAAGACCTTGCACGCCAATTGACTAATCGCGGCTGTCAATCAAAGAATCAATCAATTATTCAAATTCATCCATTTAGACCGGAAGTGAACATTGGACTCCGACATTGGCTGACATTAATGTGAAACATTTTTGTTGGTATGGCGACATAAAAATTGTAACTACAGCTTAATCATGTTGAAGTTACGACGTTTAATCACCAATCAACGAGGATGCAGACGAAAATGAAAATAGGATGCAATTAAAAATGAAACCATACTATGTGGTAGAAAGTATTTTTGGAAAAGAAAAGAATTTTTCCTTTTCCACAATGTTACCTATGTCTATAATTACAGCAACGTTAAACCACGGATTTGTACAGGAAGACCCGAAAGAGTTCCTACAACATACAGTGTTGGATAGTTATCAAAACCCGTGTAACTTGAAATAACAGATATATCTGGGAGTCATTTTACATAAAATCTTCTCCATTTCAAGTGCATGCGAACTTCATAGCTCAACAAATGCCAGCATTGGAAAAACTATATTTCTGTAACAAGTGCAGAAGAACTTCACAAAAAGAGAGAGAGAAAAAAAAAATGGTTATCAGACCGAGCTTAGATTAATTAACAGTTATTCAGTTGTGATCCGTCACGTGAAAAAGAACCAACAGCTACTAAACTAGTATTCCTGATATAAGGAATTTAACCCATTCCAACACAGCAAAATTTTAGACTGGTCCAAATTCAAAGAAGATGCAGACGACAATTTCAAGTTGATGGAATTTTGAATTTTTTCGTCTTTTTGGATAGAAAACATTGTGGATAATGAAGAAATTGCTTGATACAAGCAATTTCTTCATTTTCCACAATGTTTTCCAATTTTTTTCCTTGAGGGGCGTAACAAGGAGGGATTGAGTTGGAATGGGACGAAGCTTAAAGATTACTTTTTATTAATGTAATGGGCCCCATCTCTTTTACTTCTGATCTAAGCTATCATGCTCTGTAGGCTCGAGATAGAAGCATCTCAATGGATTTTAGAACTAGTCATAAAGTAACAAAGGCTAAACATTTGAGTTTGATCATCACATTTACAACAATTTCAGATAAGTGCCAAGTAAGGACTCACAATAGCCTCTGCATCCGTACAAAATGCGTTATGTATAGCTAGTTTCAACGTTTTTAAAAGTCGACAACCAAGGGTTTTACTTATTTGTAACAAGTTTCGCAAAATAATGCTGTTTAACCCATTCACACACGATAAAATTCTAGACCAGTCCAAATTCAAAGAAGTTGCAGAAGAAAATTTATAGTTGATGAAACCTATAAAATCATTGCCTTTTAGAGTGGAAAACATTGATGATAATGAAGAAATTGCTTGTAACAAGCAATTTCTTCATTCTCCACAATGTTTTTCAAAGCTTTCATATAAAGGGGTGTTTAAAAGCGTCACTGTGTAGGAATGGGTTAATGTGGAAGTGGAACTTCCTGTTGGAGTCAGTAATCGTGGTCAGCTGAGTCAGTAGAGGTGGCTAGCGGAGCCAGTGTGTGGGGCCAGCGATCCATCAATTCGACTGTCTTTAAACAGAGACACAGAAGCAGGAGTTTTGTAATGCAAATAGGAAATCCCATTATTTTGTAACACATATGAGACAGTTGCGATTTATTTTTTCCTTTAGAGCAGTTGTGTTTCGTAACATACAGGAGATATTTGCTGTTTATTTTTTCCATTCAAAAGCAGTTATACAACACAATAATTGGTCCCTTATATTTTTTTTATCCAAGACATCTGGATTCTTTTGCGAAGTAGAATCTGTACTCTAAAAAAGTTACTCTGATAAGCGTTTCTTCTCAACAGCCCGACACTATTCCTTCCTAGAAAAGTTTTTAAGAAGCTATACCCGTCTGTCTTTCCCATAGTTTCTGTAGGTCAGGCCTACTTTATACAGTGACGCCACATGCTCTTACGACAGTCTTGTGTCAATCTCTTAAAATCGCTTATAAAGTAACCTCTGCGTAGGAACTGCAAACTGGATTCGTCCAATTAGGAACGGTAACTTGTTTTCCTAAAATATGCCATACGCAGTTGTCCCTCTTCGGGTTGAACACGACGTCCTGAATTACAATGAATTTCAATTCTTTTTTGAAAAATAAGTTGTTAGATTCTCTTTCAACACCCCAAATATAACTCAAATACACTTGATATTGTTATCAAGTATAAAAGATTCACCGCGTGAAATCTTAGTTCTATGTCAGCTTCTTAACTGTCGACTTACTCAAGTTTGAAGCCTTTTTTTTTTTTTTTAAAAAAGAGGGATAATCCATTTAATATCGCCTTTCTATGTTCCACCCTAAATGTCTGAAAACGTTTCAGATCTTTTTAAAACATTTCGAGATCGGAATTATTTTATATGCCTGTGCACACTGTTCGACTGTCTGATATCGAATTCTTCAAAAGAAAACCCGGATGTCGTTACACTGATTATGGGTTTGTTACAAGCTAATCTTTTACAATGATCTTTCTTGTGTGAAAGATCAAGCGAATTTAACCTGTAAAAGTTGGAAAAGGATTGGTCATCCTACCTTGTTAACCTTACCCCGTTAAGACAAACGTTAAAACTGACCGAACAAAAATTGAAATAGGTTGCAGACAACAAAACAAATGTGTTTATAAAGAAAAATAAGGATCATACGAGGAAGACGAATTTGTGAAAAAGAGGAAATTGCTTGTTACAAGCAATTCTTTCCTTTCCCACATTTTTTGCAATTGGTATTGTGGTATTGGGTTAAAAATATATACTTTCTAAATGCTATCACTGTCCTCTGCTGAATCATGTCTCTTTTTCAAATATTTGATTCGCGGGGATCCTGAGAGGTCCAGTCTTATACGACGGGTCCATTTTGAAGAATTATTCGATTATATACATTTGCCGGCGAAAATTTCCAAGGTTAGTCGACACTCTTTCCCGGACACAATCTAGGCCTCGTTATTTATATATGTAGACAAAAATGTGAATTATACCCGGATACAAAGGCAATATTATGTTAAAGTGGCGATACAACATCTTGTATTTGCTTCTCGCTGCGGAGGAAAATGTGATATTCCATCCGACTGTTGGTGTCGTGAAATATCAAATTTTCCTCCGCTACAAGATGTTGTATCGCTATCGAAATATAATATTCCATCTATTATATAGCTATTTTTCTTCTTAAATAAGTTCGATGAAATAATGACAAATATATATCCATTCTCCTTTACAGTTTTGATTGCGTTTATTTACATTATATGACGTCATCTACAGTTTAGAAATGACGCAATCTTAGACTACCTCATATGGAACCGTGATACGGATTTTTTCCCTGACGTGTGGAATATGTTTTATACTAGAAACATTTATAGGCATATAATAAAAGATGATATTCTTCGAGTCAATCTTGAGCATTCTTTCAGTAAAAAAAACGTAAGGTGA
Source organism: Fragum fragum (assembly GCA_946902895.1). NCBI lineage: Eukaryota > Metazoa > Mollusca > Bivalvia > Cardiida > Cardiidae > Fragum > Fragum fragum. The sequence continues at coordinate 39,290,571 of OX336366.1, read as the reverse complement.
CTTTTTATTATACTACATTATGTGAAAGGGAACAAAATGGTGAGTCAAATATTTGAATATGATATTTTTACCACTGGTTGCAAAAGCAAAAAAAATCTGTCAAAAGAAGAGGGAGAAAAAAAAAGAAGAAAGAGAAGAAATGAGAAAAGGAAGTTACACAAACTGCGCAATACACTAATCTTACTTGAGAGACCAACTCTGTTAATCTATTACCACACAACAAAATTTAAGACAGGCCCAACTTCAAAGACATTGCATGTTGATGAAGTTTTAAAAAAAATATTTGTCTTTTTGGTCAGAAAGCATTGTGGATAATGTAACATTGTAACAAGCAATTTCTTCATTTCCCACAATGTTTTCTACAGCTTATTTCTTAAAGGGCGTAAAAAGAGGGATTGTATGGGATCAGGTGAAGCGATCACCATTCCATGCCAGACTTAATTACACAAAACAACTTTCCCGCCAATAATTACTCATTTGACTCAACTAGAACCTAAGTCACGGTTTGTTAATCACGGCAAATTCTTGAAACATTAATACTTCATCTTTACATCGTCAACTTATTACGTTCAATGTTCAGTTCAATCGAAAATTAAACATTCAACTTTTAGTTTAAGCAAACTATCACTTGAGTACTATAAAAAAGTTTTGTAATTTTCGCCCCTTAATATATATAGGGTCGCCCCTTAATATATACATGTATAGGATTAGGCTTGATTTGATAGAAAAATGCAAGAAAGTCAGAACCATACAATGAAACAAAGTTTTAAGGGGAATAATCTGATTATCATTAGGCGCCTAAAATGATATTTTATTTGAGTTGTGTCCCTTGTACTATGAAAAGCACCTAATATCAGAATTAAACTATCACAGTATGATATCTCGACTGCGATTCAATAATGCCACAATAATACACGTTCATTTGACCCTAGACTCCGACTCGACACATTTCTTCTTGATGTTACTGTGCGTGTGGAACCTCTGACAAGCTTACTTGCTGGAATTACTACTTGAATAGACTTGCATGATCTAGGCTTTCATACATATAAAATACCCACCACCAACACTACCACCGCCAGCAACAACAACAACAACAACAACACCAACAACAATAAAAAATGGAGTGAGTGACGATCGACTCACGACTGTCACTAGCGACTCTCCCGTAAATTCGTTACTGTTACACATGTATGGATAATAAGAATGATAAGTTATAAAAACGTATACGAATAAACGGATACAATTTATGTTGCCTATCAATGGCGATCCTATCTTAGAATCGCTATTGACTGCCGTTTGTTCCTCGCACGTTATTTATGTCATCTGTCAATTCACTCGAAAACAACAACAACAACAACAACAACAACCACAACAACAACATTTCTTACTTCAAAGAGCAGAAGACCACGTGTTCCAGGGTCTGCTCTCGGGGCAAATCCAGAAACAAGTATTAGCCTTTATATGTTTTTTTTTTGACATTTTAGACTGGTCCAAATTGGAAAATGTTGCAGAGGACAATGAAAATTCGATGCAATTTGAATTGAAACCATCCTGTGTGGTATTACTATTGAGGGAAAAGGAGAAATTGCTTGTTACAGGCGATTTCTCCTTTTTCCACAATGTTTTCTCAAGTATAAAATCACAGCGAAGTAAAATGCGGGTTTGTACAGGAAAGGGTTAAAACTTCGTATGTCCTTTTATGACAGGAAATCTAAATGAACAATCACCATACGTCTTTTGATAGAAATGGAACCAACGCCATTTTCTCGAGGAAAGATGCGAATCCAGGAGTAGATCTTACGTAAAACCAAAACGTTTATTAAGATATGAAGAGATTTTTGTTGCATTCATAGGAGTATGAAATTAAAAACCTTCTCGTATTGCATGAAGTCGCGACTATTGTTTTCTTGCAATTTAATAACCAAGTCGCATGCCTTATCAAAGTACCAGACGACAAAATTTTACACTGGTCCAATTTCAAACATTCGTAGGAATTTTAATATTATATACAATTTGGATAGAAAATATTGTAGGTAATGAAGAAATTACTTGTTATAAATAATTCCTTCATATTCCACAGTGCTTTCCAAAGTATTTTTTTTCTTTTGGGGCGTGAAAATGGTAATGGTATGGTAATGGGTTAAAAAGTTTTTCAAATCAGACAGGATTGTACCAGTGTAAAGATTTTTTTTTCTTTTTCAAGAATTCTTTTGCTTGCAATAACACAAAATATTTCCGGACTCAAATGCTTTTTTTTCACAGAGGTATAAATTAAGAGCAAATAGATATTTCTGGGTGAATAGATTTATCCTGTTATAACCCTCCCAAGAAAGTCATAGACTATAAACCAATCGGATACCGTTTTGGGGGAAAATATTCTTTAAAATGTGACCAGCGAGTAGTCCTTTTCTCACAATGATTTTAAGATGAAAACGTCGACGACTTACGAGGGTTGTAAATGAAGGATGACCCGTCTACAAACCCGTACATCAGTTTTTTAAATACCACTCAAAGATTACCTTATGCTTGATCCAATTTCTTTTCAATCATTTGTTTTACGGAGTCAAAGGAGGTGCCCTTCGCTAGACGGGTCATAAATCGATAGTTTCAGCGCCACTTTATAGTGTAATCCATTAAAACAAAAAACTATTGGCTGGTGCGAGGCTTAGCGTCGTATATCACGGTGCTTGGTGCAACTAACTATTGCTTGTATAAGGTTTAGCAAGACGTTATGTAATGAATCAAAGGTTGGCTCAACTAACTTTTAAGAGTTTCTTTTGCCACTTTTTACGATGACATAGTTAGTTCTTCTAACTATTGCCATTTGTCGTTTTTCCAAACAAGTATGAACACATTAAATCCGAGCCATAGCTCACTTCATTCAAGCGTATCTATCAATATTCCCATAGTTAGAGAAATTGACCAATCGGGGCTGTCAATCAAATCATTAATTTTAACCAGAAGTGATTTGTGAACGCCGACATCGGCCGGCATTTTTGTTAAGCCTTTTGATGTTTTGGCAACTTAGATATCGTGACTACAACTTATTCAAACTGTAGTTATAACGTTTATGTCGCCAACCAACTACTCTACTTTTTTGTTACATGCCATTGGCTATAAATTTTACAAAATAATGCCGTTTCTTATCGAAGCAGGATTTCCTGTTGGAGTCAATAGATCGGCAAACGGACTTAGTGGGCGTGGCCAGCGATTGGTCAGTTGGTGACGCTCGGAATTACTCAAATCATATGTATGAAAATAAAAAGTCGTCATTTAACTGTAATATGATCGGTACACAATGTATGCTCATATTGTCTTTAAGCAACCATTGCAAAACCATAGTCTTTTTTGCTGTTTTCTTTTTATTTGACCTCTAACATTCCCGTATCTCCGACCCTGGCTGCTTGACTCGCTAGCCATGCTGGATCCCCGGACCTAGATCTAATATAGCATGCTTAGAACATGTTTCGGACAGCTGTTTCATCACGACCCGTGCAACCAGCATCTGTACACCAGCTCAGACAGGCGCTTCATTAGGAATGGAATAAAATTCCACACTATAAGATCAGGATGTTTATCAGCAGTATGCGGTGGCGTTGTCAGGCGGTAATTGAATCACGAGGACACGCTATAAAAGTGCATTCAACTTGTAAACTTTTGGAAATAAACGATTTCTTTATTTTCACAGTAACACTGAAAATGTTGATTTTTAGCTCCACTGGCTGAAAGCCAGAGAGCTATTGTCATGGCGTGGTATCCGTCGTGCGTGCGTTCGTCCGCCCGTCCGAAAACTTTTCCTTTCCTTTTGAAATCTTCTCCTCAGAAAGTACGAAACAGATTTCAAACAAATTTCACAGAAATGACCCTTGGATGACTCTCTATCAGATTCCTTCCTTCAAAGAATTTTGATCGGATGAATAACATGGCTTAAATGGGCGTGACTAATTTCCATATATGGTAAAAGCTTTGAAAATCTTCTTCCCAGAAACCGGTAGATAGATTTCAATCAAAGTTCCCAGAAATGATCCAATTTTGAACCTCGATCAAATCTTCCAAAGGATTTTGATCGGATGAAAAACATGGCATTTACGGGCGGGGCTATTTTCCATATATGGTGAAAGCTTTGAAAATCTTCTACCCAGAAACCAATAGATGGATTTCAACAAAATTTCAGAGAAATGACCCTTGGGTGAACATTTATCGAATTACTTCAAATTATTTGATCGGATGAAAAATATGGCTTTAATGGGCGGGGCTATTTCCATATTTTGTAAAAGCTTTAAAAATCTTCTCCCCAGAAACCAAAGGATGGTTTCAACCAAATTTTACAGAAATGATCCTTGTGTGACCATTTATCAGATTGTAAAAAAGAGAATTGATCGGAGGAAAATTACAGCTTTAATGGGCGGGGCTAATTTCCATAATTGGTATATACTGAAAACTTTGTGTAAATTTCTCAGAAACCTGCGATGGATTTCAGCCAAATTCACAGGAAAGATTCTCAGATGAATGTTTGTCAGATTTCTTCATTTCGATTGGTTGAAAAACATGGCTACTATGGTGGTGAGTTATGTCTACATATATGATTTACTGTGAAAAAGTTCAAAATGAATTTTACATAATTTGACTTTTGTAAAAACAATGAAAAGTTGAATTGGGTTTCCTTATATAAAATTTATATTGAATTCATGCAAAATTTGTTTAATCAGTACATCCATGCCTGTGGAGCGATACAGGCGCTCAAGCGCC